>OX596380.1:89029664-90229664 GCA_951394425.1 Tipula unca
TTTTTGTGCCATTTTAAATTCAAAAAATTTAAATCAAATCGACGAACTTTTTAAATGTTTTTGCATCATGTTTACCAGCGCACAAATGACTACAAATGTAAAAAGCACATTTAATATTTTTAAAAAGCTAGTAGAAAATACATATAAAGTCCAACAAAGTTCAATAACCATTGAAAGTGATAAAGCATCAATTAATGACAATGCTTTAGACGAAAATAATTCGGATGAAAAATCAACTTATTCAAAAAGTCCTTATTATAAAAGATATATTTCACTATATGAAGAAATTAATACAAAAAATAAGGAAGCGACAGTACAATTAATCTCAAACGATTTGTATTATCCTGAATTTGTATTATTTTCTATACAAAAATATATGTCATTCCTGCCATTGTGGGCAACCTGCTTTTCGACAGTTTCTGGTGTCACTGGTCGAATATCCAATGCCAATGCTGAAAATTGGTTCAATTTAATGAAAAATCAATACCTTAAGGACCAGCAACACATTAAAATTGGGAGATTTGTCGATAAAATGAAAGAAAAAACACATTTAATTTTCAAATCTATTCAAGTATCGAAATCAACACCACTTCAAAAAAATCAAAACAAAAAATGTCGATATTTCAGCAACTGATCATTATGAACAGGAAAACTTTAAAACTCCAAGTCGAAGTTTAAAAAGCAAATATGACGTAAAAATGGAAAATATAAATAATAACAGTGATGTCGAAAAAGGGGAATTAGATCCGCAAGACATAAATAATAAAGAGTCATGGAGCAAACGTCGGAAAATAGTGAAAACACCAAAGCACATGGGTGAAAGAGTGATAGAGCGGTATGCAGCCAGGAGATTATTTAAAAAAAATACGGCAAGAAAATACAAACCAAAAGTTTTAATGGCAAATACACCATTAGAATTATTAAAAAATGGATTTTCCTACAAGGAGAAAGATGTTTTAATATCAATATCCGAGACATGTGCTTTCGATGCATTGGCACAAATTCTTTTTTCTCTGAGAAAAGATATAGAATATTTTAAAAATATTTTCGATCAATCTTCAGTAGATTTATTTAAGTATATTGCACATTTATCCAAATTTGGCGCCAATGAAGAAAGTTATGTTTTCCGAACAAAACTATTCTTAAATTTTCCTCGAAAGGATTTAATAGAAAATAAAACTACGAAATCATTAAGAGTGAGTTGTAATATCACTGATATTATATTACATTTTTTCCCTCGAACTATTAACATTAGTTATTTGTGCAAAAATGATGAAGATAACAGAGAAAAACAAAACTATTTTGTTCCGGTTGATATTTTTAAAATAGAGGAGAAGGACTTTAGAAGATTTAACAAATATTTTAGAAAGTTTGATGTTTATGTTTGAAGTTGAACCTAGATTAACTTTGACTAAAAACGTAGTTGAGTCTCAAGTCGATTTTCATATTTTATGTCGATTTTTTTACTACGTTTTTAACAACGATTTTTTTTTCCACGTTTTACTAATGATGGCTACGCAGAAGAATCAAAAATAATAAATAGTTCATTCATTTTGTTGAGTTTATTATACCTGAGTCAGCCGTGAATAGTACTTATTCAAAAAATACTGTTGACCGACCCCACCTCCAAATCATGCCCTTACCTATGTTTACCCCGTTAAATTTTTATGTATGTTTACAAACATAAAAATAATTGATAGGGATAAAAAAATAAGAAAAATTCAGAAACCCGAGATCACTCATAACAAATTTTACTTTGCGCTATACATACATATGTTAGAATATTTTTAATTTTATTTTCATAATTATCGCCAAAGCAAATAATGTCATATATTGTTAAAGCAAACCATATATTTTTCACAAAAAATACATTTTCAAACAAATTCCACCACAATTTTCTTACGGATATTTTTCTACAAAAAAAATTATCAAACATTCCAATGGAATCGAGTTATAGAATAGCAAAATTCTAGCAAAATTAAATTCGGAGTTACAAGACTTTCCCGTTGCAATTTTGCCAATGCGATGTAATTTTTTCCAATGAAACGAGATACAGCATAGCAAATAATAGGAGAGTATAATCATGAATACCTAAATAAATCGAAAAAAAAACACAAATATTTTCATAAATTTAATTATTTTTATTTATCTTCTCGCGTACACTAAAATTGATGGATTAATTTTTTTAGAATCATCAATTTTTATTGGCAATCTTCTCAGGTCATCATACATTTCCCATTCGCCATTTGGCCGGCATATAAATGATTTATAATGGCCAATGCTATTCTCAGTAATGGGGCTCTCTGGTGGATCAAAATGTATGATACCCTTTAAAAATAAAATATCATTCGAGACTATTAATATTTTTTGAATTCTATTAATATTAATATTGTATTTGTCCATGTTTGCTCGCTGAACATCCAGTAAAGCTATTCCATTGTTAACACTGATTGTACCTTCAGTTACCAGTTGGTTACACTTTCGGCAATTAACCGGATTGTTTCTAAAATATTTGTTAAATCTTCTAAAGTCCTTCTCCTCTATTTTAAAAATATCAACCGGAACAAAATAGTTTTGTTTTTCTCTGTTATCTTCATCATTTTTGCACAAATAACTAATGTTAATAGTTCGAGGGAAAAAATGTAATATAATATCAGTGATATTACAACTCACTCTTAATGATTTCGTAGTTTTATTTTCTATTAAATCCTTTCGAGGAAAATTTAAGAATAGTTTTGTTCGGAAAACATAACTTTCTTCATTGGCGCCAAATTTGGATAAATGTGCAATATACTTAAATAAATCTACTGAAGATTGATCGAAAATATTTTTAAAATATTCTATATCTTTTCTCAGAGAAAAAAGAATTTGTGCCAATGCATCGAAAGCACATGTCTCGGATATTGATATTAAAACATCTTTCTCCTTGTAGGAAAATCCATTTTTTAATAATTCTAATGGTGTATTTGCCATTAAAACTTTTGGTTTGTATTTTCTTGCCGTATTTTTTTTAAATAATCTCCTGGCTGCATACCGCTCTATCACTCTTTCACCCATGTGCTTTGGTGTTTTCACTATTTTCCGACGTTTGCTCCATGACTCTTTATTATTTATGTCTTGCGGATCTAATTCCCCTTTTTCGACATCACTGTTATTATTTATATTTTCCATTTTTACGTCATATTTGCTTTTTAAACTTCGACTTGGAGTTTTAAAGTTTTCCTGTTCATAATGATCAGTTGCTGAAATATCGACATTTTTTGTTTTGATTTTTTGAAGTGGTGTTGATTTCGATACTTGAATAGATTTGAAAATTAAATGTGTTTTTTCTTTCATTTTATCGACAAATCTCCCAATTTTAATGTGTTGCTGGTCCTTAAGGTATTGATTTTTCATTAAATTGAACCAATTTTCAGCATTGGCATTGGATATTCGACCAGTGACACCAGAAACTGTCGAAAAGCAGGTTGCCCACAATGGCAGGAATGACATATATTTTTGTATAGAAAATAATACAAATTCAGGATAATACAAATCGTTTGAGATTAATTGTACTGTCGCTTCCTTATTTTTTGTATTAATTTCTTCATATAGTGAAATATATCTTTTATAATAAGGACTTTTTGAATAAGTTGATTTTTCATCCGAATTATTTTCGTCTAAAGCATTGTCATTAATTGATGCTTTATCACTTTCAATGGTTATTGAACTTTGTTGGACTTTATATGTATTTTCTACTAGCTTTTTAAAAATATTAAATGTGCTTTTTACATTTGTAGTCATTTGTGCGCTGGTAAACATGATGCAAAAACATTTAAAAAGTTCGTCGATTTGATTTAAATTTTTTGAATTTAAAATGGCACAAAAAATGTCTAATATTAAAGTTTTGTGTTCTTTTTTAATATTAGGACATTTTTTGGCTATTTGCCGAACAATTATATTAATAAAATGTGCACAACATACGAAAATAGGCACTATTTTTATGTTTGGTTCTTTTTTTTCCATTAAAATACCAAATGTGTATAAAAGATATTCGTTTATTGTCATTAAGTTGAAGCTTGACAAAATTGCAGAAATCGATGCCCATGACCAATCAACAACAAATCCAGTTGGCATTTGTGATTTAGTATTTTTAATTTCTTTTTTTAAATTAATCATGAATATAGCAATAGTCACGGTATCGTGTTGGCTTGATAACATCTCTGCGATTGGCACAATAATCCCATTAACTTTAATAACTGCCGCATAATATAAAATACGGGAATAATTATGTTCCTCATGACAGGTTGGATGCTTTACTACATTGCCCGTAGCATCAAAGTGAATTAAACATTCATACTTTAATAATGTTTGTAGTTGATTACGCCGCATCATTACTACATTTAGAGGTTCAGAGACGGAATATATGTATTTATCTTCTTTATTTTCAATAGAATATTTATAAAATATATCCATACAGTCACAGTCACTTATAATATCACTTCTTTTAAGATATGAAGACCGGATTTTACGTAGCACATCATTTGATACAATAGATTGTGTATTTCCCGTAAGTGCTAAACTAATATTTGTAGTTTTTAGTGTTTCTAATTTGAAATTGTGGGCCGTTTGATGGCCTAAATCTTTCTCAAATTGTTTACGCCGACTTCCTCTAATTTGATTGTACAGTTGTCGGCCCGTATGTTTCTCTACATCATCTCCCTTCACGTATACTTTCAGACATTGATCACTCTGAATAATAAATTTATATTTTTGAGAATGACTTTGGTATTTACACGCGCCATACACAACTATATTACCAATAATTGATTTTCGTACGGTTTGAAATTTTATTAGACAACTATTTTCTGCATCAATTAATTTATTGTTTATGAAAATTCGAATATCTTCGGTCGTGTAATTTTTCAAGTCATGAAAATTTTCATAAAACTTTAAATCAAATTTTAATTTCCATTTTAAGTTGTTATATTCGTTATGCGATGGTATTACTTCCGCTATCTCTGATTGAGATTTATTTACACAATCGTTTTTAATAACAGGTTGGCCATCAAATTTTGGAGACGGAACGGTTTCTAAAATTATTGTGTTTTCCTCTTTAAATTTTTTAAGAACATGCCATATTTTTTTATAATTATTTTTGTTTAAATTTATATGTATTTTTGAGCATATTTTATTTATTAAAATTTTAGAAAGTTTAAGCTGTGATCCTGATGTATACTTCATGTCAATTAAACACTTTTTTATAATCGAAATATTAACTTTCGATTTATTCTTATAATTATACACTGACATTTTCTTGTCTTTATTGATTTTTATATTAAAGTACAAGGAATTAAAGTACACACTATTCTATGTTCTATATTAATACTATTAATATTATCACAATATTAATTAAACACTGTACACGGTCTATATTTAAAATATTCTTAATACTATAAGCTTAGCAATAACCATACAAATTAGAAAACGTTACACAATAGTTCATAAAATCACAAAAAGTTTTGATCAACACACAATTATTTCCAAAAAACACAAATATAGTTTATAAAATTCAAAATAGTTTCTAAAATCACAAAAAGTTTTTATCAGCACACGATTATTTCCAAAAACACAAAAATTATTTATAAAAAGTTAACAAAATTCAAAAAAGTTTCTAAAAGCACAAAAATTTTTCATCAACACACAATTATCACAAAAAACGCAAAAATAGTTTATAAAAATACACGAAAATATAAAAAATCACAAAAAGTTTTGATCAACACACAATTATTTAATAAAACACCAGAATTGTTTATAAAAAGCTCACAAAAAAATTTCTAAAATCACAAAACGTTTGAATACACAAAAATTATTAAAACCACACAAAAATTCGCAAAACTTGTCCAAAAGATAACACAGAGATCGAAGATCGCATTAAGAATAAATAAAAATCAATATGGTTACCAAAAATAAAAACGAAATGCGTATTATTGGCAGATCCCTTTTTAAATCCAGGGAGAAAAAATTAGGTAATTGCCCAACAAACAAATTTTTGTAACTCATTTGATAAAAAATGTTTGCTTAATATACTTATGTACATATTATGTGTAGTGATAATGTGAAAATTAAAACATTTAACATAAAAATTTTATAAAATTAAAACGTCACTCTGTTTATTTGCAAAGAATATCATATTCTTAAACCGAACTATACCGCAAAGTTAGCCATTGGCTAAATTTGTTTTAGCCACAGGATAGCTTAAATTATATTTCTCAATATCCGTCAGCTAAATATAAAGCAAACTTAGCCGGTGAATTTTATTAAAATAAACATTTATATAAATATTTTTATATAAAAAAAATAAGAATAATCCGATTGCATTAAATTTGTATCGTAAACCCATATTCTATTTAAGCATTTAGCATTTATCCATCTTCGGTTTTGGTAAGGGAGGTTAATATAAATATCTTTCTATTTTGAATTTAAATTGACGCCCTACATTAAACAGAAAGGCTCAAAGGAATTGTTCTAATTTAAAAAGTGGAAATTCCCAAACACCCAATTTTTGCTAACGCCCATATTTTTAAATGTAGGAATGTAGATACGATAATAAACAACAATTGAATATAATTATTTTGCCATGTGTATGTACATCTATGAGATTATAAGCATAAATAATGACGATCCAGCTTTCTTTTCATCGGCTGTAATTATCTTATTTTGAATAATAAATCTTATCTATTCCATCACCTGTTTCATCAACCAGCTGTCAAAGGGGCAACAAAATAAGACACAATAAATATGTCAACTTGAACGCAGCAATTGGAGGTTATGATATTGGTGATAGTTTAAACGTAATACTTATATAAAATTCTATCATATTTTTTCGATGATGGTCGATGATTACTTAAATTAATTTATATGCTCATTACTGTACCCAAAATAAATATTATTTATATTATATCCAAAATAAATATTATTGATCAGAAATCATCTAGTTTTATTTAAAAGCCGTTTTATATTCCCGTACTATATAATAAATATCTAATGTATCTTAAACGGCTTATTTTAAAGAAACTTATAAACGTTTTAACCATGGCAATTCTGGCAGATCTCGCATACATAAATTTTTATTATTTTCCGAAAAAATTTTGTATACCTATTTCTATACAAAACCAGAAACATTTATCTAATTTTGTGATACAATAAAATGTTTAATATATGTAGTAGTTAATATTCTTTCCATTATCCTTTATGTAATTTTATAAATACTTTTTGTTTCACGCCTCAAATTTTTGTCGATTTGTTTACTTCGTCAATATTCATAAAAACATAGTTCACGGTATAAAAATGTGCATACGAATAAAATACTTTTGACCAATCTGATTTATAATTTCTTTTTTTTTTTTGTTAAAGAATGCATCGTAAATTTCTGCGTATAATCATTTTGCTTAGTAAAATAAATTTATATAATCCTATATGAATATTTTTTATAATAAAATTGAGTAAGCATTTTAGAACAATATTTGATAGTACTTTAACATTGATAATACTTATTGCTATTTTTCGGAAAAACCATTCATTTGGTAATGTCAATAAATTTGGTTAAATAGTCTTAATTTTCTCCTTAGGGAAAGTTGGATACGAAATATCCATTTTAATTAAAATGCACAGTTTTATTATGTGCACTTTGAACATGTGATATTCATCAATTTTTGTTTTAATTAATTATATTTAAATGTACATTTTATTTTTACATTTATTTTTACATTTATTTGTTGTCAGAAATTTATTTATTATATTTTAATATTTTAACAAATTTATTATATTTTAATTTACTTCCAGAAAATATGCATTTATTAATGATATATTTATTTTTGTAATTTGTCCACACCCTATATATGTACTACATATATTCAAAATGACAAAACGAACACCTACATACCTTAAAAAAACTTCATCCATATAATTATTGATATGATATTCGCCATCAGATGGCAATCTAAGCAAAGTCAAATTGGTTTCTATAAATTTTTTTATATGGAGTTTGGTCAAACATCTATAATAAAACTGTATGAAAATTACCACGATTCGTAATTTACAGTATTAGAATTTATTATAATATAACAGAATTATACATATGTATATCTTTCACAATAAGTAAATAGGTAATCCTTAAAGGACACACCAAGCGGCAGCAACGGGCTACGAAATTAAATATTCGTTAATATACAAAAATGCTAATGAATGCATTTAAATCATAGTTTGAGTAAAATTATTAGTATTTTCTATAAAAACATTCAAATATTTTATAATTTTCATAGAAATATTTCAATTATTTAATAAAAATTGTCGCATGGGGTTATTTTACATTTATTCAAATTTTATAAAATTACGTAATTATTTGATTAGTCATTGCATAATGTTACGATAAAGCTTTTATATGGAAATTACATTTTAATGTAAAAACTTTAAATAAATTAACAAACATAATTTTCTTAAATATAATAAATTAACTTATTAAGTAATAGTTTTAATTGTTATTTTAACCCATACCAAAAGAAGATTCGTCTTATTTATTGTGCAAAATAAATTTATTTTATCTTTAATAAATAAAAAATGTTGCTTTGGCTCTTTTTATGAATTCCGAAATATAAAAAAATTATATTTAAAAAAAACATTGAAAACATTTGCTTTGGTTGACATCTAGTAAAAAAACGGTCAAAGTAGAATGCTTTCCAAATATCATGTTAGTCGTAACAAGAGAATATTAGATGGCGCTGTAAAAACTGATAAAATAAAATATCTTTGCTTGGTACTAAAAATCTTCAGTCGGTTTGTGTATTTGATATTTATTATTCTAATAAGAAAGTGCTTATGCTTAATATTTGAAATCAAATCAGATGCAAACTAAGCAAAATCCTAAAACGTTAAAAGCCAATTAACACCTCTAACCGGAGATTTGGACTCAGATTATGATATAACATTAAATAGTATATTAAATTCTTCGTCCAATAAGCCCATAACAAATCAATTAACCCGAGAAATGCATTAGCGCCGAATTTTTTTCTGGAAAGTTCGGGTTTGACCGAAAATGATAAATGGCCATTAACACCCTTTGCCAGAGATTTGGACTCAAGTTCCGATAATAAATGAAATAGCTCATTAAATTCCTCGTTCAACAAGACTTAAAGGAATCCATTATCCCGAGAAATAAATTGGCCACGAATTTTTTTCTGAAAAGTTCAAGTTTGACCGAAAATGATTAATGGCCATTAACACTCTTTGCCAGAGATTTGGACTCAAGTTCCGATAGTACATGAAATAGCTAAATAAATTCCTCGTTCAACAAGACTTAAAAGAATCCATTATCCCGAGAAATAAACTGGCCACGAATTTTTTTCTGAAAAGGACGAGTTTGGCCGAAAATGATAAATGGCCATTAACACCCTTAGCCAGAGATTTGGACTCAAGTTCCGATAGTACATGAACTGGCAAAATAAATTCCTCGTCAAACTAGTTCAAAACGGATTCAATAACAAGAGAAATAAATTGGCCTTGAATTTTATTCTTAGAAAAAGGAGTTTGACCAAAAATGAAAAATATCCATTAACACTTCTTACCAGAGATTTGGACTCAGATCCTGATAATACATATAATTGCTTGGAAGATTTCTCGTCCAACAAGTTCAAACGGAATCCATTATCCCGAGAAACAAATTGGCCACAAATTTTTTATCTGAAGTAAGGCTTTATTTAATAATTTATTAAAAATTTGCCATTAACACCCTTTGGCAGAGATTTGGACTCAGGTTCCGATAGCACATGGAATAGCCCGTTAAATTCCTCGTTCAACAAGATTTAAAGGAATCCATTATCCAGAGAAATAAATTGGCCACGAATTTTTTTCTGAAAAGTTCGAGTTTGGCCGAAAATGATAAATGGCCATTAACACCCTTTCCAGAGATTTGGACTCAAGTTCCGATAGTACATGGAATAGCTCATTAAATTCCTCGTTCAACAAGACTTAAAGGAATCCATTATCCCGAGAAATAAATTGGCCACGAATTTTTTTCTGAATAGTTCGAGTTTGGCCGAAAATGATAAATGGCCATTAACACCCTTTGCCAGAGATTTGGACTCAAGTTCCGATAGTACATGAAATAGCTAAATAAATTCCTCGTTCAACAAGACTTAAAGGAATCCATTATCCCGAGAAATAAATTGGCCACGAATTTTTTTCTGAAAAGTTCAAGTTTGGCCGAAAATGATAAATGGCCATTAACACCCTTTGCCAGAGATTTGAACTCAAGTTCCGATAGTACATGAAATAGCTAAATAAATTCCTCGTCTAACTAGTTCAAAACGGATCCAATAACAAGAGAAATAAATTGGCCACGAATTTTATTCTTAGAAAAAGGAGTTTGACCAAAAATGAAAAATATCCATTAACACTTCTTACCAGAGATTTGGACTCAGATCCTGATAATACATATAATTGCTTGGAAGATTTCTCGTCCAACAAGTTCAAACGGAATCCATTATCCCGAGAAACAAATTGGCCACAAATTTTTTATCTGAAGTAAGGCTTTATTTAATAATTTATTAAAAATTTGCCATTAACACCCTTTGCCAGAGATTTGGACTCAGGTTCCGATAGCACATGGAATAGCCCGTTAAATTCCTCGTTCAACAAGATTTAAAGGAATCCATTATCCCGAGAAATAAATTGGCCACGAATTTTTTTCTGAAAAGTTCGAGTTTGGCCGAAAATGATAAATGGCCATTAACACCCTTTGCCAGAGATTTGGACTCAAGTTCCGATAGTACATGAAATAGCTCATTAAATTCCTCGTTCAACAAGACTTAAAGGAATCCATTATCCCGAGAAATAAATTGGCCACGAATTTTTTTCTGAATAGTTCGAGTTTGGCCGAAAATGATAAATGGCCATTAACACCCTTTGTCAGAGATTTAAACTCAAGTTCCGATAGTACATGAAATAGCTAAATAAATTCCTCGTTCAACAAGACTTAAAGGAATCCATTATCCCGAGAAATAAATTGGCCACGAATTTTTTTCTGAAAAGTTCAAGTTTGGCCGAAAATGATAAATGGCCATTAACACCCTTTGCCAGAGATTTGGACTCAAGTTCCGATAGTACATGAAATAGCTAAATAAATTCCTCGTCTAACTAGTTCAAAACGGATCCAATAACAAGAGAAATAAATTGGCCACGAATTTTATTCTTAGAAAAAGGAGTTTGACCAAAAATGAAAAATATCCATTAACACTTCTTACCAGAGATTTGGACTTAGATCCTGATAATACATATAATTGCTTGGAAGATTTCTCGTCCAACAAGTTCAAACGGAATCCATTATCCCGAGAAACAAATTGGCCACAAATTTTTTTCTGAAAAGTTCAAGTTTGGCCGAAAATGATAAATGGCCTTTAACACCCTTTGCCAGAGATTTGAACTCAAGTTCCGATAGTACATGAAATAGCTAAATAAATTCCTCGTCTAACTAGTTCAAAACGGATCCAATAACAAGAGAAATAAATTGGCCACGAATTTTATTCTTAGAAAAAGGAGTTTGACCAAAAATGAAAAATATCCATTAACACTTCTTACCAGAGATTTGGACTCAGATCCTGATTATAAATATAATTGCTTGGAAGATTTCTCGTCCAACAAGTTCAAACGGAATCCATTATCTCGAGAAACAAATTGGCCACAAATTTTTTATCTGAAGTAAGGCTTTATTTAATAATTTATTAAAAATTTGCCATTAACACCCTTTGCCAGAGATTTGGACTCAGGTTCCGATAGTTCATGGAATAGCCCATTAAATTCCTCGTTCAACAAGACTTAAAGGAATCCATTACCCCGAGAAATAAATTGGCCACGAATTTTTTTCTGAAAAGTTCGAGTTTGGCCGAAAATGATAAATGGCCATTAACACCCTTTGCCAGAGATTTGGACTCAAGTTCCGATAGTACATGAAATAGCTAAATAAATTCCTCGTTCAACAAGACTTAAAGGAATCCATTATCCCGAGAAATAAATTGGCCACGAATTTTTTTCTGAAAAATTCAAGTTTGGCCGAAAATGATAAATGGCCATTAACACCCTTTGCCAGAGATTTGGACTCAAGTTCCGATAGTACATGAAATAGCTAAATAAATTCCTCGTCTAACTAGTTCAAAACGGATCCAATAACAAGAGAAATAAATTGGCCACGAATTTTATTCTTAGAAAAAGGAGTTTGACCAAAAATGAAAAATATCCATTAACACTTCTTACCAGAGATTTGGACTCAGATCCTGATAATACATATAATTGCTTGGAAGATTTCTCGTCCAACAAGTTCAAACGGAATCCATTATCCCGAGAAACAAATTGGCCACAAATTTTTTTCTGAAAAGTTCAAGTTTGGCCGAAAATGATAAATGGCCTTTAACACCCTTTGCCAGAGATTTGAACTCAAGTTCCGATAGTACATGAAATAGCTAATTAAATTCCTCGTCTAACTAGTTCGAAACGGATCCAATAACAAGAGAAATAAATTGGCCACGAATTTTATTCTTAGAAAAAGGAGTTTGACCAAAAATGAAAAATATCCATTAACACTTCTTACCAGAGATTTGGACTCAGATCCTGATTATAAATATAATTGCTTGGAAGATTTCTCGTCCAACAAGTTCAAACGGAATCCATTATCTCGAGAAACAAATTGGCCACAAATTTTTTATCTGAAGTAAGGCTTTATTTAATAATTTATTAAAAATTTGCCATTAACACCCTTTGCCAGAGATTTGGACTCAGGTTCCGATAGTTCATGGAATAGCCCATTAAATTCCTCGTTCAACAAGACTTAAAGGAATCCATTACCCCGAGAAATAAATTGGCCACGAATTTTTTTCTGAAAAGTTCGAGTTTGGCCGAAAATGATAAATGGCCATTAACACCCTTTGGCAGAGATTTGGACTCAAGTTCCGATAGTACATGAAATAGCTAAATAAATTCCTCGTTCAACAAGACTTAAAGGAATCCATTATCCCGAGAAATAAATTGGCCACGAATTTTTTTCTGAAAAGTTCAAGTTTGGCCGAAAATGATAAATGGCCATTAACACCCTTTGCCAGAGATTTGGACTCAAGTTCCGATAGTACATGAAATAGCTAAATAAATTCCTCGTCTAACTAGTTCAAAACGGATCCAATAACAAGAGAAATAAATTGGCCACGAATTTTATTCTTAGAAAAAGGAGTTTGACCAAAAATGAAAAATATCCATTAACACTTCTTACCAGAGATTTGGACTCAGATCCTGATAATACATATAATTGCTTGGAAGATTTCTCGTCTAACAAGTTCAAACGGAATCCATTATCCCGAGAAACAAATTGGCCACAAATTTTTTTCTGAAAAGTTCAAGTTTGGCCGAAAATGATAAATGGCCATTAACACCCTTTGCCAGAGATTTGGACTCAAGTTCCGATAGTACATGAAATAGCTAAATAAATTCCTCGTCTAACTAGTTCAAAACGGATCCAATAACAAGAGAAATAAATTGGCCACGAATTTTATTCTTAGAAAAAGGAGTTTGACCAAAAATGAAAAATATCCATTAACACTTCTTACCAGAGATTTGGACTCAGATCCTGATAATACATATAATTGCTTGGAAGATTTCTCGTCCAACAAGTTCAAACGGAATCCATTATCCCGAGAAACAAATTGGCCACAAATTTTTTTCTGAAAAGTTCAAGTTTGGCCGAAAATGATAAATGGCCTTTAACACCCTTTGCCAGAGATTTGAACTCAAGTTCCGATAGTACATGAAATAGCTAAATAAATTCCTCGTCTAACTAGTTCAAAACGGATCCAATAACAAGAGAAATAAATTGGCCACGAATTTTATTCTTAGAAAAAGGAGTTTGACCAAAAATGAAAAATATCCATTAACACTTCTTACCAGAGATTTGGACTCAGATCCTGATTATAAATATAATTGCTTGGAAGATTTCTCGTCCAACAAGTTCAAACGGAATCCATTATCTCGAGAAACAAATTGGCCACAAATTTTTTATCTGAAGTAAGGCTTTATTTAATAATTTATTAAAAATTTGCCATTAACACCCTTTGCCAGAGATTTGGACTCAGGTTCCGATAGTTCATGGAATAGCCCATTAAATTCCTCGTTCAACAAGACTTAAAGGAATCCATTACCCCGAGAAATAAATTGGCCACGAATTTTTTTCTGAAAAGTTCGAGTTTGGCCGAAAATGATAAATGGCCATTAACACCCTTTGCCAGAGATTTGGACTCAAGTTCCGATAGTACATGAAATAGCTAAATAAATTCCTCGTTCAACAAGACTTAAAGGAATCCATTATCCCGAGAAATAAATTGGCCACGAATTTTTTTCTGAAAAGTTCAAGTTTGGCCGAAAATGATAAATGGCCATTAACACCCTTTGCCAGAGATTTGGACTCAAGTTCCGATAGTACATGAAATAGCTAAATAAATTCCTCGTCTAACTAGTTCAAAACGGATCCAATAACAAGAGAAATAAATTGGCCACGAATTTTATTCTTAGAAAAAGGAGTTTGACCAAAAATGAAAAATATCCATTAACACTTCTTACCAGAGATTTGGACTCAGATCCTGATAATACATATAATTGCTTGGAAGATTTCTCGTCCAACAAGTTCAAACGGAATCCATTATCCCGAGAAACAAATTGGCCACAAATTTTTTTCTGAAAAGTTCAAGTTTGGCCGAAAATGATAAATGGCCTTTAACACCCTTTGCCAGAGATTTGAACTCAAGTTCCGATAGTACATGAAATAGCTAAATAAATTCCTCGTCTAACTAGTTCAAAACGGATCCAATAACAAGAGAAATAAATTGGCCACGAATTTTATTCTTAGAAAAAGGAGTTTGACCAAAAATGAAAAATATCCATTAACACTTCTTACCAGAGATTTGGACTCAGATCCTGATTATAAATATAATTGCTTGGAAGATTTCTCGTCCAACAAGTTCAAACGGAATCCATTATCTCGAGAAACAAATTGGCCACAAATTTTTTATCTGAAGTAAGGCTTTATTTAATAATTTATTAAAAATTTGCCATTAACACCCTTTGCCAGAGATTTGGACTCAGGTTCCGATAGTTCATGGAATAGCCCATTAAATTCCTCGTTCAACAAGACTTAAAGGAATCCATTACCCCGAGAAATAAATTGGCCACGAATTTTTTTCTGAAAAGTTCGAGTTTGGCCGAAAATGATAAATGGCCATTAACACCCTTTGCCAGAGATTTGGACTCAAGTTCCGATAGTACATGAAATAGCTAAATAAATTCCTCGTTCAACAAGACTTAAAGGAATCCATTATCCCGAGAAATAAATTGGCCACGAATTTTTTTCTGAAAAGTTCAAGTTTGGCCGAAAATGATAAATGGCCATTAACACCCTTTGCCAGAGATTTGGACTCAAGTTCCGATAGTACATGAAATAGCTAAATAAATTCCTCGTCTAACTAGTTCAAAACGGATCCAATAACAAGAGAAATAAATTGGCCACGAATTTTATTCTTAGAAAAAGGAGTTTGACCAAAAATGAAAAATATCCATTAACACTTCTTACCAGAGATTTGGACTCAGATCCTGATAATACATATAATTGCTTGGAAGATTTCTCGTCCAACAAGTTCAAACGGAATCCATTATCCCGAGAAACAAATTGGCCACAAATTTTTTATCTGAAGTAAGGCTTTATTTAATAATTTATTAAAAATTTGCCATTAACACCCTTTGCCAGAGATTTGGACTCAGGTTTCGATAGTTCATGGAATAGCCCATTAAATTCCTCGTTCAACAAGACTTTAAGGAATCCATTACCCCGAGAAATAAATTGGCCACGAATTTTTTTCTGAAAAGTTCGAGTTTGGCCGAAAATGATAAATGGCCATTAACACCCTTTGCCAGAGATTTGGACTCAAGTTCCGATAGTACATGAAATAGCTAAATAAATTCCTCGTTCAACAAGACTTAAAGGAATCCATTATCCCGAGAAATAAATTGGCCACGAATTTTTTTCTGAAAAGTTCAAGTTTGGCCGAAAATGATAAATGGCCATTAACACCCTTTGCCAGAGATTTGGACTCAAGTTCCGATAGTATATGGAACAGTTCATTTAGTTTTTCGTTCAACTTGCTTATAAGGAATCAATTATCTGTAGAAATAAATTTATGTAGAATTGTTTTCTGTAAGTTTTTGCTTTAGTTGAGGTAAATGGCCAGTAACACACATGTCCAGTTATGTTTACTCTAGTTGTAGTAGTACTTGAAACCGTTTATTGGATTCCTTGCCTAACAAGCTTACAAGATATGTTTTACCCTATAACAATTCTTTTTAATTCATTTGTTTTGTCTAAGTTGGTCTTATATTTTATATTTTAGTACTAAAAATTTCAATAGGAATCATATTTTTTTCTTATTGGAATTCAACTTAACAGTGTGATACTCACACATATATAAAATCTGTGAATTTGTGAAAAACTTCACAAGCATTATATTAATATAAATAATACTAGATTTTGTGACTTTGAATTAATTATTTAATTTTATTAGTTTTTATTATTAAGTTTATATTTTAAAGATTATTTACTTGAATTATCATATTTTTGGAGACTGTTATATAATATAATTTTATCTTAAGCCTGTAAAATGTATACGAACTTAGTTTAGAGTTTTTGGAATATGTCCATTTTGGTTTTGTTACAAAATATTTTCCAAAAATTAAATACATACATATGTATATTAAAAATATTAAATATATGAAAATAAATTATAATTTTTAATTTAAACGCAAAGAATTAGTTGAGTGTATTCATTTTTGTATTGAAAATAAATAATTATTAATTAATAAATAATTTAATAAATTATAATTTTTATAGTTAAACCAAATTTATTTGTTTACGATGGGTGCTGCGAAATTTTGAAGAAAGTCTATAAATATATATATATATATATATATATATATATATATATATATATATATATATATATATATATATATATATATATATATATATATATATATATATATATATATATATATATATATATATATATATATATATATATATATATATATATATATATATATATTATATATATATATATATATATATATATATGTATATATATATATATATATATATTATATATATATATATATATATATATATATATATATATATATATATATATATATATATATATATATATATATAAATCTTACTAAAGTATTTGCTAATTTCACTAAAGAACTATGCTTTGTTTACTATGATACATATCTAATTCTACTTTTGGATGCTATGTGAATTTAACTTACTGTTGTGCGATTTACACTTTGAGACATGGTTAATTTAACGTTTTAAAGATATGTCAATTTCACTATGCTGCTGTGCTATATTTTCCTCGAGATATAGTTAAATTTACTTCTAGAGTATTTGTGAATTTATCATTGTACCTTAACATAATTTAACTATTAGACATAGTTAATTTTACTTCTCAGATTTGATGTTAATTTCACTATTATGCGCGCTATTTTCACTTCGTAATATAGTTAGCTTTTCTATTACACGTATTGTAAATTTCACTATACTTTTGGTACAGTTTAGTTATAAGAAGTAGATAATTTTACTTCTTAGATTAGTTATTTATGCTATCCATTCAGTTGAATTTACTTTGCATTTAGCAAATTAATTTTATCTCTCCATATGCTAATTTTACATTTTGAAATTTGTACTATTAGCAAAGTCAGAAGTAAGTTGAATTTGCAACAATTTTTTTGTTAAATACACTTTGCTTTTTTGTTAATAAAGCACATTATTTCTTTGCGTGTAGCTTAAATAATCCTTGCTATAAGGAATACAATCATAAAAATACCTTTATAATTTAGATATGTATATCTCTCTGTATTATGAGTAAGTAATTTGCAATAAACATTACTCATATTGTTTTATGCTCTACAGAGAAAGAGATGTTTTTTAAATATATATAGTCGTATCATAATTATCATTTTTTATTTATCAAATGTATGATATCAAAACCTAACGCGAATAAATTTAGTAGACCTACTGGTTTTGGCAATTTTGAATTTTCTGTTTTGAATTTTGAAATTTGTACGTTTCGAATTTTATTTATAAAATTAAAATGTAAATGTAGTATCTATTATTATATGTAAAAATTAGGAAGAATCAAAAACAAAAACGTTTTGTTTTATTCTGTATGTATGTAGATAGAACAAAAATATACACCCCAATATTCCTACTACCGATCAATATTCCTATTGTCGATAAGTGTTTTTTGCCAATTTTTTCATGTGACAAGAATGAAATTGATACGGTTTATAAATATATACAAAAATAAAATAAACATTTTGAACTCGCCATTCCCCTTGACATTCTTTTTTAACGATTTTAATGATTTTTGGATACATTTTCGGACCTCGGTATTTACTGGACATTCTATTTTAACAAGTTTTGTTTAAATTTGATTTGTTTTATATTTTGTCGTATAAGTGTGGATTTAATTTTTTCTTAAAACCATACCCGTTACTCCTTTCAAATTCACCAAAGAAGATTTGGACATTATTATGGAAACTGTTTTAGATAATGTGCAAAGTTATGATGAAATTATACTTTCACGAAATTCTAATCAGCCATTATTGTCGCTGATTTGTGAAAGCATTTCAGTTAAATCCAGTGGAGATATGAGATTGAAGTTAAGATATCTTCTGTATCAAAATAAAGCTTCTGTTTCTAAACTTTTACTTGCGATTGAAAAAATAAAAGGACTTAGCAAAGATATTATCTGCAACGACTTTGCTATATCAAAAGATTGTGGAATATACAACAATTAAATTATTTTGGGGATTTTAATAGTTCCTTGAATCATTTTGTCAGCACGATTGGCCTTCCTGTTGTAATTTAGGAAGAACTGGATAATATTGAAAATCATGAAATATGTAAGATTGAAAATGATAAGAAATTGGTTATTGAGAAAAGCACTAAATCACTATACAAAGCACAAATTATTCAAAAAATGAGTAATTTATTGGCGATCCCAATCCATATTTGGGATGAAATTTATAATTCAAAAACAATTAAATTTGATAAATATAAATATTCTTCAGTATTTTCCGAACTGCTTACAAAAATGACTGGTTGTTTGGTATATATTAAGGACATTCGCGTAAAGTAAATTCAATTTATATTCGTGCTTATTGCGGCCGAGATTATAAAACCGGCGAAGAGTGTCGAAAATTTAGAGTAAACAACCAAAAATATGGCCACAAATGTTTTTAAAATTACATATTTGTCCAACGAAATATATCAGCCACATAATCCGGCTCGAGCGATTAATCGATATCTTCGCAAAGAAGTGAAAGATTCTTGATTAAAAGCATCCGTAGAACAATTATCGGAGGAATTATTTTGGAATGAAGATAAAGATTTTCTAGAAAAAACAGATACAATTGTAAAATGTACCAGTGTAGATGTTTTGAGAAAAATAAAATCGGAAACCCTTATGGCCCAAGATAACCATGCAATGATGCTTCAAAAATAATTGATGGTTTATATGGATGTCACTGGTGGACCCGTCCGACCACCAAAGGTAGAAACACCAATAATTTTGTATTAGGCTCTAATAATACAATACTAGTGATTTCATAAGTGCGAGTCATAGTTCTTTAACTATATAGGAAATTGGCTTAGATTATTCAAAAATTTTGTCTTAAATCACACCCATAGATGGCCTATTTTTGATACTGTCGTTACCGACTTCAGTTTTGCCGAAATTAAATCTGTATTAGAATGTTTCAATAATAATTTAACTATTATTGACTGTTTGAAAAAATGCCGGCAATATATTTATCATAAAAATCAAATAGACTTAAACAAAATGTAAAAATTCATCTTTACTGTTCTCATTTTATGAAAAATTAATTAAAATTAAGTTAATCAATATTTTAGAAAGTCGTCAAAAATTTCTAAATATGTAAAAGAAATATTGGCATCATTCATTGTTTGTAATGATTATAACAATATGAAATTAAATTTCAAAAATTTTATGGTATTATTAAAATCAATCGAGACAATCTCTGCTTTCAGTCAAATCATGAAAACCACATTAATTGACATAGAGTTGATAAAATCCGAGGATGTACTAGTATAAGTATAAGGAAAATGTATTTAAATGAATATATCGATTTATTTGTTAAAACTATTTATGAACAAAGCCCTTTTTTCCGAGATTTAATGCTATTTTTCAAGAATGTAAAATTAGCGAAAAGAACAGCAATATAAATCAAGCTGTCAATAATTTCTACAATTCGGGGTTTGCAGAAAAATTTATTAAAAAATATATGACTTACGTACCAATGTGCTCTCAGGTAATATATAATGATGAGGCGAGGTTAAGTAATAGCTACATAGAAAATTTTGTTTTCCAAAGAGGCGATGTCTGAAACATCTCATTCAGTTAAATTACCCACGAAATATCTTCGATTTTTCAAAGAAATAAGTTAATTTTTGAAAAAACGCATTCATCTATTCCCAAAAGATCTGTAAAACATTTATCATTTAATTTAAAACGAAAAGAACCAGTATAGCAGAATCGTTCAATAAAACCGAAATTTGTATAAAAAAAATTTGTATAGTAAAAAAAGAGGAACACAATTATTTTAATTTTAAATATATCAATCAGTTTAAAGAACAATCTGAAGATAAGCAGAATGAACTGGCTGCCAAATTGCAAATTTATATTTCTGAGTTAGTATTACCACAGCAAAAAAAGAATGTTATTTTATCAAAATTTGCTTTTGATGCGGCAATTCAGTGTTTTACAAATTTGAAAAAAAAATGTAATTTTATGTTTAATGATAGTGAATGTCCAATGAACAATGTCATAGATGTGTTGTGTGACGGTAATGCAACATTAGCAGAAAAAATTTAAAATATGATTTTGGACTAAAATGATTTGTGAATGTCACAGCAATAGCCAATAACAGATTACTTTTGGAAAAAATAGCCAACATGCACAGCTGAGTTCGTAAACTTGCAATAAAAGGATGGAAGAAAAAAGACCTTATATAGCAATGGACACCGGTTTATTAGAGCAACACGGAATCCAAAATATTGAAAAATGCTTGTGTCCACCTAAAAAATGTTGTCGTTCTGCATTATTCCTTCTGATATAATTATGGGCCAATATGCCATATTCAATACAGAATAATATCGCAATAACGAAAAATAGCCCTTTGCGGGGCTATATCACAGCTCACCGACACACACAAATTCTAAAAAAATTTCCTCAGGTTTATCAAACCATCCACTATCACATGGCTTACTCACCTGAGACTGCAATCCACTCCATCGTGATATTGCTGGACTATATCACAGGTCACCGACATACAAAACTTCTAAAAAAAATTACGTCAGGTTTATTAAATCATCCACTAAAACATGCCCCAAATATCTGAACTGCCAATCTTATCTTCATTTCTCTATACAAAAACTTAAAGAATATTGGTAAAATATAACAACTGTCATGACATTAATATTTTTCGGGGCTGAGAGCAAAATACAGTAAAATATTGTATTTTGTTAACTTATATTTCTTGTAATTTGAAAAGATTTAAATATAAATATAATTAAAATTATTTTAATTTATTTGTGTATAACTTTTCTTTCCAAATAAGCAATTATTATTTTTCTTAATAGATTTAAGCAAATTTCGAAATAAAATGTCGTAATAGTTTTTATATGATATGTATATTATGTATTACCATGTTTTCTTATTATCGGGGATAGAAATTCGGGCTAACTTCCCAAAGGTGAACATTAAGAACTCAATCATTAAATAGAATAATAAGATCTAAATCGAGGAATTAAAACGTAGTCTTAAGACTGGACCTAAGGATGGCAAATTATTTCTCTGCTTAAAGATCGTAGAGTGTAACTAGGTTGGTCTTTATGCAGGTTAACTGATTTCGTGAGGGTATCAAATCCTTCATATGTCACTCGTTCTGCAAAGACAAAAATCAAATTTGGGGATATTGCTGCGAGAGCCGTCATAACCATAAGGTATGTATGACCGAAACTCATCGAAAATGCGAAATGTGTTTACGGCAAGAAAGCAAACAGAGCATTTAATCACTTCACACGTAGCAAAGTATATACACTGCAGCATACAAAATGTCGTTGAACTTAATAATGAGGAAAACAGTCTATGATAATTAAGAACGTGACTTGAGGATTGCCTAACAAAATATTTAAAACTGGAATGTGGTGGGAGATATGAAATAAGACAGAAAATAGAAGAGCAAAGTACTATCCTGTACATCGAAAAATCTTATGCGATTAAAGGCTGGATAGGTAGTCTGGCACCCTAGTCGAGTAATTACTGGAAACAGCGAAAATGTTAAAACAGTCATGAATTATAGATAATGATCTCGAGGTTCTCAAAATCAAAATACTGCGACTACGTGTGCGTAGAAGTTAGATCAGAAATAGGTAAATTTTATCTGAGCAATATTCTGATAATCTTATGGATTATATTAAAAGGCTTGATAAGATCTTGGATGGTCTCAAAAGTGACCATAGAGCAGTTCACCCAATCACATTTCTAAGTGAGCCACACAATGATAAGTTACGAACTTTGCTTGAATGTTGGTTATCATTGATAACCAACATTCAAGCAAAGTTCGTTAATATGCGGAAAAATATGAAAATTTAAAAAACATTTTAAATATAAATTTTCTTACTTGTGTATCTTTTTAATAAGTTATATAAACAGCGGTAGCCGGTAGTAATTAATATTATTAAAAATTATTATTCAACTATTTATTTATACACGTAAAATCATAATAAATTTGTGAATCCTCCATTCAACACAAAAAATGACAAATTAAATTTCATTTGAAAATTGATTTAAACCTAATTTAATAGAAACAAAATTTATACAGATCAAAAATAAATATTTATTAAATTTACATTTGAGCAGCTGGATTGAAAAAAAATAATTTAATATATTTGCTATGGTTACTGTGTAAGATATTATTTGTTTGTTTGTTGGGAAGATGTCCTATTTGCCAATTCATTTGGAATTTAAATGACTAGTAAACTAAGATAGATGTAACGACAACAAAATTGGATTTATACATACACATATGATTTATTATATGTTATGGTTCATTTATACATTTTCGGCAATAATTTTTAGTTTTACAAAATATTGTATGTTGTTGTGTCATTTACAATTTTATCTTAACTTATTAGTTGGGGTTAAGATTCATAATGTATTAATGTTAAATGATGTTGAAATTTAATTAAAACAAAACTCACAATGAAATATTTACATACTATGATTTGATTTTGTATCAATCTAGCAATGTTCAGGTACAAAACGAACCAGAAACTATAAGTTTTAAACTATCTTTTCTTTCTAAACTTTAAAATTGCGATGGTATAGTTGCTACAATATCAGCTTTTAAAGCGACGAGAGCCCACGGCGCTCACCAAACAAACTAAAGCCAGAACACTAGTTCTCTGGTAATGAGAACGAACGGTGTTTAGTATAATTTTTTTAATGTTTGCAAGTTTTGAATTATGCTACAAAAATAAATTCAACTAATTTTCAGTAAGCTATGATTTAGAAATGCTTTTTTTTAAATTTATATTGAATTTGTTGACTTTTACTTTAATTTTCGGTAAATTCATTTACCCTATCAAAAAGTAGGATAAATCGAGTACACAAAAGTAAATGTTTAACGTTTAGATTGTTAATGTTTTAGTGATCTACGGATTAAGTAAGCTGAAAATAATCAGAAGCACGTATTTCAATAAAACTAAAATACTAAAAATCTGGATAAAATCTTTTTCTGAAGAAAATTGAAACATTGATTTTACAATGGATTTTAATAAAAAATATGATTACGGATAAGTTCCAGCCACCCTGGCCCCTTTTGTTATTTATGTAGAAAGTAGAACAATCAATAAATTGAGAAAATAAATATTTTTAACTTGAAATAGAATATAAAAGCATCGTTTGATCTTATTTTCTGTATAAATGCAATAAACAATTGAAAATATTTCAATGTAAACGCTGTGACATACCATCATTTCTCAATATTCCATCGCAGCATTAACATTATATTATGAATATACAATTTCGCATTTTCCCTTAAAAATTTCCAAATCAATTTTCAATCATTTACATTTTAAACTATTCATTTGGAACACTCTAATTGGATTAATAATACAAAAAAAATCAAATGGTTCAAACAAAATACGTATCTCTCTTGGATTGGGAAAAGACAGGCGATTGGTATAAATTTGATGTTTCGAGATTCTCGATAACTTTTATAATGTTATCTAGTTATTTAATTTGAAAAACAAATTAATTTTTTTTCCATTTACAAATATTTAAAAAAAACGATACAAAATCTCGGGATATAAATTTTCAGAATATTTTTCTTCGCATTCCACTGGAAAGTATCGGCCCTCCAAATATGATTTTAAGATCACATAAACTTTTTTTTGTACATATATCTTTCTGAGCAAAACTCTGTGCCATATTTTATCAAATGTCTGCGCTACATCTAAAAAGATGCCTTTTCTGTATTTTTATTCGTTTTAGTTCCTTTACTGCTTCCCAGAACGAGAAATCCGTATCATTAGTTGCAGTCACAGTATTAAAAAACTTCCCCTCTATTGTGAGTGCTTTAAGAATACTACACAACCTTTTTGGGGTAGTTTTATCTTGCGGGGCACGACTACTTTGCAATTTTTTTTCCTGCACTGTACTTCTATTGACATATAACGCTGATTTGTTTTGTAACGATAACAGTTTTGGGGTGCTCCCAAGCAGTCAATTGTTTCATATTTATGAGTATGTTCAATTCATTTTCTATTTCATTTTCGCTTTTGATTGATACTTGGCGTTCAGTATTTTCTTCCACTAACTGCTTGGAAAATAGCCAGTTTGTTTTATATTTGTTAGTTGTGACGTGTATCCTTTTTCTATTACGGTTTCACTACTATTCATAATAACCGATGAATGATCAGATACTAGTCATCGATTTTAAAATACGAGTATATGTAGCTTTCCGTTAACCCCTCGGTAGCTAAAAAATCTATTAGATCTGGTATTTTGTTTGTATCAGGCCAGTACGTTGGCTGTGTTCCTTAGTGAAATTCACAGTTTAATACTTATCCGCTGCCAAGAGTTCTTTACCCTTAGGAGAAGTTAGTATTGAACACCAAAATGTTTTTTTGCAGTGGTGTTTAATGTTCTCCCAATAAATAAAGTTAATCCTCTTCTTCCTCGATCCGCTGAGTAACAGATATATCCACAAATTTTTACATTTGAGGCTCTATTCTAGTAAAGTGAGATTCAGAGATTAGACATACATACATCTATCAATTTTTTCGGTATTGAGAAATATTTCAAGTTCTGCTAAATATTTCATTAATCCGTTTGTATTCCACGTGGCTATTCTTAATGAATGATTGTTGTTGGGTATTTGATTTGATTTTTGGAAAACATTTGTGATGTGATTTGTTCTTGGTTTAAGAGACATTATTTATTTCTTATCATTTTGAGTTTATCAAATATTAACTTGTTTAATTTATTTTGCTATTCAAGATTCTCTTCTTTGCTCTTCCTAGCACATTTAACACATCCCGTTTCGTGTTCGCAGTATTTATGCGTATGACCATAACCTTGGCATTTTTTGCACTGTGAGATTTTCTTCCAAACTGGTTTAATTGCTTCAATTTACACTCTCATGTTGAGTATGCCAGTTACATTGTAAATTTTTTAAAATATTTTCTATTTATTTAATAGAGTTATCAGAAGGCAGCTTAAAAAGGAGTAGTCCTCTCATTGTGTAGATCGGCGGTTTCCTCCATTTAGTTTTTTGTATAGTAATATTCACGGCATCCAGAATTTAGAAATATCAATTATGTCCTTAATTGCACAACTTCGGTGTCGTCCTATGGCCATAACTTTGATAGGATGAACATTTTTATTTTCGTATATTGTAACATGTGGAATGTGGTCTCTCCTAAGAATGAATTGGTCTCATGAATAAGGCTACAAACATCACCCGGAATGTTGATAATAATAATAATAATAAACAACAACAACAACCTGCTTGGTGCTTGTTACCATTGAGTGTGATGAACACACAGTAGGGGTAACACGATTTATCTTAATTTTTGTTCATCCGCTTAAATTACGATGTTTTGTTGTACTTCGAATGTTTTCGATTCCGGTATTTCCACCCCACCATGCTCATATCGCACTCTTCTATGTGTTATATGCAAAAAACAAATTTTATTAATTCTTTTCTTGTGCGGCAGTGGATTGCGAATCATCTAATATATAGTTGGAAAATCTCATATGTATATATATATAGAGATCGTATTAAATAATTATATATAAAATTATATATATAGAGATCGTATTTTTTTGTGTTCGTACAAACGAACGATCATTTACTAGAATACGCATCAAGTGGCGTTTCCGCATATTGATTTTATTTATATCCACATTATAAATACTATAGGTAAATATTCATTTTACTGCGCTGTTGATTTCTCTATAGAGTTTTTACTTACCTACTTGCTTATGTTTTTTCTTTCTTTTCCTAGCCGGTTGGTCTATACATAGATCTAATAAGACCAAGGAATTTAAATAACGGCCATACTGGCTATAGTATAGTTTTTTTTTGTAACTATGTTTTCATATGGATAAATAAATACATCGAGAATTCTCTATAATTGTCGGATAGTTCAAGCGTCCGAATCGGATACGGCCGCACCAGCTGATTTGCAAACTGTTACGTCAACAATATAAATTAATATAAAACTAAGTGAATAAATTTGATGTGTAAAGTTAAAGTTAAAAGTTAAATTTTGGTTAATTATAATAAGGAAGGAAAGGAGAAAAGAAAAATATTTAAAATTTTCCTTTGCCCGCGTGTGAAACATTTTTTTTTTTTTTTTTGCTATAACACGAATTGGTTGATCAAAAATGTAAAGTGATTGGTGATGACAATTGATTTTTTTTTTCACATAAACAATAATTATTTTTTTAGCATTTTTCTGGATAATCCAGATACTCAGCAACCCAGAGCGCTCAGGAGATTGTTGGTGAGTTTTTGAAAGGTTTTTTTTTGTTGTTTCTTTGAAAATAATTTTTTTTGTCACCATCAAAATAAAAAAGAGATTAATATTTTTATTTTTTTTTATTACGTATTTCTGGCTAAAGAAAAAAATTCTAAAAAAAAAAAAAAAAAAAATATTACATCTTTACCTTTTTTTTCTTAATTATTAATTATATTTAATAGCTACTTTTAAATTTTTTTTTGTTTTGTTATTTAAAATAAATGTATCAAACTTAAAATCCTTAATTTATTTATTTACGGTTTTGCTATGACCCGCTAAGTGTTGGTTTATTATTGGGGGGGGGGGGGGGGGGGGGGGGGGGGTTAGTATCGATATAAGATCGCGTGGGTTAAAGGGAAGTATTGGCCAGGATGGTAGTGCTTTCTTTTTATTTGTATACTTCGCGCATGAATCTTTTTTTTTGTAATGCTTTGAGTGCTGATCTACTGGAGGAACCCTGCCAGCCCTGAGCACTCAGGTTTAGCTAACTCAAGCATGTGCACCGCAGCACCAGTCAGCGTTACAATGTGTACCACTAATATTTTTCAATATTGAGTTTCATCGTCAAATTTCTGTACGCATTCAAGTTTGATGTATTGATCTTCCACGTACAAGGCAGTGATTTTATAATCCTGATCCGTTAAAGAGTTCATCATAGCTCGGATTTCTGAGAAGTTAATAACTCTTATTATATTTATCGTTGGTGGTAGTTTTTCGTTTAGTAGTGCAATTGGTATTTGCGCTATTTGGTGCCCGTTATTTTTTTTTGCTTTGTTTATGCTTTCGTGTACCAAACAAATAGCGCAGTGGTTAAAGCTGCAACGTTTGGATCGGGAGGTACCGGGTTCGAATCCAAACAGAGGCGGGATGTAAAAGGAATTTTTCATCTCCCGATTACGATCGGTGATTAAATTGAAAACATCTATGACCCTCTGTTGGAATGTAGAACTCATGGGCCGACCCATCTTCCATGTCACTGCACAGGGTGACATGGAGCTATGCAATGCGCAGGTACTGTACTTGTGTGAATGAGATGAATATATTATTATATAGGGCAAACTGGAAGAACGTTAACGATAACGAACGCATATATTATGCGTGAATAATTATAGCATAAGTCAATAGTCAATTAGGAACAGATAAAGGATGAACTAGCCGAAACCGGTCTTCCATTATTAATTAAATTATCACATAAATGAAATATTGATTTATTGTTTTTTCCGTTTTTTAATTTATAATAAGTTTTTAATGTATTTTCACTTCAATTTGTTGTGAATAAAAAAGTATTTTAAAAAAATAATCTTATAACTATTTATTAATATATATACGTGATAAAAGCCACAGAATACACGTTCAAGATGGAGATATACCATTTGTTCAGCAATTATGAAGTGTCATCGCTCAAAACTGTGCTCAACTATTCCAACTTAATGTTAAAATTACATCGCCACAAAATCAATTTATACTTCAATCGCTCGTGCAAACGGTTAAACATAACACCTAATTTTATAAAACTGATCGTGCGAAATAAATCAACAACCGCTCAATATGCATTACGAAAATGTGGAAGAATTTGGCTTTGTTAAAACCATTCAAAATCAATACAAAATTATTGATAATATAATTACGTATTTACAATGCACAATTAATGATATCCAAAGCTTTCCATCCCTTAGAATATAACAACATACTGCAGCAAATCGAAAAAACAACGGAAAAATCAATTAGTTTAAAAAGGAGCACTACGACACGAAAATTAAAATTTCTCAAAACTCAACAAAAACATCAAAACTCAACAATCATAAATGACGAACATCGTATAAAACATCAATTCTACAAACGCATAGAAAACATGACCAACATCAACTTTAATGAGACTGAAGAATGCGCCTTAGAAAAAGGTTTAAAATACAACATTGAAATAACAAACAATCAAAACCAACAACAAAAACATCTCTTAAAGATTGAAAATGATATCTTAAGAACAGCGAAAGATCACCAAGACGATATAAGACCGCTTGTATGCAATAAAATTCTTAAGATACCTGTACCGAAAGCTACAAAACAGCATAAAAATCCAGACAATAAAGCTATATCGAATATAAACTATCAGAAAACAATGCACTGCAATAGCATTATGGAAAGTAAACCCAATCCCACCGAAACATATCTAAAATCAATAAACCAGATCATAAATCAATCATCCTACATTCTAAACAAACATCAAATTTATTTCAACCAAATGGTAAAACCCACAGCACCAACCATAACCGGATTGCCAAAAATACATAAATCCAACACAAGTTTCTCAACATTTGGCTAACTAAAAATATAAAATTACAAAATGGTACATCTGTTAGAAACAATATTGAATCAGTGGACAAAGTCAGATCAGTCAACATTCCGTCCGGTGCAAAATTCGCGTCATTTGATGTATCAAATATGTATACAAACATACCTGTCGAAACTACAATTTGCATAACACAGGATTTGATGAAACGTAACCAAATTGATACAAACACAATATCGGATGTAATTCGTTTATTAAGGGCCATAACACAGCAAAACTATTTCCAACATGACACAAATATTGTGTTCAAAAAGATGGATTACCAATGGGTAGCCCGCTGTCAGGCACGCTAGCAAATATATACCTAAACTATTTTGAAAATACATATATACATTCGTATCACAAGTCGAAATACAACTTTGTTATTACATACCTTTATATGTATCAAGAAATCGTAAAGTTATCGGCTGCCTCTCTTCCGGATTACATATTATATTTGGTTTTGTGATCAATGGTTTTATTTTATCCAATAAAACCTTAAATCGTGTATAGTCCATACGAAGAAAGTTTCTTAAGTCTGATGCGTATAAACGAAAATTTTAGCTCATCTAATAAGTTTAAATTGATAATCAGCTTTTTACATTTTAACAGCCGTTCTCTACTCCAATTTATATTCTTTTTAATTTCTTCACTATAATAATAAAAATGCAACACCAACTTTCTTCTTTGATATCTTTATTACAAGTAATGTTTTTGATGTTCTTTCAACATGGAGCAAAACTATATTGTAAAATTTGTTTGCACCAACTATTTGCCGAAAAACTAATATTTATACATGTCATTCCCTAAAGTGTCATAATTTTGTATTAAACAACAAATTTTGTAGATACTGTAATAAAGATTACAACCCTAAACGTAGCGATGTGTTTGTTCAAACAATACATGTGCATTCACAATTTACTAATTTACTAAAAATTGGAAGCTTTAGTACTATATTTTGTATTAAATACTTTCTGTTGCAAACATATCTTGAAAAAAGATTATAGATATAGAGGCGGTTTATGTTATAAAAACTACGCTACAAAAATATAATCTTATTTAATTGTTTGTTTATTTGAGATTCGTTGCTGTGAATGAACCAAAATATCTCCAATGTATATGTATAACTATATTTGGTCGCATATTTATTTGATACGAGTACTTGGGGGCTCATGAAATATTTTTGATTAAAAGCATCAGCCTGTATAAATAAATAATATAGGAGTGCGATAACATTATGTACTTATTCTCGAAGTAAATTCTTGGAATATGTATGTAAAGCTTCTATGTTTTTGGTTTTTGTTATGCTTCTACAAATCAAAACCAAACAACATTTGCGCTATTTAACATAAACAAACATATCGATTGATATACTTGAAAATATAATAATCTCGGTAAATTGGGTTGAATTTTTCAGAATTATACAATTTGTCTTAGATTAATTTTGATGTCATTGAACTCATAATATTCAAGTACAATTTATACATGTACATATGTAGAATTTTAAGTTTTGATTAGTTCGAGGGTGGATAATATAAATCAAATTCTTTCACGATTCTATGTCAATCTTCTATATTATGTTTCTATTATTTTATTTTTCTGTTATTACTATCAAAATTCGATGTGCAATGCAAAATTTTCACAACAACAAATGCATTGCGCATAAGTTGTTGTGCAAATGCATTTTTCATAAAAATAATAGCGGAGTCAATGAAAAAAATTCTAGAAAATTTACTTTGAATATGGACCAATGTATTGTGTACCAAAGAAGAAAAGATAGTTTTTGTGATTAGTCATGTATAGCGGCCCTGAATAAATACAGAATCCGTCTTAACATAACGAAAATCGTACTATGCGAAATGGACCAATGATAAATTAACATATCATCAAATAACGAAAATTCAGTACTAGATTGGATCATAAAAATCCTAAATTATATTTTACTTTAAAATATTTAATTAGTCATAAGAAATTATTATCCATAAAATCATCTGATTTTCAAAAATAAAATTATATAAAAAATTATAATATCAATACAAAAAATTACATCAATGTTTAAATATAAAGTATAAAAATTAAATGAAGTGTTTTTAATTAAAACAATATATTGAGAAATAGCACTTCACATGCAATGAAATTATAAATGATACCGATTTAGAGAAGAAAGAACTAACGTAAATAAATATTACTGAACTATCTTCAAGAAAGAGATCAAAACAAATCAATTTGGTAGAATGCCATTATACAAATAATAAAAGATAACATAAAAGTACTTTTTCTTTGGTGCGCCAAATTTTTTTTCTGGTTAAGCCGTGTACTAAATCCTAGGAAATCAAAGTCGATTTCTCTCCCAATCAAATCAACTAAAATGACGAAAAACGCCTTTTATTCTCTTCTTTGAGTTGAAATATATTTAACTTTGAGCAAAAAAACTGGCAGACGACCAACTTAATCACACAAATAAAAATATGAGTTATAAATATGAGCTCAATAATTATTTTAGTTGCTTATAATTTTGACATCTATGTCAATTGATCTATTTTTCTGTGTGTTGTGCATCTATAGTGTCGTCCATTTTTTTCCTGTAATAATTCTTGTTTTATGTTCAAAAACATTTATATAAAAGAATAAAATATTAATAGTAATAATACAAAAATAATAGTAATATATTAATCTATAATAATATAAAAGAGCAAGTATTTAACATGTAAATCTAATGATTGTTTCTGTTATGAAAACAATTGAGGTTAACAAACTACAAACATTCATATTAATTAAAGTGTAGCATATTTAAAAATTGTAGTTTGGAAACTTATAATTATTTAATTGTTGTGTACATTATTGCTTTAATTATAATTCTTTCTTGTTGTTTTAGATATGAGCCGTAATATAGATCAGCAACTAATCGACCGAATGGAAATATGCGAAATTGATCAGGGCACCTAAAAGTGGAAGTGCTGCTTCATCCAATTCCAAAGACAGCTGGTTGGTGCCTTCTTTGGGTTTTTTAAGAGACGAAATAATTATTGAGTATGTCAAGATAATTAAATTTATATATAATTTATATTAAAAATATTAATTTATGTAACGGAAAACGGGTTTTGAGCCGTAAATCATACACATGATTCTTCTATGGGGTTCCTGACAGGAAAATCAATATGTATGCTATTATCTTTGGGATTTTCTGGAGTTTCTTCAGTGACTTTTCGTACTCATCCCTTAGTGTCCATTTTCATATCCGTATTTAACAGGCTTCATCAACACAACTTTAGCTTAATATCGATCTTACATTTATAATTTGTTCAAACTATAAACTAATTCTATATTTGATTGCAGACCAACAGAAAGCAGCTTCGACTAATAATCAAGCTTCCAAAAAATTCCAGGATTTTTTCGATCAAGCGGCCAACGACATCCTAAAGGATGTGAACACGGCAGTATTTCTGTGTAATGAATTAAATCAAAATATAGTACCAATTTCAGAAATCGATCAATCAACTACCAAAACACAAGAAGAACCACCAAAAAAATCTAAATTTTATTTACATGTTTTTTGATTTTTTTTTGTTTTATTTGGAAAATTTAATTTAATGAATTTATATTACATACAATAAAACAATTTTTAAAAACCAATTTTCTTGTTTTCTAATGTATTGTTGTATCCTGCCAACTCGACGGATATGGCATACCAGTATTTTTTTCTTCACGCCATACTCCCGGTCGATGCGTTTCACCAACATCCCTGTCTACTAGATCAGCACCTATGTATTCCCTAATCTTTTTATCACGTAACCAATTGTGTAAAACCACCGTTGCTTTGATTATTGTTAACACGGTGGTTTTACTGGCAAAAATGATCTTCTGTATATTCGCCATCTGCTTGCGAGAATTCCAAAGGCATTCTCGACTACTCTTCGTGCTCGGGATAGTCTGTAGTTGAAAGCACTTTGGTCCGTAGGTAATTTTGACTAGTTTCATCCAGGATACGGTCGCATTAAATTAGGCAGCAAAGGAAATGCTTCATTTCCAATAAAAACGAAAGGGTATGTTTCGTTAGGTGTTTCTGGTGCTGGCAAATTTAAAGTTGCTCCACCGGAAATAACAGTTCTACCAAACCTGGTGTTCCGAAATATGGTGCCGTCTCCAACATGACCCGGTGCCCCTATTTCTACCATAATAAACTTATAGCAGAGATAACTTATTTACAATAGATCTCTCTTCTTTAACAATCGTAATTTTTAATTTTATGTCCCGTCCTAATATGCTATCTACAGTAAAAAAAAATTAAACTCAGGTTGCATGCGTATTGATGTTATATGAGCATACCCATACAAGCAAATTCATATCATTTTTATTTTGATTCATATTCATATCGTATTCGTAATTTCGTATACCAAAGTCTCTCACTCTCTCTCTCTCTATACACATTATTCTTGAACAAAATCATTTATTTTTTTCCATTCTCTATTTTTTATTCATGTACAATAATAAAATAAGTTATGTGAGTTGAGTATACATTTATTTTATTTCAAAGTTTAGTTTATTTCAAATTTCAATCCATGTGATGAAATAGATGTTAATATTGAAAAAATTATCATATTAATTTGTGTACCAAAATTATTTGCTATTTAATATACCGATAATTGTTTGATAATATTGCATATTATCGTAAATTGGATTATTGTCATAATTTTTATTTCAGGAAATTTCTTTTTCTTTGTTATATTGGAATTCAATTATTTTTATTTTATCTATCGTGTCTCGTAGATGTTGTTTGAAAACTTGTCTCTCAAACAGTAGCAAACAGTATTTTAAATTTCCGCCAAAAAATACTGATTTGTATATTAAATGGATTGTTGCCTGTTCTAATTCTTCAGAAATAATTAGTTCTATTAAAAATCCATTACTTTGTGAAAAACATTTTGAAAATTATTACATAGGTAAAAAGAAATTGTATTATGGGGCAGTCCCTTCTCTACATTTGGAATTCGATATGAGTGATGAAATGTTCGACTCGAATGAAATGGAAAATGCCACTGTCAACTCAGAACCGTCTTGTTCTACAAACAAAACTGATTATGAATTATGGCTCACGAGCGAGAAGAACAGCATTTTTTATCGAACCGAAATGGAAAGGCTTAAAGTGCATAATGAATTTTTGATATTAGAAAACAAGCGAACAAAAAAATTAAATAAGCAATTAAAACTTAAAATTGCTAAGTTAGCTAATTTAAGGTTACGTGCAATTTTAAAGATGCGAGAGTTGAAACGAAAACCAGTGACCATTTATCAACAAATAGACAAGTCGTCTGCTCCTAAGCATGCCAAGATTTTCACTAAAATGTTGATCAAAAATAAAACCAGTTATACAAATGATGAAAAGGATTTGGCATTGGCTCTGTTTTTTAAATGTGCGGCGACCTATTTATTTTTAAGAGACAATTTAAATTTTAAATTACCTTCCCTGGCTTCAATATATAGGTGGTTCCCACTCCAAGAAATTCTACCAGGTTCAACTAATGACAATTTATTTGCGCAAATAAAGTCAAGAATTGAACACTTTACTACCGAATCGAAACAGGTTATGTTATGTCCAATTTAGATGTAGAAAAATGTTTGGCATGCAAAATTTTGCATGCAAAAGCGAGCTACACACAATACAAAAAAATCCATTAGTTAAACTGAGAAAGAGTATGTAAACAAAAATGGCGATGCTATAATTTTTTTGGCGGCATAATTGGATGCTATATTTTTTGACATTTAAACGTAAACATATTTTTTTGTGAAAACGATACGGAAAAAAATTAATTTAATTAAATATGGAACAATTAAATAATAATCAATTACTTAAAATAATATTCAGTGATAGTGAAAGTGATGAAGACAATTTCCTATTAAAAATAATATTACATAGCGATGAAGATGAGATGCCCAAAAGGAAAAAAAAATGTTGGGTTCGACCGTACTAAGAAAATAAATTAAATAAAAGATTTTTTAATATTAAGAATTTAACAATTGTTTTTTTTTTATTTCTGTTAACACCTCCCTCCATTAGTTTTAACTGCGCTTCAATATTGTATTCGGGTTTAAGTGCCATCAACTCCATAGCACTCAACTCCCCAAATACATCCTCCGACGACCGTTGTTTTTGCTCGCTCTGTTTTTGCTCGCTGCTCTTGGCATACAATTTTAATGCCTCTTTTTTCAACTCGAGATGCTCGTCTCTTTTCCCTAAACAAAATAAAAAGTTAAAAAAGAAGTCATTCGGTATGGAAAATTGTTCTACAGTATTTATTTCCTTTTCCGGCAACAAATATTCAGTCTCTGCAAAAAATAAATTACAGTCAAAAAAAAACATAACCACAATCACATTTTAATTATTTTCTTACCATACACAATCGGTGGAACTGGATAATTCTTTACACGCTCATCTTTTAAAATAATAATTTTGTTGTTTACTAAAATATTATTAATTAATATTTAAATTAGAAAATAAAAAGAAATATGTATTTACTTACAAGCCATTTCTGTTGTTATTTTAAACCAACTATAAAAATTTGACGTCTATTCGCTGATTTGTTGGATATATATTTTCTAAAAATGTTACCATAAAATATACTCGGGTTGAATATATTTTATGGTAACATTTTCATTATTATGGTAACATTACCGGAAAAAAAAAGACAAAAACGCATTCAAAATTTTGCTTGTTTATATTGCTGTTCTTGTCATTCACACATAAATTGTAATAAACTAGTGTCTTCTTTTTTTGCTTGCCAAACATTTTTCTACATCTAAATCGGACTTTAATGCTTTGATGAAATGCACATTGCAAGGAAATTAGAGTATAACAGTAAACTGGATCGAATAGAGGGATTTGTAGATTACGGAGAGGGAACTACAAGTACGAAATTTGGAAAGGTAGTTTGCACGTTTATGGTCCGATCCATAAGAGATAATTGGAAACAAATAATCGGTTTTGTTATTGCGGCGACTACAACCCCTGTTCAGGAATTGCGAAAAATTATTAACGAGCTCACCATTCAATGTTTTTCCATCGGGTTGAATGTTAGAGGTTTAGTATGTGATCAAGGAAAAACAAACCAGTCCCTTTATAAAAGTTTAGGGGTCACTACAGAACAGCCATTTTATATACTAGAAGGACATCAAATTACGTGTATTTATGATGTCCCACACTTAGTAAAGTCAATACGAAATAATCTGATAAACTATGATTTGCAAATAGGAGACTCAAATAAAGTTGCATCGTGGAATGTGGTTCGAGAATTATTTAAAATTGATTGTGCTTCTCTCGCTCGATTGGTTCCAAAATTGACACCTATTCATATTCAACCAAATACATTCCAAAAAATGAAAGTTTCGTATGCTGTACAAGTTTTTAGTTGGAGTGTGGCTTCTGGAATACGAACTATGGAGCAATTACAATTATTTAGTCAAGAAGTGTCAGTATTTGCAATTAATACAGCTGATTTCTTACAAAAAATAAACGAAATATTCGATGCTTTAAACAGTAAAAGTCTATATAGCAAAAATCCAAATACTGTGGCATTGCAAGATTCAGAACTTGTAAGAAACAAATTGAAGGAGTACATTTTATATTTATCTAACTTAAATTTTTTAACAAGTAACGCACAAACACACGTTAGTTGCGTCAAAGGTTTAATGCAAAGGTTTAATGCAATTAATTACTATTCGAGGCATATTATTGATTACGAATGATTTATTCAATGATTCAAACGATTCGAAATACATATGCACTAATAGACTTAATCATGATGCATTAGAAAACTTATTTTCTATCATACGTTACAAAAAAAGAAAGCCTTCCGTTAAAGAATTTCGTGAAATATTGAAACGAATTACGTCAGTGAAACTAATTTATAGCTCAAAATTTGCAAATTGTAAGGGTGGAATTAGCAATATGCTTATAGACTGGAAAGCAGTTTTATCCGATTCCCTTAATATAGAAGAAATCAATACAAATGAATTTCAATTGGACGAAACATCTGGAATTGAACAAGAATTCGAAATGGAAAATATAGGTGCCGAATCAGAATGCAGTGAAATCAATTCCGCAGCTTTAAGCGAAAACGCACTAAAATACTTTTGTGGATATGTTATACATCATAAAATATCAAACCGTTTGCGCAATCAAGAGCAGCCAGGTCTGTTAAGGAACTGTTCTAATTGTTTAGACAAGTATACCTTAGAAGATTTCATAATTTCGGCTCCATCTGATTGGCATATGTTTTATAAAAATTTTAAGGAAGATTCAGATTTTGGGAATTTAAAGATGCCGACTGATGAATTTTTTAATATTTGCAAACATGCATTTATTGTTTCTAGTTCGTTTTTCCATAATGAACCATATGCAAAAAACATTAAGGACAAAATAAAAGAAAAGTGTTTCTTCAAAAATAAATTATTTTTTGATCAAAATGCTTCGATCATAAAGTGTTGCTTATTGATTTTTTTATTTTAGTGCTATTACGGAAAAATTGTCGTTGGTTGTCAGATTCAATCTCATTCGATGCAGGAAATAACAAGCACCCTGCGTTACTAACCTATGGGTATAATCGACCCAATTCATTTTCGAGTTCGAAAAGTTGGATAATAAACAATCATCACCAACTTCAGACCAATATGTATTTTAGCCTTGTACATTTCCTTCCATTTTAAAATTATTTTCAGTTGCGTTTTGTCATTCAAAGGTTTAACATCGCCAGAAACAAAAAGTGTTTGGGTCGCTTACACCCAGGTTAGTAATTACGCTTTAAGTTTTAGGGTGTCTTACACCCAGGCTAGTAATTACGTTTTAAGTTTTTGGGTGTTTTACACCCAGGATAGTTATTCAATTTTTTGATTATTCTGTGTCTTCTAGGTTATATCTAGGTTATTTGTTCAGGCAGATTATTATAAAGGTAAATAGAAAATAACAATACATTTTAAAATTAACTGTAAACATATATGTTTTTATTAGATGTGCCGTTATGAGAGAGAACAGGAAAGACTACGACAAATACTGGCGGATATAGACAGTGAGGATGAGTTTATTGGTGATCAATCATCGAATGAGAGCGATAAAGAAATACAAAGTGACCATGAATCAGACACCGAACAAGAGCTAGATACCGAAAATAATTCTGATGAACCGAATGAAGACAGCTTTATTGATAAAGACGGGTATGTAAGATATGCAGCTATAAAAATGACCGGAAGACAAAAACAACTTGCATCGAATGTGAAAAATACATTTGCGGTAGTCACACTATATCGATTTGTACTTTGTGCTATAAACAAATGGGTCAAGTAGCCCCAGAAACCGCGTTAACTAGTGAAGAAGAGTAATTTCGGAAAAAAAAATTAGGTAAATTACGATTTTTCAATCAAATATATCTCAAAATGTTTGCTCTATCAATAAAAAATGATCTACTAATTAATTTTTATTTATCATTTCAGCTTTCCAAAAATATATGAAACAATATTGTGATTATGAATTTAAACGACTGTGATAAAGTATACAGAGTAACCACCATTTTCTATATTATTTTAACTGAAATTTAACGTTTTATGTTTAATTTACCAAAAATCAATTGAATCAATAAAATGAATTATTTTTGATTTTAATTTGCTGTTTAATTATTAAACTTTCATGAAATTAAACTTTTATTAATTTATATGGTTCTGTTCTTTAAATTATGAGTAAAAAAGTTATGGGTTGATTGCACCCATGGTTAGTACTTTATTACCAAAAATGATGGTTAGTAACGGAGGGTTAAACATGGTAGACTTGATATTTTAGTTGATTAAATAAATTTTGAATTTAATATTATTTCTATTAATTTTATTATTATTTTGAGTAGAATTACATTTTTTATAAGTTACAGAAATAATTTTCAATAAATTTCATTAAGTTTGAAATTACCGATTTTTATGCTTGAATTATATTTATATTTTTTTTTTTTGATTTTAATTTGAGATAAATTGAAATCTGTAAACCCTCCAAGATCACAGCCTTGACGTGGCGGAGTGGCTTAAGTATAGTAGTGAAGTTTAGGATAAAGAGTCGACTGAATATTCTAAAGCTATCAAACCAATGTGATCATATTTAATGTAATACAACTGTTGTTACTTTTAATTTTTAAAGTAAAATTTGCAATCAGTTACCGTTTATGGTATTGAGATTAAAAATGGAAAATAATGGATGAACCAAAATAATCGAAAACATACCTACAGCTGTATGATTAAAAGTTAAAAGCCTGATTTCCAATTGAAAAATTTGCTGTCAGTATTTTTATTACTGAAAAAATAAGTTTTTTATTCAATATATATATATATATATATATATAATATATATATATATATATATATATATATATATACATATATATATATATATATATATATATATATATATATATACAATTTTATATCTCTCGTACTCATCCGTCAGCGCCCAACTTTCACATCCAAACATAACAACGGGCCTGATCAACGCTTTGTAAAGCTTCAGCTTCACGGCACTTGATAAGTGTTTAGATTTTAGCTGTGGCCTTGGAGGAAACAAGGCACGACTGCCAGCTGCCAGCCGCACTTTAATATCCTCACTCACACTGTTAGCGTAAGTGCTATGTCATGTATATATATAAGTTCTTTTTCAAAGATTTGTAACTATTTTGTAAGTGCTATGTCATGTATATATATAAGTTCTTTTTCAAAGATTTGTAACTATTTTTTTAAAAAGGATTGTATAAATGGTTTAAGTGATTAAGCAGAATAAGATTCTGTAATAAAAATAAAGATTTCAATTTAAACAAAATTATCTTGAAATCATCTCTCTATATCTAAACAAGTCTTCGACTCTTATTTTTCGTGGTTTTATAATTTTTATTATTTGTTTCCACTTTTTATACTCATTTTGTCGAACAAACACATGCAGAATTAAAAGTTTTATATATAATATGTATACGCTTGGAAATATCACAAACACAACGATGACTTAGGAAGAATCACGAGTTTTGTTAAAAATCATTTTTTTCGCTCTTTATTGTGCAAAAGAGAAATCTATAGTCTTCTTTATCTATGTTTATAGTTTGCGTCTGCTATGGCAAATAGGGCGATACTGTGGCTATGCTTATAATTATAATAAGTAGATCCTGAATTTCCAAATGCCTAAAAACAGAAATTACAGAAAACAGGTTTAACTAAATTATTTACTTGTGCAATGACGTGCTTTTCGTCCATTGCTCCTAAACATTGTGAAAAATTCCATTTATCGTAGAAATCTTTTGCAATATTTTGCCACATCGCACCGCTTGGCTCAGAGAAAATGGTGTCTTTCAAAACATCCCATAGGTCTCCCTTATAATATTGAAAGTGGTAGATTTACCCCCACGATACCCATATCTTCCAATAGAGACCATGCTATCCCCACTGGACAGGTAACTAAAACAAATAGTGAATTTTAAGTTATTATGATAAAATAAATTATAATTTGTAATAATATTTACCGAATGGTTAACGATAACAGTTGACCATTCGATGAAAATTTATGAAGGTCTCGTTGTCGTTTAACCTCATTTCATTGACTAGGTTGTGATAGTAACCTTGCCTCTGTCTGTTTTGATTGACCGGGTTAATACCAAATCGACGAGCGGTGCGACGCATATTTACACTTTCTAGATAAGCGGCTGCCACTTGATTTAAGAGGAGCATATCTCTAACTAAGATAGCTCTTGCGATTTGTCTTGATAAAGACATTTTATTTCGCGCCGATAAACTTAATTTAATACAAATTTAAACACAAACAAATTTAACCCATAAATCAAATAAACAAATTTAAGAAAATGAAACAAATTAAAACACGGAGTTAAAAATTATAAAAATCGAATTATTTAGAAATTAACTTGAATTTACAAAAAGCAATACCTGAATTAAAACAAGATTCTAAATTAAAAAAAATCGTACAAAAATCAGAAAATAATTAAATTTCAGTGATTTAAAAATCACAGCCAAACGCGAGGCGCAAATTGAAAAAAAATGATTCATAATGTTAAGTAAAATAACATCCAAAATACACGAATATTTTTGAGTAAAACGTCTTAAGTTACTAACTTCACAGAGTGAATTTTGATTCCTAGGAAATATTTCCTATCTTGTGTACACGCCTGAAATCAGTCATGATTTGAAATCCATCAGAGTAGGATAGGCTGCGCGTGAAATCCAAAAAAAAATGTACTTTGTATGATAATCACCACAGAACTTCTACGACTGTGTTCGAAACCTGAGATAAAAAATCATATTTTATTTTTTAACATTTACATGAAAATACCGAGCACACCCAAATTATTCGAGTCTATTACTATGATAATTTTTGACAGCTATCGAATAATTTGTGTACGCATGTGCAACGTGTGATTTATTCATACATAATAATTTATTCTAAAATTATTAATAAATATAATAATAATAACGCGACATTAAAAGGATTATCGGATCTATTATTTTAATATTAAGTTTTTTAAAGTTTCTATGCAATTTATTACAATAGTTGTCACAAAAAATTTGAGGTTATGAAAACTTAAATTGACATATATGACGTGGGGAAAAAACTTATGAGTTGGGGAGATTTATTACACATTTCGGACAACATAATAAAAAATCGTGAATGTAGGGGAATAATTATCAAACAAATGTCAAAAAATAAATTCACGATTTTTTATCACAGGTTTCGGACACAGTCAAAACGAGATAATTTATAATTTTCTATATTTAATAAATCTACTAAAAAATATTTATACACAAAAAATTATCTCGATAAAAAAAATCCGATCTTTCCCGCTGCACGTAGTTCTACACGTTTTCATTATATTTAAAAAATAAATATGTACCACGAGAAAAAAAAAAAAAAAAACAAAGATCATCAGATGATCAGGTAAAACGAGGGAGTACGAGAAGGTAGAGCAATAACAGAGATAGAAGAATAACAAAAATATAATCGGCCCACCAACGTGCATCGTTTTTTCGTAATGACTATATCTAATATAATTCTATCATGGCAGAATGATTGTGATTTTGTTGATTAATGTTTGATGAAATTCAGTTGTTGATTTAAGTCAAACGTAATTATTATAGATTATTTTATCAATAAAGCCTATTCATATGTGTATATAATAATTGAGTATATATAATAAATTATGGGTAATTATCTTCATGCCTATTACGCGTTCAATCGTTCCGTATGCAACTTAAATAATTAACCTGAAAACTGATTAAATTACATAAACGATTGAAACATTTTGTAACCAACTATTAAATATAGATAAAATTGTGTGGAGTATGTAAGTACATATATCATGAGGGAGTAGTGATGGTTTCAGCTTTCAGGTCAATATCAAAATATATAAAATGAGTGCTTTTGTATTTTAAGAGATTTTTGTATACAGACCCAAAAACCAGAAAAACGATTAAACGATAAAAAAATTAATCATTATATATGTATGTAGAGCGGATTCGTTTAGTTAAATTTATAATACATATATACTCCCGTATGTACATACATTATAACGATCATCGGTAGTATGAGCCGATCGAGTTTACAATAATATTAAATCTTTCGAAGTATACAAGATCGTTAACCGAAAATCCTTAGATTGAATTTACTAAGAAGTTTCACTGGTGGTTGTCATCTTGATAGCTATGGCTCAGTGGATGGGGTGGGTGTTTTGAAGCTTTAGTGAATTTTTTTACCGCCAATTTAATTAAAGAAAGGGAAATGTGGAAACGGCAATGACATGAAGAAACTGGCAATGATACATACCGTCATTCTACTACATATGTGTACCTACCTATATACATAGCTATGTACATCCTCCGATTTGCTGCGAAATTGATTTCATCCTGAAAAAAAACACTTTCGAAAGAGACAAATTATAACCAGCAAACTGAGAAGAAAATCTAATAAAAGTTACCCGAATTATTTTCATTGTGGATTAAACATTAATAATATGTTTAATTTATTTACAAAAAAAAAATAACGATCAACAATAATTAATTAAGATAATTTAGAGAAAAACAAACAATTGATTGTTTGAAAAAAAAATTGTGGATAATTAATGGTAATTGTTCGAAATTAAAAATATTTGATTTTTATTAAATTAATTAAACCAATTATGATTTAATAAATTAAAAGTACATATCATATGATTAAATAAAGAAATATATTTTTAGCGGGATTTTTACAAGTGGCAGTTATTTAATTAACGGAAAATTGCTATTGGATTTTATTTTTAACAGGTGAGTGATTTTATTTGTCGGCTTTATTGATATACATATCGATAGTAAATATTATTGTATACCAGTCAATACCTAAGTGCACATTGTGATATTTTAATTGTTTACATATTTGATTTTATTCTGTGATATTAGAGTTAAGTTTCTTCGTTGGCGTTAAAGTGTGCTTAGGTGAGGTGACTTGGCGATTTAACACATTTTAAAAACAATAATTAAATATAAATACCTAAACAGCCAATACCTGAATGCATATTGTGATATTTTAAATGTTTATTAGATTTAAATCTGTGATATTAGAATTAAGTTTCCACAAGCCGTTTAAGTATACTTAGGTGGCTTTTGGCTATTTAACAAGTTTATAATTATTAAACGTAAACTAATTAAAAATGCCCCGTCGTTGCTCAGTGTTAGGCTGCAATTCGAATAAGACAATTCAAATAAGCATAAAATAACAACGTTCGTATTTCCACGGTCAAACGAATTAAAATCGAAATGGCTAATAGCCATTCGAAGATCTAACTGGACGCCCACTAAATATTCGGGGATATGCATGAAGCTTTTAAACAAGAAGATTTTGTTTATCGTCCTGAAAGGTCCTATAAATATAAATTAAATGAAGATGCAGTACCATCAATTCTAATACCACGTCCATTTGAAAATTTTGTATTAAATGAATCCAGTGAAATGTGGCCGGATTATTTTGTGTCAACTGAATCAATTAATAATCATAAACATGATTTAATCGGTAATTTTGAAATGTTAGTTGATAATTATGCGGAAAAATTGAACAAAGTGTATGATTACGACTCAAATTTGTTTCTCCAACAAACTTCTGTGGCGACTTACAAAATTAAAATTTTTTTTTTAAAATTACTTCACGTATCGTATTTAAGATACATTTCATCTTATTTTCATATTACGCCCGACCATATTACATTGGGAAACGACGAAAATTATTTACAGCATATATCTAAACCGGTAACGGAAAAGGAAAAATATGTCGCTCTCCTAATAGATGAAATTTATATGGAAAGAAGTTTACAATATAAAAATATCTTATTGATTGTCGGGCAAGCTTTAAATGATCAAAATAAATGTGCAAGAACGGTGATGGCGTTCATGATAAAAGAAACGCATTTGTTCCCAGTATTACGTCTTACTGGAGAAATGTTGTATGATTTGACAAAACCTGTTCATTTTGTACAAAAGCTTGGATTTACAGTTATTGTAATTATTACCGATAACAACAACATAAATCAAAACATGTTTCAAAGATTTGCGCCATCAAATAACTTTTTTATTAATCCAGATTTCCCAAATTTAAAAATATTTTTTCAATATGATTCCGTTCATCCTTTTAAAAATATTAGAAATAATTGGATCAATTTGACAAACATCAACAAAACATTTTATTTTCCTGATTTTAACGATTATTCTATTAAAGAAGCATCTTAAGCGGATCTAGAATTATTATACGATAAGGTAAAATTAGAAGCGTATCAGAAAGCCATATAGATTGAATCACAAAACTGTTTATCCGAATAGTTTAGAAAGGCAAAATCTGCTTTTTGTAGATAATATATACCACGATAGTACAATTGCCGCGTTGTATCACAGCGAAATGCAATAAACAGGTGACTTCTGTAAAATTATAAGAAAGTGGTGTTAAAATTGAAACAGCTCAGCCCATCAAATCGATTAAAGATGATAATGTTTTATTTTTAGAATTTTTTTTAACTTGACTAGATGTTTCGAGCACTAGTGGATGTTTGGAACACTAGTGGAAATAATAGTGGTACTCTACCAAAAAGTACTGGAGACGCTCTAAAACTTACCACTCAGGCAGGCACTAATAGAATTAATAAAATTATTATTTTCCATTTACAATGTAGAATATGTTTTGCTTGGCAAATTTCAAACTGATGACCTAGAAGGTAGGTTCAGATTATACCGTTTGTTAGCTGGTTCTAACTATAGCGTATCATATACGGTAGTCGGAAAGTGTGAAAAAAAATAAGGATAAAAATATTATGTCACATAATAAAAAGGATTATAAAAAATTAACTCAGCCAGCAAATGAGAACTCACTTTACGAAGAGATAGATTTGACTGAATTCGAAAGACTATTGATTGTTATCTTCAAGATGTTCAAATCGATAGTGACGCAAATAAGTACGTAACTGGTTACTGCAGCTTATTCTGCATCAAAAAAATCAAAGTGTGAGTTATGTCAAAAAATATTTTTGAAAGAACAAGGTAGCACAACTAATTCGCACTATTTCAATTACATATTTACAACGAGGTGGGCTAACTGTTTCTTCAGACGAGTCAAATTATATCCTATTCCACATGTCTGCCATATTCTAAGAAATACTAAGATGACCAGACTTAAAAGTACAAATTTTACAAGCCAAAAATCTAAAAGATATTTTAAAAAATTTGACAATTGAAAGCCTTAGGAAAGATAACACGGCAATCGACTTGAGTGTGAGTGCGGCTCATCAAATTTCAACATTTACTTCAACAGTAAATGTTTCGCCATAAATGAAATCAACCGAAAAATATTAATTTATAAGTAATGTGTATTTTCTATTTACTTTATAAGAATTGAAGACTGTGATACTGATAATCGTATATATGAAATACGCATAATTATTGTATTATTTATTGTAATATTTTATTATTTATTTATTCACGACTTGCTGCGGCGGGGATGGAAAAATTCGTAAAAAAAAATGTTAAACAATATATCGTAATCAAAATCAAAGAAATCAAATTTTTTAGCACAATTGTCATTTTCCGCCGCAGTAAGTGTCGCGAACTAAATAATCGACGAAAAAATCTGATAATTTTATTAATTTATATATGAGAAGGTTTTGTGCCTAATCGATCTCTGTTACAGTCCTGAATTTTCTAAACTGTGCTTCCATATGGTTTTTACTTCAATAAAACAAAAAAAAAATGCAATGAAATGTGTTTCTCATTTACAAATAGACGTGTATTTTTGTTGGGTTTTCCGAGATAAACATTTTCCCAATTAATTAAAAGCTTTTTGTTTTGGATTGAAGCATGAAATGAAAACTGATGTTGTTGTAGCTGCCAAAAAAAAAACTAAAACTAAATCGAGAATCGAGATCACAAAATTTTCTTTGGAAAAAAAACTTAAAAAAATCAACAAATAATCTAACCTAATTTTTACTATACTAATATTATATTACTCGAAGCAAATATTTATTTATTTTAAATACAAAAATTAATGAATTATCACTGATTTCAATAGAAAATTACTTTTAATAATACATTTTTTCTGTACGTAATGCTTATGAAAAAAGTTGTTTTTAAGGCGTGTACACGAGATAGGAAATATTTCCTCGGAATCAAAACTCATTCTGTGAAGTTAGTAACTTAAGCCGTTTTGCTCAAAAATATTCGTCTATTTCGGATGTCATTTTACTTAACACTATGAATCATTTTTTTTTCAATTTGCGTAGGCGTTTGGCTGTGATTGAACCAAATTTAATTATTTTCTGATTTTGGCACGATTTTTCAAGTTTTTTTAGGATCTTGTTTTAATTCAGGTATTGCTTTTTGTAAATTCAAATTAATTTATAAATAATTCGATTTTTATAATTTTTAACTCCGTATTTTATTTGTTTCATTTTCTTAAATTTTTTTATTTGATTTGTGAGTTAAATTTGTTTGTGTTTAAATTTGCATTAAATTAAGTTTATCGGCGCGAAATTTTTTTTATATAGTTAACAGTATATTTTCCTTTTAAATAATAAAAAATTTTATATAATAAATAGAAAAGACAGAAAATAACTATTTTAGTGTACTCCTTATTTATACAAATGTCATGGACTCAACATTCACTATACTTATCCTAAAATAATCTTAAATTTAGTAGAGCTTACATAATTAATAAATAAAATCTAATATACATACGACTATGCTCTTAAAATACAACAAATAAAAAAAAAATATTTTGCAAAACGATTCATTTGCGTAATAAATAGCAACACATCATACAATACAGTTTTATACATACACGATGAACTTAAAATAAATTAAATTTATGTTTCAAATAAAATTTCAATGTTTCTAATTGTCAATAACCAATCTTTTAATAATCGACTAAATTTAGTAATTGTATTTGCGTTCACCAGATTTTAGTAGTGGCCACCACACGTTTGAGGGAGTGAGGAGGTTCAAATATTTGGGTTCTCTTATCACTCACGATAATAGTGTGGGTGAGGATATTAAAATGCGGCTGGCAGCTGGCAGTCGTTCTCTGTATCCTCTAAGGCCACTGCTAAAATCTAAACACTTATCAAGTGCCGTGAAGCTGAAGCTTTACAAAGCGTTGATCAGGCCCGTTGTTATGTTTGGATGTGAAAGTTGGGCGCTGACGGATGAATACGAGAGATGGCTCCTAACATTTGAGAGAAGAGTCATGCGTGTGATCTACGGCCCAAAACGCGAAATAGATGGTACCTACCGAGCTCTGTACAATATCGAGATCAGAGATCTGATGAAGATCCCCGATATTGTACATGAAATAAGATCTCAGCGAGTACGCTGGCTCGGTCACGTTCTGCGTGCTGATCCGGAACGAATTGTGCAGCGATCTCTGAAAGGAGAGCCACCATATGGTAGGCGCAGAGGTCGTTGCCGGCGACGATGGCTCCACGATGTAGAGAACGACTTGGCCTCTTCAGATTGTCTTAGACAGTATGAAGACCATGCTCAGGATCGAAACCGTTGGAGCCGGGTTGTTGACTCAGTAAGGGGCCAGTAATGGCCTTTAATACTGTTTATTATTATTATTATTTGCGTTCACAAAGTTCTGTATTCGGATGCGGAGTTTTAATTCTGTTTTTTTCCGTTCAGAAATATGAAAATTAATTAAATGAGATAGGTGGCGCAGAGGTAAGATTTTTAAATGCACGAACAAAGGCAAAGATTCGTGGTCCTTGGTAAATAATTCGTAATTTTTAAAACTCCTTTTTGGGTAGTCATCAAGGGTTTGAAATTTGACAAGTAAATACCGCCCAACAAGTTATACCATACTGAAGATGCGAATCAAACAATGCATAATAGAGGCATCTTAAAAATTTCGAACTATGTACATAAGTATATTTCTCCAATAAAAAAACGTTCTTAATGTTTGTCTAAGTTTCATTTTTAAGTTAACAATATGAACTTTAAAATTTAGTTGGGAATCCAAGCTCACACCTAAATATTTGAATGAAGTAACGTTTTCAATAGATACACTAAGAGTATTTCAATTAAACTCATTGCAAGCCAGCGAATGAAAAAATATTGGATTAGGATCTTGAATGGCACAACTCACATTTAAATTCATAATTTTGGATTTGCAGCTAAGAACCATATCATGTACGTAGAACCATTTCTTTAGCAAACTCATGTGATCTTTAACGGCACATTTTAATGAATTCATATCTGAGCTGGAGTATATAAACGCCATATCATCCGCAAACGCAACAAGACTACCCCATGCAGTTTAAAATGAAAGATCGAATTAATAATAGATCAAAAAAAAGTAATGGCCCTAAGACAGAGCCTTGGGGAACCCTAACATTAATAACTTTTTCATCGCTATGCATTTTGTTAATGCAAACCGTTTGCACACGATTTTGAAGATAGGACGGAAAAAGAGAAAATGCCGAGCCTCTGATACCTATATGTGATAACTTATCTAACAATATTGCATGGTTGACAGTATCAAAAGCTTTTTTAATATCAATAAATAGTGAGGACACTTTTAGATTTTCATTTAAATGTTGATATATAGGAGTAAGAAATGAAATAAGTGCTTTTTCATTCGATGATTGTTTTATAAAACCAAACTGCCTCGTATCCAAAAATTGTATTCTTTCAAAATAATTGAGTAATCTAGATTTAATAGTTTTTTCAAAATTCTTCGAAAATGTATTCAGTACAGTACTTGGGCGATAATTATAAAGATCAATTCGTGAGTCCTTTTTATATAAGGGTTTAACAATGCCAATTTTTAATTTACCAGGAAGAACACTCTTTTCAAAACATAAATTAAAAATAAATTCTAAAATATGGGTAATACTGAATACGTTCGCAATTTCTTATGGGTCAGTTTTAATAGTATTTCACCGATATCGATTACTGTTGTACTATTTATACTGAGTTTGTTATTTAATACATTATTTACAAGTTTCCATTTTGATTTCATATCTGTCGTTGCCTCTATCTTATTTTTAAAATAACGTTCTTTTCTCAGTGGAACCAAGATTTCAATCTTAGAATTCAGATTTTCAACTTTTTCCTTGAGGACATTATTGTTTCGATTTTTTGATAATTTTTTAGATAAACGATTTCGATGATTTATCAATTTTAATAACGAGTCGCTCATCCAATGCTTGAGCTTAAAGTGATGCCATTTAATTTTAACAATTGTTTTAAATTTATTAAGTTTAAAATTAAATTTATCAATAAAAATTGAATACGCAATATTGGAATCAAACGAAGAAAAAACTTCACTCCAATCACTAGAGCACAAAGCCTTAGAATAAAATGTCTTTATCAAGACAAAATGCAAGGTTTGAGTTATGGATATCCATTTTTTATTTTTTGTGTTCTTTTATCATTTTTAAAAATTTTATATAGTACATAAAACTATTTTTTAGGTTAATTACTATTATTTTTATTTTTCTTCCTTTTTATTTTTTTTGTGATAACTTGTCTTTTTTTATTATTTATTTTGCTAATATCGATTTCGGATATTTTCCTTCTTCAAGTATAAAAATACTAATTCGAATTATTAAAATCGGAGAAGAATCGTGACATCCTTCTGTTATAACAAAGAAAAACCATTTAATGAAAAAACGTAGCCGCGTGCATACTCAGAATGGTCGCGTGCATACTCAGAATGGTTTGGCAGTTATTGTTCAAACACATTCTGGGCATTTGCCGAACGCTCCTCAAAATGAGGCTATTCGTTCCTTAAACTCCCTTAAACAACTTACCTCAGAGAGTACCCTACTAAAACGTAAAATTGTATCCCTTAATTCTGTCATTATTCCCGTAGCCGTTGCCCGAATCGAATATTAGAAAATTAAAGCGATTCCTATAGTATTTGATCTTTTCCCTAATTAGTCGCAAGCCACCTACACTAGTATTTTTGAGCAACTTAAACATTTAAGACCTTGCTTAAATCCTATCTCTATTATGAGTGATTTTGAGCAAGCTATTGTAAATTCGGCAAGACATGTGTTTTGATTCCACGCAAAACAATGCGCCAAGAACGAATAATAATGTTGAAGGTTGGTATAATGGTTTAATGATACTTGTAGGCTGTCATCATCCATATATGGAAGTTTTTAACGAAACTTCAATTGGAGCAATCCATGAATGAAACGGTCATCGAACAAATAAACACTGGCAAAGAAATGTCACCACTAAAAAAGAAATATCGCGACTTCAATGTGCGGTTAAAGAAGGTTGTCGCAAAATATTTACGACAAACGATAAAATCGCATATTTAAGAAACGTGGCGGTGAACATTTCATTGTAAACCTTTGATCATTTTCAGTCATTTCTAATAATTTATTAAGTAATGCTTAGTTTATCTGATTCCATTATATTTATTATAATGGGGATTTAGATAAATTTTGAACTATTTTACACTAGAAGCTTAGAGATGAATGAAAATGATTAAGGCAGCCTTTATTTGTTCTTGCTGTTTCATTTTAGATTGCTCCCATATATTTGGATGTTGATGCTTTATGATTCAATAAATCATTATTATGTCTTTCTTCAACATTATTTTCTGGCACGTATTGTGTTGCGTGGAATATATTGTAGGAAATATTTTTTGTGAAGATTAGATAAAATTAATTTTATTGAAATCCTCAAATTATATATGCCTACAATATTTTGACATTGTAGAACAATTTGGTGTTTTTACGGAAATCAAAATACATTAATGTATCATTTTCTGGAACGTGCTAAGTTATTCATTTTCAAGAAGAATAACTTGAAGATTTGTGTTGTAGTTTGTTTTGATTCTCATCATGATTTAAACAAAATCGTTGTTTTATGTAGACAAATACATTCTTGTTGTTTATTATAGGTTGTGAAATAGCATTTATTTTAGAGAAGATTTTTTGTATAGGCTTCTTTTTTGCTACCATAAGTATTAACGTAGATGGTTACTTCTTATATTGAAGAATGTCGAGCATTGGCGTCGAAGTTTCTTTCACTTCTATAGATAGAACTTAACTGATGAAATATAATAGAACATTGTATTTACATCAACGTTTCATTTCAATACATTTTGTAAATAATTAAATATTAAAATAGTGACATTTTATTATTAACAAATTAATGTTTAATAAATAAATGTATTTTTTATTAACAAATACCCTTGAAAACTAAATTCTATAACTTATTTATCGATTTTTGAATAAAACTCATTTATTTAAAAAAATTTAATGGAAACTCCATAAATAGTTTCACTTGGTTATATATATTAATAAAATTAACTTGTTTATCAACAATAATAATTTTTATTATGGAGTATTTTTAGATAAGATACTGTAATTACATTTATTTTATGATTACTATAATATTATGCTTATTTAATTTATATTTTTAAGCATTCAATTTTATAACGGCTGGTAGTAATTAATCTAACGTTCGCACAACACTAACCATTTCTTTTAATATATCACCATAATCAAAACAAGATCGACGGTACATTCCTGTTTCGATTTTTTAATTATTTTTTATTTATGGGACATAATATAATCTTTCCGATAGATATACTATACCGTTGGTTTGAAATGTATTTTGCTGGTAATAATTATAAATTGGCTGTGTAGCGGTGATACACCACCACAAAATATAGTAGAAAATATCGGAAATCTTCAGAAATATCAGAAATTCGATGGTATCATAGTAAAACTTTACGGATTGAATAAAATTCACAAGGCAGTTTAAGCGGAATACCATACCAATTATCAGCTTTTCTCCACTAAATTTAGATAAAACTGTAGCGAAATTGGGTAATGCGATTAAAAATTCTATCGGTTTTAAAGAGAAAACCCGAAATATATAAAAGTTAATCAGGCAAGGTACTTTAATTTTGATAGTCACCGTTCTTTTTCCAAAGGTGTGATGTTCGCAAAATTAATCCCGAAAAATACGATACCAATATGTAACATACCAATATCACGTGATTTTTAAAAAATTATCACGAAAAAAATATATGTGTTGCAAAATTTTGTAACATCAGCATGAAAACGAAATTTCTGTCACGAAGAGAAAAACAAAGGTTAAACAAGAGAAAGTTATAGCTTTCTGATAGCAACAGAATATTTTATAAAAAAAAAACATCTGATTTTGACGCAATGCCTTTTCAATATACAGACCATATTCCGAGATACTATTTTGACCAATCGAGTCTCGCAAGGGAATCACATTTACAAAAATAACGCAATGAAAAATGATAAAATTAATAAATGAAAATAAGACATTTTCATTTACTTTTTGTGGCTGAAAATTATTTGCGTGTTTATGTTTCGGTTTATAACTGTGAAATTTTGAACGCTCAATCAAATATTTTTTACGTTCGAAGTGTGTAATTATTAATTTAGTATATTTAATTGTAATATTTATTCCAATAAAATTAATATGGATTCAAGTTAATCTAAATTAAGAGCAACCCGACCAAACAAACACCAAAAGCTTCATTTACTTCAATTTTTAGAGGATCATACAGAGTTGGCTAATTATAAGTATGTAAACAACATAATATATATATATATATATATATATATATATATATATATATATATATATATATATATATATATATATATATATATATATATATATATAAATATATATATATAACCTCCAAATCCGGTCCGCAAATCTGTAAGTTAAGCCTATATTTTATAGTTCCAAACAACATTAAAAAATTTACTTACTTACACTTGGAACATTTTTGGAATGTCCACCTTCTCGGCAATAATAGACATGCTCAATTTCCCTTGGTGGATCTTTTATTTTGATGTGGGTTCCATCGATCAACCCAATTGTGATGGTACACTGTGGATTTGGAATCTTGGTTCTAAAAATGTTGAAATGTTGGTTCTAACACATTTCCTTCGTTAATCGATATAAGTCAATAAACTGTTGGTTAGGAATATCGAACGGATTTTGGGTATCCTTCATTGATCACCGAATTTATCGTAAATAAATCCTAAAATTAAATAATTTTTATAACCATGACACGATCAACTGATATTTAAAATGTATAATCGCCCACGCATTCTTCGCCTTCTCAAATAATCAATTATAATTAGGCCTTCCATCGTTATAAGCAAATGAAACAAGTTTTTCTAAATTTACTCGTAAATTATGTGTATAAGTATACAATGTTTTGTAATATTAGGTTTAGTTGGTTTTTTAAAATACGAATACTTTTTCACGAGTAGACAAAACACAAGTTAAAAAACAAAACTACAATTTTTGACATTTGCCCTGACATCATACGTCAATTAGTCGAAAACTTTTTCACGTGTAGACAAAACACAAGTTAAAAAACAAATACGACAATTACTCGAGCTAGTAGGTTTTCATCATTGGATATTGATGATTTGATGATTGATGATAAAATCGAATGAAAAAAGCCAATGAAACGTCCGATGATATTTTTTTTTCATTATCATACTCGTATCATCGAACCGGAATCGCACACCAGGACAAAAAAATATGGAATGTAAAAAGCACAATAACACCACGAAACCGACAATTTTCTTTCCTAATTGAATATTAATGTAATACGAACGAAGTTATATCAAAACGCTTAAAGCCAAGAAACGGATCGATTTTTAAAAACTGCAATTTCAAATAAAGTAGAGTCTTCAGGAACTCACGAAAAATGTACAATAATACATTTGTCTTATTACACATTATTAATCAGTTTTTAATGTTTCACATTCCCTTAAAGTGGTCAAAAATAAATTTCCAATTACAATAATAGCTCATAATTAACTTTAGACATTTAGATTTAGTTTGTAAGTGTTGCTTGATGATGAGAATCTATCGTACCGATATTTGTCAAACAAAGCTACCTTGATTTGATCGATAAGACAGACGGATTCGTATTTATTATTATTATTCAAGTGGTTTTCATATAAAATTTAATGATATGTGAAAAACTATTACTTTTATAATGCTTACTTGAAATCAAATATGAAATAAATTATGTGAAATTAATTCCATTTTATGTAAACCAAAGTTGAGCGTCAAGCAGATGAAGTAGAAAAAACACATCGTAACAATTTAATCGATAAAAATTTAATCTAACGTAATACCAAAACACATATAATCGTAAATATGTAGGTTGTGACGATGACGATGACGATGTATAAAACGCTTTATCACATTTTCAATAAAAAATTTATTTTTTTTCTATTAAACACAAAACGGATCGACACAGTTTGATATCATACATAGACATATTTCTTTTTGAGTTTTAAAATATGTACGTAAAAAATGTAAGATGCAGGTTTCTGTTCATAGGTTCTGATGAACTGGATTTTCACAGACATAAGACTTCGTAGTTAAGTGGTTCTCAAATACAAGTTGTTTGAAACACGTTTATGTAAATTTCTTTAGTTCCCGTGACACTTTCTATTAAAATTTCATAATTGTCGTACTCTAGCGTAATTACATCTCTGTAGTAATTACATCACTACTTGAAATATTCATCTATTTCTAATAAGCCTGAACACAAGAACAGTTTCCTATTGGTCGTCTTACACGATAGATTCCCTCGCTCTCAAATAAAAACAATTATATTTGTGTAAATTGAAAGCGCCTTCTTCTGTTGATTTTTGAAATAAATTAAATTTGGCTGGTTGTCGGGAAAATAGGGCAACTTCAACGGCTCGTCTTCTCATTGCACGGCCGTCAATCCTTATAATTCAGTTTGTATGAAAAAATACAAATAATTTAATAATTTAGTAATGCACTTTAAACTGAATATGGTATGGGGCAAATACTTGTTAGGCTGGCAATTCGCAAATTGCAAATTGAAAGTCGAACAACATGCCTTGTTTTTTTATTTAATTAATAAATGATTAAAAATTATTTTTTTTGTTTCATTATTTTTTCTAAAAGTTTAATTTTCTCCTCGTGTCGTTTTTGTTGTTGATCCATTTATTCTCTTGCGAAGATTTTCTTACGCGTCTTCTGTTTAGCGGGGGTTCACTATTTTCATTATGTAACTTTTCCAATGATGACGAACACTCTGATACAATGTTAGCCGAAGCCGTAGGACTAGGTGTTGCCATTGGAATGGCGAACCTTGATGGATGTGGTTGATGACCTAGTCCTAGGTGTTAATGGTGAATTTGTAAATCTTGATGGAGGTGGTGGTGGTATGGTAGGACTAGGTGTTAGCGGTGGAATGTTAAACTTTAAAGGTAGTGGAGATGTAATTATAGAACTAAGTGTTGGCGGTGCCATTCTAGCTACGGATGAAAATGCGGTTCCCAAAGAAAATGATGATGATGGTGATGGTAAATAGGATTCGGTGGATGGACTAGCGTGTGGTGTTGATATACTATAATTTCGTTGCGATGATTCCGCCGTTTTTGCCTTATTTCTTATAGTCATTGTTTTCGATCCTATTTTTTTTGTATACAGCCCAGATGATAGACCGGCCTCTGGCATAAGCGAGTCATCCTGTCTGATGATATCCTGCACCTGGCCTTCATAACCACTCTCAGTCAAAATTTCACCACTAGTCTCGCTGGCGTCGATCGCCTTTTTGGTCCTTTTGAGCACGCACCTGTTCCTAGTTTCTACTTGTAATGGCGTGTATAAGACATTGTATTCATTCTGCAGTTCATCACCAATGAAAGCCCATATTTTCTTTAAATTTCGAAATTTTTTCAATGGGTCAACATTTTAAAAATATTCTGTATACAGGTCCAACATAAACCTGGTTTGGCCATCAGTCCATTTTCTCACACTACGTCCAGTATCTAAAAATACGCGAATATGTTAATTAATACATTAATTTATTAAAAGTTTAGCTAATTATGCGCTACTTACTATTCTCTTCTTGAAACGGACTAGCAATTTCAACATCACAATACAATAAAGCTGATGAATCACCTTCAGCGTCATGTTCAATGTCTTCTTGCTACTCGCTCATTTGGGGTACGGATTCCGGTGTTGGCAGATTTTCTACTGGCACAAATTGAGATGTAGGCTGGCTCACATTTTCCACTTGCACTTCTTTTAAATTATAAAAGTAGCAACCTCGCCATAATTGGCTTTTCCGATGAAGCCGGCTATCAAATATGATTCACATAATATTATTTATAATACATATTATATATTTTAATATACATACATTTAAGATTTCGAAGTAAAACCATATTATCCTCTAACATGACATAACCATTATTATCCTTGACCACATCACAATTGATCAATAATACGGATTCCATATTTTATTTATAATTTTAATAAAAATGCACTTTTAAAAATCCAGTTTTAACTCTAAAAAAACACTCTTAACACTTCAAAATTCGCTTTATAAATAATTACTGAGAGAGTGACAGCTTGACAGGTAACATAACCTCAGAAACGCTTTACGTTTCTTTGCCACAAGCTCTCTTACTTCAAGTGGATAGTTTTTACAGTTGTTGTTATTTGCGTATTTGAAAGATGTACTTTGCCACGCAGCTTGTTGTATGTTTTCTATTAGCCTTTCTACTTCCTCTTCGACTTGTATAATGTTCCTTATTGGTGCTTGAAGATTATTGTTTTATTCTAATAATTCTCGAAAAATTTTCCAATTGGTATTCTTATTGGACAGTCTCGCTGTGACTTCTTTTTCAATGATTGTTTCACTGTCCCTCATAACAACCCAGTAATGTCAAAAAATGCTATGTACAATATATATAAGTACATTGTTCATTTTTTTAAATTTTTTGTAAATCAAAATGAAAATTGTGTTAAACTAAGCACTATCTTTAATGAATTTGTTATATGCATGTATAATAAATTTATTTGTAGAACTCCTACTCTCAGTGTCTGTCTTAAAATTCATGGTGTTATTGTCTTTTATGATGTGGAGACATTCTAAGAATAATCTTGTTCTATATTTTTTTACTATTTCTAAAATTTATGTATCCATAAAGTTCGGTGTATGTTCTGTTTGGTGAACATGTTGTGAAAGTGCTGTTCCGCCTTTAATTTAGCCGAATATTACTTTTGTGGTTTGGAAGTCTAACCTTTAATGAAATATTATGTACGTCTTAAATTGATTTAATTCAATAAATATTTGTTGGAAAAAGTAGTTTATATTAGTTTTTGAAAAAATTAATATTTTAATCCAACTATTAAATATATACAATATAATATATAATTTATATGAGCATATAAATGAAATAAAATAAACGTGCTGATTACTTTTTATATACAGTTGGATTTATAGTTCAACCAATTCAGAATAAATTGCCCATCAGCAAATTATTATCATAAAGCTATAAAAAAATATTTTACATATTTTTTTATTCCTTCGGTGCGTTGGGTCTCAAAAAAATATAAATAAATCTCCCCTGCCAGATAAATATGTATGTATACCAAAGATAAATATTAGTTAATCTTAAAAATCCAAACCAATATTTTATGTAAATTATTTTGTTCATTCTTCTATTTATTTCTTGAATACAAATAAGAATAGAAATGGGAATGGAACCAAAAAATAAATTTTTTTTATCTAATATTCTCTAGCGAGTAATTTTTGTGTACAATTCTAGGTAATTGGTAAATGAAAAATAGGGAATTGAAATGTAATTAAAGTGCTTGAGATAAACAGTTGAAGCTAGAAATTATTAGAAGATCGATATTTATTATAACAATGTAGTCAACATAAATTTATAACTTAATGATTTCTTTATGAATTCTTTATATATATGTATATGGATTTATCAATGAACATATGTACTTATATGTAATGTATATTATATATTTGATAGATTATACAATGTTCTTTGAAATAAACTATAACTATTTCCGTAATCTGAAAAATAATCGCTGATATTGAACAAAAACTTGTAGATGAAAATCTAAAAAAAAAATGTTGGTTTGATAAAATTTCTTTATTGTAATATTGATGATTGTAATTAAAACTTTATAAAACAGATAAAAATAAGTAGCCATATCTACCACATCTATCTTACACGGTTGTTTACCATTTTTTTCAATTATGTAAAAATTCGATATTATTTAAGTATATTCATCTATTCACAGGTTATGAATATTAAATTCAAATATAGAATACCTACATATATTCTTTTTAATTTACTATACTTACAATTATTTCTGGTTATTTCAATTATGAACGATTTATTCACAATTGCATGAACAGCAACGCATTTTTAACATCTCTTTTTATAAGAGATTATAATTATTGCAAAAACCATTCGGTCTTCCCTTATTTCATGTTAGATATGATAGTTTCTCTATTTAGTTTGTGTTGGCTTTTGTCTTAGACGACCGTATCGAGAAAAATTCAATGCACTCTACAGGCATTTAAATTCAAAATGTAAGGGACGTTTACCCTTACATTTTGAATTTAAATATTTTTTGTTGGAAAATCTGATAAATGTAATTCTTTCACTACAAGCTGTTTAAAATGTTTTAATTCCTTTCACTATTTAAATGCGTTGGAAGTACAGCAATCATTTGTTTAATTCTAAAAAATACTACACCACACGTTTACTGTAAATTTGTATTAGAAATGTTTAATTACTTTTAAATTGGCATTTATTGTAGATTGGACTATGGTCAGGGAAACCTACAAAAATAACCAACCGAAAATATTAAATTATGCGGTTCGGATGATTGTGGAGACAGCCTTTGGACCAAATACTCCAAAAAAAAATGCAAGTTCATCCCGTGGTCTGTGTATGCAAATTGTAATAAATGATTTTAAATCATCGAATCGCAATTTGATGAAAGTATTGTTCATAATCGTATCTATAGTAAGCAAAAATAATTAATGCATAATGATTACTATATTAGTTTATCTTATACCTGTTTCGAAAGGCATCATATTCGAATTTCCTTTGGCACGCATTTTCAACATTATTTCACTTAAGGTTCGATAACCGAAACTGTTGAAATCGCTGTCGGTTGACCTGGTGTTGTTTAGAAATTAAAAACAGTTAAGCCAATTTTTAGATTTAAGTTGCCCCAAACTACCAGCCCGAAAAATTACACTTGAAACGGAGCTTGATTTTTTGTCATTCAGCATCTCTCACTTTAAAATTTACTGTTAATATTTTGTATGCTACACTTTGGATCTGATTATTTGTTGATTATTTAAATCAGCTTTATCAATTAAATCGCCATCAATCGCAAAACCATTATTATCAACGTAGTTGTTTTGGATTTGTCAGTGAAAGATACGTCAGTGAAAACCTAAATTATTTAATCTGGATTAGATGGATTTATAAAAAAAACAGAGTTGGAAGGTCGCATGAAAACCCTTTATTGAACTTATCATAAATTATATTCGCTACTTGAAATTTTAGGGGTTTATAATTTATAAAGTATTTCCTCAGTTATTTTCTTGTCGAAATTATAATAAATAAATGGCTGTTTGCAGTTATCAAACAATCTACGTGTCATCGCAACATGAGCATATTTTAAAGTAATTTTTTCTATAACTTTCATTTCATCGAAAGTAGAATAGAGTTTGAATATTTTTGGGAAAATTTGGAATTATCCAAACTAAATCATCAATTTGTTCTATAATCCGAACAGATTGGTCTTTTCTATATGTTTGTTCATCTAAGTTTTACTTAGATGATTAAATAAAACTCAATTGTATTTAACATATAAATTTTTAATAAATTTAATTTATTTTTAACACAACTTAACAAACTGTTTTTTATTAAACGTTGTTGCTTAAGGCACTTGTATAATGATGAATCTCTAGATTAGAAGTACTAATCTACAAACATTAATTGGTATCGTCGGATCACCTCAAGAACCCCAATCTCATAACCACTGCCACCTATAGACGAGCATCTTACACTTATAAATTCATTTACAATACATAGCTGCTCTCTATGTTTCAATAGAGCATCCAATCCGTGGTGAGTTTCACCGCGATCGTCTATTGGCATCACTGGCTATGAGCTGCATTGTTTTTGTTTTTATAATTATTGACAATTCATTATTATTCAATGTGATGATGCAATACGATATGGACATGTAAGTGTAAAATTTGTATACATTTTAAATAATATTCAATTAATTTACAGATTCATCAAACCAAATAAATATAACAACAAAAAGATGAGACAGTTATACAGGTAAACAATTGCAATCTTATTACCTACCAAAACATAGTAATTAAATTAATTTTATTCTTTTAGGTTTTCCAAACACTATATGACACGTAAAAACCCAAATATTTGAATACCGTAATTTGTCCAAGTATTCGAAATACATCCGTAAATAGCACAGTGCATTATTGTAAAATTTATGTAAATTACCACTGAATTCAGAGAAATTCAGTTGAACCACACATCCACACATCAATCTTTTTAATTAAAAAACTTACTGAACACAATTTTTTGAGGAAAATAGTTTTATTCACTACAAAGTACAAACACACAATACAAAGCCAATTTTAAAGCATAATATTTTTTTTAAACACACGACAACACTGAGAGTGCGTACTGCGTATATCTTTAAACATAAATAACATGTTATTTTGATCACGACTAATGTCGTCATTGGTTGTTTTTTACAAATTAAAAGAAAATGACGAAAATGAAACCAATAAGTATACTACCTTGAAGTCCGTATTATGTGGTATTATAACTGTACTTTCTACATAATATAAAAACAGTAATTCAGCTCCAGTAATTCAGCTCCAGTAAGGCTACTCAAAAGTAACTTAGTTGCTTATGCCAAAAAACACTTTACTGTTTGAGAGAAACTTTAGTGAATCAGTTAAATAATAATTGTATACCAGGATTTAATAGCAAAGCTAACAAAGAGAAGCCTCAAGCAGTGTACATAACATCGGGAGAATTTATCATATTATAATTCTCGGTCTCTTCTATCAATCAAATCACTTAAAATGATATAAGCCCCTCCTACTTTGTCCAAACTCGAGTTAAACAATTCTATCTTTGAGCAAAATGATCCGCAGGGTTACCAACTAAAACATAATTATTTTTTAAACTATGAGTAATTTTTTGAATAATGACAAAAGGAGTAAACTGTAATACTCAGTGTAATATAAATGTACTGCATATTAAAGCTTGCCCTTTTTGAATTTTGACGATTTATTTGCTTTGATTTTTCGTTTCCGTTTCACCGATAATTTTTGTGTAAATTGTTTTAATTATATTTCGTGTAACTATTTAAGTTTATTATAAAATTATGTAATATTATAATAAAATTCGATTTTTATATAATATAATTATTACATATTGTAAATAAAAATAAATTATTTGTGAATATCCGAAATATACTGTAGTAGAGATAATAGTCCGTCATAGAGATGAGAATCGTTTGGAACGACGGTATACCGATCTACCAGAAATCAATTTTCATCATTTGATTAATATTAATTATTAATGTTGATTCTTTGTCAGTAAAAAGTGCAATATAGTTCCAAAATGTCTCTGTTTAATTTGGAATTGTGTTGTGTTGTTTAGTCAATAGATCAGTCCCTATATGGCCATTTGTATATTTTGCTCCATTTCGTTGAATTTATCTGTTATTTAAAATCACCACTGGACCTAATACATTAAAAAATTTACAATAAGCCATATTTCCTCAAAAGACACAATAACAAACAACGTTGGTATTAACACAGCCAATCTTAAATTGATAATGAAAAATTTGGTTTTTGCCAAACAAAATAAACTAAATTTTGAGCATAAACATTCGTGTCTAATTTCAACTCAATATTATGGTAAATTCTCCCGATGTTATGTTCGCTGCTTCATATCTCCGCTTTGTTCGTTTGTCAGTGACCTATTTTGTTCAATTGAAAACTGCTTATCGCGGGTCATTTCATGAAACAAAAGCAAATTTTAAGGACTGTTCAGCCTTGAAAAACTCTATAATGGGTCTGTTTTTTTTTGATATCGGAGAAATCGGAGAGATAAATTTACTGTCAAAATTCAGATATGCGTTTTTTTTTAATATCCGAGAAAAAAATTATCTCTCTGAGTCGTTTTTTTTTACGCTCGGATACGATATTTTTTCTCTGAAAAAAAGTACGGATTTTTGTTTGACGTTTTTATGTTTTAGCAGTTTTTTTTATGTTTTCTATTAAATTTAAAATGGCGACCACAACGAATGTTGAGCTATCAGGTGAGGAATAAAATTTTAATTTTGATAGTTTATTACAGTAATTTATTATATATTTTTAGGTGAAAGCCATTTTAAATGGTCCAATGATAATACTTTATTTTTATTAGTTTGTATAAAAGATAACTATTATTCATTAGAAAACGATATAAAAAAAAAAGTGTATTTGAAAATTAAAAACTTGTTTGGTGAAAGAGGGATAAATCTAGCTTGGGAGCAAATCGAATCGAAATGGAAATCAATTGTCGAACAGTATAAACAGATCAAGGACCACAACAACACTACTGGGAGAAAAAGAAAATGTTGGCAGTTCTATAACGAAGTAGATGACATTTTAAAAAATAATCCTGTTATCCAGCCTCTATCAACGGTGTCCAACATGATTGGTGATTTGTGCTGTAATGATAAAGAAAATGATGCTATGCCTTATGTCAGTACACCGTTGGTAGAGCACAGAAAACGGAAAAAACAGCAATCCAGTGTAGATGACTACAGAAAAAAAAAATTAAAATTAATGGAGGAACATAATTATGTTATGGCAAAATTTGTTAACCATTATATCAAAATAAATCCAGTGGCACAAAATGACAATTTAGAAGTTTAAAGGTTTTGATGTTTTAAATTAAGTTTAGGTACATAAACCTATGTATATATAAAAAGACTGAATTTGTGATAATTGAATTTATTAAAAAGATCACGCTTCGCTTGGGCTGCAGTTCCTCCAGTCCCTGGATAAATTTCGTCATCATCATTATCTTCGTCATCATCATAATTTTGTGTGGTCGTAACACCATTATCTTCATTTTCTGGGGTTATTGTATCCCTAATGCTGATGCATAAATTATGAAGGGTACAACAAGCCCCTATGTATATTGGAATCAGTACCGTTTTCTTTGTCTCTATATATTTTAATCGTCGAAATCTCCCTTTTAACAGTTCAAATGCCCTTTCAACAACTACTCGACATTTAGAGTGGACGGTGTTTTAAATGATTTCGGCATCTCTGTTAAGTGATCGTTGTTTTTATATGGAGTTAAAAGCCACGTTTTCAGCGGGTAAGCAGAATCTCCTAAAATGTGCTCTGATTCTGTTATGCCACATACTCCTGAAAATATATAAAGAAGGGTTACCTAAATATTTCTTATATAACTACTACTTTCACGTAACAAACCTGATAACACACTTGTTTCAAACTTTGAGCGCTGTAGTACTCTGGCGTCGTGAACGGAGCCAACTTCCCCAGCATAATAGCTAATAAACTTCATTTGGTGGTCGCATATTGCTTGAAGCTTTATAGAATGAAATCCCTTTCGATTTATATAACAGTTAGGGTGGTCATTTGGTGCTATTATGGGGATTTCAGTTCCGTCGATTGCCCCGATTATACCTATTAATATAAAAAAATTATACCCACTTATATATATACCTATAAATTATACCTATTAATACCAAAAACGAACAAAAATCAATTAAAATTTTAATATTCACCATTAAAGCGATGTTTTTCCAAATAATGCAATTTGGTAATAGTTTTTTCGTCACTTGTTGGCCATTTCGATAATCTCTTTTCGATGTTTAATTTTAATATTTTTTGGGAAATTTTATTTATTACTTGCCAAGCCGTAGATTTAGCGCATCCAAATCGATTACTAATAGTTCTATAATTGAAAAATAAACATTAATAAAACATATGTATATGCTGGACAATACTAAATAAATACCTAAACGTTTCTCGATTGCCGAAGAACCATAATGCAATAAGCACTTGCTTTTCAATTGGCATCTCAAATCGACCGGGATGCAACTCTCTGGTATCCAGATCATGAAGCCCTTTACATAAAAAACTAAACGTTTCAATATCCAATCTGAAATGTTCCTTAAATTGCTGATTCGGATATGTGGGAACAATTTCTTCAGAAAAATTGGATATCTTTTCTCCCAATTCATCACTATCCAAGTCATCTTCATCACTTGAATCTTCGTACAAGTTACGAAATGACGTGCTTGCGAAATTGATAAAATGGTGTTCATCCATTTTAAAATATTTACACTATCGTAATTAAATATAACTATTTATAAACTATATAAACTAAATTTTATAAACTAAATTAAATTATTTATTAACTATTAATTATTATTAACTTATTAATTATTTATTTTTATTATGTTTTTTATTAAATTAATTTAAAAAATTCGCTTGTTGACCACTTCGCTTTAAATCCACTTGTAACCTCGAAAAAAATATATCTGAAATAATTTCTCCGATACTAAAAAAAAACACAAAATAAAATATTTTTGATATGACAGATAAAACTCAGAGAAAAAAATTATCGAATATATCCGATAAATAATCTCTCTGATGTCTCTGATTTCTCCGATTACAAAAAAAAACAGACCCAATATTTAAAAACTGTAAGTAGTCAAACTCCGAAAAATTAACACCCCTATTCCCTTAGTCGTGTCACTTGTCGTTTCTTCCGACAATCGATTTTTACTATTCTCTTAGTCGATTGGAGTGACAAACATCGTATTCTAGTAGTCGTTATAAAAGTATCGTGTCACCTGAAATGACATTTCTAGACGCGTAAAATTTTTAAGCGACAGGATCAAAAATGCAGGAAAATGGAAGATAGCAAAACGTAATTTCAATTTTTTTGATGCATTTTATTTTTAATGAATCAAAATATAATAATTTAAAATATTTTTATTTTTTATCTATTCATTTGTGCGTTGATGGAAAAATATTAAAATATTTAGGTAACTACAGGATTTTTTATACGTATTTAATTCTAAAACTTTCACGAAATTACAGAGATACAATTACTTATTATATAAATAAATAATTTTAAATTTCTCAATAGTTTTTAATAACCATTAACACACCACGTAAATATCATGACAAATACAAAACTGACAATTCATGTTTATTTCAAACGTCAATATTCCGTCAAAAATCAGGAAATTATTGGTGCTGCCAGGTAATTCTATTTGTCGTGTCACTTCACTGCGGGCGACTAAGAGAATACCAATTTATATTTGAAGTGACGTGACAGTAGTCGTGTCGATTGAAGCGTCGCGACGATCAGAATAGGGGTGTTAATTGAATGTTTTTACAGCAAAACAAAATGATTTTCGGTGCATTGCAACAATAGCCAATTTTACGAAATCGATTCGATTTTGCAATGCAATAATAAAACAATAACGCAAAAATCTTAATTCGCTTTTGCTTTGTGCGGTTTACATACATACTTAAGTATGTATGTACATAGTCACAACAGCGATACTATACAAATGTCGATGTGTTGTTACAGGGTGTTACAGGTATAAATGGCATTGTTGAGATGCCAGTAATGTGATTACAACGTAAAAACGCTCTCTCTACTTTATTATATTATTAGTTTACATGTATCATTGCACGCTTTAAGTCCCTCAGCATTAATTAACATAAACTGCTGCGAATTTCGTTAAATTCTCGAACGATCAGATACAACAAGTGTGGTTACAAGTTTTTTACAGAATAATCCAGGGTTCGACAAGATAATTTCAGTATTGCCAAATGTTGCCATGGTTTGTTTAAATTTATCCCAATTAACAGTATCCCAGGTTTCAATTATTTTTGTTTTTAGAATTTAATAAAGAAACCATGAAATGTGTGTGGCACCATATGATCATATAGTTTGGATATAAATTTGAGTTAAATAATCTTCCTATAAAATAAAAATTAACATAAATAAATAACAATAGATAAAAAACATATAAAATAAAATATACATATAACTTTTCCCTTGTGGTCGGGGGGCACACATGCCCTTAAACCAAAGGACTCCACGGTGTAGATAATGAATTGGCTTCTTCTGGCTGTCTAGGACAGTATGAAAACCAAGCCCAGGATCGAAACAGTTGGAGCCAGATTGTTGAAGCAGTAAGGGGCCAGTAATGGCCTTTAACCACTGTTTATTATTTGTATAACTTAAAAATTTAACCTCTCCCATGTGCAATCAAATATTGCAAAATTCATAAATTGTTTGATATTTCGACAAACCATACATAACTCAAATAATATTAATTTATTGTATATTTTTTTGTGTAAACATGTATTAAAATTAATAGTAACGATAAAATAATACGATGTATTGTTTGTAAAAAAAAATATAATGTATAAATAACATAACAGTTTTATCTGATAAATTTAATGTTAATTATTTGAAAAAAAAATCAGATGAATATTGGAAAACAAAAAATGAAACACAAGTAATAAAGGTTGCTTGGTGGGCAAAGAATTGCTAAAAATCAAAAGCATGAGCAAAACAAAAATTATAGATCGAAGAACCATAAACAAGAGAAGCGTTCGTAATATTAATAGTAAGATAACTGCTAATCAAGTGTCAGGCAGTAAAATCATATGGAAGCACCAATCAGAAAATTTCAAATTTTAAATGATGATATTATGTTTCAACTGTAAAGTGAATATTGACAGAAAGGACAAATATAAAAGAAGTATAACTGCACATTTACAAAAGAGTTGAATAATTAGAGAACAGTATTAAAAAACCTGTTCTCAATTCAATGTTAATGTTAACCTTAAATTATGTTGTGGCATACCAACGGTCTGCACCAACTCACAAGACAATCCTACATTAAATCCGGAGGATGCAGAGTGTATTACACTATTACCCTGAAAACTCAGCTAAAATTGGGAATCGAGTTATAGTTAAAATAAATTGTATTATTCTAAAATTGAATTATTCAAATATGTTGGAAGGCGATTCATTCTAAGTGGGGACTTTAATGCAAAACATTGCTTTATACAATGGAAGAATACAAATGTGAACCAATATAAGTATGGAAGGAAACCAACTGATTGGCCTACTGACCCAGATTAGATCCCTGATTTGAAATTTTTTTCTGTGCTAGAAGGAAGTAGTATCAGGCAAGAACTCTACGAGACCAAACTACACTAAAGAATCTTACAATACATTTAAGAGAGGAAATTAATACATTTAAGAGAGGAAATTAAAAAAATTAAAAAAAACTGACAGTTTTGATGCAGTTTTACAATTTTTTTATCCAATTTCAACGGTGAAAAGTCAATCTATAGGGTGTATAGAAAAGTACAGTTTATATAAGATCGGAAAATAGAACAATTAAAATTATTGAGTGATAAGGTTAGCTAACAAATTAATGTGAACTTTATATTTATTTAGATTTCATACTATAAGGTATTTTACAAAAATTGCGTGATCCACAAAATTTGGTCGGAGTATAAGTTATTTGAGTTAATAACAACAAATTAAATTATTATTCTCAAAATTTTTTATTTGTAATTTAATCGTAGGTAAATCATATTACAAAGCACTTGAGGAGTAACTGGAAACGAAACAAATTGATCAGTCACCGAAATACTACGACTCACAATAGCTTGTGAAACCGGCAAATGGTAAAACACACCATTATTAATCGTAGAACAAACCATTACCTTGAATTGATATAAATATAATTCCATTCTATTAGAATTTGTAGGAGTTCATGAATTGTTTTTATACATATTTCACTAAAAATAAAATTGATTTGTATTAAAATCAAAAATAAATGTTTTTTGACAAAACAAAATAAGTTTTTTAAATACCATTTGAACTAAATTATATCTCCAAAATGTATTCTCAACACTGCCAGAATACACTTTTACAAAATTGGGAAAAATTGGGGGTTGTCATAACCTCTCCAGCTGGAGTAAAAAAAGAAAACCTCCTAGATACGACTTAATAACAGGCCAATCTTAAAAGAACTCCCCAAAAAAGCTATGATTAATCTTACTAATTTGATTAACGCTTCACTTAGGCTGAAATATGTACCGCAACCGTGGAAAATGCCTGATGTCATCATGATATCTAAGAAATGAAGACCTCTTATGTAACAGATATCATTATACAGACCAATATCATTATAACGATATTGTTAAAATTGTTCGAGCAGCTGTTATTGAAGAGGGTAAAACCTTAAATATTAAAAAATAAATGTTTTTTTGTGATAAAAACTAGCTCTACACAACAAAGTGTTTTTTATGTTGTATGTTGTTGCATTGACAGCATAAATATTGTGTCACAGTAACCGTGGATTTTTTTAATTTAAGATATATTGGATATTCGACCAAAATGTTACGTTTAACTTACCACTTTACATTATGGTCTAGGCTCTATCATAATGCCGAAATGTATCACCAATGACACCGATCTTTGTTGTGATAAAATTAGCTATTTAGTTCCTCGCCAATAATAATTAAGAATGATGACAGAAAGGATTATTCGAAAAATTTAATGAATTTAAGCAATATTGTTTTGCATCCGTTTTCTTTTGAATTCGAACATATAGAACCTTCCTATCTAAACACCATATGCTCACCACATTAACACAATATACCTAACCTTGCCCTAAGTCTAAAATATTTTATATTATATTTAATTTATATATTTTCAATCCCGTGCAGTATGTATAAACGACATAGATTTTACATAAACAATATATTAGAATCATTGTCACATATTTTTGTATCATGAAAAATATTATGGGAATTAGATAAATATAAAATAAACGAAGGAAATTCTGTTATAGTTTTCCGATTTATCATTGACATATTATTATAAAACGTGATAAATTTTGCATATGTGTGATTTCCACCCTTAAATGAATACAATTTAAATTCGTATCAAATACGTACACAAATGTTGTATATAGGTACAGTCATCAAAATAAGTCTTTGTACGATGTGTACATTTGGTGAACAATTCAACGTAAAAAAGTCAACATAAATGGCTGTCCAAAACTAGATTTAGATATAAGGGATCCTGTCTCAATATAAATTTATAAACAGTAGATTTTTTTAATAATTTCCTCAATTTGTCTTAACGATTTGCTTTAGTTCCACGAATCTCATAAGAAGAAGCTCAGAAGCTCACAGTTTCGACGTGTCATTAAAATTTAATTTTGTTTTATTTTATATTTTTAAATTTATTAGGTTAACCATTATATAAGAAACTACAGAAATTAATTAGAACGAATTGCATGGGCATATTCGAAATCATACACAGAAGTTTTTTTGCAATGAATTGTATAGGTACAACACAAAAACTTACTTTTATACTGGAAATGTTGTGAAATAAAAGATTTTCCAATAGGAATGATATGATTTTTAAGTGACGTTTCGGCCATTTGTAATATGTCATCTGTCATTTTTTGTATTCAGTAATGTTTAAAATTTCATCATGGTGAGATATACGCAAGAACAACGTTTACAAATTATTCAGTTTTATTATCAAAATAATCGTTCTCCAATTGCAACTTTTCGTGCGCTTTTTCCATTGTGGTGGTGGTGCGGTAAATAAACAGAACTGTCGATTCTGGTGCGAAGAAAATCCACAAATTATTCATGAAAAATCATTACATTCACCTAAATTGACAGTTTGGTGTGGTTTTTGGTCTGGTGAAATCATCGGTCCGTATTTTTTTCGAGTTTCGAATAATCGTTCTCCAATTGCAACTTTTCGTGCGCCTTTTCCATTTTATAGTCGTAATAATCGTCCAAGTGTGCTCGCTATTCGTCAAAGACAATCCACAAATTATTCATGAAAAACCATTATATTCACCTAAATTGACAGTTTGGTGTGGTGGAATCACGGTCCTTATTTTTTCCGAAATGAAGCTGGTAACACCGTAACTGTCAATAAAGATCGGTATAGATCGATGATAACCAACTTTTTATGGCCGAAATTGGAAGAAGTTGATCTTGACAACACTTGGTTCCAACAAGACGGGGCTACGTGCCACACAGCAAGTGGAACAATTGAATTATTGCGAGAAAAGTTTGGAGATTCGATTATTTCAAGAAATTGTGATATTGAATGGCCTCCAAGAAATTGTGATTTAACACCATTAGACTATTTCTTGTTGGGTTATTTGAAGTCAGTGGTGTTTAGCAATAAGCCAAAATCTCTTCAAGCTTTACAAGTCAATATTGAACATACTATTCATGACATACGACTTCATTTAGTGGAAAAAGTGCTCGAAAGTTGGGTTCATTGAATTCGTTCGTGCAGAAGAAGCCGTGGAGGCCATTTGAATGACGGTTTATTCAAAACTTAATTGTATCGATTGTGCTTAACATTAAATAAAAAACAATTCAATTTCCTTAACAATTACTGTGTTTTTGTTTTAAAGAAATCATTTCACCCTTATTGGAAAACCCTATATGAAACTAATTTTTATATGTGTTCGTTAATTACAGAACAATGAGTATTTTAGTTACTAACAATTATATACATACGATTTATATTTATGTTGACACGTTTTCGTTAGTTGCACACACCGTACGCAGATTTATTTTGATGACTGTACATATATGCACATCATTGTCGTTATCGTTCTAATACATTTTGATAATCATCCGATTTATTCGTGATAAGAAATTGATAAAAAAACATTTTTTTTATATTCTTTGTCATTCCAAAACGAAATTTATACTTTTTAAAGTTTTTTGATGCTTTCGGCGTATCGACGAAAATTTTGTTGCTGATATTGTGTGTCTTCACGATTTTCTTTTTTGTTATCTTGATTCTTTTTTCCGAACATCTAAATGTAAATCCGTGTTCTCACAAATAAGTAAATGTTTTGGTTAAGCAATTTAAAAGATAAAAATCGTGTTTTAGTTAGGATTTATAATGTACATCATACATAATACACCCTATCGTGGTTTTATGCATATACTATACGAAATGACGTAAAGAGAAGTTTTAGTTTGCGGAGTAATACGGCATAAATGAAATCAAAACGAATTGGCGAAGAAAATATTTTCGTTTCGAGTGCGGTGTGGAATATCGTTTTATTATTATTGTTGTTTTTGGTTACGAGCAATATGTAAAATTATTTATTCTTCCGCCACGGGATGGCTTGTATGAAATGTTCATTAGTTTTCCGGTTATCGCCGTTATATTTGGAAAAACAGATTTTCTTTATGAAGGTATAAGAAGTATAAGTGATAAAAAATAATATTAACGCATCTAAAATAAACTGAATTTTAAATTATACAAATTATTTAAGATAACAACGATGAGAAATATATTATGCATATAAAACAAACATCTTTCCATATAACTTAAGATTGGCGTGTTTCACATAAACATACAACATCCTTATAGATATTACTGCAAATAATGGAACTTATTTATGAAATAGAGCGATCATTATTTTAAATTAGAAATATTGTTATTTTTTATTTCATTCTCTCAAGATACACTGAACAATTTGTTAATTTGTTATCTTTTGAAAATATGCTTACGGCGAAATTGGTTTAAGAAAAATTTATAATATTTCGTTTAATCGCGCTTATGTTTCGAACGGTAAGAATGAAAAATATTTGATAGCATACTCGTATATTGATAATTTATATATTATTATACATATTATGAATATACGATAATGATTTTAAGCTTTTGGGATTTAAAATTTTGGGAAGCAGAAAATGCAATCATTTAATCTCGCGTTTAATTTAATTGAAATCTTCAGGGTATATTATCACAGTTTTACACATGATTTGATTTAGTTTAATATTGATGACTCACACACATTCATACATGTTTTAATCAAGTTTCATAATATAATATAGCTAGCTGTGTTCATATTAATAGTAGTGTAATTTTTACAATCTTGCTTATAATTTGTTTACTACATATATTTTGTTTGCACATGATTCATCAATGCAAAATTGGAAAACAATTGAAAACAAGTTTTTACGATACAGAGCAATCGTTGTTTTTTATGAAAATAACAATTGATAAACGCTTTTACTGTTCGCGTTATTGCATTATTGCATTTTCATATATTTCAGAGAAAGTAGTGTATTCCAGTTCAATTCATTTTTTAAAACGGGTCGTCCTGCGGATGCTGAATCACTTTCAAAAAATACGATAAGTCAATTTGTATTTTTTGTTCCCGTTAATAATACTCTAACTAGACTTATAGTTTTCTTTGTCGGAATAAATCGTATTCTCAATATTGTATTTTCAATTATCATTTTCTTAGCAGGCAAATAATTTTTAACTACAACAAACATTTAACGTTTTGATAACTATAAGTAGTATTTACATCACGTTTCAACGGGGAAATATTTTGAAGTAGGCATCGTAAGTCTTGTTATGTTTTCCTTGCCTGGGCTAAACAAATATTCCATTTTTTCACTACCGAACATTATTTAAAAAATGTGTACATATTTATTTGTTTTTTAAATTAATTTTCCAACTTTAATTATAAATGGAGCCACAATTAGGCGAGTTAGAGCTTAGTTTACGTGCAAATGATTCTGGTATGTGCAATTCAATAAGTGCTTGTAAGATTGTAAGTACAAATCAATAAACACTTCAGTCAATACATAGCTTATTTTTATACGTAATATCAACATTTGAAAAGAAATATTATATTTTTCATAATGTGATTATAGATCCATTTGCTTGCTACGGCACTGATTGAGAATATCAGCCTAGCACCAGTATGTCTTCGGATACATTTCTGGATTCTAATACCTCACCACAGACTAAAGTACAAACTAGAAAGCGAAAAAGAAATACTCATACGTGGCAAAGAATAAAAGCCAAGCGACACAAAAATCTCGGACAGTCATACCAAAATGCGACGGGGCGTGAGGTCCCCGCAAAGATAATGAAAGGTAAAATGTCGGTTAAAATGCCATGAAAAACTACCAGATAAAGTGCGACAAGAAATTTTTAATTTTTTTATAAACTCGGAAGCAAAGTGCGCCAATGGAATTATATTGCCAATTCAGTTCAGGTAATCGGTAAAAAAATTACCAAGATTTCTTGCGGTGAAAGTCGACGAAAGCCTTCGAGATTATATTACCTGAATCCACCAGAAGAGGAACATTTATATACTAGAGTGTTTAAAAATGTTTTTAGACACGCTTGCAATATCAAACCAGGTAGTAGATACTGCTCTTTTGAAAGCGGTGAGTGACGGAACGGATAATCGCGGTAAGAAATTATTTATAATCTAATATTACCTCTGATTCTGATAAAGTATGCTTAGCTGATATGACAATCTTCAAAATATATGATAATCTTCAATAAAATTATTTTCAATTTGTTAGGAAAATATCATCGACCTCTCAACGGATTATCACAAACCTCAAAAAAGCATGTTATACGACATTCCAACAGTAGAATCACTAGAAAGTGGTCTTACCATTGCGAAAATGTACCAATTTTATCTTAAATGGATTGAAGAAACAATATTAGCACGCAAAGCATTACCGAGCGTCAATACAGGGATATATTTAACTTAAATTTTAATTTTGGTATTTTTAAACCGAAAAAGCACCAGTGTAACGACTGTACCTGCTATGCCAATATGTCGACGTCTGACAAAAAAAAATTTAAAGTGTCACAAAGCAAGCACATACGCAGTAAAAATGAAGCAAGAATCAAAAATATTGATAAATCAGCGGCAATAGTTCGTACAGATATAGTAGCAGCTTGTTTCGATCTCCAGAAAGTTTTACAGTGCCCCTTTGGTGAGACCAGTGTTTTTTTTACAAAAGAAAATTAAACTTGCATAATTTCACTATATATAATTTGGCCAGTCATCAGGGACACTGTTACTTGTGGGATGAAACGATCGCTAGTCAAGGGTCGTCGGAAGTATCTAGCTGCTTATATAAATTTATGTTGGAAGAGAAAAACAAGAATAATGTTAACAAATTCATCTTTTGGACCGATAATTGTCCAGGACAAAATAAAAATAAAATTTTATTTTCATTTTAGTCTTGGGCGTCTAAGAAACTCAAAATTGATATAAGTCATAAATTTTTGGAAAAGGGACATACACAAAATGAGGGTGATGCAATGCACTCTACTATTGAGAAAAGTCGTAAACATGAGACGATTTATGTTCCAGCTCAATATTATAGTCTTATCAGGAATTTAAAAGTAAATGGATTATCATACAATGTATGTGAAATCGATCAAAGTGATATTTTTAATTTTAAGAACTTCTCAAACATAAATTTCTTTACGAAAAACTTAAAAAATGAGACAGTTCAGATCAGCAAAATCTGAGAAATTTTCATATCCAAAAATGAACCAACTAAATTATTATATAAATACGAGTTTGATGAAAATTTTGAAGAAATACTCTTATATTCTGAAACAACATCAACTTCAAAACGCCCAGGGAGAAAAAGAAAACCTGTCAATCGCGACACAATTGATTTGTTGTATAACGATACGAGACCTATTACTGAATGCAAGTACATTGACCTAATGTATTTATGCGAAAATAATTATATACCCAGATTATACAAAACATTTTATAAAAATTTACCCCACACTACTAACATCGATGAAGGTTCAGATGATTAACAGTCTATACATTTTTTGGTGTTTATATTATCAAAATAATATTATTTACATTATCAATAGTATAAAATTATTATTAAAATATTGAATTAAAAAAACAGAAAGTGTGTTTTAATAATTGAAATCCCCACTTATAATCCGAAATCTAATTATCGTTATGTTTTATGATTTAATGTTGACTACAATAAAAAATTATGTTTAAAATTGTATTGCAATACTGCGATATGTAGAGTTACAATAGTATAAAAAGAATTAATTTTTTTTTATAAATACTACAACTCGACTTACAATATAAGATCTTATAATTTCTTCAGTCAAAAAAACTATAACTGGTACTTACAATACTGTTTTAATAAAATTGTACACCACGAGTAATTCATTTACTTATTTAAACTACATAATTTTTTTAGATTTTTGAAATGATCCCAAAAATAGTCAAGAAAAATGAACCATTTGGAGTATAGAACATTCTCAATTAAGCAAGTATTCAAAAAGATTTAGCTGAAAAACCTAAAAACCTTTTTCCTGAAAATCGATGTTTTTGACTTATCGTTTTATTGCACGCATGTTGCAAAATGTATTTTGTTGTACAATATTATAGTAGAGTATTCAATAAGAGCTTCTTGTGACAAGTGAAAATTATTTAAAAGTGTCCGGAATTATTATTTATATACAAAATAGATAGTAAGTAAATATGTAAAAATAATATTAAAAAAATTATTACAATAATAATCACTTAATAGTGGGGCGAGGAAAGCACTGTACAACAGAAAAGCGGAAATTCATTCGAGTTTAAGAAATGATGGTAAAACCTATAAAGACATTCGACGGATTATTGGCTGTAGTGCTACTATGAATGCAAATGCCATAAAATGGACAAATAAACCAGAAATACGTGGACCAAAACAACGCTATATGAAGACCGGCGAATAGCTCGATTCTGTAGGAGCAATCCGCACCATCTAAACTGATCAACCCTGAGCTAGGACTTAATGTTAGTGACGTGACGGTATGGCGATGTTTACTAATACAAAAATTATTTGCTAGAAGTATTAACTAAGAAGCATCAAGTTGCACGGACTAAATTTGCAAAAGAACATATCAGCTGGCCCATCGCAAAATGACGCAACTATGAACGGACGAGTCCAAAATTTTCCTTTTTGGCAATACGGGATTTCGGCAATATGTTAGGCGTGTCTACCAAATACGGAGTATCAGCCACAGTACACTACCAAAACCTTAAAACACGGTTCCAGTTTAATGGTTTGCGGATGTTTCTCTTTTTATAGTGTGGGACCTATCCATAAAAAAAATGGAATTATGAACCAAAATGTCTCCCGTATGCTGAAGATGAAATGCCATTGGGATGGGTCTTGCAACAAGACAACGACCTAAAGCACACAAGCCAAAGGCTAAAGAATGGTTGAAGTTCAAGAACATCAACAGAATGGAATGGCCTGCACAATCTCCAGATCTCAACCCCATTGAAAATTTATGGGGCGATGTGAAAAGAGCAGTTGCTCCAAGCCGACCAATAACAAAGAGCTATGGGAAGTTGTTCGCCAATCTTGGTATAAAATACCTGTGGTCTGATGCCAAACATTAGTCGACTCGATGAAGCGCCGATGTGAGCACGTTATTAAAAATAGAGGTTTCACGACTAAATAATAAGCAAATATTTATATTTGGAGTTAAAATTAAAATTTTATTTATTATTGTAATTTTTTGTGTGTTATTAACATGCACAATTATATACTTGTATTTTTTGAACATAATTGAACATAAAAACACTGAATTTTTAAAAGAATTCTTTCATTAATAAGCAATGAGAAAAGGTGGCATAAAGGGTGAGTCATTTAAAAGTTTAAATTTAAAAATGCAATAAAACAAAAAAGGTTTGAAATTTTGCCAAATTTATTTTTTGTTCACTCAAGTACCCGTACACGAGATTTAGGATCGGCACGTGGAACTAAGTGCAATCACTTAGAAAATCAGGAACGTTAGAGGGCCTAATCACGTGCATGAAGGAGTATCGGCTGGAACTCGTTGCTCTTCAAGAAACTCGCTGGCCTAAAAGTGGAGACCATGTGTCCCAGGGCTATGCGTTGCTCTACAGTGGAGATGACCTCGGAAATCTTGGAGCTAGATTTCTTCTTGGGTAAAGAACGCTGTTTTGAATTTCCAATCAGTCAATAACCGGTTGTGTAAGCTTCGCTTGCGCATAAAGTTAGCCAACCTGTCGATAATTTGTGTACATGCGCCCTCAGAAGTCAGCCAGCCCCAAGATAAACACTCATTTTACAATGACTTAGACAGATCGTCCATCAGATCGATGGGTTCTATACCCGAAATCAGACCGACTTGTGTGAAAACATAGGTCCGTACTCCCGACACGAAACTGCGACCGATAATGGTGATAGAATGATGTACTTTGCGGTTGCTCATGATCTTAGAGTAGCAAGCACCTTCTTCCCTCACAAACACATACATCTAGAGACATGGACACATCTTCGCGGAACTTCCCGCAGCCAAATTGACCATGTATTAGTTTCTAAAGGACGGGCTCAGGTTGTGCAGGATGTGAGAACTTATCGGTCAGCAACCAAATACGTAGGCAGCGATCATCATTTGGTCGCTGCAAAGCTACAATGGAAGTTTTCGTACAAGTCTGGGAACACAGCGAAACGTATGGTACATTTGACTGTGAAGGTCTGATAAATGAAGATCAAATGAAACGATATCAGGATCTTGTCAGCGACAACATTAATGAAGCTAATTACCAGTCTGACTGCGTGAACTCTGTCTGGGAGGAACTGAAAACTTCGGTTGTCAGTGTTGCACAACAGACTTTAGGTATAGTGAAAGTCAGACCCAAGAATGATTGGTTTGATGACGAGGTTCGTCTTGCAGTTGAGCAACAAAATATAGCCCATAATGAAGTGCAACAACGTCTCACAATCCGCGTGCTGATCCGGAACGAATTGTGCAACTATCTCTGAAAGGAGAGCCACCATATGGTAGGCGCAGAGGTTGTTGCAGGCGACGATGGCTCCACGATGTAGAGAACGACTTAGCCTCTTCAGATTGTCTTAGACAATATGAAGACCATGCTTGGGATCGAAACCCCTGGAGCCAAATTGTTGATTCAGTAAGGGGCTAGTTATGGTCTTTAAAACTGTTTAAAAAAAAAAAATATTAAAAGATGAAAAAAATTTCACTGTGTTATGTTGGCCTTCAGTACAAACGTCCAACAGAACAATTTCGTGAAGCAAGCATCCATCATAAATAGTAGTCGGGTTAAAAGAGATATACTTAGTTGGTTGAAATACCGAAACGAAATGAATACAATTTCATAAAAACGGTTCGGATATTATTAACTCAATGAAATTCCAAATTGTTTTAACTATGTCCATGGAAACTTTGTTATAGCGAATAAAAATTATTTGACGACCAAAAAAAAAACAAATAAATAAAAGAATGTCAGATAGAGCACCTACCACATACTATGCTTATGATTTCTGTGGAATCCTATATTTTCAGATAAACCAGAAAAAAATTAAGGGATTAGGTTGAATTGTAGGTTAGTCACTAAAACATACCGATTCCAACAAACATACGATTCCAACAAAAATATTTTTTATAAAAATGTATTATTATTTAAATTTTTATTTTTTCTAACGAGGTAGGATCTGTGAATTGCAATATTAAAATAGATATTATTTACACAATAGTTTTAAGGAATATAGCTTTCAATTTGAAATTAATAATCTCAGGGATCGTCATTTATCTTGTATTATTGTTGAACTACTCTAAATTTCATTCCACTATAATGACGCTTCCAATAAAACTGACAACCATTTTATCCACATTGTGCAGAGCTCGCACTTTTTTATGACTATCATAAATTACAAAATAGAAGTGGTTATTTTATCACTCTTATGTTTATAGCAAAATTCCACCATAATTCGAGCTCAACACGAAAATGTTTAGTCCTATATACAAATAATAAAATCTAAAACCATTATTATATATGTTCATATGTACATATAAGCATATACTTGCAATGTTGTAGAAAAATAAAATAAGGATTCGAATATAAAATATATCTTAATAAATGTCCTTCGCACGAAACCAAAACAACAAAACACCGCAACACAATCATACAATAAAAATATGTACATAAGAACCTACGAGTAATAAACATTCAAGCAAATAGAATATTTATGAACAACAAACCAAAAATTGTTCAACGAAAACATCAAATAAAAAGGTTTTGCTTAAATGGTAATAAAACAGCCACCCACAAAAAAGTATATCCATTTTTATCGGATCCCTAAAACACATCATAAAATCATTTTGCAGCTATCCCAAATCCTAATACAAAATTATAACATAACATGAATTTTGATTATGGCCATAAAATTGAAGTGTAAATAATTATGTTACCATTGATAACGTGTGAATTTTGTGGAGGTAATTTAAAAATATTTTATAACATTTTGCACCCCGATGCCATAATTGCCAAATTTAGGTCGTGTATTATATAGGCCTGGACCTGGCTTACGTCGTAAAGTTTATTAATTGTATTGCATTGGTTTAATTGTCCACGAATGAAAACGCTTAAATTGTAATTTTTAGCATTTTCTATTCGTTGTGTTATGAAGGAAAAACGTGTTTTACAGTTCTGCCCTGGACTCTTGTTTTATTTAGTTTTATTCATAAGGTAATTTCCTTAATATTTTCCGTACAATTAATTATAATTTTTCAATATTCTGTAAATTTTATTTTATAAGGCTCAATCAGTTAAAAAATTTATTTTAAATTGAAATTTTGGCAGAAAACTCAAATTTATTTTTGTTTGTTTTACATAAATTGATCAAATAAATCGAAAAATTTGATTTACCAGTCAAAAGTTTTTGTTTTAATTATATTTTTAACTAATTGGTACACGGCCTAAGATACAAAATTAACAGAATTTTAATTTTTAATTATATCCCGTCATAAATGTCAATTTCGACATTCAAAGAACACTCAAACGAAAAATGAGATATTCATTGTAAGGTAGTTGAAAAAGATAATCAATTATTTTACTGTGTCAAAATACGATTGAGTAGATTAACAGAAATTTGTATCACCTACGGCTACGATCTTGCAAATTATAAATGGTTGTGATACTAAAGTTACAACACAGTTTAGAAGTATAAACCATTGTATGGTCTGCATTTAGTTTAGCTTAACGAACCAGTTTTGTGTTATGAGTCATCTATAAGAGCTCCTCGAACATATTCAATTTTTAAAACAATAATCTCGGATCACATAACTAACTATACATTTTCAGGTGCAAGTAGTGGAGTACAACAGTAAAATTTTTCTACGAAATTTGGTTTTGATCTTTACTTATGCCGGAAGTTTAGTCTGACATATGTAACCGATAGCCAGAAGTGTGTTGACAATTTATAGACAAGGGTAAATAAATGGTCATGGTGTTCGCTTAGATATACGAACGTGGGCTAATGCATTAAATGGTCCTTCTACTGAAACCTGGTGTTTGCTTCTTGATTGGTTTTAAAACTATTTCCGTTAATGATAATGAAACTTCATTGTAATTGGTTATTATTTGTTTTAGATGATCACTAACTTTGATAAAATGTTTCTGTAAAAATATTAAAAATTAATTTTTAGTAAAAAGTATCTGATTATGCACCCAACAGAAAATAGTTATCAAACGAATTCCAGTTCTAAATCTAGTTATATTTTTATAAACATTTTCGAATATAAGCTTTATTGTTGTAACAGATTAGTGGAAATTGTTTCTGGTTAAAAAGTGGTTTCGATAAAATCGGCATCGTCTGAAATTGTACAAAACACAATTTTTAAAAAAAAAATCGAGTACGATCTTACGGATGACCTTTCGGCCAGTGAATCGGTCCATTTCGGACCTAAGTCACCATCGGAGGGTAAGTGGAGCCATCGTCGCATACAACGACCTCTGCGCGTACTATATGGTGGCCCTTCTTTCAAAGATCGCTACACAATTCGTTCCGGATCAACACGCAGAACGTGACCGAGCCCGCGTACTTGCCAAAAACAAATAGTTTTGGTTCAGCAATATGTATATCATGTTTATGTATATCATGTTTATATGTACCCAAAATATAAATTCTCCTTTTTTTAAACTTGTAGCACCATTCACCAGAAACTAAATGAGATCTACCTGTTGTAGAAACCATCAAACGAGAAAAATGAATGAAGTTTCATTAATCATCACAAGAAATTTAGTACGATTACTTGACACCTCTATTTTCTGTTTTTGGTAATTGTCTAAGGTTTGCAGTAATTACAATTATTTACACCAGATTGTTTTTGACGGAAAACAAATTTCCCATTAAAAGTTAGTGGTGTGTATTTGCTTCTGATTTACTTGAATATTCTTTTGATTAATTAAATACTTGGACGTGTATCGAAAGCGATGCGTTATTTTAAGTAATAAATTAAAATGACAAAACGAATTTAAAACCAGTGGAAAAATATTTAATTTTTTTTTTTGGTTCTAGTTCGGAAGAACACTATGGCCACACAAAGTTAAGGCTTCGATGATCATTTTGAGAGAATTAGTATTTTTTTTACGAATTTGGGTAAAATTCGTTTTGTTGGAAAGAATTTGCATTTGCCCAATCGGTCTTCAAAAAAATTTTTATTACGTATTTATTTTATGATATTTTGCTAGCGTTAAGTAATACAAAATAAACATCAGAGGGATTAGCGCTTGTTCTGATTCGAATTACGGAAATATGTGTAAGTTAAATACGATTCGAAACTCGTTTCTTTCGGATTTTTTTTTAGTATTGCCGTAAGCAAAACAAAGCTATTTCTATTTTACATACATACTTTGTGTTAAATAAATTTTAGCTATAGAACATCAATAAAGATTAGTCATTTGTTTTGATTTTAACTTGGGAAAATACTTGTGGAAGACCGACATCCCAATGCCCATTTAAATTCGGAAAATTTGCTAAACCATAACATAAAAATAAGATCAGCAGATGTGGTGGAAAATAAAAAATCCGCATTCTTTATTCATGAGTATCAAGCTCTTTGCTACATGGCGTTTGGTTTTCTCCATCAAAGCAAATTGTTCGTAATTTTAAAGTTTGCAATTAAATCAATGTAGTATGTTTTTCTTGGAAAGCTTTCTGCCGGTCACAGGTGCTCTATTACACGTTTCTTTTCATCGGTCAGCGCGAAGAATACTCTGTAGTTGTATGTTTTTGGTTCCGAATTGTTCATATTTATGGTTCCGAATACTGATTTTGAGTGATTTGCCACTACCAGTTCCTTTAATATTTTGATGATTTCTTCGTAATTTGGATTTACCATAAATATCCTGTAATCATTAAATATCTTGCAAACACCTTACTTTTTCAATGCAGTACCGTCATTAACAGGCCGCCCACTGCATTTAATTTGCGTTCCAATCGTTCCCATAATCTGTTGTTTTTTTGACACCAACTGGAAATAATCTACCATAAAATCAACAACTATGCATTTCAAATTATTTTGGGGTAGTTAGTTTGTTCTTAGAATAAAAGAATACCGAGTGTCAAAGCTACAAATTTGACGTAAAATGTAACATCGATATGAGTAAATTAGAGTTGACGGTATTTTTAGCGGGTTCAATGTTTGTCGTAAAATAAGCTAACATTACCTTTAGATGGAAGCGTAAAATCGAAAGTAGATGGTTCTCTTTAAGCTTGTAAGCATACTCTTTTTACCTTTCAAACAATGTTTCGTTTGATTATTTTGTTGAAATAGGAGAGTTTTATTGTGAGATATGTATATAATGCAAAAATCTGAAATTGGAAAGCACCCAGTTAACCTTCTATGTATACCAATATCAAAATTTTAATCTGCCATATTTTTCGGCATTCTATTAGCTTTCTAAACAATATTTGTTTTTTTTTTATCGTATCTTGAATAGTTCACGATATACAATTGTTTTAGTTGATGAGACTGTGAAATCTTGGGTGTTTTTAACATGGCCGAAGTTAGTTGCAAATTTTCCTTTTGATACTTCTATTGAACGAATGCGAAAATTGTGTAAATTATATTTCGGAGTGCGAATGAAAACTATTAAAAAGTAAAAACCGATTAGCAACCTGAGGGCTAAAACCTATGAAATTACTATTGCCGGTTAACCAAAGAAATTTTGTCACCTCTACGAGGTCGAGGGGAGGCAACGAATTAGTGATCACATCTTAAGGGTGCAATAAAAATTCCACTGTACGGCGAAATACAGACGAACTCAGTGTAGATAGGGTGGTAGGAAGAAATGGCGATCGATAGATCACCTCGAACTGATGACAACGAGACTGTGGAGGATGGATCACGGCAATCCACCACCCAGCCTGTGTTCGCTAACTCGGTCGGTGCACTAAAAGAGGCTGTGAAAGCATTGGAACTGGAGATAAAACAGATCTCCAAGATTAACAATGGGGGAAGGGCAAAACTTTAGGATTGCCTAAGTGCCATTGTAAATGCAGGCCAATTGATGAGCATTGAAATAGCTGGCATTAAAGGCCGACATCTTGAAAGATCCGAGGTTGTAGAAGCATTAAGAACGGAATAAAAGTCTCGTAAGCGCAGACTATGAAAAATGCGATACCTCAGGTCGCCGTCCTAATAACGGGGGTAAAAAGAAAGACCCAGTGGCAACCATCAAAGGTTGTTACTGTAAAAGTCATGGCGGGTAGGGAAACCTCCTTCACAAATAGTGAGGGGGTCAAAAACAAACTGCAGGAAATAATAAATCCGTGAGTGGCTAACGTTTCGGTTAGAAAGGTTACTAATATCAAGGATGGCGTTCTAATCGAAACAGGAAGATCTAGATTTCTTCCTAGCCAATAATGAGCTCTCAAATGCGGGGTTGGTAGCATCGCTACCATATAAATGTATGCCCAGAATAATCATGTATGATGTAGACAGGGCCAAAAAGATTGAGGTAATTAAAGAAGCGTTAGTAAATTAAAGCTCTGAATCAATAAAGATCGAGAACTTGAAACGAAGTTTCGTGACTGGACCAAAATAGGCCAAGTCAGTCCATTGGGTAATAGAGGTGTCGCCAGCTGCGAGGAGTAGACATCATCAGTTTGAAGAAATGTTACAAATGCCAGACATTTGGGCACACTGCCATTTGTGGTCACTGCGGCGACAATTGGAATGACCAAAAATCATGCACAAAAAAGAGTGAAGACGCTAAATGCGCTTTTTGTCGTCAGGCTTTTGACCATTCGTCACGTAGTAAAGTTTGTACATCATACAAAACGGCTTGGAACCTAATAATGAAACGAACGATTGAAGATCGCCCAACTGAATATGCAAAATGCTAAAGCAGTTGGGTATGAGATTAGACAATCAATTGAAAAAGAATCGATATATTCTGCATGCAGGAACCATACGCGGTTAAGGGGTCATAGGGGGAATGACCACGTTAACACGGATAATCAGTGGTAACAACGATAACATTAAAGCGGCAATTGGCATACTCAATAACGATCTTGAGGTTCTAAAATTTCACAGTACTGCGACACACACTGTGTGTGTCGAGGTGAGATCCAATTTAGGAAATTTTTAATTGGTTAGTATTTACATCTAATATTCAGACGATCCAGTGGAATATGTTAATAAACTTGATAAAATCATGGATAGTCTAAAAGACCATCCAATTATTATTACTGGCGACTTTAATACTAAGTCTAAACTTTGGCACAATAGAGACGCAAACGAGAGAGGAGTTCTCGTTGACGAATTCATTGCAAGAAGTAACCAATTCGTTATATTGATCTCACTCTCGTTATCGAATATTGCTCTCACTCTCATGACGGGCGGTCTGTTAAGGAAAATTTTAAGTTGGCCCGTCCATTAAAATTGGACATCAAGTGACCACAGAGTAATTGTCTCGGTTTTGGGCTCGGAGAACACACATAATGGGCGCTTTCAGTTCCGCCAACAGTTGGCAACATGTTGAGTAAATTTAACATGATAAGTTTTGAATGCATCCGATTTATTGAAAATTTCACGGCAATGTGATAGCTCGTATGTCATTTGTTCCATCAGTAAATTTTCAATGGCAACATGTTGGGATACTTGAAAGCGCCCAAAGAAAGTTTCTCGGTGTACCTTATGGCATGCCAATTGGCAAGGTTTCTACAGCCAGATAAGTAACATCTGGCAAAGCCTTGCAAAAGACTTGAAGGTTTTGATCGAAAGCGATATCAATCGAGTTGAACAAATAATAACAAGTTCAATTATCAAAGTCTGTAGCGCTACTATTCCACGTAAACGTGTTCGCAAGTCAGAATTGCCTTGGTGGTCTCCTGACGTAAGCGAATCAAGAAAATTGGTTCGTAAGTTGCGGAAGTTATATCAAAAAGATATAAATCCCGATTCTCAAGGCAAGCAAAAGGCTTAACTATGTGGCACACCGTAAGGCGTATTTTAAAAATATTAGAGACAAAATCCAAATGAGCCTAAAAGAGTTTATAACGGAGCATGGAAATGCTGAATCGTGGGAGACACCACAAAATGCTTGTTTAACACCTTATTACTCGACGGCTATGAGGAAAATGATTGAGAGGCAAGGATAAATCCGCGAAATCATTCCAAATCTTATCGACCAATCATGCTATTACCTGTCCTTGGTAAACTATTCAAAAGTTAATTGCCGGCAGGTTAATGGACATATTCCAAAAAAGTGGTACGTATAGTGACAAAAAGTTTGGCTTCAGAGAAAATTGATCCACAGAGGACACAATGATCAATATGGTCAAAAAGTCGGACCACAAGACCAATCTTGGAGTATTCCTAGATGTATCTGGCGCGTTCGACAACCTGTGGTGCCCCAGCATTATGTTGGAGGTAAAGAGAATGAATTGCCCACGCAATCGCTATAACATCTTAAACAACTATTTTTCTGAAAGAAAACCCACTGTTATTTCAAGTCATGGCACACTTGCAAAAATGGTCAACAAAGGATGTCTGGAAGGTTCCATGCTTGATCCACACCTTTGGAATGTTGTCCTCAACGGAAGCATGAACCAGGAACTTCAAGAAGTTGCATTATCGGACGATAAAGTAATGTTTTTTGTTAGGAATTCAAGACAAGGTATTCAAGAAAAAGCGCAGCCTGCCATAGACAATATGGTGGACTGGTGCAAAAGCTACAAAAAAGAGCTATCTTCTGAAAAGACAATTATGATACAACTTAAAGGTTCACTGGATATTAGGAGACCACCATTGGTTTCCATAAATGGCCAAAGAATTCAGATGGAGAAAACTATCAAATGGCTGGGAGTTGACTACGATGAATGACTTGCCACCATCGGCGTACACTAGTTAGTGAGAAGTATCTTGCTTGGAATTACCAAGGATTACAGAACAGTGTCAACTGGCGCCGTTCTTGTCTTGGCCGGCATGATTCCTATTGACATACTCATAAATGAGAAAATTGCCAACTACAAGATAAGGAAAAGACAAAATGGAAACGTGATAATGAAAGGCAATCAAATTCAGCCAAACCTCATGGGCTTGCCCAAGAGGAAAACGAGAAAAGCGTCAGTAGCAATATGGCAAGATAGATGGTCGCACTCAGTGGATGGCTGAATAACATATAGTTATCTGCCATACATTGAGGCGAGATTAGAGACAAAGATTCCTCTAAGAGTATGGTTCACCGAAATGTTAACGGGACATGGTATGATGGCCTCTTATATGCACCGACAGAGTCTAGCGGACTCAAGTACCTGTGAATGTGGACAGGGCGATGATACCCATAGAACACATCTTCTATGACTGTGATCTAGCGGAAGAAGCTAGAGATCAACTAATAACTGACTCAAGAGTTGAGTCGCCAGCAAGTAAACTAACTTTAATGCTGCCAAACACCCTCAACTCTTTTAAGGAGTTTTGTGATACCGTCTTGAGCGGTAGGTAGATACTAGAATACAAGAAGTACACAAGATTTTTATCTTAAGACATTTTTTTTTAAAAGCTAGTTTAAAAGTAGACGAGTAGCGCCTCCTCAATGGCAGGGACGGTAACAAGGCAACCTGGCTAAGCATACCGATATAGTAGTAATATTTTAAGAATTGTAAGTCCGCGTTGGAGATGTTAAAAGCACGACCAGCTGGGAACATTTTCTTCGTATTAAAGCGACAAATTAAATGATTAAATGTCCCTATCTACTATCTAGCCAAAATACAGCCAAGAAAACGGGCTTGAAAAAATTACCATATATTCATATTGATATTTGGGATCTATAAAAGTAGTGAGAACCCATATTATCATTAAATTTTGAATCAGTTCAAACACAGTCACTAATATACTTACGTATTAGTATTTAACATACAAAAATTTACTCAACTTGTCGTTCGCCCAATTGTTTACAATTTCGTAAGCTCATATAGCCTTATATCCTCATTTTAGATAAACATTCATAATTTATTATTCATAAATGAATAAATGATCTAATTAGTCTAGAGTACGTTCCAATTGAATGATAAATTCACAATTAATTGCTACACTAAGATATTTAGATCAACTTTGAATTTTTTATCACACAAAAACCACTAATTTCATTGTACATAAATATTCAACCATCCCAAATTTTATTAGTATAACCTTTATCAAATACGTTTATCCACCAAAAGCAAGTAATTTGTTTACCTCATCATGAGCAAAGTGATTTCCCATTTCAACTCTTCCGAAATAAATCACTTAACTACAAACAACAAAACGAAATGACGAGCGGTTACTTAACAAAAAATAAAAATTGACCCAAATTTAATCAACAAGAAACTCTTTTGTTCATACTTTATTTACTACATGTTCGTTGTTAACCCATTGAACAAGAACCAAACATAAATTTGTTTTGGTAAAATAAGATATCGACTATTTTTCAATAAATTATTATTAGTAGACGTTCTTTAGATTTTTGCTGAGCGAGCCTTTTTCTTGTATGGTAGCGTCTCTAAACGCCAGAGAACTACTATTATTTCAGTTTATAATAATAAAAATGATAAAATAAATTAATAGAATCAAACCCAAATCATTATAGACAAAAATTCCATATTAGCCATACCATATAATTCGGATATATGTATGTACAGTATGTCAAAAAATTAGATATCAGTTTAGTTTAAAAAATATCATACTGCAATATTCAATATTCCCTGCTCTAAGTAAAGGTAGTTTATTAAGTCTACCAAATTCCATGTTACAACCCCACATAAGATATCATACTGGGCCATATTTATCTTTTTTTTTCTTCCTTTGAAGATGAATTCCTTCCAGCTAATCTCTTCTCCAATTCTGCCCATAAGCGCTCTATCGGATTAAAGTTCAGTGATTGTGCCGCCCATGAAAGCACTCCAATGCCATTTTCGGCTAATTATTTGGTCACAATCTTTGCTGCATTTCTTTATGTTGATGGAAGATAAAGCTCTCAGAATACTTATATAACATTCCTTTTGTAATATAGAATATTCTTTACATTCAAATACTCTACGTCATTTTTGGCGATATATATTATATATACATTCAATATATATTATATATACATTACGATCAATACTATCAGTCGTCTTTCTCGGTCGACCTTAGCGGATAAAATTTGTACAGTTACTAGTTTCCTCTATTTTGAATAGTATACTATCGATTTCATATCTCATGTTTATTGCATGGAGAAATTTAATATACTTTTTTTTTTATTATAGACCACCTACTTTATGCCTCGTAAACCTGGAGGAAAAAAACCCGCAAATAAACTATACATCAGATGGGTAAATGTAAATGTTAAACGGGAAACAACACAACCAGCAGAAGTTGTACCAAACGATGATTTAGTAAACATTGGTATGTAAGATTATAATTCACATGAAGTTTGTCCTACATCTGTCCTAAAAAAAAAAAAAAAAAATTAGGATTTTTTTAGGACAAACTTCACAATTCTATACAGACGCGTGAAGTTTGTCCTAAAATTGTACTAAAATACAACAAGAAAAATATTTCAATTTTGGAAAAAGTAGGGGATTAGGGGGTTTAGGACTACCAAGTTTGGTATGACCTCATGTATATCGATTATGTACATAAGTTTTCTAATTTTCCTAGGAAAATCTTAGGAAGCGGACACCATAATGACGCATACACAAAGATGCATTAAGGTTATAAGGTTATTATATGACTTATATATCAAGATGCCCTAAGGTCTTAGCTATCCGAAAAATATTTCAATTTTGGAAAAAGTAGGGGATTAGGGGGTTTAGGACAACCAAGTTTTTTATGACCTTATGTATATCGATTATATATATGAGTTTTTCTAATTTTCCTGGGAAAATCCTAGGAAGCGGACACCATAATGACGCATACACCAAAACGCATTAAGGTCTAAACTATGCGAAAAATATTTCAATTTTGGAAAAAGTAGGAGATTATGGGGTTTAGAACAACCAGGTTTGGTATGACCTCATGTATATCGATTATATATACGAGTTTTTCTAATTTTCCTGAGAAAATCCTAGGAAGCGGACACAATGACCATAAAACAATAAAATATCAATTATAGAATACAAGAAAGGAAAACAAACAACGCAATTTTTAATACAAAATATTGTACGAGATGTCAAGTAGATACCTGAAACCAATAAAATTATTATTATGAAATATTATTATCGTTTATTATTTTATTCAAATTGCAATTTAGTTCAACCGTAACCTTTAGTTTCATGTCATCAAAACATTTGACTTTTCTTTATATGCAACACCTACTAATAGAGTACAGATAACTCCCGTTTAACAAGGTAGTTTATTTTCAAAGAAAGTCGGTATATAATTTATGGACTTCTGTTCTATGAGAAATCAAACATGAGAAATTTTTTCCGGAAACATGAAAAAAATAGATTTATAGAATAAAATCTTTCAACAAATGAAATAATCCTTGTTGTCCCGCTTGTGAATTTTTTTAGACTGTAACAGTAAATATGTTACGTATATACATAACATAAGTAATCTATGTAGGAATGTGTATATATGCATGTGTGTGTATATCATGGCTTGTAAATGCCTGATTTTTCTTTTTGTGACCAAGAAAACAAATAAAAAATTTAGTTATTTCCCAAAATTGTGTTATGTCAATGATAATTATGGATTCGACTCTAAGAAAAATGTGTACTTTCACGATCGTGTTATAGCAAAGAGGTGTTAAACGAATCGTGTTATCCGAGGGATTGCTAAACTTTGCCAACTATGTTGTATCGAAATCGTTTAAAGTGAGTACTGCGTAAAGCGAGGACTACCTGTACAAAACGTATTATAGGTATATGGCACGCGTATAACCCATTCCATCCCACAATTAAAAGCAACAACAATCTTTATAAGTACTACATTCTTATGGTACTTACAGAGCAAAATTGAAAAAATAAAACAATTGTTTAGTGGTACCTACGTATGATCATTATAATTTGAATTAGATTACAAAACTTTTGAAACACAAAACTATTTTCACAATCAATTTGTAAAATATGTCCAATGGAATATTTTGTAAAAAAAAATCGCTGCATTTGTATTGTATTAAGCTAATAGTTAAATAATGTTAAAATCATATTGTTGAAAAAGATACGACACAAACATCGCCACTCCAACATAACTAACATGTTGTACATGTCATGATGATCCTTTATCGTGTCTTAGAAAAAGATAAGAAACGAGGAAAAACCATGCACTTAATAACCTAATGGACAAGAACACCATAATCAACTATTTAATATTTATTAACTATATTTATTTGTTTTCTTGTTGTAATGTATTATTTATTTGATGATGAATATGTCAAGAAAGTTGTTTATATATACATTACTTAAACTGCTTTTGATTTACTTTTTAAAAAAATTGAAATATTTTTCGGATAGCTTAGACCTTAGATATCTTGATATATGCGTCATTTTGGTATACACTTCCTAGGATTTTCCCAAGAAAATTAGAAAATCATATAATCGATATACAACCAAACTTGGTTGTCCTAAGCCCCCTAATCCCCTACTTTTTCCAAAATTGAAATATTTTGAGCATAGCTTATACCTTAAGAGATCTTGGTATATGCATCATTATGGTGTCCGCTTCCTACGGTTTTCCTAGGAAAATTAGAAAACTCATGTACACAATCGATATACATGCGGTCATACCAAACTAGGTTGTCCTAAACCCCCTAATCCCCTACTTTTACCAAAGTTGAAATATACTTCGCATAGCTTAGACCTTAGGGCATCTTGGTATATGCGTCATTATGGTGTCCGCTTCCTAGGATTTTCCCAGGAGAATTAGGAAAACTCATATATATATATATATACATATATATATATATATATATATATATATATATATATATATATATATATATATATATATATATATATATATATATATATATATATATATAAATATATATACATATATATATATATATATATATATATATATATATATATATATATATATGTATATATATATATAATCGATATACATAAGGTCATACCAAACTTGGTTGTCCTAAACCCCCTAATCCCCTACTTTTTCCAAAATTGAAATATTTTTCGCATAGCTTAGACCTTAGGGCATCTTGGTATATGCGTCATTATAGTATCCGCTTCCTAGGGTTTTCCTAGGAAAATTAGAAAACTCATGTACATAATCGATATACATGAGGTCATACCAAACTTGGTTGTCCTAAACCCCCTAATCCCCTACTTTTTCCAAAGTTGAAATATTTTTCGCATAGCTTAGACCTTAGGGCATCTTGGTATATGCATCATTATAGTGTCCGCTTCCTAGGATTTTCCCAGGAAAATTAGGAAAACTCATATATATAATCGATATACATGAGGTCATACCAAACTTGGTTGTCCTAAACCCCCTAATCCCCTACTTTTTCCAAAATTGAAATATTTTTCGCATAGCTTAGACCTTAGGGCATCTTGGTATATGCGTCATTATGGTGGCCGCTTGCTAAGATTTTCCCAAGAAAATTAGAAAAACTCGTATATATAATCGATATACATGTGGTCATACCAAACTTGGTTGTCCTAAACCCCCTAATCCCCTACTTTTTCCAAAATTGAAATATTTTTCGCATAGCTTAGACCTTAGGGCATCTTGGTATATGCGTCATTATGGTGGCCGCTTCCTAGGATTTTCCCGAAAAAATTAGAAAAACTCATATACATAATCGATATACATGCGGTCATACCAAACTTGGTTGTCCTAAACCCCCTAATCCCCTACTTTTTCCAAAATTGAAATATTTTTCGCATAGTTAAACCTTAGGGCATCTTGGTATATAAGTCATTATGGTGTCCGCTTCCTAAGATTTTCCCAGGAAAATTAGAAAAACTCATATATATATTCGATATACATGAGGTCATACCAAACTTGGTTGTCCTAAACCCCTTAATCCCCTACTTTTTCCAAAATTGAAATATTTTTCTGATAGCTAAGAACTGAAGATATCTTGGTATATGCGTGATTATGGTGTCCGCTTCCTTGAATTTTCCAAAGAAAATTCAGAAAATCATGTTTTCGTCGTACCAAATTTGATTGTCCTTATGAAAAAATTCGTTATATCGAGACATTCTGTGTTGCACACTAACACATATAAGAGGAAATTGTTTTTGTTATTTTTTAGGACAGATTTTTGATTAATCGTATAGATGACATGTTGAACCAAAATTGCTGGCTTGCAAACAAATTTTCACCTTGGAGTGAGGTATGTGAAAAATGGGATACATCTTCAGCCATTAGAATTCCAAAATTTCAGAACTCTGACCAATCACTCAATGACTTGCTCAAGGAATGGCCCAGATTTGATGATCCTTGTGGTCATCAACAAGTAAGTAGAACTTATTAATTTTAGATTGGTTTAAATAATATATATTTCATGTTTTTTAATTCGTTCAGATTGACATTGATTTCCAAAAATTATTTCCTAATAAACAAAATTTGCTATTAACCAATTTTGATGGATTTTGCACAAAAATTATACCTGTTTTTGATCGGGAGATTAAAGTCAAATATGCTAAAACCGTGCTAAAAAACTTGAAAGAAACAGAAATGGATAAAAGTAAGTAACTTTATTATTATACTATACTTTTAAATAAAAAATTTAATCAACTAAATGCTTTTCATTACAGATTCCCGACAATGTATTATATCGTTGCTCTTGCATAGTATCCTGCAACCGAAACGAATAAGCAGAACATTTAAACCAACTATTTTGGATTCTCAAACAGATTTCGTCATACATATCTATTCTATCAACGACCTGGAACCAAAATTAAAATTAGGATTTAGAAATAAAATAAAGTTTTATAGGCTGATTTTAATCAATTTTCAAAATTTGTGATATTATTGAATTTCGAATACACGTAACGTTCGTGTAAATTTTATCAATGTTTTGATTATATTTGAAATTAAACTGAATTGTGAAATTACTCATTTTTACATGAAATCTAGTTATTTTGCAATTCTCTGCACCAAATCCAATCAGAGCCATATCACTTCCTTTGTATATATATCCTTATATATTTATATATTTACTTGATAGATTTTACTGAATGGCAAGATTCAACATTGATGTGTGCTTTGAAAGTTTTTGATAAGATCGGTGAATATGGAACAATCCAACGATTATCTATTTCAATATCTTGTTGATTTACTTTGACAATTGTTGATCTTCCATTGTCTGCTAGTGATTGCCGACGATAGAGTGGATAACCATCATTTCCAGTAATTTTTTCCGATATTAATGTCCGTGGATAGTGCTTTGAACATTTACCATCTACCATACACGGTACATTTTGATTAAGTGTTCCACATGCGCCTTGTATCATGTTTTTGATAACAACCTCATGCAAGCCAGGATCTACTTGTTCTTTAGGGATACTTCATTTGGCCTAATTTTTTCAACCAACCAAATCAAAATATGTGCATGCGGCAATCCACGTTTCTGCCACTCTACAGAATACATCCAGCAGCGTGTCTCACCAAACACACAATGTTTCACAATTAAATCCTTTAAAGATTTTAACTTTTGTCTTAAGACTCTTGCTGTAATGTCATGATGATCAATAGGTAGGCCAGGGAATAACGCTTGTTTAATTTCTATCCATTGTGGATTGCATGTAAATGTAATGAACAAATCTTCATCTTGAGCAGATTCCGAGGACTTCCGATGTAGGTTGATATTCTCTTCAGATCGAAGTTTGGCCTAATTCAACCTGATGAATGTTAATCTCTCCGTTTCAATCTTTACATACATCAACAACATATCTGTAACATAATCGCCGGCATTTCAAGATGTGATTGTCTTCATTTTCTCTGATCATTAGGCTGTATGAGTAATAGTTCATTGAACTTACTTTTTTGTTGATTTAAGAACCTGTAAATATTTTTTTTAGATTCAGAACCTGTAAATATTAAATTAAAGTATTTAGTAGGTGATATAGTAGATGACGTAACATAAACCAATATTTTAATTACCTGTGATGGGATTTATCATCGAGATTGAGAAATCATAGCCATCTGCACCTTGCCAAAATATAATGAGATATTGCAGAGCATCATATGAGCGATGTGTTTCCTTAATACGTTGTAATTGATTATTTCGACGATGTAAAACAATATTATGTGACTCCAAATTTTCTCCAACTACAACAATGGCAACTTCATCGATAGTAGTGTACTTTTAAATAATATAATCAATTGATTGTGTTCGTGAAATAAGTTTTGTAATTGTTCAACTATTGACCTGTTCACTAAATTGCTATGTGCACAAGGTTGATTGATTTCTTGTGGACAATTGCCCATAAAATAAATTTGCAAAAACTTGTAGTCGCTATCTAGCACTGGTAACAAAGAACCTGTTCTGTGATATATTTGACCTTGTATCTGTAAAGGGAAAAAATATATTGTAAAAATGTATATGGGCTATAATAGTTATAATTAATAAACATACCACTGCAAATACTATTACGAACCTTAAAAGTTGGCATGAAATTTTCCCGAACTACTTTTATTGCTCCAAATCATTTGAAAGCAGTCGTTGTATTGTTGAATATTCTTTAAAAAGTGAATGGAATCTGTTCCTATTCCTAAAACCAATGAGTACAATGGCTCTGGAGGTGGAAGCAATGGTATCAATTTCACCTTTCCATTTGCGCAACATAATCCATTGGCTTCTGTTTTGTATTTCAATGCCTTACAATATTGGCAAACTGAGTTCATAGGGCCAATAGCAACACAGTTGTAGGCACTGTAATCAATTGACATATCATAACAGAAAGCAGCTCGATCCAAACTTGCACCATTACTAGTCGAATGTCGCGCTTCACGGGTCGGTCTTAACCGAATTCTTTCACGTTCAATGCGATCTTCACGTTGTTGGGCAGTACGATTAGATTGATAATTAATTTGATTCGTTGCATTTCGGGTTCTTCTGCCTAAATTTGTCCGCCGCCTCTTATAGCATATTTAGTATAAATGAGTCACAAACACACAACACTTTTTTAATTTTATAGAAATTTGTGGCTTTTAGATTTAGCAATATTATAGATTGACAAATATCGACATTAATATTTATACAATACTAACGGCACTCAATTGTTTTGCCTTGAATGTTTTTGTCCCTTTCTTTCTTTTGAGTTTCATATATATGAATATATGTAAATGCACAGGCGTAGTTTTTATTGTAGAATTTGTTTTGTTGTATTTTATATTCGTGCATATGAAAATCAAAAGAAAGAAAGGGACAAAAACATTCGTATAGAAAAGTGTTGTTTTTAGACTTTTTCAGGCAATTTTTGAAATATTTCTCTCCGTAAAACCCATCCTCGTACTTCAAGGAATATTTTAAAAAAAGAATTAGCGAAATCGGAAATGTTTACAGGTAAAGAACGCTGTTTTGGATTTCCAAGCAGTCAATAACCGATTGTGTAATCTTCGCGTGCGCATGAAATTAGCCAACCTGTCGATAATTTGTGTACATGTACATGCCCATAGAAGTCAGCCATCCCCAAGATAAAGACTCATTTTACAATGACTTGGACGATCTGATGGGATCTATACCCGAACACGATGTTAGAATGGTAATTGGGGACTTTAATGCTAGATCTGGCAGAAATCAGACCGACTTGTGTGAAAACATGGGTCCGTACTCCCGACATGAAACTGCGACCGATAATGGTGAGAGAATGATGTATTTTGCAATTGCTCATGATCTTAGACACATCCTCGCGGAACTTCCCGCAGCCAAATTGACCATGTGTTAGTTTCTAAAGGAGTTGTGCAGGATGTTAGAACTTATCGGTAAGCAACCAAATACGTAGGCAGCGATCATCATTTGGTCGCTGCAAAGCTACGATTGGAGTTTTCGTACAAGTCTGGGAACACAGCGAAACGCATGGTACGTTTCCACTGTGAAGGTCTGATAAATGAAGATCAAAAGAAACGATATCAGGATCTTGTCAGCGACAACATTGATGAAGCTAATTACCAGTCTGACTGCGTGAACTCTGTCTGGGAGGTACTGAAAACTTCAGTTGTCAGTGCTGCTCAACAGACTTTAAGTATAGTGAAAGTCAGACCCAAGAATGATTGGTTTGATGACGAATGTCGTCTTGCAGTTGAGCAACAAAATATAGCCCATAATGAAGTGCAACAATGTCTCACAATCGCGAGGAAAAACATGGCTGCTCTATCAAGAAGGGCAGCTAAGCGGATTTGTAGACGGAAGAAGTGAGAATGGTGAAAGGCCGAGGTTCTGAAAGTCATTGTCATTGTTGTTTTTGGACGTTTTTCGCTTTAGAATGGCACCCAGGCTGTGCCTATATCCAATTCTAAGCCGTCGTGCTATATCTGTGTGTCAGTACTGTTTGGTATGCTTAGCCAGGTACTAGACCTGTTACCATCCCTGCCGCGTGGAGGCGCATACTTTCTACTTTAGCTTATGTTTGATTAAAAATTACTTGGATATAGTATATCCAGCGTCAGTCGTTAAAATACTTAGTATAAGCTTCATTTCGCTTTGTGTTCCGTAGGCCAAAGACTGATTCAGTTATTTAAAATCTCTAGGTTTGCACCTAGTGTTAGTTTTTAAAACCCTTATAACTAAAATAAAATCTTTAGGTTTACACCTAGTGTCATTACTTTTAAAAACTCCTTATAACTAAGATAAAATTGTTAGTACCTTAAAAATGAATCATCGATCTTTAGCCTACCTCCCACAAAGCACAGTATCACAGAATCTTTTGAGATGTGCGATATTAGTAGGCATCATCAGCACTAGCTTACTAGCCGGCCAATCTGCGTTAATTGCGTCAATCATGTGTTCTCTAGCTTCAGTGGCCAGAGCGCAGTCGTAAAGAATGTGGTCAACTGTCTCAGCAGCTTGTCCACATTCACACATGTTGGAGTCCGCCAGATTAAGTCTAAACATATAATCTGCGAACTTTCCATGACCGGCTAGCATTTGCGCAAAAGAAGCGCTTATGGATAGGTGCATCTCTAATCTACCTTCAATACTCGGTAAGTAACTGAAGGTAGTTCTGCCCTTTTCTGAGTGGCTCCATCTGTCTTGCCAGATTTTAATAGATTCTTTGCGAATTCCTTTTTTAAGGGATGTCTTATTTGAAAGGTCACCTAATATGCCTTGCCACTGGATGTTGCCATAAGTGAACTCTTGATTTTTCCTTAATTTGTACTTAATTAACCTTTCGTTAAGTACTATGTCCATGGGAATAACGCCGGCCATTACAGCCACGGCATCCGCCGAAACCGTACGGTATGCTTTCGTTATCCCAATAAGAATTAACCTTTGAGCGCTTAAAATAGTCCTGCGATGGTGACAGTTCATCCTGTCAGCCCATCCCGCACAAGCGTAAGTCATGGTCGCAACCACTAGGCCTTCGTATATTGTTGCGAGTGTGCCTTGTTTCAGGCCCCACGTCTCTTTAGCAACCCTTCTTAGTGCGTAGAAAACTTTTTTGCTATTTTCTGCCACCCTCTTAACATGAGTAGTGACGCCCAGTCTTTCATCGAAGTCAACTCCCAACCATTTTACAGAATTCACCATTTTTATTCTTTCGGTTCCGACATACACTAGGGGTGGTCTCCTTATGTCGAGTGAACCTTTCAATTGGATCATCACTGTTTTGGTGGAAGATAACTCCTTCTTATTTGTATCACACCACTTTACCATTCTGTCAATGCCGCGCTGAGCAGCCTCCTGAATTGCCTGTCTTGAATTTTCAGTAAAGATCATAACTTTATCATCCGCGAACGCTACTTCTTGGATCTCGTCATGCATGCTACTGTTGAACACTAGATTTCAGAGATGCGGACCCAAAATGGAGCCCTGTGGACAACCTTTGTTTACACTCTTAGAGAGTGTGCCATGGTTAGATATTACAGTTGCGGTTCTATCAGAGAAGTAGCTGTACAACAAGTAGTAAAGAGTCGCTGGGCAACTCATTTGCTTCAGCTCACCCATTATGCTTGGCCACCACAGATTATCAAAGGCACCAGATACGTCTAGGAATACACCTAGGGCGTACTTGTTGCTCGATCCTTTAACTATGTTGACCATCTCAACCATAGCGTCCTCTGTGGATCGTCCTCTTCTGAAACCGAACTGCTTCTCACTATTTCTTCCGCTTCTCTGAAAGATGTCCATCAGCCTGCCAGTAACCAATTTCTCAAGTAATTTACCTAAGACTGGCAGCAACATGATCGGTCTATAAGCTTTAGGGTCGGTCGGATCTCGATCGCCGCCCTTCCTTATAATTATGACTTTACCATTTTTCCAAGCTCTAGGAAAAACTCCTTTATTCAGACAAGCATTCATGAGGTCGGTAATGCTAGGTCCTATAATAGGCCACGCTCTTTGTACCACCTCGACCTCGACATTGTCAAGGCCGGGTGCTTTACCTCTTTTCATTGACATGATGGCGGAGGTGGTTTCATCATTGCTGAAGGAAACCTCCTCACCACCGGTTGGTGTGATTAGACTATCAGCACGAATCACCCTTTGATCAGTTGTGTCACTTTCCACACTGTCATCGGGTAGCAAAACATTTAGCAGATGTTTGGTAGTGTCCTCCCAACATGTAGTTGTTTGGCCACCACTGCTAATTAGAGTACTAAGTACCTCTGGAGGTTTAAGTTTTCCAGCACTATATTTGTATACGAAACCCCATGGTTCTGCGTTACCATGTTCCGTAATGAATTTCTTCAAGCTTTTACGGCTTGTTTCATTTATGTCACGTATGTATTCATTACGGTGTGCGGCGTAATTAAGCTTTTTGCTCAGACGAATTTGCGGATTCGTTTCTCTTTGGTAACACTTCCTTAGTTTGTGAACCGTTACTCTCTTCTTTGAGAGTTCAGGCGTCCACCAGGACAGTTTCACTTTGGCAGCACGTTTACGTGGTATGCTCTTGTTGCAGGCACTTATGAGTGAGGCCGTGATGTTGTTCTCAATTCTATTTACATCTTCTTGAGATGAAATACTAAGTTTAGCTTTCTGATCTTGCCATATTTTCTCCAGTGTGCTATGGAATTTATCCCAATTTGCGTGTTTAAGAGCGTATCGTGGAATTTTGTCAGCAGCTCTTACCTCATTATGTAAGGCTGATTCGTTCAATTTAAATTAAATGGCTCTGTGATCACTAGTAGTCCAGTTTTCTTTAACTGACCAGTTAGAGACTCTTCTCAACAGTCCCCCCGTGACTAAGGTTAAGTCAATATTCGATTCCCCATTGTGCATATATGTACTTGGCTGTCCTACTTCGTTTAGCAAGTAGAGACCGCTCTTTGTCAGAAACTCCTCAACGATAGAGCCTCTATCGTTGGTTTCCCTGTCATGCCAAAGTTTGGACCTGGCATTAAAGTCACCAGCTATAATTACTGGATGGTTCTTTAGACCATCCAGAATTCTTTCTAGCATTTGTACATATATGACTGGTTCGTCATTCGACGGACAGAATATTGGAAGTAGATGCTAACTAGATAAAAATTACCTATCGTCGATCTTACTTCAACACAGACACAATGTGTGTTACAAAACTGTGAGATTTTTAGAACTTCTAGATCATTGTTAAAGATGCCTATAGCTGATTTGATATTATTATCAGCACCGGTAATGATCCTTGCGGAGGTTGCCATACCAACTATTTTACCCTTTGACGCATGTGGTTCCTGCATACAGAGGATGTCTTTATTTTCATTCTGAATGCATTGCCTGATTTCGTGTCCGACAATTTTTGCATTCTGCATGTTTATTTGGACAATCCTAAGATTGGAAGTATCGGTCTTATTACTTCTCATATGCGGTTTTTCTCATTGTTAGGTCCAAGGCCAGTTTATATGCTGTGCACACTTTACTGCGCAGTGAGTGGTCAAAAGCTTTGTTTGCCTTTTTGCAGGGAAAACACTTTGCTCTCTCCGCCAATTTTGAGCAGACCTTCTGGTCGTGACCAGACTCACTACAGTGTCCGCATATTTGGCTATCTTCTTTACAATATCTTGCGATATGTCCGAAGAGATGGCATTTATAGCACCTTGTGACCCTAACAAAGTCCGCCACTCTGCAAGCAGACCACCCTATAAATAGTCTGCGCTTCTTTAACAAAGAGTTCCTAGTGGCTGGAGAAACCTCGATCACCCAATTTACGAAGTTTCCTTCTTTTGGCCCGGTTTTGAAACTACGTTTCACATCTATAACCTCTACGCCTATTTCATTTTGCTTTACAATGGACTCCTTAATTTCCTCAATTGAAGCACTTCTTTCTACGTCGTATATTATTATTCTGGGCAGCTTTTTCTCTGGTACCGAAGCCACCAGACCCGCGTCTGACAATTCCTTATTCTTAATGAAGAAATCAAGTCCTTCATTACTTGCTGTCTCGATTAGAATACCCTTATCACGGATATTGCTAACCTTTTTGACAGCAATTTTTGAAACTACGGGCTTAATCAGCTCACGTAGTTTGCTCTTAACCTCTTCACTGTTTGCAAAAAGGGATTCCTTTCCCAATCTTGGTTTGACAGTGACAACCCTAGAGGGTTGCCACTTCGGCTTAACCGATCTCTGTTTGGTTAACCCTGCGTTGATAGCAGATGCCGGATCAGATGTACAAGCTTTAAGTGCCTGAGCATACGACTGCTTATCTGCAGTCACGTTCTTTTGTGCAGATAGCACGTTGACTATCTCACATCTTTCTAGTAGTCGGCTTTTAAGACCTACTACTTCAAGACACATATTGTGGCTTGCGTATCTTATATCACTAAGACAATGTTGCAGCTTAGTTCTTTCAGCCACAGTGACCTTAGAGATGGATTTAATCTCCATCTCCAGTGTTTTGACTGCTGCTGACAACCTCTCCATGATGTCAGCATTGTTCTCTACCTGACTAGGTGAGTCGTCCGTACTATCAGTACGCAGTCTCTTTTGCCGCGCCATTCCCGGCGTCGACACTTCACTTGACATCCCACCGTCCCAACTACGTGAGTACCTATATAAATAGGACACTTCTAATCTGCGTCTGCGTTTAGCCGTATAGTGGATTATTACACCCTTTAGATGGGACCACCACTTCGTTGCCTCCCCTCAACCACGTATAGGTACACAGTTCGGTTTTGCAGAATTAGTAATTCTTAATTTTGTTCTTTCGGTCTCAAACTTTCACAATGACAATTTCGACCTCGTTAAAAAATTTTTTCGTTTATAATATGTAGCGCTTAATAAAAATAAGTAGTGACAATACAAATACTTATCCCCGAGGGGATTGGTTCTGAAAGTACAACAACTCATCAATGAGCGCAGTTCACGTAATTTCTTTAAAGGAATTACTGGACTGCACCATACTTTCAGCCCTACGTCAAGCGCCATTCGGGACCGGGATGGAAACCTCTGTGTCAACATCGACAAAGTACTTGACGCATGGAGTGAATACTTTACTGACCTGCTTGATGTTCACCGTGCGTCACAGACTATTGTTGAGCCACCTCTGATACAGACTGCGGAGATTTGCACTGAGGAGCCACCCCATGAGGAATTCACTAAAGCCATGTAGAGATTGAAACGTAACCAATCATCTGGAGTGGACTGCATTAATCCGGAGCTCTTGATATTCGGAGGTTATACTTTGAGGAACTGTCTTTTCGACCTTATTCGATTAGTATGGCGAACCAAAGTTATGCCTGACGAATGAGTGGCCGTGATATGCCCCATCTTCAAGAAGGGAGACCGCCTGAAGTGTGAGAATTATCGCGGGATAGCTCTCCTTTGCACAGCATAAGTTACTGAAATACATTGTGTTGGATAGAATCACTCCTCTAGCGGAGGGCTTGGTTGGTGTCTATCAAGGAGGATGATTTCGTCCGAATCGATCAGTCACCGATCAGGTCTTTTCGCTGCGGATGATTCTATCTAACTATTATGAGATATCCTTCCAGATGACATATGCGTGATTGGACTGAATAGCAACGGAGTGAAAGAAATACTTCATCCGCTTGTAGAGTTTTCAGCTTCTGTTGGACTTCAGATCAATGAGTCCAAAACGAAATAACTGATCTATGGTTTTAGGGACAATGGCACACCAGATTTTAGTAGTGGCCACCACACGTTTGAGGGAGTGAGGAGGTTCAAATATTTGGGTTCTCTTATCACCCACGATAACATTGTGGGTGAGGATATTAAAGTGCGGCTGGCAGTCGTTCTTTGTATCCTCTAGGGCCACTGCTAAAATCTAAACACTTATCATGTGCCGTGAAGCTGAAGCTTTACAAAGCGTTGGCTTCTTATATTTGAGAGAAGGGTCATGCGTTTGATTTACGGCCCAAAACCCGAAATAGATGGCACATACCGAGCTCTGTACAATATCGAGATCAGAGATCTGATGAAGATCCCCCATATTGTGCATGATGTATATAAGATCTCAGTGAGTACGCTGGCTCGGTCACGTTCTGCGTGCTGATCCGGAACGAATTGTGCAGAGAACTCTGAATGGAGAGCCACCATATGGTAGGCGCAGAGGTCGTTGCAGCCGACGATGGTTCCACGGTGTAGAGAATGACCTGGCTTTTTCAGGTTGTCTAGGACAGTATGAAGACCAAGCCCAGGATCGACACCGTTGGAGCCAGATTGTTGACTCAGTAAGGGGCAAGTAATGGCCGTTAAATACTGCTTATTATTATTAGTAGTAGTAGGCAAGAATAGTGCATTTATCTAAGTGGCTAGGATTTTGGGATTTATAGATTAAATAGGCATCACTTAAAAACAGTAAATATTGCATATTGAAATGTACTTTTGAATACTTTAACCCTGTATGGCATGCAAAACTGGTATAAAATAAGATTTGGTATTTTACTGCCAACAGAATTGAAAAAACACAAGGCAAAATGAAAATGGAAAATTGCACGTAAAATTTTAGTCACGTTTATCTCCTTTGTAAATTCCAAAGTAAACATGTTCATATGTATATATGTAGAGTGTACGTATCTACAATTGTACATATAACTTTTATGTGTAAATAGATCGTAACATAAACCCGTATTTGTAAATACAGACAAACATGCCCGTATTTTTTATGGGTGATTCTGAGATTTTGTGTTTTACCTACGAGTATATGTTTTCATAATTAGTTTTGCACAAAAAACAAATTTTTATTCCACATTGAACAAATAACTGATGGATTCACTAGAGGTTGTTATTTAATTACATATTAGAAAGTTAATTTGTATGGAATTAGATGCAATAATTTAACTTGGCAAAACAATTATTCGTACACCTGCAACTACATTACGTAAAGAAATGGTTATATAAACCATTAAACAAAATGCATAGTAGGTGATGGTATATTGTTGCTTATATATTACAAATATTATTTACAGTTCATCCTGCACCTGAACTCCACCACATCACACTTACTTCTACTATCATTGGCTATTGTTTGATATAACTTACAGCCTTATGTATTGGGACAGATCAGTCGCTCGATTCATGTAAAACTCTGAGCTGAATGCTAAGCTCAAGGTTGTCGCATTTTGTAATATCGAAATTTCCGAAAAGAACGATCTGTAGCTCCCACAAACATAGCTCGTCGAAGTCACTGAACATTTGTACACAACTTCATTTGACACAAGAACTACAAAAATTAACTGCACTCTTTCTATGTTCTATAGTCTAGACTAATTTATGAAAGGGAAAAGTTTATTTACGTACTTTGTTCGATTGTGATGTATTGTAAACTAAAGTAGTTGTTGGATTCCTCGGTCTCGACATGGTTTTTGATGTAGTTATATGCGAAACTTTCAATATTGTACAAACAGGCTTTCGTCGATGAGTAATGAGTCAGATGGTTTCGAAGTTCGTAAGTTCTTGAGAGTGATCAGATAGATACGAAACCACTAACGAATGCGCGAGAATACAAAATATTACTTTATTCTTCTCTTAGGTTAGATTAGGGAAGGGTGGCCGTCCTAAAGGACTGGCATAGACACAAAATTGGTCCGGAGCTGTACCACATTCGAGCTACCTCCTCTTCACTCGTTGAACCATCCTGGGCTTACCAAGAAATCCCGGATCTCGATTTTATTAAGATCCGTGAGGTCGTTCAAAGGGGAAGTTTCCAAAAATTTTTTTCTGCTGTACGCTAGACTATGACAGGTACAGAGCAAATAAAGCACAGCTTCCTCCTCATCTTCATCACCCACAATCATGTACCGGGGTACCCAGTCTGCTCGCATATACCCCGATGAGACAATGTCCCGTTATAGCTCCCACAACCATACAAATAGGGTGCCATTGAAGCAATATCAGTTCGTTTCTTTTATGACTTCTTCCTGAAGCAGCATTTTACATGAAACATGCGGTATCTTTATGTCCAGCCTGATTTGGGATATAAGGCGTGCCAACTCATCTGCCTTTACATTCGCTGCGATATTGAAGTACCCTGGCATAATACATTATACTTCAACTTTGTTGAGCCCTAGTGCCTCACAGAAAACCAGGCAGCCAACCCTTCTATCCCTTTTTGAGCCATCCGTGAAGAAGCTTATTGATTCACTGTCCAAATTCGTATGATTCCTCATTGTCCAAAATAGTGGTCTCTGGTGGGGAACTCAGTTTAAAACCTCCCCTAAACAGATAACGAAAGGATAGTATAGTCAGTAGTTTCCGGAATACCCTTGTTGCATAGGATGGATGAGTGCCCTATATTGCTACAGGTCCGCATAGATATGGATTTGAGCCGAATGGCTTTGCCAGATGCAAGCTGCTCGGCCTCAATGTCCAAGGGAGTGAGATGAAATAGAATCTCCACAGCTTGAGTAGGTGTGGTCCTGAGAGCCTACTATGTGGGGCTCCATACCCCATCTATTTCCGATGGAATTTTTGCATGAGTAGAGCGCTATAGTAGCTTTCTTTACTCTCTCTAAGATGGTTGGTTTCCAGCTTAGCTAGTTGTCCAAAAGTAGTCCGAGGTATTTCGCTCTATCCGTAAAGATCAAGCAAGTACCAATTTAATATTGGCTGGTCACACTGAGGATGTTTGTGCTTGCTTATAAGAGGTGTCACGATCCTTCCTCTAAGCATTTGATGTATCAATCCTCTGTGTGTCCTGTCTACCCCACGGCATGCAAGGACCCAAGTGATTGCCTCTGGGCTGACGTTGCTAAATTCCCTCTTTGCTTAATCGGGCCAATAAGAGAGTGGAAAGCTGTTTCCACCGATCGTCCCTTACACTATGCGTGTTGAGATCCCGACTGTTCGCCCGGCTTTATTGAGCCTTTAATGTAAGCCTCTATTTGTCTTTCCAGTAATTTTAACAGAATAGAGGATAAGCTTATAGGCCTAAAATTTTTGGGATAGCAGTGAGAGCATTTTCCAGCCTTTGTTATATATATTACTTTTACATCAGTCCATTTCCGAGGAATGTGACAGAGTTCTAAACTGCGTTTGAAGATAACTTTCAGCCAGAGTAGGGTTAAGTCAATAGTTCGATGGATATCCACAGGGTTAAGTCCTGCCGACTTGTATGGCTGAAACTATTTATTGCCCGTAGGATATTCCGTCAATTTACCCTATGATTTACAGCCTAGCCGCCTTAGAGGATTCCTGTATATTACCACAGTAGACCCTCCAGGCCCTCGTTTTGGCTGCTCTTAGCTCGTACTTTTGAGGTTTTGAGGACTTGCTTATAGAAATTTCAATCTGCAGCAGCATTTGTGTTCCTCGCTTTCTTGAACAGTCTCCTGCATTTCATATGAGTACCTTAGAGTTCTCGCGATCACCAAGGTGGTCGAAGCTTACCCAAAGGCCTGCTGATAGGACATGCATCTGGCTTTGTTAAAAGCAACATATAGCTTGGTTACTAGACCATCAAGCTCCTGTGTAGATGCAGGTGGGTTTGGAACCAATACCGGTAAGGAATTAACAAAAATAGTTCTGAGGCAATCCCAATCAGTTTTCTTCCTATTGCTGAAGGAAGGTTTGCTAGTGGGTTTTGTATCCACTTCATACTGGAGATAACAATGGTCAGAAAAGGAATGGTCTTCGGACACTTTCCAGCTCAATATCCTCTACTTAAAAAAATCTGAGACAAGTGGGATGTCTAGCACTTCTTGTCTATTTTGAATAATAAAGGTTGGCTTACGCCCTATATTACATATATTTAGGTTAGTACTTAAAATAAAATCAAGGAGAAACTCACCTTGTCTGTTGATATTTGTACATCCCCAAATTAAGTGATGCGCATTAGCATTACTGTCCACGATTACTCCTACTTTTCGATTTTGCGCCTCTGTTATTGCACTACCTAACCTACATGGTGCTATACTTTCCTCCTCCTATGGTAGGTAGGCCGATAAAATCCAGAGATTTTACCCAACCATCTCGATGCTAGGCACCACTACATCAGCGTTGCTGAAGTTCAGTAGTATAAAAATATTCAAATCATTTCTAGCGAGAATGTAGGAACGTACCTTACCTTCAATTTTCGAGTGTAATATTTTGTATTTGGGAGTTCTGAGCCCAAGTACAAGGTCACCACTGACCCAAGGTTCCTTGGCCAGATATCAATGGAACCAGATTCCATTTTGAGCAGAAGGACCGCCAAGGCGGATTTACAGTGACGGAGGTTGACCTGAAGGCTCTTAAGCATTAGATAGTGCTTACCTGCACCACTGTTGAGTCATACTCCGCCTGTGACAGCGATTCAATACTCTGTTGAAAATGATAACAGCCGCTTTGTGATCTGCTTATTGGTTCGGCATCATTTCAGACGCAGTTTAAATGATTTTGATCAAATTTTCCACATCGTACATTATTTTATTGCCTGGAGTTTTGGAATCATCTCTTTCGCTACATATTGTAAATCAGAAACACTATTTGTTAATTTTTTTGTCTGATCGTGATATACTTACTTTGATCCTCTTAACCAAATGTTACTCGGTTTTCACCAATATATAAAGAAATTGCTCAAGCAGAATTTAACCTCATCTTCATCGAGTTCGTATCAACTGCAAAAAAGTAGGAAAATATCTTAAGTTGTCGTTAAGTATCTACAATAAATATTGGTAAAAAAAATCGCAAAGCATTTTTCGCAAGCTGCATCCGGGCAGCTAATTTAACAAATTAAAATTTAAAAACATAATTAAGTAGTTTACTTCATACTAAAGTTTATACTCTATAATTAATTTACCAGCTATATAATTATGTAGTTGTGTATTAATAGTTATTTAAGTATCAAGGTCAGTAAGTGCTTTCTACCGGTTGAGGATGATTTTGGAGATCGAGACGAAGTCGAGATCTCCAATACATCCGATACCGGTAGGGCACTTACTGACCGCAATGCTTATTACGTTTTTTGCACGATCGGCGCAATAACGAAATTACAATTTAGAAATATTTGAAAATTGTTTTGACATTTTTAGTTGTCAGAGTTGTTTTTTTGCACATTATTTTTAAAGTAAGCTTTGTTCGTTGTTATGTTGTCATGGACGTACGAAAACAATAATTATTTATTTATCAAGAGATTTTTTCTGTCAGTTCTTTGTAAAATAAAGCAAAATAATAGTATTTTATTGTGAAAAATGGTTGACAGTGACGATTCTGATCTGGAAAATGCATGGAACTAGGATGTTCCTCAATTATTCCAGAAAAATCAAGAGAACGGTATGAAAATACCTATAAACTTTTCAAAGCATGGTGCAGTGAAAAATATTGTCAAAACATCACAGAAAAGGTACTCTTGGCCTATTTTGTACGAAGAAGTGATAAACTTAAATCTCCAGGGAGTTTATGGGCTGAGTACTCTATGCTTAAGGCTACAATTTTTTTAAATGATGCGTCCGATATTTCGAAGTTTAAAACCTTAATTGCTTTTCTTAAGAGAAAAAATACCGGATATCGGCCTAAGATATCAAAAGTTTTTTCTAAAGAAGATATGTTCAAGTTTCTTAAGGAATTTCCCGATGAAGTTTATTTAAATATGAAACTAGGTATGATATTTGGCATAGCAGGGGCGTGCAGAAGGGAGGAATTATATAATTTAAAATTAGAAGATATTCAAGATATTGGGTCCTTTATTATAGTCAATATTCCTAATACTAAAACCAATATTCCACGAACTTTCACAATTACTACTCAAGGAAGCGAAACTATTAATTATTTGGATATTTATAGAAAATATTTGAAGTTACGACCAGAAAATTCAAAATCTTCTAACTTTTTCTTAGCAATGCGTAATGGAAAAGTCATTAATCAAGCAGTGGGCAAGAATGCCTGAATTTGTCTGATCCACTTTCTTATACCGGACATGCGTTCAGAAGAAGTTCGGCTACCTTTCTGGCGAACAAAGGTGTTGATGTTTTAGGCCTTAAAAGACATGGTGGGTGGCGCTCGTCTTCTGTCGCTGAGGGATATGTGGAGGATTCTCTCCAAAACAAAATTGAGTTTTCAAAAAAAATTTTAAGTGAAAATGGAGATAAACATTCTACTCCTAATACTTGGACTGCAGCATCGGAGAAGACTATTGCAGCAAACATCCCAATAACTTCGAGTACTTCGACTGTAACTGAAGTATCCAACACGGAAAATATTGTATCGGAGAAGATAATTGCAGCAAACATCCCAATTACATTAAATAATTGTTCCAATTGTAATTTTAGTTTAATTTTTAATAAATCATCTTAATTGAAAACTATAAAATTATACATTCATTCTTTATTTACTTACCGCTTATGAGGCGGTAAGTAATTTACTTACCGCCCAGTAATTGTAAACAAAACCTACTGCCCTGGGGACCCTATCGGTAAACCTCAAAAAATAGTCTGATCGTGCAAAAAAGTATATTTGTCATAGATATGTTTGCTCAGAAAGTTGAAAAGAAAACTACTTTCGAACGATCAATAGACAAAATAATCTATCCATTTTGCTTACTTATATTATTATTTATTAATCAAATGAATCCATTTTCCCTGATTTATTGATTAAAATCTAAAGACATTTCAACAATACATAAAAGAATATTGAATAGATGTATGAAAACCAAATAAAAACTAAAAACATTTGTTACTTTTAGTGCGTGACTAAATAAAATCGTATGGATTTATACGTTTATACTACAGTAAGTGGTTTGTTCCAATACATTCTATTTCTATATGGCTAAAATCAATAATAAATAAAAATATCTGTAATAAAATATTCAAAGATGTTAAATAAAAAAGATTTATATGTGTATATGGTATATTATACAATATATCATAACATAAGGGATTGTGTTGGTAGCCGCTTCCACAAAAAACAATACCAACAGAATGTTATCTTTACATAACATTCAAAAAATGTTTGTGTTATTGGGTTTTAGTTGTTTAAATAAAAATTTACGGAATGAATGATGTCAAAAGAATCGTAAATAAATTCAAATTCAATTTTGGATCGATTGCAAACAATGGCAAATATACTCGTACATAAAATTCAGATATGCGGATAAATTGAATATTGAAATACGATTGAGCGGCAACAGCAGCTATTCAATGAGTTATTTAAATCATCGAACACAGATTCTTAAAAATAAATTATAGTATTGTACACATAATAATATGTATTTATGTATATATTTGTGTTTTCAAAATGGTTCGAATGATTACGTAAAATTAATTAATTTCCATCTATAACAATATTATATTTCTAACACTGGTATGTGCATATATGTATATATACATGTATAACATTATTATTTCAAAATCAAATTAAAATATATATATAATTCTAAATTATAATCAAACAATTTTTATTTTTAATAACTGAACAGCATATAGTTGTGTTTCCACTGTGGTACACAAATGACATAATCATTATTAATATATAACTGCAACCACGAAAATGTAATTATCTTCGAACAGAGTTCAAATATCTTGGTTATAACGTTACAAATCTAGGCGTTAAACCCGATCCAAGAAAAATAGAAGCTGCCAAGAATTTCCCTATTCCTCGTAATCAAACACAGTTAAAGTCATTCTTGGGACTCACTGGCTACTACCGTAGATTCCACAATAAGTATTCCCAATTGGCCGAACCTCTTAATAGGTTGCTACGAAATGAAGTCCCCTTTAATTGAGATGCTTTTTGCGACAATTCTTTTCAATCATTGAAACAAAAGCTTATATCTCCGCCCATTCTAATTTATCCTGATTTTGAAGAAACTTATATCGTAACTTTGCTATCGGTGGCATACTATCTCAAATTCCTAAATCTCAAACAACTGATCTTCCTGTAGGTTTTGTAAGTCATTTGTTAAACCCAGCTGAAAGAAATTACCTCACAATTGAGAAGGAACTACTTGAAATTGTGTGGGTTGTTAAACGTTTTCATCCTTATCATTATGGAAAAAATTCATTGTAAAGACCGACCACCGTCCATTGATTTGGCTTTCCAAAAATCCTAACCCTTCGTCGAGTGAGATGGCGAATTGACTTAGATTACGAAATAATGTACAAGCCTGGAAAATCAAATCAAAACGCAGACGCTTTAAGCAGAATGGTTCAGAATCACTAGACTGCAAACTAAAGCCGGAGTCAAAACAATAATTCGCCGATGAATCCTAATTCTTCTAATTCTATTTCACCGATTCCTACTATTTATCCTACATCCACTGGTTCATCATTTCATTCACCGATATTACAAAACATTACGAACCTTGAAACTGAATCAAAAATTAATCGTGTCATCGAAGAATTCCATTTCACAATATTAGGTGGACACCAAGGTGCTTTGCGGGCGGTTCGTCGAATAAAATGTTATTACTAATTTCCAAAAATTGGCTTCTCGTGTTAGGAAGTTAAAAAATGTTCCTTACGTCAAAGGAATAAAACCGGAAGATGTACCAAAATCCCATTGCGAATAACTACGACATCCACTGAACCATTTGAAAAGTTGTTCCTTAATATCGTGGGTCCTCTGATTCCGACACACGAAGGAAATAAATGCATGGCTGCTATTAAAACGCTACAATCATACTCCCTGACGTCGAAGGTAGCCCAGAACTGTCTGGCATATTTAAATGAGATGGTTGATCAGTTCAACATCCGCTTGACGTGGGCGCCAGGGCATTTCAATATCGCAGAGAATGTAATGGCAAATGAGCTGGCCCGCAATGGTACAGCACGCCTAATTTCCCAAACCAGCCGGGATATAAAGATACCGCTTGCTTCATGTAAACTTTTGCTTCAGGAAGAAGCTATAAAAGAAACGAACGTCAGATGGTCTAACGCCAGTTCGTGTGTAATAACCAGGCAGATCTGGCCTAGACTTGACCGGTCCAGATCAGGTCAACCGATATCGCTTCGACGACACCATATTGGTATGGTCGTGGGAGCTATAACGGGACATTGTCTCATTGGGATACATGTGAGCAGGCTGTGTCCCAGCCCACGATTCCTGCCGCAGCTTTGGTGATGAGGAGGAAGAGGAAAATGTGTTCCATCTGCTCTGCATTGCATCTATCCTAGTCTAGCTAGCGTACAGCATAACAAAATTTATGGGAACTTCCCCTTTGAACGACCTCACGGATCTTAGTAAGATCGAGATCCGTGACTTTAAATGCCTCTTGGTGAGCTCAGGATGGTTTAGTGAGTCAAGAGGAGGAAACTCGAATGTGGTACAGCTATACAGACAAATTTTGTGTTTATGCTAATCCTTTGAGGCGGCCACCCTTACCTAACCGAACCTAGCCCGACAATTATCCCGAAAAATACGATGGCAACACTAACATACCAATATCACGCTATTTTTACATATCATCCCGAAAAAAATTAATCTTTCATGATATTTTTGAATATCATCCCGAAAAAAGTATTCCTTGTTGTGAAACAACTGCTGACCACTCTAAAGAATACCCTAGTAAAGTAAAGAAAACCCCTGAATATCGATTAGATAAATTATAATTTAAAATCTAAGGCGGAAACGAATTGAAATAAAAAAAACGAGCACACATTTTATGGTAAACAGTAATAACCTAAATAGTAATTGAATATAAAATTGCAAAACGCAATTTGGCAATTAATATTAAAACATTAATATGTGTCAATTTATAAAAACAAAAATAAGTCAATAACAACAATTTGACATAGAATATTTAGTATATATAATTCAAAATTTTAGTCAATAAGTCAGTTGAAGTTAATAAACAGTTGAAGTCAATAATTAAAGTAGTTGAAGTTAATAAGTCAATATACAATTAAAGCAATACAAATAATAATTACAAACTAGTATAAAATAAAATGCATAAAATTACAAGAAACAACTCTTTCTAATTAAAATACCCATCTAGAAGAAATCTCCAGAATAAGTAAGTATAACTTCAAACTTCACAATATCAATACCGACATATCCCCCACCAGTGGTAAGCGGGTATTGTAAAATCCAACTACTAACATAAACGGCACCGATCTTGGTAAACATTGGCGGAAGCACCTCGTACGGCAAAGCGAGGGGGGAAGACGGAAGAGTGTTTCAGCGCTCAAGCTTCCCTAGTTACGGTTGTCTACCAAGATCTTTCTCCAACACTAACAATAATATCAAAATCGATATACCCAAAAATACTGAATTCATATGCCTATTGAACAGTTTCTACTTCACAAGTAACAAAATATTACAATATTGATACTTCCGTATCACACACGTATCTCACATTCACAACATCCCGCATATATACTACTTGACAATACCAAACCCCACACGTATAAACAACCACAATTTATACAATAGATTCAAATATCACATTATATTTTTGTGATAAGCAAACACACAAATATAATATCCTGTCATGAATATGAAGTTTCTGTAACGATATACATAGTTTTGAATATCACCACCAAAAATAATTCATTATTAGTATGATACTATTTAGAATTTCACATAAAATAATATAGACAAAAGTCGCCACAGATGTATGTATAAAAATTTAATAAAAATTGCTTAAGCAATTGATATGAAAATTTAAGGTAACGGATATATCTTTCTTATAGCAAAGTAAGAAAAAAATCCTATTAGCCGAATTCTCGTTATAGTCATCTGAACTCATACTAGATATTGATTACCAAAGATCGCTTGATATGGAATTTGTAGGTCCGATTTAGTGCCGTCCTATTAATTTTAGAATAGATAGTGTCATGTGGGAAAAAAATGGGAAAAACGTATGTTTTCCGATTTGGCTTAAACTTGACACAAATATGCTATAGACCTTCCAATTAGTTGGCAAATAAGTATTAATTCACTGGTAAACCCTATATTTTTGAAAGTTCCTACAAGACATTAAGAACATTTTAATAAATGTAACACAAAAAACCGCATTAAAATTCATTAGTTGGAACGAAAGTTATGAATGTTCTAGTGCAAAAATCTAGTTGGCAAATAAAATTCAAAAAACAATAGATGTTTGTGCGTAGCGTACATTGTCAGGAATAAAAAATTGTTTATGAATGAAATATAATCAATAAATGTTCTTATTTATAATAAAACATTAATGCCTTTGAAAAAGTGTTATATTTTATATCCAAATTTTTATAGAAAATACGTAAGTAGCGTAAAAACAAATGCATTAAAATTAAGATTTGAATATTTGATTCTTGGTGTGTTTTATCCGATAAGGATTACCTATTTAGTTATTGTGGAAAATATACGTACAATTCTATTTTATTATAATAAATTCTAGCACTGTAAATTATGAATCGTGATGTTTTTCATTCAATTGTTTGCAGTTTTATCATAGATGTTTTTGACCAAACTTCATATAAAAAAATATATACAAACCAATGTGACTTTGCTTGGACTGCTATTTGATGGCGAACATATCACTAATTACATGAATTAGTTTTTTAAAGGTATGTAGTATGCTCATGTAATGCGGAAATTAGACACTACATCCCCTAACGGCATACAATGGGGATTAACAGGTAGACTCAATGATCTGGACTATGCAGACGACATATGCCTGCTCACACACAAACACTCAGACACGCAGCAGAAAGTACAACAGCTATCAGATTTAGCTAACAAAGTTGGTCTCAAAATTAACATCAGGAAAACCAAGATAATGAGATTCAACACGAATATAACCACACCGATCCACATCAATGAAATACAAATCGAAGATGTATACGAATTCGTATACCTTGGATGCACAGTAGCAAAAACAAGTGGGACAGAGGAAGACATAAACAAACGCATAAATAAGGCCAGACATACATTCAACATGCTACATAAAGTCTGGAATACCTCCGTCCTATCACGCAAGACCAAGATACGAATGTTCAACTCGTGTGTGAAATCGGTACTACTGTATGGGTGTGAAACATGGAAACACACAGAAAAAATCAGAAAGAAGCTACAAGTATTCGTAAACAAATGCCTTCGACGACTACTGAAATGCTTCTGGCCCAACGTGATAAGTAATATCGACCTGCATAGAAAAACAAACCAGTCAGACATTGCGACAGAAATTAAGAGACGAAAGTGGAGATGGATTGGTCACACACTGCGGAAATCACCAAGTGATATAACGAGGATGTCATTGGACTGGAACCCGCAAGGGAAAAGAAAAATCGGAAGACCAGCCATGACATGGAGGAGAACGATGCTAGCTAAAGCGAAACAACTCGGTAAATCATGGGAGGAAATAAAAGCTGTAGCCCCCAACAGAGTAAGATGGAAAAGCCTAGTAGACGCCCTATGCTCCTAAATTGGAGATTAAGGAAAAAAAAAATGTAGTATGCTCATATATTTGATGATAGTACATGAAATAGCTCATTAAATCCTTCGTCAATAAGCTCAAAGAGAATCCATTATGCCGAGAAATAAAGCAGCGCCTAATTTTTATCTGGGATATTCGAGTTTTGCTGAAAATGATAAATGGTCATTAACACCCCTTGCAAGTGATTTTGACTCATGTCTCGATAGTACATGAATTTGCTCGTCCAATAAGCCCGAAAAAGATCCATTTTCCAGAGATTTGGACTCAGGTTCCGATAGTACATGAAACAGCTCATTAAATTATTCTTCCAATAAGCCCAAAAAATATCCATTATCCCGAGAAATAGAATCACCTCGAATTTTTTTCTGTAAAATTCGAGTTTGCCCGGAAATAAAAATTACCCATTAACACCCCTCCTCCGCCCAGAGATTAATACTCAATTTTCGATAGTACAAGAAATAGCTCATAAATACTTCGTTCAACCAGCTCAAAACGATTCTATTATCTAGGTACATGAAACAGCTCATTTAATTTCTCGTTCAACTGGCTTAAAAGGTATCAATTATCCTAAGAATTTAATTTATGACGAATTTTTTTCTGTTTGTTTTGACTTTGGTTGAGAAAACTGTCTAGTAACACACCTTTCCAGTTATGTCTACTCTAGTTCTAGTAGTACATGCAACAGTCCAGTTGATTTTTTGGAAGTTCAATAGGTAAAAATTTTTTTTTAATTCATATATTTTGTTGGAGTTTGTATTATATTTCATGTACTAAAAATTTCAATAGGAATCATATTTTTTCTTATTGGAACTCAACTTAACAGTGTGTTTGTGAAAAACTTCACAAGCACCTTATATTTGTGGTTTTTATATTTTGAATGTTTTTTATCGTATAATTCTGGATACTTTTCAACAAAAAGTATTAACATTCCTGCTGCGATGCATTCTACCTTGACGTTCGAACTTCATTTATTGTGTTTTGACAATTTGACATAAGTGCTGGTAAGGGTAAAGCCTGTATTCCATTGTGAATAATTTACTGACAGCAAAAACAAAATGGGATAAAAATATAGATTTTGCTGGTGGTGCGAAAGAAACAACTATCATTATCAGTAAAATTTTACTGGAACGAAAAATGTGTTTGTGTTAGTGTGTTGTTATAATTTATTATAAAAAAGTATCAAGTTGAGTATTTTTTATGGCAACATTCATACATATCAACATAAAAATTGTGTGCGTGCGGATACGAAATTTTTTTCACACACATGTAAATTTTATTTGGTTATTTTTATGGTCAAATGTCATTTTGTTGTATATTTTTTTTTTTTAATGTTTCAGTCATTAAAGTTTTAGTGAAAGCGAATTGTGGATATACGAGTACTTAAGTATTTGAGTAAAGTAATTTAGTGTGGTTCTAGTTGGATATTTATTTTTTGATTATTATTTTGAATTGGAAATACGAAAAATCCATATGGTTTGAATAAAAGTTCTATACACCAAATTTGAACTTAGATTCAAAAATATATGAAGTAATTTGTATCAAGCAATCGTCAATTGTATAAAAAATATCAATCAGTAACATAGTAATATATATTTTCATTTATTCAGGAGGACAGAAAATACACGTTCTGGAATACGTAAGGATTAACCCAGAAAACGATTCCCTTAGAAGCTATTTATCTAGCTGGGATGAGGAGTTGACAGTGGATACAATTACTGGTGCCACAGTTGAAGAAGAAACAACAACATCAGAGTTCTTTCCAGTATCGGCTTCAGTGAGACCATCGCATGACGATCTGAAGAATCATATCGGTATACCAAATGATAAATTATGAAATAAACTATTGAAGGCATAATAAAATAATTTTAACTTTTCAGAATTAATTGTTGACGCAATGCGGTCCAGACCGCCGTTGTGGGACATCAGAGACACAAATTTTAGAAACAGGTTGATTAGAAGCCCGCTATGGGAAGAAGCAGCAAGTGAATCAACTAAGTTATTAGTTTTTTTATAACCATTGGTTTTTTCATTTGTAAATTAAAAACTTTGTAAATTCCTATATAGATCTACAAAGCAACGCACATAATGTGTTAATGGTTAGAAAAATATGGGACAGCACAAAGGCCTCGTATGTAAGGTAAAATAAACGTAAACCTAGTGGTGCAGCAGGGGATCAAAGATTATAAATATAGCAGCTTGATGTCTTTTTAGATGATTCAAGCGAGCCAAGAAAGTATGTACATACATATGTATAATAAACGTCAATTTTTTTTCATTTTTCGACCTTAGATCAATTTTAACCTACTTTATCGGACAAATAGTAAGAAACACTTATTTTCATGATAAAGTACATTTAATTCTGAGTAGACTAGTGAAATGAAAATCAATTATGTGAAATAGTTTATGAGAAGAAAACAAAATAGCGTAAAGCCCTATTTTAGATTTAATCTAAATCTATTTACAACGACTAAACGGTAAAGAATATGAAAATTTCGCTTTACAAGAATTTTTTTCTTAGAAATTCTCTTTACGCATGTTAAATTTAATACCAGTAATTGGATGTTTGTATTTGAAACAAAAGAATTGAAAAGTTGACGATAAAATCCGTTTACTGCTAACGTTTTAGATTTAGTTTTCTCAGAATATAAATTGTTGGTCTCTGGTTTCGGTATGTTTTGTTAAAATAAACAAACGAAATTTACCCAAAATTTGTTGAAGCATAATAACCTTTTGTATACCAGTTCATTACTTTTCATATACCAAAGTATACGAATTGTAGTTGTTGTTCTTATACTTTTTACGTCATTATAGCATATTTAATTGGAATTTTTGTATCAAACTAAGATCTATTTAAAATAAACTTAAATTGACGTATTCCCCTTAAAATATTAATAAAAATCCAAAAGCAGAAATTAATCGTGACAGAGAGAATAACATATACGAAACACATCTTAGGCATAAGTTCTAACGTTTGTATAAAACTTTTTATCAGAATCGGAACAAAATGATTTAATTTTAAATTTAGTATTAAGATTATGTATAACAATAAAAAAATGTCATTTGTTAGTTGTTATACATAATTTTAATTCTTACATTTTAAGGCATTGTAGAATTATCCGATTTGGCAAGATTGAAGGATCCGTCGATAAAAGATTTATTGTCTGCTTTATTGGTTGTCAATGAAAACATTAACAGTAAAATGGATAAATTAACATCCGCGGTGGATAATTTAACAACTGATGTGAAAAATAATGAATCAAAAATAAACGAAATAGACGACTCCGTTGAAAAGAACACCAAGGACATCGTAATGTTGAAATCTCAAGTTAATTATTTTCAACAAAAAGATTTTATAAATGACATAATCGTCACCAATTTACCACAAACTTTAACATCTACATCAGATTTATTACTAAAACAGGGGTCTATGCTAAATTTCAGCGTTGAAGACATTTAATTTTCGTACATAAGAAGCTATGAAATGAGCAATACGCTTAATAATTTGTCAAAGGAAATTCAATCTACATCAAAATTAGCTTCTAATAATTCATCGAAATTTGTGGTTATAAGTTTTCTGAAGTTACAAACTAAAATTCAAGTTATGAAACAAGTGCGATCTTTGGGGCCCGTTTTTCTACGCCAAATTGTGCCTAATAATAATAATGATCAAAAAATATATATCAATCATCGAATTACACAACATAATTTGGTATTAATGAAAAAATTGAGAATTGCAAAAAACCAAGGTCACATTAGCAAATTTTGGATTCAAAATTCTCATATTTTTGTGACGAAAGATGATAATAATCAGCCAATTCAAATATCATCGTCAACCGAGCTTGTTAATCTAACGGAATTATAATATTATCTTCGGGATTTGTTTTTCTTCGCATCACATCATTTTTCTAGTTATGTATTTATTAATTTTAAGTGCATTTTGTTGTTGTTATCTAAGTTTTCAGTTATAAATATTTCGTATATATTTTATTTTTCTATATCTTCTGTCATTATAGCTTATTACATACTGAAAAAACAAACAAAGAATATAGTGGTTTATTTCTGCTATCAATTATTCATTTTAATTCAATTTTGTTTGTCTCTTTCGGTATATTTTTTTAAATCAGCTGTTGTTTATTTGGATCGCTATTACGTGAATTTTTATTATGAATATGATGCAAGATAATTTTATTGATATTGTTCATTCTCTCATTTTAGAAAATAATAAGCAATACCCTTTTCGTGTAGCGGCATTGAACGCTAGAAGTCTCCGTGGCAAAATGGATGACATTGAATTAACTATGTTGGCCCTTGGTAATCTACCAAAAGTTATTGTGATTGGTGAAATTTTTATTTTTTCTGAAGAAAAAAAATACTATAATATTAATCATTATCAGTCATTCCACGGTGTTCGACAAAATAAAGGTGGTGGTGGTGTTAGTGTATTTGTTCATACATCAGTGCGTGCTACCGAAGTCTGGTCTGAAACAATCGATAATTCTAGTTTTATAATAATTAAGCTGATTGATTTCAATATACATATTATTGGGATTTACAAACCAGGCCAGAGGAACAGTGATATATTTTTTGATAATTTAGATGGTTTGTTAAGTAAATACCAGAATTCAATCTTGATGGGCGACCTAAATATTAATTTTCGAGATCAGACCGGTGCTAATACCATAAGGCTTCAGTCAACGGTAATGTCCAATGGGTTTTTAATATTAAATTCTATTAGGGAAGAGTTTTCTACTTGATTTTCAAGCACTATAGCCACGGTGATTGATTATGCAATAACTGATTTAGTCCGCTTAAAATGTAAACTTACTTTATTGGATATATTTTACTCTGACCATCAGATGTTAGTTCTTGCCTGTAACTTGGATTTAAAGTCCAAGCCTCATCACGAGAAATTAGCGTTTTCAGTTCTTGATTACTCAAATATATCCATTGTAGATTTCATCCGTGATCATAATAATTTGATTTTTGATGAATTGTTGCCGTTCTTAACCAACCTTATACGTGTTAACACAAAGATTGTGCATAAACCTTTTATGGAGCCCTGGATTAATCGTAATTTATTTAAGTTAATGAAATTGCGTGATGGCTTTTATGCCTTGTATAGGAGATTTCCGCAAAATATGTTTTTCAAAATGGAGTTTATTAAATATAGGAATAAAGCTGCAAACTTGAATCGGAAGTTAAAGTCGAATTACTTTTCTAGTGAACTGCAAAACAATCGAAACAATTTAAAGAATACATGGCGTATTTTAAATAGATTAATTCTTAATAAAAGTGACTCCAAAGTTCCAAATCGTTTAACAATTATGGAAAATCAATTAAATATAGTTGACCCGCGTCAAGTGGCTAATTGTTTTAATAATTATTTCTTACGTGTTTTGTTACAGTTGTTCAACACTTTCTCTAATCCAGTATCTGCAATAATACCCCACTTTAAAAGCTACTTTACATTCAGAACTAACAGTCAGCTTACTTTTGAAGCTACTAACGAGCAAGAAATTTTAAAGATTATCTCGAAATTAAACAAAAATTCTGCATGTGGCTACGATTTCATTTCAATGCGGTTTATTGACAGATTTAAGTCCCACTTAGCACCTATTCTTGTTAGACTTATAAACCAATCGCTAACAGACGGAGTTTTTCCAAATTCCCTGAAAGTAGCTAAAGTTATTCCTCTACATAAACAAAATGACAAAATCATAATGGAAAATTATCGACCAATTTCTATCTTGAACAGTTTTTCTAAAATTTTTGAATCTGTCTTACTACAAAGAATAATCTACTTTTTTAAAGAGCATTCAATTATACATGATAATCAGTTCGGCTTTATAGAAAAATCAAGTACTCAATCTGCTGTTCTAAACGTCTTTGATCGCATTTATACAGCGTTGGAGAAAAAATATTTTGTGTCAATTCTCTTCATTGATGTTAGAAAAGCATTTGACTGTGTAGATCCAGCTATTTTATTAGAGAAATTTAAAACTCTGAATCCATCAAATTCAGCTTTAGCTATGATTACATCTTATTTTTCCGGAAGGACGCAATTCGTTTATGTGAATGAGACGCAGAGTGATTATGGAACAACTCTTTCTGGCGTGCCTCAGGCGTCAATGCTTGGCCCTTTATTTTTTAACTTCTACATCAATGATCTATTTTATTTAGGGGTACGTGGAAATATACAAATGTATGCAGATGATGCTGTAATAGTATATCAAGCGGAATCTCGCTCATCATTGATTGAAAACATGAAATATGATCTGACCGTTATCAACAACTACTTAATTTCAAATCGTCTTAATATAAATACTACGAAAACAAACTACATCTTATTTCAGTCTAAAGCAAAGACTCCTGAGGAGCAAAATGTATGCCCGGAGTTTTTTTATTTTAACGATGTTCAAATAAAGCAAGTTGACCATGCCAAGTATCTTGGTCTTATCATTGACTCTAAACTGTCTTGGTCGTATCATATAACATATTTGAAAAATAAGATCTGCCCCTTAATTTTTGCATTGAAAAGAATTCGACCGTTCATAAATTTAAAGTGTGCGTATATGTTGTATTTTGCTCATATTCATTCCCATTTATGCTATTTGAATACTATCTGGTCAACCTGTGCCGATTTTATTATAAAACCAATAAAAATTCTCCAAAACAAGGCTTTGAAAATTATTCTCCAATTACCTCGACTTACTCCATCCAAAGAACTTTACAGTGTTAAAGTACTTCCATTAATTTTGTTATCTAAGTATGAAATGTTTCTTTTTATCAAGAAAGTTAAACTCAAGCTAATAAAATGTAATCTAGTTCTACCTCAAGTTGGTCAAATTCATTCGCATGCCACACGTAGACAATCTCACTTTTATGTTGCATCTTCGTCTCATAAAACTAGTATTTCTTCAAAGAATATATCTGTGAATGGATTGATTCAATTTAATGCGTTACCAGCTGATTTAAGGAATATTATCAAGCTTGAAGAGTTTAAATTTAAGTTGAAATTATATTTGTTGTTAAACTATGATTAAAATAGAGTAGATGAAAATCTTTAATTTAAATTTTAAATTTTTTTAGTGATTACTTTAAGGATTATAAATATTCTTTTTTTCTTAGTTTAGTAATAGTTTTTCAAATGTAAATAACAACAACAAAATATTTGTTTTGAAAATGTATTATTGTATTTTTAAAAGTTTTCGTTGCTTCTGTTACAGTCATTCTTTTGACTACTAGGAATAAAGTAAAAAAAAAAAAAAAAAAAAAAAAAAAGCTTAAGCCTCCTTAGCCGATTTCAAAAATCAATAGAACCATGCACATGGCCCCCGAATGATCCGTAACAACATTACTGGATTAAGTTTGAAGAAAAAGAACAAATCACATATAATAAAGCAAAAGCAACAGATTATTTGCACTCGTATATGTACATATGTATATTGCTTTTTCACTTCGATACACCGATAAATTATTGTTGAATGAAAAAATTGCATTATTTGACTTATATGTACATTAGCAAACCTAACCTAGTTAGTTCTAGAATCTAGAGTAAATCTATGTTGCCTATAGACACACATTTATTTATTTATGTATATTAAAGAAATCGATTTAGTCATTACAAGTATGATTCATATGCAAAACAAATAATCAATTCAATTTTGTTGATTACTCGTACATACAAGATTAAAAAATTTAAATTTTACTATTTTAAAAATTAAAAGTTAATAGATTTGAAAAGTATATTTTTACATAAAATAAACTGAAACTAAGTTTTAAAATTTAAAAAATAAATTCATTTTGAAGCAGTCCATTGTGAGATGAAAGTCAAAGTTTTCTTCAGCGATGTTGAATGATTTTGCAAGTCTATTAATTGGGCAATTGTCACCATAGTTAGTTGAGTGACGTACTATCTCCAAAAATCGATGGTTTCGCAGCGATTTGATTGGAACATAGATAGCTGTATTTTCCAATATGTAAGGTGAATCAATTTGGCCAAGCAGGATGTTATCGATGAAAGCTGAGTCTAAAAATAAGCGTCTATTTTCCAGAGTACAAATTTTATACTTTAAACATCTGGTCGTGGTAAGCTATGGTCATAGTCCCAGTCAGTTTACTTTAAAATAAAGATCATAAATTTCTGTTGAATGCTTTCTATTCTTTTGATGTGGCTAGCATAATACGGGCTCCAAATTACTGATGCGTATTCAACTTGGGATCTTATATACGCAAAATATAGTGAGAATAAAGTTGACAAATTTGTATATTCTCCAGTCCAACGCTTAACAAAACCAAACATAGAATTACCTTTAGTAATGTATTTGTCAATGTGGTTGTTACAACTGATATTTTCAACGAATGTGACTCCATTATCGATTATTTCCATCTATCGGAACTATTTGCAGTTCCGTATTTTTATCGCTGTTAGCAAATTTATCGGTTTTCTCTTGCGATGATAAGACATTACTTTGCATTTGTCAATATTCAATAGCAAAGAATTTTTGTGGCACCATTCACTGAATCTCTCGATGTCTTCTTGTAATATTTTTGTGTCATGTTTATCTTTGATTTTATACATTTTTATATCATCTGCGAACATGAGAAGATTAGAGTATTTTATGACTTCAGTTATACCATTTATGAAAACGAGAAAAATTCATGGTCCAATATGGGAACCCTGAGGAACTCCTGACATTACTTTGATTATTTTAGATTTTTCGCTTCCAATTGACACATATAGTACGCGACTAGACAAATATGATTTGAACCATTTAATGAAGTTGAAGTTGTAAAGACTTTCTAGAGCCTTGTGATGGCAGATGGTATCAAATGCTTTACTAAAATCAGTAAACACTACGTCTACTTGGTTGCGGTTTTCAATTTCATTAATAACTTTGTTGGTAAATTCAACAAGGTTAGCAGATGTAGATCTTCTAGGCATAAACCCATGCTGATTTGAGTGATATATGTTGAGCTAGGATTCCTTTAAAGCTGTTGCATACAACCTGTTCGAATAATTTTGGTTGATATCCCTCTATATAACAAGTAAGGTCTTATCTTACATAAATAGGATCAACGAGTCTCTGCCCTACTAACGAATGGTTCTGCGATTTACGATCAAGTATATGATGAATACTTGCCTAATTTGTGCTTATCAAACCGCAGCGAAATATTCGAGAGATTATAAGTTATAGCACCAGCCACTAGCACACAAATTATTAATAAATATATTCACTAGATCATTAGATTTCAATACAAATTACTCTCAATCGAATATAAATATATCTAATATTTATAAATATGTTAGTAAATAATACAAAAAATCTATTAAGAACCGAAACCATAATCTATATATGTATGTAAAAATCTATGTATGTATGTTTACATATCTTCCATGTCACTGTACAGGGTGACATGGAGCTATGCAATGCGCAGGTGGTATACTGTACTTGTGTGAATTGAATGAATGAATGGGTTGAACGAATGTTGTGTGAATGTAAGATAAGGCTATGGACCAAATAATTGTCTATGTCACGTCCTTCCTGTTATGCCTATATTTCGATAGTTTAATAAATACTTTAAAGAATCAAACTTCGATAATACGAGTAGTTTGAACTGCACGAATTTAATTTGAATGTTTCATACGGGGATTATAGGAATAAATAAGTTCGAATAAATCTATTTATAACAATAAGGGAATTTCACTTGTCTAAATACCATTTAATACACCAACTAATCCCGTGTGGCTCAGCAAAATCAACACAAAAAATAACAAATCTGAATATATTTGTAAAAGTATATAATATAAATTCTGCTTTTGTTTATTCGAGTATTTTCTTACAAAAGATTATCCTTCTAAATTTAATCTTATTGAAGGGCAACATAAGGAAAAAAAAACAACGAAATCAATATTTGAAAAAAATCTGCTTACAACTTTTTTTAAGCTTTTTATTTTGCAAATGTTTTCCTTTTGTTTTCTACAGTACTAACTCCACTGTATGTGAAGCACAATGAGCTGTGATAGGCTACCTTTATCATTATTTTCGTGACATTTCTAATTTTTGGTGAGCTGCCAGATGTATATTACCAAACCATCTTAATAAATTAAGCCTCCATGCTCAAAAAAAAGCTTAAATTATAGTACCTAAAATGACGAAAAATATCGATTTTTTGAATGAAACAATTTATTTCGAATTTCTGATACTGGTGAGAATTAACCACTGCACAACCAAATTGTATTTCATACATTTGTTTTATAGTGTTAGTTTTTTATTTACTATAAGTTAATGGTATTTCTGTTAAATTCGGTCAAGTGTATAGTTCATTGTTTACATTTTATTATCATTATTAAAATTTTTTCATTTGGACAGATACCTTATTATTTTTGTTGTTAATTATCTGTGAAGGGCAGCTAAGCGGATTTGTAGACGGAAGAAGCGAGAATGGTGGAAGGCCGAGGTTCTGAAAGTACAACAAGTCATCAATGAGCGCAGTTCGCGTAATTTCTTTAAAGGAATTAGTGGACTGCACCATACTTTCAGGCCTACGTCAACCGCCATTCGGGACCGGGATGGAAACCTCTGTGTCAACATCGACGCAGTACTTGACGCATGGAGTGGACACTTTACTGACCTGCTTGATGTTCATCATGCGTCACAGACTGTTGTTGAGCCACCTCTAATACAGACTGCGGAGACTTGCACTGAGGAGCCATCCCATGAGGAATTCACTAAAGCCATGTAGAGATTGAAACGAAACCGTGCACCTGGAGTGGACTGCATTAATTCGGAGCTCTTGATATTCGGAGGGGATACTTTGTTGAACTGTCTTTTCGACCTTATTCGATTAGTATGGCGAACCAAAGTTATGCCTGATGAATGGAAAGTGGCCGCGATATGCCCCATCTTCAAGAAGGGAGACCGCTTGAAGTGTGAGAATTATCGCGGTATAGGTCTCCTTTGCACAGCGTACAAGTTACGATTATACATTGTATTAGATAGGATCACTCCTCTAGCGGAGGGCTTGGTTGGTGACTATCAAGGAGGATTTCGTCCGAATCGATCAGTCACCGATCAGGTCTTTTCGCTGCGGATGATTCTATCTAAATATTATATGACATCCATCCCCGCACATCAGGTGTTCCTGGATTTCCAGCAGGCCTATGACTCGATCAATCGAGAGAGTTTGTGGTCTGCCCTGGAATACCTAGGAATGCCAACAAAACTGGTACGACTATGTAGGATGACAGTGACGCAGTCTCAATGCTGTGTTAAAGTATAAACTCGGGTGTTCGGCAGGGAGATGCTCTGTCCCCGATACTCTTTAATCTCATGTTGGAGTATTTCGTGAAACTGAAACACCTCAGCGCAACATCTGATATCGCCAGTCCAACAGGGGCTTTTTTTTTTTTTTTTTTTTTTGGCCGTGGCATAGACACTTTTTTTGTCCATAACCTTACCTTATCATTCATTTAATCCATTCAGTCATCCCATTCACACATGAACAGTATACCACCTGCGCATTGCATAGCTCCATGTCACCCTGTACAGTGACATGGAACATGGGTCGGCCCATGAGTTCTACATTCCAACAGAGGGTCATAGATGTTTTCAATTTAATCCCCGATCGTAATCGGAACATGAAAAATCCATTTTGCATCCTGCCTCTATTGGGATACGAACCCGGTACCTACCGATCCAAACGTCGCAGCTTTATCGACTGCTTGCATATGCAGATGACATATGTGTGATTGGACTGAATAGCAACGGAGTGAAGGAAATATTTCATCCGCTTGTAGAATTCTCAGCTTCAGTTGGACTTCGGATCAATGAGTCCAAAACGAAATACCTGATCTCTGGTTTTAGGGACAATGGCACACCAGATTTTAGTAGAGGCCACCACACGTTAGAAGGAGTGAGGAGGTTCAAATATTTGGGTTCTCTTATCACTCACAATAACAGTTTGGGTGAGGATATTAAAGTGCGGCTGGCAGCTGGCAGTCATTCTTTGTATCCTCTAAGGCCACTGCTAAAATCGAAATACTTATCAAGTGCCGTGCAGCTGAAGCTTTACAAAGCATTGATCAGGCCCGTTATTATGTTTGGATGTGAAAGTTGGGCGCTGACGAATAAGTACGAGAGATGGCTCCTTACATTCGAGAGAAGAATCATGCGTGTGATTTACGGCCCAAAACGCGAAATAGATGGCACATACCGAGCTCTGTACAATTTCGAGATCAGAGATCTGATGAAGATCCCCGATATTGTACATGAAGTAAGATCTCAGCGAGTACGCTGGCTCGGTCGGAATTGTGCAGCGATCTCTCAAAGAAGATCCACCATTTGGTAGGCGCAGAGGTCGTTGCAGGCGACGATGTAGAGAACGATTGGGCCCCTTCAGATTGTCTTAAGCAGTATGAAGACCATGCTCGGGATCGAAACCGTTGGAGCCAGATGGTTGACTCAGTAAGGAGCCAGTAATGGCCTTTAAAACTATTTATTATTATTTTAATGGCATTATTAATCAGAAAGCGAGATTATGTTCTAGAAGAAACGTTATAATTTTTAATTCCGCTGTTTTAACCTCCGTGAATTTCGATTGCGATTTACTTTTAAATATCTCAACAGGTTGACATTTCAATGAATTCATTGTACTTATGTGTAACTCCGAATTTTAGTGTCGTTGTAAATGACAATCGTTATTACTTAAGAGGTTATTACAATATTTACAGAATGGTTTGTCCAGTGAATCTCCTAGATTTTTTTTCGATTCACGTAAATTTTTCCTTCCAAACTGCCCGAAAGTTTTGTACTCATTTTTAAAATTTTTATTCTTACCCACTTCATACTGGTTATTCTCAATTTCTGTAGATTTATCTGAATCGGATAATTCCCCATTATTGACCTCATTGGATTCTTGATTTTTTGTTTTTTTGGTAGGTGGTGAACTCGTGATTATGAACAAATTTTTTGCGGTTATCGTTGACGAACTTGGAATTTCATCTGTTTTAGCAATATCCTTCGATCTAATTAAAAACCTAATGAAAAATAATCTTTAATGGTACAATTGCTTAACAATTTACACAATCATTGTTTTAACCTATTCATTTTTAACTTATTGTAATCGCGCAATGACCAAATTAAAATACATATACACAATACACATCAGTAGTTCACTTAACTTGTCAAAAACAATTAAAAAGAAATCGAAAATTCGATCGAATTTCAAAAACAAGAAAAAAATATTACCAACCAAACCGTGTGTAAAATAAATCGTGTTACCAGACGCAAATAAGCGAGTTGCTGAATACTGAATAAAATTATAGTTTAGTTTCAGTGATTAAAAAGTGGTTGAATCAAAAATCAACAAAGTATTTGAATATAAAAGAATATAAAATTCAAAATATCTGAGGAAGAAGATTTCATTTTTCTTTCTTTCACCGCTTCTATCGAATTCAAGAAAGTTTTTCAGCAATTTTCTATCGTGAACTTTTATATGTGTTACCAGAGAGAAACAAATCGGGTTATTTGAATTAGTTGATTATATCCGTTCCAATTATGGATTATTCATATACATATAAGCGTTATTTATTGGAGGAAATTATAACCAAAGTCAGTACGAACATATAGATCAATTATTCACTCAATTTATATCACAGCATAGACAAATATAATGATTGTAATAACACACCACTTTCCAACATATTTACCATACATGAAATAAATTGCATATACTTTGTTTTATAAAAATGCAAAACCACGACAAAATTTCTTTAGTTGAGGGAAACCCATTTTATTCACCTCGTTGATTGTGTGAAGAAAACCGGAAAAAGTAATATTTCTATCGTTTCTAATAAAATATCTGTCGTTATAGTTGAATATGTTTTTTTTATGAAATATCTAATTCGTTTACGGTATGGGAAACCGCAAATTGTCTCTTTACCTATTTGTATTATACGCTACACTTCCTTCCGTCAAAATGATGTTTGGTAACATTCTTGAAAAGTGAAAATTGCAATTATTTGCCGTAGCATATTTTGTGGAAAACCACATTGATAGTTTTTGTTGCGTTGGGTAATCAACCAACTAGAGTTTGTTAATTACAAGTGGTTATTTTTAAATAACTGACATTTAAAATAATTTACTAATAATGCTCTAAGGCAGGTGATCTTCATTATAGAGCAGGCCACTATCTGAAAAGTTCAAAGTGAGAAATTTTTGGATATTGATTTGAATTACGATAACTGAAAATTTTTTAGCAAACATAAAAAATATTAGCAAACGCCAATAAGTTATAAAAGTATTAAATGGTTTGCGTTTTAAATTTGTATTTTGTGTCGGACTTGGCCTACTTTAATAACCACTCATTCGTTTTAACACTTTCATAAAATTTTAAGCAACTTTGATTGCTGTTAATTGTAATAATATAAGTTCTGCTTTTATGAGCTCAACAGAACATCTGTTTCTGTCATCTGTCCATTTGTTGTTCATTATGGAAAACACCCTTTCTATAAATGACGATGAAGCAGGAATACTTAAAATAATTTATGTTATTTGGAATACATTTTCATTGTTTGTAAGATAATTGAAAATTTGGTGCCTTTTTCCGGTGACGTACTTTTATTTTGCCAATCATGAATTTAAATTAATTTAATATTTTCGTTAGTAGAAACTATTTCTTCAAAAAGTTTATTCATGTCGATCTCAGGAGTTCCTAAAATTTCGACAAATGATTCAAAATTCGGTAATTTGGTAAACTCATTTTGCAAGTTTTGCGGTTAACGAATTTTCTCCGAATTAGAATCTTTTATCAATATATTCTATTGAAACCGCTAGATATTTAAAAAAATCTTGTTCTATTTTATATTTTTCAGAATTTTTCAATTAATAGCCAAAACATTTTCTGCTCGTATCTAGATTAAAATTGCAGTTTAAAATCAAAAAAATACCATGAAGATCAACTATTGTGGTACTGTTTTTTTCAATAATTTAATCAGTTTCTCAAAATTAATAAATATATGGCTTGCGAAGAGGAGATATATTTCTATTTTAAGTGGAGTTTCATCATTTTTTAAGTTGAAGACTTTTTTTTAGAGCGACTGACAAATCGTTTAAACTAATGCAGGCCATTCTTTTAGTAATCTTTCTATACAAGGCTGTAGAGATAACCAGCGAGTTACAACGTGTTTTAAAAACTCACTAAAACTAACCTTCATAAAAATCGCAAAATTTTACGATGATTTTGTTCACCGTTTTAAAATTTGTAAATAGTGAATGATGACGACCAAAATTAGAATTCGTGTTGTCTACTGCCAACGCCGAAAATTTTTTAAAACCCAAATCTAGTTGTTTTATCTAGTTCTTTGTTTTGCAGTTCAAATGCTTTTAAACATTCCATCAGTCGATTCATACGAGTTTTCATAAAAAAATGTATAATTTTATGTTCTAAAATCTAAACCGTTCTGTCTTGAAAAAAATAGAATTGTTAATGGAAAAAACTTTCTGTTTTTTCCGTCATTATTGAAAAATTCAAATTTCTTGCTTTAATCGATTTAATAACGTTTTTGCACGATCAGACTATTTTTTGAGGTTTACCGATAGGGTCTCCAGGGCAGTAGGTTTTGTTTACAATTACTGGGCGGTAAGTGAATTACTTACCGCCTCATAGGCGGTAAGTAAATAAAGAATGAATGTATAATTTTATAGTTTTCAATTAAGATGATTTATTAAAAATTAAACTAAAATTACAATTGGAACAATTATTTAATGTAATTGGGATGTTTGCTGCAATTATCTTCTCCGATACAATATTTTCCGTGTTGGATACTTCAGTTACAGTCGAAGTACTCGAAGTTATTGGGATGTTTGCTGCAATAATCTTCTCCGATGCTGCAGTCCAAGTATTAGGAGTAGAATGTTTATCTCCATTTTCACTTAAATTTTTTTTTGAAAACTCAATTTTGTTTTGGAGAGAATCCTCCACATATCCCTCAGCGACAGAAGACGAGCGCCACCCACCATGTCTTTTAAGGCCTAAAACATCAACACCTTTGTTCGCCAGAAAGGTAGCCGAACTTCTTCTGAACGCATGTCCGGTATAAGAAAGTAGATCTGACAAATTCAGGCATTTCGCTATCTTCGAGGGCCACCTTCCTATTGTATTCTTGCCCACTGCTTGATTAATGACTTTTCCATTACGCATTGATAAGAAAAAGTTAGAAGATTTTGAATTTTCTGGTCGTAACTTCCAATATTTTCTATAAATATCCAAATAATTAATAGTTTCGCTTCCTTGAGTAGTAATTGTGAAATTTCGCGGAATATTCGTTTTTGTATTAGGAATATTGACTATAATAAAGGACCCAATATCTTGAATATCTTCTAATTTTAAATTATATAATTCCTCCCTTCTGCACGCCCCTGCTATGCCAAATATCATACCTAGTTTCATATTTAAATAAACTTCATCGGGAAATTCCTTAAGAAACTTGAACATATCTTCTTTAGAAAAAACTTTTGATTTCTTAGGCCGATATCAGGTATTTTTTCTCTTAAGAAAAGCAATTAAGGTTTTAAACTTCGAAATATCGGACGCATCATTTAAAAAAATTGTAGCCTTAAGCATAGAGTACTCAGCCCATAAACTTCCTGGAGATTTAAGTTTATCACTTCTTCGTACAAAATAGGCCAAGAGTACCTTTTCTGTGATGTTTTGACAATGTTTCTCGCTGCACCATGCTTTGAAAAGTTTATAGGTATTTTCATACCGTTCTCTTGATTTTTCTGGAATAATTGAGGAACATCCTATGTTCTATGCATTTTCCAGATCAGAATCGTCACTGTCATCCATTTTTCACAATAAAATACTATTATTTTGCTTTATTTTACAAAGAACTGACAGAAAAAATCTCTTGATAAATAAATAATTATTGTTTTCGTACGTCCATGACAACATAACAACGAACAAAGCTTACTTTAAAAATAATTTGCAAAAAAAACTACTCTGACAACTAAAAATGTCAAAACAATTTTCAAATATTTCTAAATTGTAATTTCGTTATTGCGCCGATCGTGCAAAAAACGTAATAAGCATTGCGGTCAGTAAGTGCCCTACCGGTATCGCATGTATTGGAGATCGAGACGAAGTCGATCATCCTCAACCGGTAGAAAGCACTTACTGACCTTGATACTTAAATAACTATCTCTAATATTTTAGGACGCAAAACATTCATCACAACGGGTTCGGCTTCAGTTCGACCACACGAGATCTTAAATAAATTGGCATCATTTGGCAGTATTTTTGGCAATACCTTAAGCAAACAGTCTAATGAGTTATATGACTTATGTTTTACTGTGTGGAAGATATGAGCAACTACAATTACAATTACCTGAAGCTCTTCTTTTGTATACTTTGTATGCATACATTTTTCAATTAAAGATAAAATGTTTGATGCCCTCACTTTAATTTTATTTTTATTTTGCGTAATTGCCGTTACACCTTTAATAATTATGCAAAATGTTTTTAAACAAATTCTGCATTTTACGTTTGATTCGTTTTCTTTTTGTAGCCATCCAAATTCATTCAGCCAGTTAAGGTTAAAATGGCATTTTCACTTTTTATTTTAGGATTTACATTAATTTAGATACTTTAGAAAATATAGGTTGCAAGGTCGCAAAGTCATACGTAAATGGCATCAAAATATATAAGCTGATTACATTTTTCGGTTGTTAACGTTTAAAAATGTAAAATTCAAAAACACTAACGGAATAAAAATTTAAAATGCATTTTCATTGTATAACATTGATTTCGATCTGTAATGACAGTTCTTTTTATTCTCTTTTGTGGTTATGTACATTTGAATTTGCATCCAATATATACAGTAGATTTGTACAATACATAATTGGCTTAAAATAATAAGCATAAACTTGTGCTGCTCTAGTGTAAACTAGCGTAACTAAAGTATATTTTGAAAAATTTATAATAGTCGGCGGGAGAATTGAAACAATGATATTATTTAATCAACTATGAGTAATAAAAAATATATTTTGTCTATGATTTTGTTCAAAGTAGGACATTTATTAAAAGTGTAGGACGTAAGACATTCACATTCAATTGTAGGGCTGTCCTACGTAAAGTAGGCAACCTTAGATATCAGCAACGTAAAGAACGAAATATTCTTTATTTAGAAAAATTACCAGCGAATTAGTATAATCCTTAAATGATAGTGATGGAAAAATTTCGTAAATTAACATTTGAGGGAAGACTAAGCAATCTGTAATATATCAATCTGTTGGTATTTAAAAAACATCATTTTCAACAAGAATCTGCTTTTTGTAAAATATTTTGCTGTGCACATATTTTAATATTTCCTTCCGTGTGCTTAACATATTTCTATTAAGTGGCAAATAATTCTACGAAAGTGAGCAAAAAGTTCTTGATGCAATTGGCTATAGTGATACCAGTCTCTGAAGGGCCCCGCAAAACTGTAACTTTACACTTTTCTCTAACCGCACCAAGTTTTCCTGCTTAGGTCCCCGCTTATAACTGTGGATATTACTATTATTATAAGTGGACATTACAATAGTTCAATTTATGATATCCATTGTATTGAATCATCTCTTAGACATCACTTAGCATAAGTAGAAGGAACAATCCAAAAATTATGATTGCGAAATCTACATCAGAATTGGATGTGCAGAGTACGTACAGTACATCACAAATTATATTTAAAGGTAGTTGCATTGATTATACATTATATGCGATATGGAAATTGTAGTTAATCCATCACTCAGCGATCAACAGCGAGTTGGATGTTGAAAGCATACTAGAAGTTGTAATCCTTTTAGATGGCGGAAACTATATACTGCTAATCTGATGGATTAGCAAAAGAAGTGTTGCTAATATATCATATGAATGCTATATTTCAGCTGTTGAACAGTTCCCCTCTCTATCCGGAGAAAATCCGGAAGCCGTATAATGCCTAAATTAAAAAATTCCGAGGATACAAAATCTATAGGGTTCGAAATCTCGAAAACCTACAAAAATTTCGAAAAATTGTTATACAAGTTTTCCTCCGATTTGTAAATGTATGCCATCTCTCGTACTCATCCGTCAGCGACCAACTTTCACATCCAAACATAACAACGGGCCTGATCAACGCTTAATAAAGCGTCAGCTTCGCGGCACTTGAACCGAAATATATGATCTCCTCACTCGCTCAAACGTGTAGTGGCCACTACTAAAATCTGTTGTGCCATTGTCCCTACAACCAAAGATCATATATTTAGTTTTGGACTCATTGATCTGGAGTCCAACCGAAGCTGAAAACTGTACAAGCGGATCAAGTATTTATTTCACTCCGTTGCTATTCAGTTCAATCACGCATATGTCATGTGCATATGCAAACACTTGATTGGACTGGCGAAATAAGAGGTTGCGCTGAGGTGTTTCAGTTTTACGAAAGATGTACTCCAACATGAGATTAAAGAGTATCGGGGACAGAGCATCTCCCTGCCGAACACCAGAGTTAACGCCAAAAATTGTCGATAGCCTGTTCTCAACTTTAACACATCATTGAGACTGCGTCACTGTCATCCTTCCTACACACTCGTACCAATTTTGGTGGAATTTCTAGGTACTCCAGGGCCGACCACAGATGGGATAGCACATGGAGGCACAGCTGTACTGATAAAAACAAGATTAAAACACTATGAATTTATGAAATATGAGAAGGAACGTATCCAATGAACGAGCATCTGTCTGCAGGAGTGGTCTGGAAACTGTGTCATATCAGCCAGTGTACTGTCCTCCAAAACATGCTATAAAAAACTGAAGTTCATGGATTATTTCAGCCAGCTAGGTAATAAGTTTCTTACGGGGAGTGATTTCAAAGGCAAACACACTCAATGGGGTCCAGATGAACGTCGCCAAAAAGCAAACAACTTTATGAAGCTATAAAAGAACAGTCCCCTGGATTACTTATCTACCGGTCACCTATGGTACGCGTCCACAGATAAAAAGAAAGTTCCTGATTTAATTTACTTTTGTGTAACTAATGGCATTCCATGTACATATGCGAAGGCCTCCGATTGCTTTAATCTGTCTTCTAATCACTCACCTGTAATTGTAAGAGTGAGATTTCAGAGATTTCATCATATCCTCCAATAAGCATGCTGCCTACAATCTCAAAGTTATTTGAAAAATGCTACTAACGAAATTTAAACCATGTATTAGAAGAACGGCATATTATTCCAGAACATCATTTTGGGTGTGTGCCATGTCTCGTAAATCAAAATTGCACGAACATGTTTTCCAAGAATACCACCACAGTATCCTTTGCTTGGCGTAGGAGGCGACTAAACTGTTGGATCGCTGGGCTGACGACCCGCATCCGTAAAAAAATATAGTGTACAAAACGCCCCGACCACGGGGATAAAACGTGTGTTTAAATTAAAAAATGCTTCTTGAAATACTTGTTTTATGATATTAAAAACAGTATCAACCAGGTAAATCATAATTATGTTGTGATGAGCAATGTTGAGTAAGGCCTCTATTTCCCAATACCAAAACAATCATTATACTCACTTTTCTTTTTCGGTGATATACATTTATCTTAAAGAGTTAGATTAGGCTGTATTGTTGAAATCTACCGTTAGACTAATGCATTTGTTTCATCTCCATACATACTTACGTATTTGTACAGTATACTGGATGTGTACATGTACAAAATATCGACAAACCCGACAGATGGTTCATTTTGTTAATACATTTTATTTATATTTAAAAGTATGGTTAAATGAAATAATTGTTTTACATGAATATAGCATTCCATACACGTCTTCTGTTTGCCTTTTAGGCGACAAAGCAATGAAATTAAAATCAAAAAATGAAATATGGGTGCTGTGTGACATGAGGATATTATAACAATGAATAGATTGCCGTTGCTCTTGCTGTGCTGCTACTAAAGAAACCACAATTTGTATGGGCTCATTATAAAAATACACATATGTATGTACATATAAATCCACTACTCGCACCCTCGAACTTAATTTATTCGTTAGACTTGTCGAAAATAACGAAGAATGATAAATGAGATTTTTTGTGTCAACCAACAAAAATAAATATTTTTTGCGTGATGTTCGACAAGCATATTTTGGTGTATCGCAATTTTATAGTATAGTGTAGTGTTTGGTATTTCTTGTGGGTAGTTAACTAAAATAAAAGCACAATTTAATGGATATGATGAGATATGATACTTCAATTTATATTTTTTTTTTTTTTTCGAGAACACAAAATTTGTTCTTTTTGGTCTGCTATCCTTCAAAATAAATTGGAGTGATTTATTGATATAATCGTGATGTGTGCAAGATTATAATGATATCATTGTTTCCCGCTTTAAACGAAATCTAATACAGGAGATCTTATTTTTACTTGGTTTTGAAATTTGTAAGTATGTCACATTGTTTTCGTTAAACTCGAAAGATATCAAAAACCAATTTAATCTGGTCAAAAATATCACGGTTTTGAATACTTTAATTTACAGGAATTACCAATATACTGGATCTGCTAAACTGCATGTCTGTTCCGTTAGTTAATTGTTGTAATTTTGATATCCAGAATTGTTTATTCGTGTTATCGTAATGTATATTTAATGTATAAAAATGGCGCGGCTCGTCTTCTAGGAGAATTTGAATTCATTTGACAACACCATCTAAGAAAAAATTATTAATACAGAGTTTGTATTACAGACATCATCACACAAATCATATTAAATTTAAAACAATAAATTAAGCAAAGTGAAGTTAGGTCACGGGTTTCAGTCTTGTCCTTATGTATTTATTTTTATTTTACTTAATGTTATTCTTCTTGTTTTATAAATTATACCTCAGTGTATGCTGTTTTTTTATTAATTGCTTTTATATCATTCTCAACTGTAATAGGCACTTTATAAAAGAGAAAGCTATATCAATAAAGGCATTTATTGGTAACTCTATCATTAAGAATTTAATTATCGACTAAAATATATAATATTGTCGACTATGGGTCTACTATTTTTTGTACCCGGGGCGGTAATACAACGGGCATAACTTACATAGGGCAAATTTACCAGTTGTGTACTGAGCTTATTATTCCAAACGCGGTACAGTGTATATTTTTATACAAACATTTGACGTTTAAAATAATAATAATTGAAGTTAGAAACTGAATTTTGTGTGTACCGTTTGTTGTCTTTAAAATTAAAATGGAAAATAATATGGATGAAAACGTATTTAACTTATTAGTTAATTATGGAAACATTGTTTTCGATTCAGATTCGAGTGACGACGAAATTCTTAAAGGCAATACTGAGAAAATAGAGAATTTCTGCGAAGAAATAGTGCCCACATTGCCGATCTCGATATTTCAAAAATTATGCAAACATATTTGGATATCCACATTTGCCATCCGGGATGAAATGAGTTAAATATAGAAAAAAAAGTAATGTTCGGATTATGGTTTCTTGGAAACAGGGAAACAATTAGGTATTTAACTTAGAACCTTGATCCATTAGTTGGTTTTACAATTCTTGCTGTTTTTGTAGATCAATAGCTGGACGATTTGGGTGTGCCAATTCTACGGCTTGGGTGGTGATAAAAAAACATTTCACGAATACTTTTGCGACTTAATGTTTCCAAAAGAATTATCCGTTGGCAGACAGATGGTGAAAAAAAGAGAACCACTCATTATTTGAACCAAAAATATAGGTTTGGAGGTGACAATGTCATTTCAAATTATTTGTTCCCGAATTAGTTGGCTAATACAATACTGTTTTCCAGGCATAATTGGAGCCATTGATGGGAGCCACATTCCAATAATTGCACCTCTAAATCCTCCCAACTCCTACATTTGTAGAAAGGGGTTTCACTCAATCCTTTTACAAGCTGTTTGCAATGAAAGGTTGGAGTTCATTCATTGTTATGCTGGTGAATGCAGTTCAATTCATTCACGTCATCTGACCAAGTCAATTTTACCAACGCAAATCGCATCCGGTAAAGCATACAATTTATTGAGTAAATGGGCACAGTTACTTATACATAAAATTACATTAAAATTACAGGTGAAGCTTCTTGGGTTGACTGATGGGCAAACAATTTATAATATCGTGCATTGAAAATGTCGAGTCATGATCGAAAGAGCATTTGGGCTCTTGAAAAGGCGATTTAGGCGAATAAAATATTTAGATACTAGCGATCCTGCTTTAGCCCCATTATACCGGGTGTTTCTTTTAAACTGAGACGATCAAATATCTCGAAAAATAGCCACTCTACGGAAAAAATGTCCATAATCAAAATTTAATCATACCGCGGGGGAAATACATTAGTGCAAAAAATAGTCCCTCACCCCCGCTTTGTAGGTGGGGCGGGGGTATCTTTTAAACTAAGATAGGAAGCCATATTTTTTATTGCAGATACGGATTCTACGACTAAAAGTACGTATGATTTGAATGAAATATTTTATTCGGTTCATGATAGTGTTACGGATCATTCGGGAGCTGCACACGTTTTATTGGATAGCTTATGCGGCTGGGGGGTTTGTTGCTCCCGAACTCTTATTTATATATATTTTTGATCCGACAAATCATATACGTATGCATAAAGTTATAAAGTTAACCCTTAATTCACATATGGCCAGATTAATTCAACGTCATCAATAAAAAGAAATTTAATTCATATTTTTACACTATATTCTTTTAAATAAATAAATAAATTGAAATCATAATAATAAGTAACAAAAAAAATATTTTGTAAATTTTATGAGAGAGCCGTTTTTTTTTTGGTTATTAATATAAAATTAAATAAACGCTTACCAAATTAATGTAAATCCGAAGAGCGCTCCTGGGAGTGTATTGGCACAGCTGAAAAAAAAATTGTTACCGAACTCTATACCCGCTCTTTCACTCACTTACAATTACACAACTAATTATATATATAACGTATATTCCTTTTTTTTTTATACTTAAGCACTTTATACAAAAAAATTAAAAAAAATAATAAGAAAAGGACATGCGAATTTAAAAACTATTTGTTTCAAACACTTTTATATATATACTTATGTATATTTTACAAATTATAACTTTTTATTTTTAGTATTTTTAACACACACAATATCCGTTATACTTATGACCCTAGAGGTCATACTGAGTAGGTCCGTAAATCGTATCCAAAAAAAAGGTGGCGTATATAACAAAAACCAAAAAAAAACCGCCACACTTGATGATAGTTGATTGTATGCACCAAATTGGTATATTTTACATATATTTTTTTTTGTTTATATTTGATTTTTGATTTTTATTTGAAATTGGTTGTGACCCACCTAAATAAATTATGCGAATAAAAAAAAAACACCATTTTAGCAAAATGTATACCATCGTATTGAGGTTCCATGACTCACCCGCTCATACACCAACAGCGTGTATTGAATAGAATTGATTCTATCACAATTACTTTGGCTTGGCTTCTATGAATCCAAAATACCAGACTAGATTGCAAACAAGACCAAAGAAAAATTTAGGAGTATAATGACACTAAAGAAATTATTCTAAGTATTCTTACCACTTGAAAAATTGTATTACTTTTCCTTTTTTATTATACTGGTTTCGAGTACTATGTACACCAAAATGTATTTATTATCACTGGCGGAGGCCTCAACAACACTAAGCAAAAAAAATAAATTTGATTTGTTAAGCAATATGCAAATTTATCACTCTTTATCACAACGAGAGACAATAATATTATCTCTCAGTCACCCTCACTGATGCAATCTCTTCCAATACGATATTAGGATGGACATTGTCTTTGTCCCAAATACAAGCAAAATAAATGATAATATGCATCATACATATAGTATAAGCTTACAGAATTTCCCCATCACATAGCTGATTCAAAACATTAACACAAAAATAAAGTTCATTGAACTTTATTCTAAACGATGGGAATCTCTACGCTATACCAATACAAAATTAATAAATTATGTACCAGGGCAGTAAAACCATTTTTTATTTATTTATAATACAACCGTAACAGCACAGGTTCTAATGATAATCGTAAGGATGGTCAGAAGAAGCTGAAACAACGGATGTACATGTAAGTGTTAATTTCGTATGTCCTTATTAGTATGATACACACCCATGATTTTGCCGGATTTATCTTTAATTTCGTAGTTTACGTTTCCTATTTTCCGACTTATGGTACCTTCAATAAATTGCGGGGCAAATTTTGCGCATAATCTTTTTGATGCATCGCTTTGTGGATGGGTTCGAACAAAGACATTTTGATTAATTTGAAATTCGACAGGCCTACTCCTTAGGTTATATCTTTTGGAGCTTTTTTCATATGCTAATGCGATTTGAATTTTGGCTCTGTCGTGAATTAATTGGAGTCTTGCGGTTAAAGGTAGGATTATTTCACCTTCGGATATGTCTCCTATTTGCTGTAAAATTTTGTAGTCATGACCATGGTTAATCTTATGATATCCGATTCATTTGACTGCGGAGAATAAATAGCTGTTTTAGAGTCGAGTACGCCAAACTGATTCAAGAGATCTTTATATTCCCTTCTCTTAAATTGACTTCCGTTGTCTGAATGGATAGTATGAGGAACCCCAAATAAACAAAAAATTTCATTTTTCAAATAGTCTGTGATTTGTTGCGCGGTTCCTTTACTAAGGGCTTTTAAAACAACAAACTTTGTCAAATGGTGTAGCACTATAAGAATCATTGTTTTTCCTTGGCTTGATCGAGGATAAGGTCCAAGCAGATCTATATACACCCTTTGCCAAGGTCTTTCGATATTATACGGTTTTCCCATTGGCGGACGCGTTATTTGTTTTTGAGGTTTGGTCGTCTTGCAGACACTGCATTTTGATACGTATTCTTTGACTTGTTTTGCCATAGAAGGCCAAAAGTAAAATCTTCTAAGTTTTTCTAGAGTCTTTGCTATACATCCGTGTGCTGACATTGGATCATCATGTTGTTGCTGAATTAAACTTTCTCGCAACCCGAGGGGAATCCACATTTTCCATACTGATAAGTCTGATAAATCGTCCATTTTTTTAGGTTCTAGGCGGATAAATATCCGATCTTCATGGATTCTGAAAGCAGGAAAGTCACTAGGGTTTATACTGATATTTAGGCGCAACTTGGAATACTCCTGTTCGTCGAATTCTGCTGATTTGTTTTTGAATTCTTCCAACACTTTTGGAATTTTACTTTCCAACTCCTCAATTGTATCACAGTGAATTCGTGATAAAGTATCAGGAACGACATTATCTTTCCCTCGTTGATGTTGAATTATAAACTTATATCCTTGGAGCTTAAGGCTCCATCTGGCTAGTCTCCCACTTAAGTCTCGCTGACCCATAAGCCACTTAAGGCTGGCGTGGTCAGTAATAAGAGTAAATTCATAACCTTCGATGTAGGGTCTAAATTTTTTGATGGCGAGTATTGCCGCCAAACATTCTAACTCGGTTATTGAATAGTTTTTTTGGGCCTTATTCAACTTTTGAGACATATATGCTATTGGTTTTTCGTTATCCTCTTTATCTTTTTGAAATAAAACGGCACCAACACCTTCCGTACTCGCATCACACCTGATATAGAACGGCTCATCATATGACGGATTGATTAAAACCGGAGCCGAAGTTAAACACTTTTTTAGATGTTCAAATGCCAATTGTGCCTCGTCCGTCCATTGGAATTTACCTTTTTTTAAACAATCACTGATAGGAGCTGTGACTGCCGAGTAATTATTAATGAATCTGCGATACCAGTCCGCCATTCCAAGAAGTAGTCTTGTTTGTCGAACGTTCGTCGGCACAGGTAAGTCAAGTATTGCATCGATTTTTTGATGATCAGTTCTTAGACCATTTTCTCCGACAAGATATCCGAGATATTTGATCTCTTTCATCATAAATTTACTCTTCTCGATGTTAATAGTTAGTCCTGCTGTCCGTAATAAGTCCGCGACCAACTCTAACAGTTCAAAGTGCCGTTCCAATGTGCCGCTGATAATCATCAAGTCGTCTAAATACACAAAGATATCATCATGTAATTCATGTGGTATAACTTTGTGCATCAAGCGGCACATGGATTGAGCTGCATTGCACAGCCCAAACGGCATTACCTTAAACTGATAGAGCAGTCGCCCTGGTACGGTGAAAGCTGTCTTGTCTCTGGCCGATTCCGCAAGCGGTATCTGCCAGAAAGCGTCCTTCAAGTCTAGTCCCGTAATGTATTTTGTTTCGTTCAACCGTCCTAAAAGTCCGTCGATGAGTGGAAGTGGGTAGGCGTCTTTTTGGGTAACGGCATTTAGTTTTCTGGCATCAAGACACAGTCGACTTTTACCGTTTGCTCTTTTTACTAAGGCAATTGGTGAACTCCAGGGACTTTTACTAATCTCTATTACGTCTAACTTCAACATTCTATCAATCTCGTCATAGAGATCCTTTTGTATTGCCGGCGAAACGGGATAGTACCGCTGTTTTATTGGCTTGCACCCAGGTGTGACCTCTATCTCGTGACAGTGTTTATTTGTTCTACCGAGTCCATTTTTTTCAAATGATGGAAACAAAGCGATGGTTCTATCTAATCTGGCTTTGTCTTGTGGACTTAATACATGCATTTTGTTGTTTTCGGAACAGACTTCCAAAATTTCATTAAGTGTTAGTTTTGGTGTAATATTAAAAGTATTCCAGAAATCAATTCCTAAATATAGTGAAGATTTCAAAGTTGGAACTATACAAAATTTAATATTTTCAGTCTTGTCTCCGAACGTCACTGGTAATGTTACATAACCTGTAATTTTATTTAAGGTACCATCTGCTGTGGCTATACTTGAATTCAATTTATTATATTTGATATTGGCAGATTTTAAAAACTCTAAAGAGTTTTTTCCTAATACGCTTACTGAGGCCCCGGTATCGAGAAGTCCATACATCGGAATTGAAGCTATGATTACTTGTGCTTTCAGACGAGGATCATTGGATGAAATAGATTTAATAATAGATGAAATGCAATGCTTAACAATGGAACGTTTTTGCTTGAAATAATTAATAGCTCGGCGTATTCTGTGAAAATTTCGATTTATGCTTATTTCGGAGGCGTTTGGTTCATATGGTTTCGTATGTTTTGATGAATCGTCTGTTCCGAGTGCGGTCGCCTCGCCACAGTCACACCCGGACGAGAGTTTCCCGAAGGACGACTCTGGCATGTCACACAGAATGGTTTTCGAACATTATCAGCACCACAACCGAAGCAAAAAATGTTATTGAAAGGCTGATGGCAGTCTTGATATTTATGACCCAGATCTTTGCAATTCCAGCAGATCAGTGAAATGGAGGGATCATTCATCGGATTTCCGATATTTCGGTTATTTCGAGGGCTAAATGCTTCAATCAATGGTTCAGTATGTTTGAATTCTAACGGAGTTGGCGTTGGAATAAACGATGTACTGTTTATCGGAGTGTAATGACGAACCTCGTTTAAAACTCCCATGCTTGAGTCAATTTCACTAACGAATTTTCGACTCTTGGATATATCGTGAAATTGTCTTGGATCGTAACCTGTTTGATCCCACATTGCTTCGTAACGTTGACAAAGTACACGTAGATCTTCTAACGTTCTAATGGAGTTTTGGTATGGTAAAGTGACATTCTTAAGTGCGGGGTTCATGTTCTGACACAATCTATATATTAATTGTCTCTCAGTCAGACGATTTGTAAGTCTGATGTTCAATTTCTGAATACTTAACATAAAGCTAGAAAATGATTCTCGTTTCTCTTGCACCCTACGACCAATTTCCTCTCGAATTCGATCTTCGTAATCGTAACTGCTGAAATATGATAGCATAGCACCTCTCATTGATAACCAGTCTGTATTGGGATTATCCAACTTATATACCCAATACCAATCTTCAGCAGTTTTCGTCAAAAATAGGTGTAATGCTTTCGTTAACATTGCTTCAGGAAGACCATCATCTCTAGCTAGCTGTTCTAACCGATGAATGAAATCGTGTACACTCATTGACTTACTACCATCAAATGAGAGGTTCCAGGTTTGTTGAATTTTATAGAAATTATTCAAACGATATTGAGGCGCACTTTGATATTCAGCTTTTGAACAGGGTGTAGTAGTTTGCGAAAAGTTTGCATTCTTAGAAGTTGTAATAGATTTCCTATAGGGAAGATCTCTGTTATCAGAATAATCCAGGTGATGATCCAGCTGCAGCAATTTGCCGACTATGCTCAGCCTATGGGGCGGGGTTTTGCTGGATTCACCTGGATCCTGTGAGCTGCATTTACGTCCACATCTCTAGCACACACCTCTTCTGCACCACCCTAACTCATCTCCTAAAATTCTTTAAATTTAAACACACATGATTTTTTTACTACTCGTTATAAATCTTAACATATTTATTAATAGTTAAATATTTCATTTTTTTTTTCTTTAATTAATTGGATTTTATATAAACAAAAATTTTTTGCTTTATATATATATTTTTAATCATTTACTTTATACAAAAAAAACAACAAAAAAATTTAAATATGCTCTTCCAGCAACCAAAAATTCTAAAGGCCACAATAAAGCCTATTTCTACTTATGAATCGCAGACGGTGCAGGATGATACGTTGAGCTCGACGTACTCTCCTTAGCCCATCTAAAAATAAACAAAAAAATAACACCACGAACCCTAGTTATGTTGGAAGAAAATATTAATTTTGTATATATATATAACCATAAAGAAAAACTATCATTAACTACTAAATAACACAAAAATTAGCCTAATCACAATTTTTTTTATTAACTTACGAACTCATTATTTCTGGTTTTTATTTTTGTTTTTTTTTTTTCTTAAAAATTTTCTTTCAAAAAAAAGAAATTTTCCTATGATGATACTTTTGGTTGAGTTTTTTCCAAAAATGTACAGCCTCGCTCCCACTCTGATAAGAAAAATGGATAACCACGTCCCGTAATGGCGCACAGCAATCAGGTACCATCCACCAACGCCAACCGAGGACATACACGTGGAATCAGTTGGATGCTTCGATTTCCTTCAGAAACAAACCAGACCCTGGTTTGACAAGACACCACGTAGACCGCTTTGCGCGCACGTGTACGGTTGATGTACTCGTATTATATATATATATATATAAATATAACGAGTATACAAGTTTATTTATTTTTATGTTTTTATTTTATTTTTATTTTTTTGTTATAGCACAACCACACACCTCTTGACCTAGCATAATACTTAGGATTTTTATGTTTTTTTTATATTATTTATTATTATTATTTAGTTTTTCACAACATTCACTATACATACACAGTTTATATTCAGTTTGTTGTTTTTCTTTTTATCCCCTCGTAATTATGTTGTCTTTGGTACAGGTGTCAGTTTTTTTTTTTTCCTCCGGATGATGTTATCGCTTGCAATCTCCAACCCAAAAGAAATTTTTTCTCTTCGATTTTGCTTTTTTCGATTTATTAATATTATTTTTTTTTTCCTTCTAACTGTTCCATTCTGCCATCTGCACCCAAACTCTCAAAGCAGATGGAAGAACGATCGAGTAAGATACACTCACCAACTCATTACCTCTATGATACCTATAGGTGGTTGTAACATCGTTACATCGTGGGGACGACCCACTAACCCTGAGCTATCTTATAGGCCGGGCATAAAATACAAATTTGAATTTAGTAATATTATAATTAAGTATGTCCTTGGAACGCACACATGGGAATTATAAATTCAAACACGTAAGTCTTTTGCGTGGTAAATTCCGAGTAGTTTACCGGATGGATCTTTGAGTTGATACGCAACACTTCCCACTCGTGCATTTATCACGGCTGGTACGAATTTTGGTGCCAATTTGGCAGAGAATCGTTTAGAAGCGTCACTTAGAACAAAAGTACGTACGAAAACTTTTTGTCCTATTGAAAATTCGTGAGGTTGGCTTCTCGAATTATATGTTCGTTCATTTTTCGCATGTGCTGCTCTCAAGTGGTTTAAAACGGTGTCCCGAACAGAATTTAATCTTGCTGACTTCGATGAAATATACGCCTCATTATCTTCCGCATATCCCAATAGCCGCCGAAGTTGGTAGTCTGATCCGTGCGTAGTGAGATGCTGGCCAAATACCAAGAAGTGCGGTGAATATTGTGTAGCAAAATGGGTAACGTTCCTTAAAGTTGATGCAACCTGTGATAAATGTAAATCCCATTCCGTATGGTGGTCGCCTATGTAAGCCCGAATTGCTGACAAAATAGTACGATTAACACGTTCCGACGCATTACTTTGAGGTGCGTGGAATGGTGTTTTTATGTGTTGAACCCCGTATTTAGTTAAAAGTGCTTGGAACAATATTGATTGGAATTGTTTACCATTGTCAGTTAACACAGCTTCTGGTACTGAAAATAATTGAAATATTTCCTTCTCCACATAATCACACAAAGCTATAGAGGATGCTTCCTTTAGTGGTTTGAGCAACACAAATCTAGAATAGTTGTCGAGTATAATTAAGACAAAGGCATTCCCGTTCCGTGATCGAGGGTAAGGCCCCAAAAAGTCTAAATATAGATGTTGAAAAGGTCTTTCAACCTCGATTTGTGCTCCCATTCTAGGTCTAGTTGAGAAGTTGACCGCTTTAACCATTTTTCACACATCGCAGTTATTAATAAACCGTCTAACGTCTTTCGCCATACCGGGCCAATAAAACTGCCTTTGGATTTTCTCTAATGTTTTTTGGATCCCCATGTGGCAGGATGATGGAGGAAGGTGAGCTTGTTCAATCAGTTGATTCGTCAATCTTACTGGGACTACTAATTTCCAAGGTGAAATGTCTGTATCCACATATCGCAGACCATACGCTAGGCATATTAATAGTTTACCGTCGACTATTTTGAGGTTGGTTTCGACATTAGGATTATCCTCTAGTAATTTTATTCGAGCTAGATATTCATCATCTTGAAATGCTGATGAATTAAGATCAATACACAAACTACAAATATTATTAGTGAAAGTGGGGGCACACGAAGTGATTTCTTCACAGTATATGCGAGAAAGCGCGTCTGGAACAATGTTAAGTGTCCCTTTTCGGTGTTCGATGTTGAATTTGAAACTTTGCAATTTGAGACTCCATCTGGCTAATCGACCCGATAAATCAGATTGATTCATTAGCCAGCGGAGACTCGCATGATCCGTAATGATCGTGAATTCGAATCCTTCGACATACGGCCGAAATTTCTTTACACATAACACCGCAGCGTAACACTCCAGTTCAGTAGTGTTGTATTTGCGTTGTGCTGAATTCAACTTGTGCGAATAGTATGCAATGGGATGTTCTTCATTATTGTGGTTTTGATATAACACTCCACCTACTCCTGTTGAAGATGCATCCACTTGAATGATGAATGGTAATTCGTAATTGGGATGGACAAGGACCGGAGCGGTAGTTAGAGCAGTTTTTAATGCTTCGAAGGACTTCTGAGCAGAGTCATTCCATTCGATTTTGTGTTTGGATTTGAGTAAATCGGTTAAAGGTGCGGCCATTGCTGAAAAATTTGCGATAAATCGCCTGTACCACCCGCTCATACCGAGAAAACGCCGTAGTTCCTTCAACGTTTTTGGCGCGGGGAAAATTTCGATAGCTTGGACCTTCTCTGGGTCAACCCTGATGCAACCGTTGCCTATTATGTGACCTAGGTATTTCAACTCTTTTAAAACAAATCGACTTTTATCAACGTTGATGGTCAGATTAGCCATGCGCAACCGCTCAGCTACGAGTTTTAGAAGCACAAGGTGTTCCTCAAAATTACTAGAGGTGATCAATAGATCATCTAAATAAACAAAGATTTTATCATGATATTGATGAGGAATCACCTTGTGCATCAAGCGGCACATGCTTTGCGGTGCGTTACATAGCCCGAAAGGCATAACGGTGAATTGGTAAAGGGGCCTACCCGGGACCGTAAATGCGGTTTTAAGTTTAGCATCATTGTCAAGTGGAATCTGCCAAAAGGCATCTTTCAAGTCCAAACTGGAGATGAAATTGGTATTTTCCAGTCGACTCAGAATTCCATCAATTAGTGGTAACGGGTAAGCATCCTTCACGGTCACCTCGTTAACCTTCCGAGCATCCAGACATAATCTGACCTTCCCGTTCGGTCTTTTCACAATAGCAATTGGCGAACACCATGAGCTCTCACTTTCCTCAATTACACCGAGACTGATCATTCGATCTAATTCGGCATAAAGCATAGCCTGTATGGCTGGGGAGACAGCATAGAAACGCTGCTTTATAGGTTTTGCGAGCTCGGTGTCGATCTTGTGGGTTACTACACTGGTTCGGCCTAATCCCAGTTGTAAAGAAGAGGGGAAAAGGGCGATTATTTCGTTCAGTGCGTCATTTTGGCTAGAAGAAAGGGTGTGCTTCAGAGGATCTATTACGGGAGACTCTTGAAGAACGTTAGGATCGACACTCAATTCATTAATTTTAAACTCAATTCCGAAACACTTAAAAAAGTCTACTCCTAGATACAAAACTTGAGACAAATTCGGTGCTAAATAAAGTCGGAATAGTTCCTCTTTTCCGTTGAATTGTACATTTACAAGTACATAACCTAACATCCTTTCTTTAGTTCCATTTGCCGTGGAAACTAGAGACGGACAATTATGAAAATGAACCCCGGTTTGTGATAGAAATTTTTTGCAATCCTTACCAAGGACGCTTATGTTCGCTCCAGAATCAAGGAGACCACTAATTGAGTTCCCATTAATTTTGATATTCACATATGGACGATCATCGACTTGATTGGTAATTAAAGATTCGCAAACATCCTTTCGTAATTTTTTCTGTAGGTTAAAATACTTCCAGGCTCGATTAAATTTGGGTGATATAGGTAAAAGTGGGTTGCTTATGCTTGGTTCTGAAGTGGGATAGTTTACTGATGATGGCGTTGACGTTGGAAAAATTCTGGATCCACGTTTGTTGCAGACTCTTCTAGTTGAGGCTTCGGGATATACTGAGATGGAAGGAAAGGTTCCCGAATATTCCGATCCTTCACGTTGGAGTTTCCCGCACGCTTTGCTCGACAAAATTGGCAATCAGGCAGGTATATGTTGTCTTGGCCACATCCAAAACAAAAAACCCGAGTAATTTTTTCTCGGCAGAATTTAAAAGAATGATGGCTACCCTTGCAATTCCAACATCTATTTTTGGTGTTGTTTGAGCTTGGTAATGTTGTATTACAATCAGCGGAACTCCGTTTTTGTGGAAAATTTAGAGCGCAAATGTCTGTGGCACGTGCATCCATAATGGATTGGTTCAAACTAGAGCCAGTAATTGGTGATTCCAATATAGAAACCAGATTTGTACTAGTACTTGGATTGGTTTGGCACAACTCGTGCACTTGGTACCGGGATGTCTGAGCTGGAACAATATTTCCCTCGGGGTTATATTTTAGCTGACCCCATAAATCTTCTAAACTACGGCATTCTTGGGCTAAATGGCTAAGATTGCGAATATGTTGGTTTGCTAGTTTTAACTGAAGTCCTGGTCGCATATTATTCATTAGAATTGAAATGATTTCACTATCAGGAATAGGAATTTTAGCTTGTAATGCCAATCTTAGAATAGCATCTTGAAATTCACCAAACGTTTCTTTGGGGTATTTTTGTTTGCGTAAATCTAGCAGTTTTCGAATTTCTCGATCTGAACGACATAGACAGAACCTATCAATCATTTCACGTTTGATCTGATCCCAAGTTGCGTCGGGATTTCGCTCCAGATATACCCAAAACCATTCTAATGCATCACCCGAAAGCAGACACGTAATTTCTTCGACTGACTGATTTAAATCGATTTGAGCTCGTCTAGCCATCTGATCAATTCTTGTGACAAATCTTTCAATGGGTGTATCTCTATTAGAGCCGTTAAATTTTAAATTCCAAGAACTTAAAGTTTTGGATATATTGACTCCATGACGAAGTGAATTTTGTTGGGGAAGAGGAACGATATTAGTCATTGCGTTTGTTCGTGGAATATTGAACGTAGCAGCATCTATAATTGGTGGTTGAGATACGGGTGCTATCTTAGGAATATGTATCCCCATTCCTGCTAAAAGAGCTTCCACTCCAGACATGATTTTTTTTAAATCAACCGAACTAGTAGCATTAATTTCATGAGAAGTCCTAGATTCATTTCTGGGAGGCTCATAATTTTCCGTTATTCTTTGTCTTGTCTTTGGAATAGGATGGCCTTCATTTCTGGGAGTTTCGTAATGAACCACTAATGCTGGTTGTAGTGCTCTACCAGAACATGGCGTACTTTGGTGCTGTCCGGCCTCAAACCTTGGGGTAGAGTAACCAACCGATAGTTCTGGTTCTGTTCGTTGATTGGTTGATACGCTATTTACTCTTTCCTGATCATCATCGACAACAGCGTTAATTAAATTCAAAAGTGGAGGAACATTAGGTTCTGTAGAAAGAAGGTTTGGAGTGCTCTCATTTGTAGAACAAGAGAAGATACCATTAATTTCCAATTCACGAATGATACTGAGAACCCGTTCGCCTCTAGCAACTAACTCTCTCAAATTATCATCGTTACCGACCAAATTCTGCAGTCGTTCTAACCGACCTAGAATATGGATTACACGAGTTCTTATTTCGCCAATGTGATCTAAACCAACCGTACTCGAGCCCTCCAAAAACGTAGATAGCCGATTCAGTTTAAGAATGAGCATCTTGATTTCATGATGTGTGTTTTTAGTTGCTCGCTCATGTGGTTGTTTTGGAATCAGTAAGGGAAATTGCTTTTCAGCCAACATTCTAGTATGCAAAAGTTCCACATCGGTAGTATCAGATGGCATATTTCGGATCTCACATTCGACTTGAAATTCTTCGGGTTCTAAATAACGGACCTCCATTTTGGGTAGAAACTTAACGTTCAGCAAAGAAACAGTCAATTGAATAGTAAATAAATTAAATATATCCAAATGTGAGTATTAAATTCAAAGAGAAAATCTGGATATATAGTAACCAAATATAATAAATATAACTTAACAAATAAATATATAGGTATTAATAAATATATTATAATATAATAAATATAACGAATATAATAAATATAATAAATATAATGAATATAATAGATTAAATATATTGGAATTTAGTAATAAGTATACAAAAACTCACCAATTACCAACAATGACGACACAATTATTTAATAGTTGTTGTTTTTTTTTTTTTTTTTTTTTTTTTTTTATACTAATATTATCAGGAGATGAGCGAGTGTGGTGCAAGGTGCCAATGTGCCAGAAATGTTAAAAAAAAAATTTGCTGAGAAAAAAATATATAAATGCTAATGGTCATGTTCCACGTAAATAACAAGCAACTCAACCATTAGGGATATACTTATACTATGGAACACCACCATTTCTATTTTCATTCCAAAACCAAAATGACATTGCAAATCAAAACACCGTGGTGGAAAACAATGCAAGATTCTGGAAACAAGATAATTTAACGGAAATTGACCGGGTTAATTACTACCACGTTCAACTTATACTTGAAACATTAGCGAAGTTAATCGTTGAAATTGAAATTTACTAAAGAACATACTCCTCCATATTCGAGTCAAACGGTTTAACCCGTGATACAAATATAGATATGCTCGCAAAAAAAAATGTAAAAAAAATCAACCAAAAACGTTAATTTAAATTAATTTAAATTTTACTTGACTGGATTGAAGTTATAAACGTGCGTACGAGTCCACCTATGATTCTAAAGGAACGAACCCCGATACACAGGCGGATACGCACCAAAATCTACTATGAAAACCAGTAACTTCACTAATGGAAACTAAAAAAGGCGGATTATTAATATGCACTTTTATTACTAGTGACTCGAACGGATTAAACCGTGATACACAAGCTATGTACACATAGAAATCGTTTACTGAAAATTGAATAACAAATTAATTAAGAAGTTAAAATAAACCACTTACGTTTGGGCGCCACTGTAATAGATTTCCTATAGGGAAGATCTCTGTTATCAGAATAATCCAGGTGATGATCCAGCTGCAGCAATTTGCCGACTATGCTCAGCCTATGGGGCGGGGTTTTGCTGGATTCACCTGGATCCTGTGAGCTGCATTTACGTCCACATCTCTAGCACACACCTCTTCTGCACCACCCTAACTCATCTCCTAAAATTCTTTAAATTTAAACACACATGATTTTTTTACTACTCGTTATAAATCTTAACATATTTATTAATAGTTAAATATTTCATTTTTTTTTTCTTTAATCAATTGGATTTTATATAAACAAAAATTTTTTGCTTTATATATATATTTTTAATCATTTACTTTATACAAAAAAAACAACAAAAAAATTTAAATATGCTCTTCCAGCAACCAAAAATTCTAAAGGCCACAATAAAGCCTATTTCTACTTATGAATCGCAGACGGTAATCACAATTTTTTTTATTAACTTACGAACTCATTATTTCTGGTTTTTATTTTTGTTTTTTTTTTTTTCTTAAAAATTTTCTTTCAAAAAAAAGAAATTTTCCTATGATGATACTTTTGGTTGAGTTTTTTCCAAAAATGTACAGCCTCGCTCCCACTCTGATAAGAAAAATGGATAACCACGTCCCGTAATGGCGCACAGCAATCAGGTACCATCCACCAACGCCAACCGAGGACATACACGTGGAATCAGTTGGATGCTTCGATTTCCTTCAGAAACAAACCAGACCCTGGTTTGACAAGACACCACGTAGACCGCTTTGCGCGCACGTGTACGGTTGATGTACTCGTATTATATATATATACATATATATAAATATAACGAGTATACAAGTTTATTTATTTTTATGTTTTTATTTTATTTTTATTTTTTTGTTATAGCACAACCACACACCTCTTGACCTAGCATAATACTTAGGATTTTTATGTTTTATTTTATATTATTTATTATTATTATTTAGTTTTTCACAACATTCACTATACATACACAGTTTATATTCAGTTTGTTGTTTTTCTTTTTATCCCCTCGTAATTATGTTGTCTTTGGTACAGGTGTCAGTTTTTTTTTTCCTCCGGATGATGTTATCGCTTGCAATCTCCAACCCAAAAGAAATTTTTTCTCTTCGATTTTGCTTTTTTCGATTTATTAATATTATTTTTTTTTTCCTTCTAACTGTTCCATTCTGCCATCTGCACCCAAACTCTCAAAGCAGATGGAAGAACGATCGAGTAAGATACACTCACCAACTCATTACCTCTATGATACCTATAGGTGGTTGTAACATCGTTACAAAGTACTTGGTTCATGAACATTTAACGAGGCATTCAATTGCTGTGAAAAATTCGTAAACTGTAGATTATTCAACTCCTGAACATTACTTGTCCGCCTATTATCAAATTGCGCAAAAAATTCATTGACTGGTTGGATCAGTGCTTTATTGCTAATATCTAAATCAGATGTGATTTGGTTATGAGACTTGTCAACTGTGACGGTAGATTTTACAGGAGAAAATACTTGTTTACTATTTTGCATTTGTTCTTTCTCTATTATCTGTGGGTTTCGAATTGCAGCAGTCATTTGATCTTCTAATGATCTTTCATCTACCGCTGATTCTGTTTGAAGAACAACTCGGGATTCTTGCCATAGCTTAACGAACCAATTGAATAATCTACGCCAATTAAAACGTTACTCAGATTACCGATATCACCTAAGCTATTAATTAACCTCTGTGTTCTATCTCTATAGTGGATTGACTTAACTAATCCAGTGATTATAAATTCAAGTGGAGGTGATACTCCTTGTTGCTCAAACTTGTTTGACCATTCCTCCCATTTTAATTTGCACAGTTCTATTTCCTGTTCTGGTTTAAATTTAATATGGGATTCTTTTGGACATAAAGTTTTATCCGACTGTTCTGCTGTTAAAAGATTACATAATATATCCTTAGCGTCCTGAGTATTACTAGAAAGCCCTCGGACTTTATATTCAACTTCTTGTTCCGCAATGGACAGTTGCGAAAGATACTTAAGAGATTCCATTTCAACGAAAATAAATTTAAATTTAATAAAAAAAAATTAAGTTAGAACTTAATGGGTAAATTAGAGAAGCTTAAGTAGAAAATAAACAAAAGTGAAAATAACAACAACAACAACAAAAATAATTGATAAATTAATAAATATATAACAAGTGCAGGTATATATAATAAATATCTTTAATATTGTTCAAAATATGTATGTATTATTTTGATGACGATTAGAATTAAAAATCTTGGCCACACGTGAATTTTAAATATACGAATTAGGTGTGATTCTTAAAATAGTATTAGATGTGAACTAATGTGAGAAATCGCTGACAAATGATACTGGGATTAAACACAGACTCTCTATGTAATCAACCATTATCGGCACGTCAAAGAATTCAATCACATCAGTTGCAACCAAACACTATTTGTCTTAGACAGAAACTAAATGTTAATAAATAAATTATGCGTTTGTATTTGAAACGAATTATCCGTGAGATATCGCTAGTTTGCGGTATTGAGATAAAACCATAGATTCTCTATGAAATCGACCAATCCCGACACACCAGGAAGTCAATCACATAAATTCATAACAATCTACAATTATTCTATACGGAAACAGAAGGAACAGCTATCTTGTGTAGATACCAAACACCGAAAATCAGATGGAACTCATGACCTCGTCATGTATCAACAGCTGATTAGTCGAACCTGTAATCAATACACACGCAATTCCAAAAAAAAAATTAAAAATGAAACTGCTTCAAATGTAAAAAGAAAATGTGAATGTTAACTTTTAACCAAAAAAAAAATAACTATTGTACAATCATACGATTCTCGAAGATTCCCAACGGCTCTAAACTATACGGTTATTCTGAAGGACACATGATCCACCGAACACGTGTTCTCCAATATGTTTGACCTACGCGATTTTTTTCCAAACGGAATCTTCACGTTAGGTCCCTGTTTCGGCGCCATTTTGTTACGGATCATTCGGGAGCTGCACACGTTTTATTGGATAGCTTATGCGGCTGGGGGGTTTGTTGCTCCCGAACTCTTATTTATATATATTTTTGATCCGACAAATCATATACGTATGCATAAAGTTATAAAGTTAACCCTTAATTCACATATGGTCAGATTAATTCAACGTCATCAATAAAAAGAAATTTAATTCATATTTTTACACTATATTCTTTTAAATAAATAAATAAATTGAAATCATAATAATAAGTAACAAAAAAAATATTTTGTAAATTTTATGAGAGAGCCGTTTTTTTTTTGGTTATTAATATAAAATTAAATAAACGCTTACCAAATTAATTTAAATCCGAAGAGCGCTCCTGGGAGTGTATTGGCACAGCTGAAAAAAAAATTGTTACCGAACTCTATACCCGCTCTCTCACTCACTTACAATTACACAACTAATTATATATATAACGTATATTCCTTTTTTTTTATACTTAAGCACTTTATACAAAAAAATTAAAAAAAATAATAAGAAAAGGACATGCGAATTTAAAAACTATTTATTTCAAACACTTTTATATATACTTATGTATATTTTACAAATTATAACTTTTTATTTTTAGTATTTTTAACACACACAATATCCGTTATACTTATGACCCTAGAGGTCATACTGAGTAGGTCCGTAAATCGTATCCAAAAAAAAGGTGGCGTATATAACAAAAACCAAAAAAAAACCGCCACACTTGATGATAGTTGATTGTATGCACCAAATTGGTATATTTTACATATATTTTTTTTTGTTTATATTTGATTTTTGATTTTTATTTGAAATTGGTTGTGAGCCACCTAAATAAATTATGCGAATAAAAAAAAAACACCGTTTTAGCAAAATGTATACCATCGTATTGAGGTTCCATGACTCACCCGCTCATACACCAACAGCGTGTATTGAATAGAATTGATTCTATCACAATTACTTTGGCTTGGCTTCTATGAATCCAAAATACCAGACTAGATTGCAAACAAGACCAAAGAAAAATTTAGGAGTATAATGACACTAAAGAAATTATTCTAAGTATTCTTACCACTTGAAAAATTGTATTACTTTTCCTTTTTTATTATACTGGTTTCGAGTACTATGTACACCAAAATGTATTTATTATCACTGGCGGAGGCCTCAACAACACTAAGCAAAAAAAATAAATTTGATTTGTTAAGCAATATGCAAATTTATCACTCTTTGTCACAACGAGAGACAATAATATTATCTCTCAGTCACCCTCACTGATGCAATCTCTTCCAATACGATATTAGGATGGACATTGTCTTTGTCCCAAATACAAGCAAAATAAATGATAATATGCATCATACATATAGTATAAGCTTACAGAATTTCCCCATCACATAGCTGATTCAAAACATTAACACAAAAATAAAGTTCATTGAACTTTATTCTAAACGATGGGAATCTCTACGCTATACCAATACAAAATTAATAAATTATGTACCAGGGCAGTAAAACCATTTTTTATTTATTTATAATACAACCGTAACAATAGATGGCATTGTAATCGATGAAATTCAATTTTTTTCAATTTCTCCTTCTTAGAACACACGAATTCGATTCTGCAATACGTTTGAAATAAAAATCATCACGTTTTCATTGGAAATACTCGAAATTCGTCATCATAACAATTTATTCAGTTTTGTAAATCTAAAATAAGTATTCAAAATGATGGCCCGCGACTTCAATGCACTTATTAATCCGCATTTCAAATGATTGTACACAACTGAGAAGTGTGTCTGGTTGAATTTCAGCACACGCATTTCTGATTCGCTCAATCATGTTCTCACGTGTTGTTGGTTTTTGTGTGTAAACTTTGTTTTTGAGGTAGCCCCACAAAAAAAAATCTGGTGCAGTAAGATCTGGTGATCTTGCGGGCCAATTTATCGGACCAGCTCTACCGATTCAGCGACCATTGAAATCACGATCAAGTATTTCACGTGCCATCAACGAATAGTGTGCAGGACAACCATCATGTTGAAACCACATGTTCTGTCTCACTTCTAATCTCAAATTTTCAAGTAATATTGGCAGTTCATTTTCCAAAATGTTTCGGTACATTTGACCATTCAAGTTGCCTTCAATAATGTGGGGGCCTATGAGTTTGTTGCCAATTATTCCAGACCACACGTTGACAGTCCAAGGACGCTGATGTTCAACTTGACGAAGCTAGTGCGGATTTGTAACACTCCAATAATGCATGTTGTGTCGATTAACCGTTCCGTGGTTTGTAAAAGACGATTCGTCGGAGAACATTACGCAACGAAAAAAATTGGGGTTTTGTTGTATTTGTTCACGTGCCTATTGGCAAAAAGTTACCCGATTTTGGAAATCAACGCCATGAAGATCTTGGTGTAAAGACACATGATATGGATGATACTTGTGCCGTTTTAAAATTCTCCAAACACTGGTGAGGGGCAATCTGGAATCGCGAACTATTTCTCGTGTACTAAATGATGATTATGAGCCACTGCTGCCAATACAGCAATTTCATTATTTTCTCCAGTGACTGTTGCTCTACGGGTCCTCTTTTTCGGTTGAACATTTCCATCAGTAATAAATTGTTTGATAGTACGGCCAAATGAAGCACGTGAACGAATCCTATCCGGAAAACGTTGAGCGTAAATAGCAACAGCATTTTCAAGATTTCTGCCAGCTTCTCCATAAACCAGAACCATTTCAATTTTCTCTGGCACAGTTAAACGCTCCATTCTAAAGTATTTTGTCGTTGATTTTGCAGTTACGAAAAACATGAAGATAAGAAATAACACAAATGTTAAAAGTGATTTACAAAACTGAATAAATTGTTTTGATGACGAATTTCGAGTATTTCCAATGAAAACGTGATGTTTTTTATTTCAAACGTATTGCAGAATCGAATGCGTGTGTTATTGTGTGCTATTTTTCGAGATATTTGATCGTCTCAGTTTAAAAGAAACACCCGGTATATAGGAGCTTCATGCATTCTTCATAAATATATTCTGAAACATAATCCTGAACCTAATGACGAATTTATCGAAGAAATTGAAGATGATGATTCTAGTCAACTAAGACATTCGGGTGATGTTGATTCAGGGCCCTTATTATGAAATTTTTCGATTTCGAATTTTTTCGATATCTAAAAAATTCGCCCCATTTTGAAACTAAAAAAAAAAATTCGACGAGTATTTTTCCGAACGCACATGTTATCGAAAAAATCCGCTATATTATGAAACTTAAAAAAAACATCAAATCGATTTTTTCCGAAAGCACATGGCAAAATTCGACTGCTATTTAGTTGACGAATTTCAAATTGGACCGTTGTTTAGTTAATGCTATCGTGAAATAAAAACATATAAAAATATTTACAATGTAAGTTTTATTATAAATATATTTATATATTTAAACATATGTTTGCAATTTTTAAAATTAAATTGTTTTAATAAATTATTTTCATGAGAATAACGCTTTCTTATGGTCATCAGCGTCACTTCATTTTGTGAATCCTCATCACTCGAACGGGCAAAAAAACCAATACTGGCCATTTAAAGACGAATATTTTAAATTTATTTTTATTTAAAATTATTAATGTTATACGTATATTTATTATAAAATAATTTTTAATCCACACGAGACAATGTTATACGTATATTTATTATAAAATAATTTTTAATCCACACGAGACGCTTTAAGCAACGTATAATACTAACCCATCGGAAAATAAAAAACATCTGCTGTCAAATTGTGATTTGTTGTGCAAATTCGATTTCGGAAAAATTCGATAACAAGTTTCATAATAAGGCAAATCCGCGGCGGATCGAATTTTTTAGATATCGAAAAAATCCGAAATCGAAAAATTTCATAATAAGGGCCCAGATACCGATGCAGATTTATCATCTGATATTGCCTCCTTTAAAAGGATGGCTATTGTAAATTACCTATATTAGTTCAACGATTTAATAAAATTAATTTTTAAATTATAAAAAAAGCGTTTTATTTCATTTTTGATTTATTTACAGATACATTCTCCATTCAGCCTTTCTCGATAATTTGTATTAGTTAATTTGGACGTCCTGCCGTCATTTGCTCAGCAATTTTCTCTATAGCCGTAGTGTATCTTCCCATTAATTCGAGTTTTTGGGTTCTATATTGGTTAATACTTAATTGCGCTTCACCTGTACTTTTTCTTTTTATATTACTACGGTCTAAGATTTTAGTCGTGTTGACTGGATCACATTTACCTCATCATATACTTGCGGGTCTGCCGCAGCTGTTAATTTGGGTGACGATTTAATTATATCACCTACTGAATCGTAATAGGTCCAATGTTTGATGTTATTGCCACTTGTTATTGCCACTCGTTGTGCAGTTTTGTTTTCTTGTATTGCCTGACTAATCCCTTCCATTTATTGTCGCACTGGTCCTACAGCAAATTTATGTTCCAATTTTTATTTACATGACCCGCTATTTTTTTAAAAATATTTTTTTTAACAGTTGATGTCAACTCGGCATAATTAACTTCAATTAAATATATAAATGATTTGGTCAGATCGGGGATCCATTTAAAAGCTAAAAAACAAAAAAGGCTATGATTTGATATGTCACCGGACGAACTAGTAGCGCCATTTTTTCAAAATGGAAATTTTTTAAAATAAATATCGTGCTACTTTAATCAAGGTGGGAAATTTTGAAATTAAATTTTTTTAATATTTATAGAAATTTCCGCTTTTGGAATTAATGCAGTATATATTTTCGCTGTATTGCTTAATAATAAAAATAAATTTATTTATATTTTACAGTGTGCTTAATAGGTTTTTTTAATTTTTTTTAGAAAAAATCTGTGTGTACAATGATGAAATGTGTGTACAATATACATCAGAGGAATTTCGGATGAAATGTACATATTGTTATATTGTAATAAAATATTATGTATATACATATATATATTTATCTTAATAATAAAGTTGTTTACATAAATTTTTTATTTTTGTATATGATAGACCGCGGAAACCGTTTTTAGGGAGAGTAATTTATAACCTGAACTTTATTATGAATGTAATTTATAGAGTTTATAATATGTATGTAGGTATAGAGTTTTGGTACAAACGTATAAATTAAATAATGCAAAATTTGGTATAGACGTGTAGATTTTGGGCAGATTGGTCCAATGCTAAGCGGCTTTGAGGAGTTCCCTATTTTAGTATGTGTTTAAATGGTAACAATATTTTGTTATGGACTATAAACAAATTTACAAGTAATTTAAGAATATTTAATTGTAATATTTGAGTTAAGAAACTACAACAAATTAGATTCATATATTTACAACGAATTAAATTCATATTAAAATTACATATGTATACAACGAATGAAATTATAAATGAAAATCAATAAATTAAACGTACCTGCGTTAATTAGAATTTTTAATTATCGCATATCCCTTTTCCTACGCCCCCCCCCCCCAACCACACCCCCACCCCATCGAAACCATTTTTTTCATTAGGGAGCGTAGTTGAATATCAACCGAAAATTCAAATATAAACCGAAAAATTTGGTACATTTTATTTATATTTTACAGTGTGCTTAATACGTTTTTTTAATTTTTTTTATAAATAATCGACAGTGTACAATATGTAAGAGAAATTTAGGAGGAATGCGGTAGATATATTTTATATTGTAATAACATATTATTTATATATTATGTAGGTAAATTTTTTCAAATTTAAATTAGAATATTAAATGGAGTAATAATATGTAATATAATGTATGGTATTTTTCTAATATGTATTACATATAATAAAATAAAAATGTAAAATTAAATCAAACCGTTATCTTTAAATTATTTTTTTTTCAAAATATAGTTTTTCATCTAAGAATTACATATATTACTTGTAAAATAACGTAAAAACATTAACATAATTATGTAGTAAATAAAATAAAATTGTGCTTATAAATTTAAATAAAAAAATCGTTTTTTTCAAAATTCATCTATTACAAAATAAATTGTGTGAGTTACAAAATAATGTAATACGAGTATTATTTCGAGAGTTCGTTATTTTTTTCATCATTCGAGAAGCTTTTTTCATGACAGCAGTTGGTTAATAAAATAAATATATTTTTTTTTTTCAGTGGAAAAGATGGACGAATTTAAATGTGTGGTAACTGAATACCAAGGACAGATGTGCGACCTGTTAGGAATCGAGATGCAACGCTGGCGGATAGGCGTTGTAACCCGAAAATTTTTAAGTACAATCACATCAAACAAATTATTGTTTATGCATTTCTTGTTTGATAGTGGATTACTTAAACAGGAGATAAGATGCAAAAATTGTAATAATTTTATGAATATATTACCAAATCTGGATGATCCGGAGAACTCAAAGTGGAACTGCGGCAAATCAATAAATGGCGTTCGATGTTGTACCCGAGAACAACCATCCGCCATAATTCGTGGTTCGACAATTCCAAATTATCGATTGAACTTATAATGTTAATAACTTACGATATATTGCGCAAAGTCGGCTCCACCGTACTTATGCTTGAACACAATATATCGTCTACTACTGCCGCGGATTGGCACAATTACGTCAGGGAAGTCATGGTGGAGTACATGATGACCCAATTTCTACCGATAGCAGGGCCTGGAAAAATCGTAGAGATTGACGCAAGTAAGTTTGGAAAACGCAAACACACTAGAGGATATCATGTGGAGGGGCAGTGGGTCTTTGGTGGAGTGGAGCGAGATCCCGGTAAACGTTTTCTCCAAATGGTCGAATAGAAGCAGAATAACGCTTACGGAAATCATAAAGAGAAACATTTTACCCGGCACCGTTATCATATCGGATTGTTGGAAGGCATATGACCATTTAGGAAAGGAAGGATTTACTCATTTGACGGTTAATCATAGTATATCCTTCGTAAATGAAGCAACCGGTGCCCATACCAACACAATTGAGAGCACGTGGAGACACGTAAAGGCTACACTGCTCCAATACAATAGGCAAACCGATTTTACTATGTACCTAGCAGAATATATGTTCAAAAAATTGGTGTTGGCAAGAGGAGAAGATCCCGTCAATATTTTTTTCGAAATTGTGCGGGAGCAAAAATTTAGTGACGAATAACCAATAGTAAGGGATAACTAATGAGGACGAATGGCAATTGAAAGCTGTGATATTAGTATAAGTGATAGTGTTAATTTAGTGTTAATAGTGTAGATCTAATTTAAATTTTTTAGATTGTGCGGACGCAAACATTCAGCCGACGGCAATTAAAAATCGTGATAATTATTGTTATAAAGAAATATTAAGTTATTTATTTAATATATTTTTCTTTACAAAGAATATTTTATTATTTTTATATTGTTTCAAAATTAGAACATTTACAGCTAATTTTGAAACCGGGGATTAGGCCTTTTTCTGGGGAACCTCGATACTAAAAACGCATTGAAGCCTACCTCTTGGGTAATGTTGGAAACGGCTTATTATTTTGATAAATATAGATAGTATATATATATATACAGGGTGGCTGAGACCAAGTGTTACCAAATGAAAACGCTGTAATTTTTTTAATTTTGATAATTTTTTATTGAAATTTCGTGGAATATGTTGAAAACATATTACATTTTATGAAAAACATGTTATATATATACGATATAACCTCCTTTGGCTCTGATTATTTGATTCAGTCTTCCATAGAAAGCATTGCATGCTGACCGAACGTGGGCTTGCGGAATTTTATTCCATTCTCGAACAAGAGCTGACTTCAATGCATCAACACTTTCGTATTTTTTAGTGGACACCTTACTCTCCAAAATGGACCATATGGAGAAATCCATGGGATTCAAGTCTGGTGAATATGGTGGCCATTCTTTCGATGAAATCAGCCGCGGAACGCAATTTTGTAAAAATTGCTGTGTCGCTCGAGCTTTGTGTGACGGTGCCGAGTCCTGTTGGAATGTCCAACGGTTCGTACCAAAGTGTTTACGTGCCCAAGGTAGCAAAGCATCGTTTAGGATCTTTTGGCGGTACATCTCTTGGTTTACCTTGACTCCATGTTCGATGAAAACCAGAGGAGTGCGTCCATCTGCAGTAACTGCAGCACAAACCATAACATAAGCTGGTGATTGCTTGCGCATGGCAACTCTTGTGTCCAAATTATCGTTGGACTTGTGCTCTAACCAAACACGATCATTTTGTTTATTCACATACTGTTGAATGGTGAAAATTTTCTCATCAGAAAAGACAATTTTTGAAATCTCATCACGTTCGGCCAAGGCCTTCAATGCTCGTGTTCTTTCAAGCCTAACTTTTTTTTGTGCCTCCGTAAGATCTTGAACTTTTTGTATCTTGTAGGGCTTCAAGTGTAGTTCATTTTTCAATATGGTTTGAATGCTGTATCGTGAAACATGTAGACGTGCGGCTAATTGATTGGCACTTTAACGAGGATTTCGTTGGATTCGTTTCTTCACCTTTCGTATCATTTCTTTTGATGTTGCTGTCTTTTTAGGACCGCCTCTGTTGCGTTTAGCGATGCTACCAGGTCCGTTGTATCGAGTTATGGTTCGATACACAAACATTTTATTCACATTCAAATGCTGGAGCTGACGAACTATTGCTGTTTGTGAATTTCCACCCAAATACAGTGCAATTACTTGAATTCCATTACGATTTTTTTATTAAGATATTAATTTAGAACAATTATTTATTGACCACATATAAATAACTAACCAAACTTCAATCTGTCAAAAAATTGACGCGCGAAAATGACAACTACACAAATGACAGCAGAGTGAAGTTAGTAACATTTGGTCTCAGCCACCCTGTGTATATATATATAGATATATATATATATATATATATATATATATATATATATATATATATATATATATATATATATATATATATATATTTATATATATATATGTATATATATATATATATATATATATATATATATATATATATATATATATATATATATATTTATATATATATATGTATATATATATATATATATATATATATATATATATATATATATATATATATATATATATATATATATATATATATATATATAAATATATATGTATATATATATATACATATATATATATATATATATATATATATATATATATATATATATATATATATATATATATATATATATATATATATATATATATATATATATATATATATATATATATATATATATATATATATATAGTATATATACATATAATGACGGGAGCGCAGCGATCCGACAATTATTATAGTCCCGACATGTTTGATGATTCCCGCCCGTATGCTGCCCCCCCCGAAACTTTCTTCATTTGGTGGCGTAGCGACGGGAGCGCAGCGATCCGACAATTATTATAGTCCCAAGATGTTTGAGGATTCCCGCCCATATGCCCCCCGAAACTTTCTTTATTAGGTGGCGTAGCGACGGGAGCGTAGCGACCCAACAATTATTATTGGCTCCTATAGTCCCGACATATTTTAAATAATCCAACAAATGTTGATATTTACATACAGAATGTTACATACAAATGTTGATATTTGTGCAGAAGGAACCAATGCTAAGCGGTTTTGAGGAGTTCCCAATTTTAGTATGTGTTTAAATGTTATTAATATTTGAATATCAACGGAAAATTTTGCTATTTACTGGAATATTTAATAAACTGAATATGTTGATATTCACATACCCGCATACATTGCCCGCAAAATGGGTAAAGCTATGGACGAGGTTGAAATCTATATATCTAATTTTAAAGAAAATTGCAAGTTAATAAAAAAAACTCATAATTAATCGTTACAAAATTTAATATTTAATCACAAAATTAAATTTACAATAAAAATGTACAATATAATTATTTTATAGTATGTTTTAGGAACAATGGACAGTATGAGCGGGATCGTAACGAGATATCAAGGAGAAATACAAAAAGTCGTGAGTCGAAATGCTAACGTTTGTAAACAATAAATTTTCTAGTTTTTTAAATGAGAGTGGACTAGTTAATAAAGGGAGTAAGGTAGGATTAGTTTAATAGATAGTGGTTTCACAGATACCGGCTTAATCGAAACTTTTTGTTCCAATTGGCAGGTAATAAACATTTATTTTCGAAATGTGGAAATAAAATGAAAGTATTAAAATCAGGTGAAATAGAATGTTATAAGTGAAACTGTGGCAAACATTTAAATGGCATTCGGTGCAGGAGCCGTAAAAGCATCCGCCTTAATTTGCGGTTTAGAAAAGTTTTAACATCAGGTAAAATAGAACGTTAATAAACATTTATTTTCTAGTTTTTTAAATGAGAGTGGACTAATTAAGAGTGAAATCAAATGTTCGAAATGTGGAAATAAAATGAAAGTATTAAAATCAGGTGAAATAGAATATTATAAGTGAAACTGTGGCAAACATTTAAATGGAATTCGGTGCAGGAGCCGTAAAAGTATCCGCCATAATTCGCGGTTTAGAAAATCGAAACTCGAGGTTTTTTAAATATTATACTTATATAATAAGCATAATCGAAGACACCATAAAGAAAGGAAGTGGGTAAGTTCGGTGATTTTCGAACGGACCGTCAGCTTTCTATAGTCTGGAACAATTTTTAAGTATGGATATAAACTCGCCTGGAATATCGCTTCACATGAATCTCGGGGATGCTCGATATCATTAATTTCAATCGCATCGATTTTATCATAATCCAATAGCTCGGAGTTTAATGTTTGTATTATTCGAATACGAAGAGGTAGCTGCTTTTGAGATTCAAACGATTTTAACACATCCACAAAGTTCATCAGGAAAAGCATATCGATTTCGGTTTTTTCCTTAAGTCGTCGATGGATTATACTCGTTCTTCATTATCGGGTCAGCAACGTCATTCTAATAAATTAATTAAAATTAAAATCATTCTGCAAAATGAAAATGATGAAATCTAGAAAATCGAAATGATGCCTATTAAAAATATAATTTATATTATAAAAAAAACAAATACTTCACTTATTATCGGGTCAGCAATGTCATTTTATAAATTAATTAAAATTAAAATCATTCTGCAAAATGAAAATGATGATAATCGAAATGATGCCTATATTATATGACAAATGCAAATCGAAATGATGCCATATTTCAGATTTGACAAATAAAACTATGTAATTTACAATTTTTTATCCTAGATTCAAATCATTATTTTATCCGGGTAACAAACCAAGTGTTTTATTAAGCGGTTATCTAAGACACTAACCACCATAGTTCAAAAAAAATCCATTGTATACAAAGTGGCGCCACCGTCGATAAACCTTGGTGACATGTATCAAATCTGGTCCGCTTGTACCTCCATTATTTCCTTATATAAATAATTTAATGTTGTTCCCCCTTTGCTTTCTATAACACAAAATATTTGAATGTTATATTTTGTTTTCATTACCCTTCGCTTTATTTCAGAGCAAATATTTGTGCCTAGTGTATCATGTACACACATGTAAAGTACAGTGCACATAAAAAAATGCAGGGGTCAGTGTACAATTACTTATGTCGTTTTCGTTTGAACATAAAAACTTGCACTGAGTGCAAAAAATTACACTAAAACCGTTCGTTTGAACCAAAAAAAATTGCCTGACAGCTAAATTTTTTGCACTTAGTGCAATTTTGTCTACACTGGTTTTTTCGACCGAGTAACCCCTATTTTACACCAATACTATAGTTTTATCTGTCACTGTGCTGACATTTTGACTTTTGTGAACAAAACCGTCTATCTATAAACGGTTTTGTTTGTGAATATTCATTTTTTTCTTCAGAAAACACAAATACAAATGAGGGTAAATCGGTTTCATGTTCGATTGACGCACAAAATCAGTGTACTCTGCCAATGAGGGGAAAAAAATCAAACGAAAACGACATTAGTGCGAATAAAAAATCATAGTGTAAATTTTGACAGCGCCCTGCACGCTCCGTTTACAAAAAAAAAATAGACCCTATGTCATTTACAATGGTGACAATTAAACGATAAATGCAAAGGTCACTTAGATGTACGAAAAATGTCAGAAAAAAAGTTGCGTTTATACTCGTATTTAGAGTTATATTTTTTAACTATAGTCGTGAATGATATAAAATAAAGTGTCCAACTTGTGTTACTAATGGGTAATAATGTCCTCGGTTGGTGAAAAGTTTATTTGCCAACCTCTCACATTATTATCCATTAATATAATACAAACGGTAAATATGAAAAATTACATAGGCTAGAAGCAATTATTGTTTTATTTATTCACAACTAGAGTCAAGTCGTTTATTCTGCATAAAATTATTTTGCATAAAATTCAGTAGTAAAACACAATAAAAATTATCTGGCACTGATGTAAGATGTTTTACTTGTGAGTTCTTGGAAGTGAAGACTTAAACTTTGTATCAAGAATTCGTTACTTTTGCCAAATTAGGTTAAATAATATTTATATTATTGTACCAACATTTTGTTGATCTTGCCAAGTAATAGCATAGTAAAACACACGAAAAATTATCTAACACTGGTGCAAAACATATTTCTGTGTATATATTAATAAATTAAAATTTTTATTTATTATTATTGTGTGTACTGTATTCCTTTTACTCAAGCCCTACATTCAAAATACATCAGTTTTTTATTTTTGTACATTTACAAACTGATTCATAGTTTTTGTGTCATATTTTTGTAAAATAATTTCGGTGCCTTTGAGATATTTTATTTTGTATTGCCGAGTAAATGGTACGTTTGAGTTTTGCCCGCAATTTTTTAATTGTAGCTCAAATATATCGTTTAACCATTTTTAGTCATTTCGTGATTACTGGCATATAGCGAAAAACTCCCTTGCTCCGTGATAAATATAAATTACATATTTTAATCTATGTGCATATACATTAAAATATCTATGTAGATATATGAACATATTGTATCGATTGTATATACATACATAGGTTGTATTTGATTTTTAGGTTTTAACATCCAATATTGTATTCTCCAAATGTTGCTTACTCTAGTTAAAGAACCACGCCCCGTACTGATACAAAGCTTAGCTTAATTAAATTCGGCTCAAATATTCACTTGTATAAAAACAATGAATGTAAGCAAAAAAAATTTTAAAATTCCATTGAAAATATCAGTTAAATTTTAAATATTCTCAAACTAGAACGCATTATATATCCTGTATTTGAACAGACTTAGAACAGAGGATAGAGAATATATTGATAGTACATTGGATTTAAACAAAATTGAAGAAAAACTATTCATAGCTTTTATAAATTAAGTTTGGGCTAAGTAAATTTATAATTCTCTTGTGAAAAAAATAAATCGATTTATCATTAAATTAAGATATTAAGAAATTCAAATATTTTTTTGGTGTTCCTCTCTCTTTTTCGCAACAAAAATGTGCTGTTGTTGCAATTTCTCTGATGTTTTTTACCACAATATTTTCACGTTTTTTTGAAATTCCACTTAAGATTGTTTTAAATTTTAGAGCAATCAGCAATTTTTTTACTTGTACTTTATGCTTATCACGAAAAACTCTAAAACACCTCTAATTGCATTAATCTATTCTAATTATCTTCTGATTCACCACACCACGAGAACAGTCAGATGATTTTCTTTTTTAACGTTTTAATTAATTCTCACTGCTGATACATCCAACTTTTCGATTGACAGCAATTTTATAATTCACTTTCACTTTGACAATTTGATGCTTTCATCTTTGTTTTGCGACTATACTAAGGGAATTAATTTTCTAAACAAGTTGCCGATTTAAATGTATTTTCACTCTATGCTCTTATGATGATAACGTTAACGATACAAAAATTACATAAAGTTATATGTGTTCATGTTCTTTGAATTGTCTCAATTCAACATCAGCATAAATTTTTCTATACGAAGTATGTATATCGTTACTCTTATGTTCTATGAAATACGTACATATTTTTAACACTACACGATGGAATGAATACCATTGTTGTTTGTGTATTTATATGTTCATTTATTTTTCACTCGTATGAAAGGATGTAAAATTGAAAGTGGAATTTTTAGCGTTAGATAAATGTAAATAATATTATTAGATTGGCCAATTAATATATAGATATATATGTAGTAAAAAAGAATGTTCAATTAGTGAAATGAAAAGCAATATGTCGCAATTTTGACATGGTAATAAACCTAATCTAAGATATTCAAATGGTTCCGTTTGACCAAATCAAGCTTCAAGAGCACAATTTAGATACGCATTTTCTATTGGTAAGTAGACCAACGGTCATCAATCAAATTTTTCAATTTAATATTTTTTTTCCGCTCATTAACGTGAATTCAACAAAAAGCTTTTATGTCTTAAAAGAAGAATTGCTTATTTACATTTTTTACTCTCAGCAAAGGTAGTGAAAAAAGCTTTAATAAAATTTCGGATAGAGACCTTCTTTAAGATACAAAACCTCACATTTTCAACATAGTAAATAAATCTCCGGCACAATAAAGTTATACGAGTACAATTCTATAATATTTTCAAACTGAATTACCAAATATAAAATTAAATCTCGAAAATTCTTGATATGCAGCAGTACAATCACAATTAATCGGAAGCAAATCTAATAATTTCATAATTGTTTATTCCCATAACGGTACGTTTGTCAACCATTACAGAGAATTGTTTGTTTTTAAAATTTTCAACAAGTTCATTTCGTTCCTCCTTAAGCCAACTTTTGGTCGATAATTGGCGGAGTTTTGTTTTCCCAGCTTGGCATTTTGTATAACTTTAGAATGTGAAACGTTCTTTTAAGAGGAACCAAATGGTCGACCATCTAAAGTGCACCATTATGTTCGCCGAAAAAAACTCAATATTAATTCGAAATTCATCACTTCGCGTTGGTTATCTTGAATAATTGGTAACGGGGATACTGATTTTAACTAATATTACATTCTGTCTGTGTAGTTTTGTTTGACTATTTTTCTCCAGATCTGATTTTCCACAATTCAATATTTTATTAAAGCGTAAACATTTACATTTGACCATTCGTTGTTAAATTTTATGTTTCCGACAGGCTTTTTTCGAATATTTTGAAGACATATCTTTATCATTAGAATCCAATTAAGTGGAATTCATTTAAGCTGTAACTGTACTATAATAATTAAATTATTTGTAATGTTTTAAAGTCACCAAATAAGCCGAATGTTTTAGATGATTGTGGTAAAATTTAACATGCTTTCTAATCTTCCTACCTAATCTTTCTTATCCTGTACATTGTTCCGTTCATAAACACTAAATCACATACACCTATACAGCAGACGTACAGATCCACACCATAGTATTTCACTGTTGACCGTAATTTAAAAAAATTTATTTATCTGCCATTTCAGCGAAAAATGTTGTATTTCCTTTGGTCGGCATAAATAACATCTTTGCAAAAATATTCTTGCTTAGCATAGACTTCTACAGTAATCTACTTGCGTTCTTTTATTAAGTTTATTTATAAATGTTGTTTTTCATGAGACCCTGCCATTAAACACACATTCTTTTATTGCTCGCCTGATAATCTCTTTCCGAGCTCTCTATAAAGATACGTTCGTAGTTTTAAAGAACGTACTGGTTTTTGAAGTTTGTCGCACAAGTCTTAAAATTTCACGCTTATCGTAATCATTAAGTAATTTTGTGTGCCCTTTCCGCGGTTTTGATTCAAGCCTATCTTCATTATTGTATCGTTTAAATATGTTTCCAAATGTATTATTTTGATTATCAAGTTGATCTGCAATTTCTTTGTAAGTGCGTTGACCTTTCGCGTAATGATAAATCACCAATTGACCTTGCACGTATGTAGTAGTTTTTTCTTCCAATTATTCGAATTATAATTTTTCTTTTTTGGTTTTAAGACGTTTGGAAGATTCTGTTGGAATGAAATATATCATGAAATTGGTTGCTTTGATCGAATCGATTTTACAAACACGATAATTGTTGTCTGGGTACTTTCAAAGTTTTTATCGTGCGATTTTTCGTGATTTTTAAAAAAATCGATAAATTTTGTGCGGATGTAACATTTTTTGGGGAGTTTTTATTAAATTGTTAAAATAAAATATCCTAAATTAGATAATTTTTTAAATTTATTTTTTGATTTAATACAAAATTGTTAAATCTAGAATAATGTTTGAAAATAATGCAGCTAAATAAATCATAACTATAACAATTTTCAATTTGTTTGCTTCAATTAACTTTGTCTGGATGTTAAAGTGATAGACTGTACAAATTATTAGAATCAATACTACCACACGAAGGGAATTTTAGTTAAATTGTTTTAATTTTATTTCAATTAGAGTTGTTTCATGGCAACTGTCAATATGTATTACATTCTTGTATTACATGTACTGAAATATAAACTACATATTATCTTATTATGGCTGGAGTATTTCTTTACCGTATTCAAACTAAATCTAACCAAATCAGGATGTCAGCATTATTATAATTGACTTTGGCTTTGCTTAGGGAATACATTTTCTTCGTATATTTTGACCTGATATACGATGAACAAGTTGTCGATTCAACTTTATTAATTCTGTGTAGTGATGGTATCGATAAAACATGTATGTAGACATACATAATATATAAAATTATATTCATTCATGTACTGTGGTGTATTGTCTAAATTCAACATCAGCATACATTTTCTATGAACTGTCGTTATTCAATTCGGTACATATACATGATACGAGTAAAGTTATACATCTATATTTTAAAACATATGGAATAATGGCAGCAATATTATTTTGTAGGGATATAAAATTCTATTGTTGAATAATCAATATTAGATATACATACATTATGTATATAAGTTAATGGTATTATTAGTTTGGCCGATTTCAATGCTAAAATAAAAATAGATATTCAATTGTAGTTTATTGACACTATGCTCAACAACTACCGAGCCAATAGCGCAGTGGTTAAAGCTGCAACCTTTGGATCGGGAGGCACCGGGTTCGAATCCCAACAGAGGCGGGATGCAAAAGGGATTTTTCATCTCCCGATTACGATCGGTGATTAAAATGAAAGCATCTATGACTCTCTGTTGGAATGTAGAACTAATGGGCCGACCCATCTTCCATGTCACTGTACAGGGTGACATGGAGCTATGCTATGCAATGCGCAGGTGGTGGTATACTGTACTTGTGTGAATGGGATGACTGAATGGGTTGAATGAATGTTGTGCGAATGTAAGGTAAGGCAATGACCATAAAAGTGTCTATGCCACATCCTTCCAAAAAAAAAAAAAAAAAAAATTGCTCAACATCTTACTTGAATATATGTATAAGTTGAATTGCAAATTAAGCTAAAATGTATGATATGGTAATAAACTTGAAATTCTACATCTCATTTTTGGGAATGAATTCACGTTTTACGTGTTAAAATAAAGAAAAAACTAGGGTTTTTAAAGATTGTTTAATACGTTTGTTCGTGTCTTGTGTAATACTCTCTAGCCTGAGGTCATAAACGCAATTATTCTCACTCGATCAACATGAGTATTTTTGGAATGATTTCAGTAGACTTTGTAAAGAAGCAATTATACTTTTCGGCACTATAATCAACATGATTTATGTATATGTATCAATAACTTCTTAATTATAGCTCAAAAAGATGGGCAGTTTAAAAAACTTCACGAAATATCTATACAATATTTGGAAAAGTAGATAGTATGAAACATAAAAGCTGCTAAACCAACGGTTTCAACATGATTATAATTGTGATTTCATTTTTCAAAGAAATTTCTCCCAAATCTAATTCGAATTTTAATAATCATCATAAAAATGTAGAGGGAAACTAAATCTGGAAGAGAAATGTACATACGTACAATGAGCAATGAATGTCGCAAAACAACTCGTGTCTATCACATATCTCGGCGAGTTCCAATTCCTATTACTGACAGTTGCAACTTCTCCGTTTGTGATATATTCAATGAGTATTTCTGGGTATTCGAATAATATATAATATGCATATTATAACAAATCGAATAGTTTTATTAATTCGTAAAAATTTGTAAAATTTATGTTTGGTTCAAAATTAGCTGGATAATTCTAAATTCCATTTGACATCTACATTTAATAACTCGGTTAACCCCAAACTATGATAAAGAAGCATTCGTTTTAAAATGCATCAAACTACAACAACAATATTTGACATTTTAAAAGAACATAACTCATTGCGAAACTCAAATTATGAATAACCCAATTCGAATTTACAAAATTGTATATACCCGTACCTATATACATATGTATGGTCCCAATATGAATTTCTAAAATTTGATTAAATGGAATTGAAATTTTAAATTCAAAATTGTAAATTGCCCTGCAATTTAATTTTCCAAAGAATACAGCACATATCAAAATTCAAAACAAAAATTATTTTAAAAATATTAACTTCTGTAAGACTCAAATAAATATCCACCATAAAAACTACAACTGCCCCGGGTGAGCCTCGACCCAGCTATATCTGTAACTCTAACCACCATAATAACGACGATTCTGATGTGAATGAGTTTAACGTTAGGCATAATCGTCACAATATATATGCAAAATGTTATTACGTCAATTTTCACCACAACAAGAAACACGAACGTTGATCACAATCAAAGTCAAAATTAAACCAATATAGAGTAACACACAAAGGTGAAACTTATAAGGCTATCGAACTCCGGTCAAACTAAATATGAAGTGTGATCAAATGTGAACTGTTTCTCGAACATTATGGTATTTAACTCCACATGCTCTGTAGTTGCGACTTTAACCACTATACTAACGACGATATTGGTGTGATTATGTTTAACGTTATTCATAATCGTCACATTATCACCCTACATCAACATCAAAATGTCAAACATCTAGGTCTACACTAAGACCTGTCAATAGACAGACGGCTGACATGGAAGAAACACATTGAAACTATATATTAATAAATCAAATATATTCTAAGATGAACAGGCGGAAAACTTTCAAACTTAAACCTAAACAGTATGTACTATGGCCCTTTGTGGTGAGAACTTTTATCGTGGGAAAATTTTGATTTGACCTTGATCTATATTTTGACCTTGACCTATATATTCAATTGACCTTGATCTATATTTTGACCTTGACCTATATATTCATTTGACACCTTGAACTTTATTTGAACCTTTGACCTTTGATCTATATGTCTACCTTTGATCTTGATCTATATTTAGATTTGACCTTGCCCTGTCAATCAATTTTCCATTTGATCTATATATTTTGATTTGACCTTGACCTGTCAATCAATCACCTGTCACTTTTTGATGACTCACTTTTTAATTAAGACGTCACATAGAAAGTGTTTAACGTTATATTAAATTTTTATTATAAATGTTTATATGTATATTGTTTATAGTATATTTTTATTGATTATAAATGTTTATATGAATAATTTTTTTTGGTCAGCGTGTGGAATCGGACTCGGGTCCGCGACATGAAAGGCAAGCAAGCGTCTTACCAACACACCACCAACGTATGATAAAACATATGACTAGTTAAGGAATAAAAGCAAACTATTACCCCCAAGATAGATTACTAGTAGTACTCGATGTATATACATATATAAGTTTCCCCCCTCAAGGTATGTTACTTGTGTTGCACCGTCTACGTCATATTTTTATATGGAAATAAGAAATACAGTTATGTCTCGATATTTCCATCTTCGCTCGTAGATATTGTATTAAATGTATTAAGTTTTTCGCTTTACATGTTCGACTAATTCTTCAAAAAAATTAAAATTTTCAAAATATAAGTCATTTAGGAGGAGGTTTGCATTAATAATCACTAAAATAATGTTTAGGTAGTATTTTCAGCGGAAAAGACTGTGACGTATGTATAACATTGTTGTTGTTTCTTCTTTTCAACTTTAATATTGTAAACATTCATACAATGTTTTCATAATAATAATTTATGCAACAATCATCTTTCATACACGTGTCGATGGTATTCATGCAGAAACATGTTCACTATATTAGTCGTTTCAGTGATAGTCATTAATCAATAATTTAATTTATTCAGTGTGAATTCCACTAAATAAATTCAAAACATTAAAATTTAAAAAAAAATTCAATAAATAAACAAATTAGTTTTTATGAAGTGTTGATCTTTAATATTTACTATATATATATATATATATATATTTACTATATATATATATATATATATATATATATATATATATATATATATATATATATATATATATATATACATATATATATATATATATATATATATACATATATATATATATATACATATATATATATATATATATATATATATATATATATATATATCGTATTTCATACAATAAACATATAATATAACTACTTTGCCAATGTGTAAATAATATAAACTTATTTAAAAAAATTTGAGAATATTTTAAATTAATCGCAATCTTTAATCTTTAGGACCCGTACGAGGTTATGTATACACATAATATGTTGTTGCACATTCATTTAAATAAAAATATCCACGATTCAACATATACTGATTTCAATTACTGGTTACTTGCTGAAGTTAAAACATTTTACTGACGGCATAGTCCAAACGCGTAATATTACTTAAACTTTTCAGAAAGCAAGATTTGTTTTTAATATATCTCACGCGAAAACCTGACAAAATCGTAAGTTCTAAAGCAAATCTAGCGGAAGCCTACAATATAGTTGACACTAAATATACTTAAGTGGTCGTTTTCACCACAGTTTCGCAAGCTAGGCATTCCACAACTTGTAAAATAGTTATTCCGAAAACTATTTTCAATTTACTTTTCACGGAACGGGGATCGATCGTACAGCACAAAAAGAAATGAACAATTTTGTTTGTGAATATAAAACCTGAAAACGAATGACTAGATGTACATGAAAAGATTTTTTTTAACCTTATTTTTTCACGGAACGAAACCCGATTCCCAGAACAGGGGGCCATTCTCGTTTCGTGAAAAAATGAAATGAAAAAATTATTACATATAAACTAAGGATAATGATGAATTTAATTTGGTTTTATTATTTGTATGCGCCTATTTTAAAATCTAAAATTTTCGAATTTCACTATTGAGTATTAATGAGTTAATTAATCGTGCTATGCTTTAAAATAAAAATTAAATTAAAATTGGGCGGATTTTACTCCAGCACTCAATGCCACTAATGGGCCCATGGTGCTACCCCACATCCACACTAATTCATTCAGCCCATTCATCCCATTCACACAAGTACAGTATACCACTTGTACAATGCATAGCTCCTAAGTTAACAGATTTTTCTCTGAACCATCAAAATGGCTGTTTGCAGAAGGTAAATATTTTACTGACAGCATAATCTAAACGCGTAATATTACTTAAATATTACGCGTTTAGATTATGTATTATACTTATTAATTCAAATTTTGCCAGTCCTCCTGTATTCCCGAATCTGATCCGACTTTTCTATAAAAACATTTTTATTAAAAAAGGTCATGTATTTTAAATTTAACGATGTATATACTCACTCCCACGAATCTTTATGATTAAAAAAACGACCGATAAATAAATTGTCATTATTGATAATAATAAAATTTGAGGCTAGTCATCGGGCCCTGCATTAATGAAAGTTTAATTATTTTAATGCCTAAAATATTGAAATATAACTATTGTTTACTTACAGCGGGTTGAGTATTGCTTTGTTACGGATGATTTATTCATAGTAACAATTTATTATTATTATTTATTGTTTAAAAAAAAAAATGTTGAATATATTAAAACGCTACCGTTCAAAATGAAATCACAGTTTAGAATGATTTAGTCTAGTCGAATACTAGACTATTGCGCGATATTACCGCCTCTCGCGAAAAAATGGTGTTAACTATTCAGTTTAGTGGATTAAGAATGAATTCGGACAGGCTCTTACAAAATATTTAGAAGTTGGCGTGGTTGTAACCAATTCAAAAATTTTAATTGGTTACAACCACGCCACTTATAAAATGATACTATGAATGAAATGTTGAAAACAGAAAATAAACCCAAATTAATTTTGGAATTCTTGTCAATTTACAAAAACGTAATAATAAATTAATAATTATTTTTCTTTAGACTATCTTTATTAATGTATATACACATATTCATATAATATGTATATCGGTATAGTATACTTGTTTTAACGATTTGAACTTTTTGAATGAATAATAATAAAAAAGATTTAAATTAAATTCAACCTAAATGACTGTAGGGAATTGTTTTATTGGTACGCCGAAACACTTTTTACTGTGCTTTAAAATTAACTTTTTGTCTTTTGTGCTTTCTCGGATATTACATAATAAAATATTGATGTTTACGTGACATATTATACATACAGACTCGTAAAATGTAATGTATTTTTTATTTGTTAAATATTAAATTTTTGAGTTATTATTTAGCGTCTTATATGGTTCTTTAATTTTATTTCAACTTTCAGTTCAACTTTTTACCTTTCTACATGAATTGGAAAATATTATAATCGTGCTCAACATTCGATCTTTAATTGTGATGTATTATTGGGACGTTTGACTCTCGTTTTGGGAAAGTTCGTACATTAAAAACGAATTTATACGTATTTGCCTGCTGAAAAATATTCTGCAGGACAGTGCGTAAGTTAGGCGTTATTGAAAGTTTTGCTTAATATTTTGGTGTTATAAGAAGCGTTGGATTTAACTGAAAAGCGCACCTTTTCACTTCATATAACTGAGTTACTCTTCATTTAATTAAGCTAATAAAGAGAAGAAACTATTCGATTGACACTCTTTACTTTAGATAAATGTCATAAACAGAATTTCTCTAAAATTGTTTTAATTTAAATTAAAAATAAAACTGTATTTCCCAAGAAAAAAGGTCTTATAGTTATAACCATTTATAATTTGGTGAATCAGGACAGTTTACGACAGGTTGCCAATTTATTTGACATCTTAACAAGTACAACCTTTGAGATAATAAATGATGTGACAGATTTAATTTTTACTCATTCATTCAAACTCATCACATGGCCGACCCGGGAGGAAGTTATGGTTAATGAATTATTATTTTATAATAAATTTGGTGTAACAAATGTTTTGGGCTGTTTTGATGGCTCCCATATTCTAATTTTTAATTGAAATCAGAATAGTGACTACATCAACAGAAAAAGCTATTCCAGCATTTTGTTGCAAGCGGATGTAAATCTATAGAATTTTTTTAGTTTACATAGAATAGTATAGAATTATATAGAATTTATATAGAATTTTGCAAAAAGACCCAGCAAAGGTTTATGGTTATTTTCTCCTAGGAGACTCTGCCCGTATGTTACAGTACTGGTTGGTACCACCACTATATGTGGGATTTTTAATTATGGTTATTTAATTGGTCATATCTCGAGTTTTACTTGATTTTTCCAATCCCAATATGCCATACTTAAAATTCTGATAATTTTTTTTTTTAATTAATAATTACCAACACAATGAAAAATAAATGTGGCATAGTCAAATAAACATTTGTCTTTTTTAAAAAAAATGATGAACGGGTTCGTTTTTTTTTCATTATTTTGTTATTTTTCATAAAGTTCGCAACCAACTAGTGATTTTTTTATAACATAGTTGTCTCTCACACCTATTAATTTTTTTCGATTTATAAGCGTATACTCGTATAGCTATGTATCTTTTATTTGCATAGAAAGGGTTTACAGTTTTACAGAGATGTTTGTACCGGATGAAGATGATCGTGGCAACTCGAAAGTGAAAGGGTTATGCTGCATGTGCTTTCACGAAGAAAAGAAAAGGAAAAGAGCAACAAGAAAACTTTGCGTGGATTGCCAAAAACCTGTCTGCGTGGAGCATAGCCTAACCCAAACAAAATATGCAAATTGCCATCTAAAATAAATTGTTATGTAAATATTTACAATAAAAAAAATTTTCATGAACTACTATATTTGAAATACCAAATAAAATATTTTTTATATGTCAAAATCTTCAATTTTTTTCGGAAGTGATGTCAATGTACTTTGTACCATGAATTGAAACTAGCGAAAAAAATGTATACTTCTCATATAAAACTCATAAAAAAAAATATTTACAATTGTAAATCCCTGCCCATTATCGTATAAAATTTTAAAAAATTACTGAAAAAGTGTTAAATTAGCATTTTTCTGACGTTTTCGAATGAACCTCAAAAAATTTGCCACTGAGCAGGAGGCCCTTCAAAATTAAATGATGTAGATGTTGTAGATGTAGATGTTGCTTGACTTCCTTTAAAAACCATTTTTTTTTGGTATTAAGGAGTTGATTTTAGAATCTTCCTATATTTAAGCAAGTAATTTTATAAAACAATAATGATTAAATATTTGAAAGAATTTGCAAGTTAATGATGACCTGGATGCGCCTGGTTTTATAGTCTTCTCGGTAATCAAATTACCCGCTATTAATTGATAAATCCTTTATCATTCAAATTATTATCTATTGCGTAATCATTTAAGTTAGGTTAGGTTAGGTTGAGTGGCTGCTACAGCACACTTAGACCGGCGACGGTCCGTTGTGATACCACAGGTACTACTTCCCTACTACGCTTATGAGAACCAGTTTGACCTACTTAAGTAGCGTCATAAGTCTCACACCTTACAGTTTTCGAGATCAGAGAGGCAGTCCATTGAGAATTTATCCAAATATTCATGTCTTTTGTGTGCCAAAGCCGGGCATGAGAATAGGAGGTGGACTACCGTCTCTTCCTCCTCCTCGTTCATATACAGCTTCTGCAAAAGTCATTTGCTTCTAGACAAATCTCGCATGTTCTCCAAGTAGGCAGTGTCCTGTGAGTATCCCCACGATCGTTTTTAGTTCACGTCTTCGTATGGAGATAAGTGTCTTTGAGCGTTTCAAGTCCAGCTTTGGCCAGACTTGCCTTGCTACACTACATGAGAGGGTGTTCGTCAAGCTTTCGTCACATTTCATTCGCTGAGGCTTCTTCCTCCTTTTTAAACACAGTCTTGAGTGCCTTTATGGGCCTCCCCAACTTTGCGCTTTCCGGTAGAGTTGGAAAGTTGTACCATGCCTCGCTAGTTCGTCCGTCCTGCAGTTCCCCATGACGGCCGAGTGGCCGGGGACCCAGACTATCTGGATATTGAAATGCTCACTCATCTCATTCAGAGACCAGTGGCAACCCAACGCCACCCTAGACGTCAGAGAAACCGAGTCTAGCGACTTGATTGCCGCCTGACTGCCCACATAAATTGGGATATCAGTCGAGGATACCACATTATGCCTCAACCAATTCAGGACCTTCTCAATCGCCATTACCTCTGCCTGGTACACGCTGCAGTGATCAGGGAGACGAACTGATATATTTACCTCTAGTTTATCACAGAAGACTCCAGCTCCTCCTTTACCGTTTATCTTGGAGCCATTCGTAAAGAACTGCACTGCTTCTGTTTCCGCAAGCAACCCGCCCCTCTAAGATTCCTTTGAGGGGCAGGAAGCTGGGAACCTTTTCTCGAAACACAAAGTTGGTGTAACGTAGTCTAGATTCGCCAGTTCCTTCCTTAGGATCTAATTATCGTCGAGTGTCCTGTCTAAAGACACTTCCACTGAGATATAGGTGCTAGTCGGGTGGTCGTAATCGCCGCCATCTGCTTACAATAAATATCAACGGGGGGAAGGTGAAGCATAACCTCCAAGGCGTGTTGGTGTTGTCCTCAGCGCCCCGCTTATCAGCATGTAGGCGTTTTTTGCACCTTCTCGATCCCCTTTTGGTTACTTTATCAAGAGCTGGCCACCACACAGTCACCCCACACATAATTACAGGTCTTACTACGGCAGTGAATAGCCAGTGTACCAGCTCCGGCTTCAGGCCCCATCTCTTTCAGATGGCGTTCCTGCACGAGTACATGGCTATATCAGCCTTGTTTATTCTTTCCAAAATGTTGGGCTTCGAACTAAGCTTACTGTCCAAGATTACGCCCAGAAATCTTGCCTTGTGAATAAAAGCTAGTCTCCTGCCATGTAAGAGAGGTGGATCTACTACCGGGATTTTATATTTCCTAGTAAATAGTACCAGTTCAGTTTTGGACGAGCTAATTGCCAGTCCACCTCTGATGGCCCACCTTGTAATGATTAGGAGGGCATTTTGGATTAACTCCTTCACCGTGATTAGATATTTGACAGAGACAGCTATCGCTACGTCACCTGCATAAGCAATCACCCGATCCTTTCTCTCTCCAGCTCCAACAGCAATCCATTGATCCAATGTTCCAGAGAAGAGGAGACAGGACACCTCCCTGCGGGGTTCTCTTAGCCACCCGCCTCCTGATAGTGGATGCCCCCAGCTCCGAGTTAACCATCCAGCGTAATCATTTAACATGCATATAGATTTCCCAATTACTGATCTTATCAATATAGATTTAGCAAGCTCCTGGTTCGCTAGATTTATTGTCCAATTTTTCATTATTTGACATATTCTTTACCATTTTGTTCCCAACAAAACTCAAATGAGGATTGATCCTTGTCGATATCATATCAATATTTCGTAGTTTCACGTCATAAAGTAAAAAACCTGTGAATGTTGAATGTAGTTACGTGTATTTAAAACTATTTATCAATTCATGATGGTATAAAGGATATAAGCTCCACAAACTAAGTAAACCATACAGATCTTTATCGTTAATTTCGTTTATGCTTCTTCAACATGCTTCTTCAAAGTATCGATTACTCTCGGTTCAGATTTATAACTCTCCACTTCTCGCGTTTCTATAACAAAATCTAAATCATCCGAATTAAACTCTATGGCATTTTTAATTAATTTCAAAAGACTTGATCTGATACGAAATAATTTAAAACTAAAAATTTTGTCGTTAATTTGATATTTCGATTATCATCACATTATCTAATCCAATTTTGTTTGAAGACCAAATTACACTTGAATCTTCCAAGAAATGTTTGATTCCCATCTTTTTACGATTTATTTACATATTTTATTTTGTTTTTATATTTATTCCAAACAACATTTAACCCACATCAAATCGAAAAGTATACAAAAAAATTAATTTCAGGTGTTTTGCATTATTTATCACTCTACAGGCTACACGATTTTAATTGATAATCCGATTTTTTATACAAACCAAATAAAATATTGGAAACAAAAAATGGTTTTGACCTTTTTCAAGTGCAATGCCAACTTTATACACACAAATTTTGTAGACTAGACACCCAAATTCATTACTCTCGCAGCAATTTTAAATTGTATGGACAATGGAATCTGTGAAGAATAAACATTTTAAGATTCTCATTAAATATTGATTTTTTTAAATTTAAGCTGATTGTTGTTTTTAAAATAAATACTTTTCCGTTTTGCTTTACTAGATTTAACGAAAAATGATTAAATGGTAAATTAATATTTAATTATAATTAATTATTTTATAAGTTTGCGACTTAGGAATGAGTGTGAAAAAATTGGATTTCAAACTCTCAAGTTCAATAATCCCGACAGACAAAAACTGGAATGTTACTATACTATTATATATGTCCATTTAAAAATAATTAATATTTTCTAAAGGTGAGGCATTTAGTTACGAAACGCCCGATCCCACGGTTAAAAGAAGATGGTGGTTCTTGGGGCCTCACACACAACCATTGAATAGAAGAAAAATTCTTTGAACCACAGTTTAATTGTTTAAGTCTAAATATAATAAATTCAATCGGGCGATAAATTGAATACGACAAAAAAGACTATAACGGATTTCTTTTATACTTTTTTGTATTAAGCTACAAATGGTCGTGTAAAAAAGTATTGGAGGAGCTTGGTATATGAATCAATTTCGGTTTTAGGGAAATATGTAAAATACCGATACACTGACAATGATTTAAATTCCACTGTATAACCAAGATTCTAGAACGATCCGCCTTGCTCTTAATGAGGGGCAAAGTAGCCTATGCACTTACATAAAAAATCAGTTAAATATTATTTTTAACCCGCCGGAAGCTTCATCTTTCAGAGATTTACTTATTGTTAAATAAATCGATTTTGAAAATTATTATGAACTCGAATGATAAAAAAAGGAAAAAACTACAATTAACATGTCTTATTTAATAAATATAACACTGGATGTCCTAGTTAAAACAACACCTCTAAATAACATTTGAAATAATTATTTTCATATATTTCAATGAAAATACATGAAACCATTTCCCACCCGGAGGACTGGGATCATTTATTTCCAATAGAAAAATGGGTCGAGTAATACCTCATTTGATAGATATTTTAATTCTATAACGGTCTACCGGTTTGGTTTTATTTCATATTGTTTTCGAAAAATTTGTTTTCCGGGAAACATGAGCTGTGCATTGATATCATCATGATTGGTACAACAAAATAACAAAAATTTATGAAAATCTAGAAAACTTAATTATCTTAACCATCATTAATGGTACGCATTTAGGCCATTTTCCAATTATATACATAATTTTCGACTTATTTAACGTCATCACAAATAAATACGAGTAAGTAAACCCGTTTCAATTCATTTCACTTACTTGTTTTGACAGTGACATTGAAAAAACGAAAAGATTCAGAGTATTTTTATTCAATTTAGAATTGTTTTTGCTAGAAAGGAATAGCAAATAAGTTATTTTGCTAGCTTACTTATTTGTTAAATTCGTATTAGATTAATTTGATCCTTTCTTTGTCAGTAAAGCCGCTCTCATACGAATGACCTTAAGGTTTTTTCTATGCATTATGTATGACGAAGACAACATATTATTACATAAATAATTCAATAATTTATTTTTCTTATGTTGTCTTCGTCATGAGTTCGGATCAAAAATCCTTAAGACCATTCGTATGAGAGAGTCTTCAACCCTCAAAACCCGCTGCAAATGAACTAAAAATTCGGATTTCTCTTTTTATATGTGTTGTGTGAACAGCATAAAATATACTACAGAAACAAAAAAAAAACACAAATAACCTTTAGTAAATTATTTAACGAACAGATTAAATCGTTTATTAACTAATTTACTAAAGACTAGTTGAATAAAACTTAGACAATAATTAAAGTGTCGATAGATTTAATAACCAATACCGAGTTCGAGTTTTAAAAAAATATCAAATGTTCGTTGGCCCGAAAGCACACGTAAAGAAATTGATGTTTTTTTTTTTGTGTTAGTAAAAAGAAAATAGATAAATATTGATAGAACGAGAGGGAAATGTATTAATATGACGTCTTCCGTCGATTGTTTATGTTTATAATATTTGAGGGTGTTAGTTAAAATTCCAGAAAAAATTGGTATTTCCAAAAAAACTTTAAAAATGTTGATATAAATATATCAATTTTTTTGATACGATTTAATTCAACATTAATTTTATAACCACATATTTTAAGAACAACAGAGAAACACGAAAGACTACCAGGGATGGGCGAGGTAGACGCGGTAGTCTACACGTAAAATATAAAGTAGATTACTTGGCAGTAGTGATGTGCGGACTTACTCTAACTGGATACTTTTAACCGGATAATCAAACTGGCCGGACAACCAATTGAGTATTTATCAAACTACCCGGTTAAAATCAGAAATCGGTTAATTCAATACGTAGTACGTACGAGAGTAAATAATTATTACTCCAGTGGAATATCATATGTATTTGTTTTCCTTTTCATTCTCGTTTATTTATTTTATATTATGTTAAGCAGAGCCAAAACTTTCGGCCACAATTGCGGCCAAAAGGCAACGATAGATGATGGCTATTTTAATGCAGGCATATCAACTTGAAGTAGCGTAGTGGATTAACGAGGATCATTTAAATGTTGAATAGATATTACTCCTGATAATGAAGCAGACTCAATAATTCCAGTTTGCACACTGGACCAACATTTTACCAGTCCTTGGGAGAACGCATAAATGCAATATTTAATTTTTATTTCTACATAATTTTATATGGAATATTTAATAAATTTATTCAATAAAATGAAATATTTTTATTTTTTATTTAAAATTTAGTGTTTTACTTTTATTTTAATTTGTTACGTCTTTTTCAGAAATACCCCCTCCCTCCTCTGTCACAAAAAGTCACAAAAACTTGAACAAAATTTTTCGATACAAAACCTGTGGACTCTTTGAGATAACATTGATTTGATTAATCTCGTGCAAATTTGGAATTAGAGTCGTGTTAACGAGCTACATGGTCAAAACTTTACTGCTAAATCGTGTTGAAGAATTAGCGGCAAAATACGTCGTTATGAAAAATGTGACAAAAACCTGGCTCCACAACTGCAAGTTTCTGGCCAAATCATACATTTCTTTGCAAATGTATCTAACTTGAAGTGCTTCAAAACCAATTTCATGTACGTTTCGTCATCCATCAAAACAAACTAAATTTTGTGAAAAATTTGTCATCAGTCTGGCACATATTTAATCGAACAAGTGTTGGTTATCTTAGCGATTAGGCTTTTTAATAACTCGGTAGCACTCATAGCCTTCCTGAACTCGAATTCGTTGTACCATGTAAAGATTTCTATCGTGGTTCAGCACCAACTTTTAATACGCCGATGGTCGAGTAAGCAGAGTCAATGCTCTTGGAATCGTGGACTCGAGTTGAAAACTCGTCAGCGCCAATACTTTTTTAATTTAAATTCTGCTGCAAAATTGGTTTAACACAGCTACTGTTAAAATCTACATTCAATTTCTGCAAGTATAAGAGCCTTTTCTTGTGTATGACCGTAATGAAAATATACGGTGATGGTCAATTAATTTTCTCTATTGAATTGGCAAATATAAAAGATTTGTATATCGTTATGTTTATTCGGCAGTGGTGCAGTTAACAGAGTCGTTGATTTTGCATTTGTGAACTCGAGTTCAATTCTCGTCAGCGTCAATATTTTTTTAATTTAATTTCTTCGGCAAGTATAAGAGCCATCTCTTGTGTATGAACGTAATGAAAATGTAAGAGCCATCTCTTGTCTATGACGGTGTAACGAGTGGATTTGTTGATCAGCTGTATATGTATCAAATTTTATTATATCTAGTATTCCGATTCAATGACGTCATCCTAGTGGTACGATAACAAACTGCAATTATTCTTGTTTTAATTATCATTCCATTATTATTGGAAAAATTATATCTATATGGATTTAGAGGAATTACTTTTAAATTGCTGAGAAGCTATCTGAGAAATAGATACCAATACGTCAATAAATGGAATATATAGTAGTACAAAACATGTTTCAACTGGGGTGCCGCAAGGTAGCGTTCTTGGTTCAACACCATTTTTAATATTTATTAATGATGTTTGTAATTTACAGTTAAATGGAAATATTCGGCTCTTTGCTGATGATACCTCGATGTTTTGTAAGACTAGTACTATTGAAGATATTCCTGTAATGGCGCAAGTTGACTTAGCAATTTTGAATGAATACTTTAATAGTAATATGCTTGTATTGAATTTTGAGAAAACTAAATTTATGATATTCCAGTCAGCACACAAAAGATTAAATATTTCCTTTAATATTAGAGTTTCTAATGTTAACATTGAGTGTGTAGATAGTAATAAATATCTTGGTATCATATTTGATTCCAAATTATCGTGGCAACATCATATTGATTATTTATGTAAATAGGTAGCTCCGTTAGTGGGCTTCATGCGTAAATTATATCAGTATGTCCCCACTGCAATATTACGTAATATGTATTTTGCTTTTATTCATTCGCGACTTGCTTATGGTATCGGAGTGTATGGACTGTCTGTTCGATCCAGGTTGGTTAAACTCCAAACTCAACAAAATAAAATGTTAAAGGCTGTGTATAAGTTACTGTAGCAGCTCGAATATTCGACTCACCGATATTCGATACTGCCACAAACAAAACAATTAGTGAAATTCAAATACAAATCAACTTATTTCAATTAAGCGTTCACTAACCCCATCACATATCCATCTATCCAACCATCACATATCCAATAGCCGAACCATTACTATAAAACATTTATAGTAAAGCATGTCGCCATCTAACAACATCACCACGAACTAACAATGTTGGGTGATGCAACACTTAAGATAAGTGCAATGTCGATCGTCGCCGGCGCATGTGTTTCCTCATCAAAAACAAACACGAAGGCGACGTCACCAAAACAAAAACTACACAACAAAGCAGACAAGCAAGAAACAAACACGTTCGCTATACATATATATATCTAAAATTCTCAGTGTGCAAGACGGCAGCCATTGCCTAAATAAAAAAATTACATTTTTTTGGTGAAGCAAAATGTGGTGGTGAAATAAAAAATAAATAATTAAACTAATAAATAAACAAATAAATAAATAATTAAATAAATTAAAAATTTAATAAATTATGTGTATATGAAAATCATAATAAAATTTATTTGAATACAATAAAATATTGCGGTGTATGTATTTTATTTTAATAAGTCCATACTGGACGAAAGGAATAGGAGACAAATCCTAACAATTGGTGACCTCGACGGCGGTTTTTACCGCTTTGTGATTAAAAAAATATAATAACAACCAAGTCACGCAACCGCGTGTAAGAAAGTAATAAAAAAAAAAAAAAACGTGGTGTAGGGGACGGCCCACCCACACAACGCGGGAACCAACCAACATAAAAAATAAAATCAACCACGCAGGAAGATAATAACGTGCGTAGGGTGGACCCACGTACCGACGAGGGAATAATATATATACAATATACACGTGGCGAAGGGAACGCAACCCACCCACGCAGCGCGGGACACCGTTGGACACCGAGGGACAACCAAATAACGGTGAAGCGACTTACCCTCACCGCAGCAGGACTATCAGCAGCAGCAGCAGAAACAACAACATTTAAACCGGTACCAAGTTTTTTTTTATATACAAAAATATTTTTTTTTCTTGTACTATATTTTTTTATTAAATCATTTTTATACATTAACTTAACGTAAATAATATGTGGTTAAATAAAAAGAATAATAAAACGGTTTTTCTTAAAACCACAACCACAACGGTGACATAAAACCCGCTGTTTCAAATTAATCGCATGACCTAAAATTTTATCATACATTTTAAAATTTTAAACGAGCCGGAGTTGATTCGGATAGCGCTGGTGGCACAGCCCGAATCCTCCACGACACAAATGTTAGCCAGAATTGCCGACAAAATGTATGATGTCATTAACATCAACCAACCAAGCGTCAGTCAAGTCAATGTACCATACTGGCAATCAAGAGAACGCAGTGGAGACAGAACTCGCGGTTCAACAACAGTACCAAACTCTCTCGAATCAAGAATGTCGAGAATCGAGTCTAGACTCGACGGGCTACTCCGAGGTCGAAGCCGTTCGCGTGGGCGATGAGCTCCCTCACGAAACAGAACCCGCAGTCCCAGCAACAACACGTACCGACATGGTAAATGCTGGTTCCACGAAAAGTTTGGTAGAGCCGCGCGAAAATGTACGCCACCGTGCAACTACAACACGTCGCAACCATCGACGTCCGCGGCCGCCGTAAAAATGGACATTGACTCTCAAAAAAACTTCTAAAGTCACGGGTTGAGAGTATCACACCTCCCCTGAAACCAACCTATACGTCCCGTTTGTTTGTGTACGATAGACACAACCAACTCACCTACTTAGGCGACACTGGCGCTGACCTTTCGGTTATTCCAGCCATGAATTTCAAATTGAATTACACATTATCAAATCGAAATTCAGATCTAGTCTTATCGGCTGCCAATGGTTCAATCATCCACACGTACGGCACAAAATTGCTTAACGTGGATATCGGACTCAAACGAACCTTCACGCATGCTTTCATACTAGCTGCAGTGAACCGTCCGATCATTGGCGCCGATTTCTAAGCAAATTCGGACTTCTTGTCGATGTCAAAAACAAACGGCTGATTGATCCAGCTACAAAGCTGTCAATAAACGCCACAATGGTTCGTGTTAACACACCAACACCGATCCATTTCAATATCGACAACGGCTACGGCACTCTGCTCAAAAAGTACCCACTACTTACAGCAGAGCCGAACTACAAAATGCCAGTCCGACACAACGTGGTTCATCACATTGTCACAGAAGGCCATCTTCCTGTGTCGAGTCCACGCAGACTAGATCCGGTGCGTCACAAAGCTGCACAAGCAGAATTTCAGCATATGGTGGAATTAGGAATTTGTCGAACGTCGACATCTTCCGTCTCTTGTCCACTTCACATGGTCAAGAAGAAAGATCAAGACTGGAGGCCATGTGGGGACTATCGGCGTTTAAACACGGTTACGATACCGGATCGCTACCCGATACCCCACATTCAAAACTTCACCATGCACTTGCATGCCTGCAAAGTTTTCTCCAAACTTGATCTCATCAGAGGTTATCACCACATTTGGATTACGCAATGCCGCACAAACGTTGCAGCGCTTCATGAACGAAGTCGTTCGAGATCTCGACTTCGTTTTCGTCTACATAGACGACATTCTTGTGGCATCTCAAACTGAGGAGCAACACAAACTCCATCTGGAAACACTTTTCCAACGACTTGTCGAGTTTGATGTTCACATCAAGAGCTCAAAATGCGTCTTTGGCGCATCCACTCTTGATTTCCTCAGCCACAAGATCACCGCTAATGGCATTCTTCCGTCACAAGACCGAATCAATGCCATTAAAGAATTCCCAGCTCCAACCTCAATCAAAAGTATTCAGCGATTCATCGGCATGGTCAACTACTACCACCGATTTATACCAAAGCTCGCTGAAATACTCAATCCAATTCACAGCCACCTGGCAGTACTACTACGTAAGCCCAAAACCGCCAAGAACTTCTCTTGGCCTGACGAATGTCAACACGTATTCACGTCACTCAAGGCTGAATTGGCACGCACAACACTCTTGTCTCATCCACTGAGCGACTCAAAGCTCAGCATAACTACTGATGCATCAAACACTGCTGTCGGAGCAGTCATGCAACAGTTCAACGACAAGTGTTGGGAGCCCCTGGGATTCTTCTCAAAGAAGCTCTCGGATGCCGAAAAGAAATACTCTGCATTTGATCGGGAATTACTCGCAATATATCTAGCAATAAAACACTTCAGATATTTTGTCGAGGGTCAGGACTTCACAATTTACACCGACCACAAGCCTCTCACTCGAGCAATTCAGTCTAAAACTGAACGCAATCCAAGGTTAGCACGCCACTTGGATTATATTAGTCAATTTACCACGGACATCCAGCATGTTTAAGGTACCGAAAACGTTGTCGCGGATACATTTTCGCGCACAACATCAAACGAAACGGCCACAGTCGAGACTCACTTCGACTGCAACAAAATCGCACAAGCGCAAAAAGCAGACTTGGAACTTCAGAATTTACTTTCTGGTTCTGCTTGTCACGCCAGTTCATCACTGAAACTGGAGCTTTTCACACTACCTGGCCTCGAAATCTACTGCGAAACATCTACGGCAAATCGCCCGTACATCGCAGAGCAACTACGTCGAACCATCTTCGACACACTACACGGTATCTCACATCCTGGTGTCCGCGCAACTCGTAAATTGATTACTGCTCGATACTTTTGCCCCAGCATAAGCAAAGACGTGACCCATTGGGCACAATCCTGTTTATCCTGCCAAAAATCAAAAGTCCAGCGACACACAAAATCGCCTCTTGGACAATTCGCAATTCCACCTGGTCGATTCGAGCATATTCATTTGGATGTCGTAGGACCACTTCCTCCATCCAATGGATACTCATACCTACTCACCTGTGTCGATCGTTTCACTCGATGGCAAGAAGCGTACTGCATGAGCGACATGTCTGCAGCAACCATTGCCATCACATTCGTGCAAAACTACGTATCACGATTTGGCGTTCCACTTGACATCACCACTGATCAAGGAACCCAATTCGAGTCGAAGCTCTTCTCGGAGTTAACGAAACTCCTCGGCTCACATCGGATACGTATTACTTAGTATTCGAGCAACGGTCAAAGAAGATCTGAAGTGCTCACCAGCTGAAATGGTTTACGGTCAAACCATCAAGCTACCCGGTGAGTGCTTCATCGAACATCCTCTACCGTCTCCATCCACAACCGACACAGTAATCGACCAACTCCGCACCACCATGCAAAATCTTATCCCCACGGCAACAAGACCAACGAATGAAGCAACATATTCGTTCCTAAATCGCTCAACAATTGCGATTACGTCTTTGTCCGGGTTGATAGGGTTCGAACTGGATTACAATCTCCATACGATGGGCCATACAGAGTTATACGCCGCTTACGCAAGCAATTCATTGTCTCAATCAAAGACAAACACCACTCAATCTTCATCGACAGATTGAAACCGGCGTACGGTATTCTCAATACTGCTGATCAAATATCAGCCAGCAAACGATTTAAAACCGTCCGGTTCAACGTATAACGTCTCAAAACCCATGGTTTCTCATCTGGAGAGGGGGTACTGTAGCAGCTCGAATATTCGACTCACCGATATTCGATACTGCCACAAACAAAACAATTAGTGAAATTCAAATACAAATCAACTTATTTCAATTAAGCGTTCACTAACCCCATCACATATCCAATAGTCGAACCATTACTATAAAACATTTATAGTAAAGCATGTCGCCATCTAACAACATCACCACGAACTAACAATGTTCGGTGATGCAACACTTAACATAAGTGCAATGTCGACCGTCGCCGGCGAATGTGTTCCCTCATCAAAAACGAACACGAAGGCGACGTCACCAAAACAAAAACTACACAACAAAGCAGACAAGCAAGAAAGCAACACGTTCGCTATATATATATATATATATATATATATATATATATATATATATATATATAAATATATATATATATATATATATATATATATATATATATATATATATATATATATATATATATATAAAATTCTCAGTGTGCAAGACGGCAGCCATTGCCTAAATAAAAAAATTACATTTTTTTGGTGAAGCAAAATGTGGTGGTGAAATAAAAAATAAATAATTAAACTAATAAATAAACAAATAAATAAATAATTAAATAAATTAAAAATTTAATAAATTATGTGTATATGAAAATCATAATAAAATTTATTTGAATACAATAAAATATTGCGGTGTATGTATTTTATTTTAATAAGTCCATACTGGACGAAAGGAATAGGAGACAAATGCTAACATTACCTTTTTTATTTTCAACTCTTGAGTTGTATTCAGAAGCGGCGAGCGGAATTTTGCCTCTAGTTGCATTAAATTATTTGTGTATTACATCTTATGTCCATAAGGTTGTTACTGTTGTGGGAGTTTCATTTAACCTGCAATTTCAAACGGTTTCTCATGGTTATCTGACGAGACATTCTGTTGATCTAGTTGTGTCTAGTTTTAACAATGAATACGGTAGGAGGAGAATATCAAGTGTTGGTCCTTATAATTATAATAAGTTACCTGAATCTGTTAAATTGATTCAAAATATTCTGAAATTTAAAATAGCGGTTAAACAATATTGCCATTCCAATAGTTCACATTTCATCATATAAAAAGAAGTTAACTTTTATTTATTTGTGTTTATTTTTATATTAAAATTTTTTTTTTCTTATTATAGACTTTTTATAGGTTTTGAGTATTGGTAACCCCTTCAAAGGACATTAAATCCATTGGGGAACTGATACTTTAACAAACTATAATTTTATATACATTTATTTCTAAATTTCTAATTATATATAAGTTTGTTAATTATTTTTAAGTATATTTTTTGTTACTGGGGGTCGATTATGTAAGCATTACGAGTTACGAGTACGACCAAACGCGATTGTGTAAGACATTTCGAGTTCTCGTAATTGCGACATGTTGTTGTTGTTTTACTCGTACAAGTTTTTGAGTGCGACAAGCAACTCGTAATGGTTGAAATGATTGTTTTTATGGAAAATTTGTCAAAATTAACTAGCCAAATAAGTTTTGTATCGATTTTAAGGATTTTTAGTAGTCAATAATATAGGATTCATTTATGAATTATCAAAAATTTAATAGTTTAATCTGTTAGTATATTCATTCCATTTCGATAAAACAGCAACACTTGTTAGTGCGGTGCTTTTGGCGAATTTATTGATTTAGTATTTTGTAATATTTTGTCTTTTTTAATATAAATTATTAAATAATTCAATTTTTATACCGTATACGATTAATTGCGAGATTAGTTTATATATTTTGTATTGCAATTAAATAATAAAATAAAATTATTCTAATTTAATTTTTTGGATTTTATTTGGAATTTAATTTTATTTGTTTAAAACACAAACAATTTCGATTTAAAATATATAAATTATAAAAACTGCAAGTGTATAACAACGGGCCTGTTCAACTCTTTGTAAAGCGTCAACTTCACGTCACAAGGCCACTGAAAAAATCTGAACACCTAACAGTGTTTAGGTATTAGTAGTGGCCTTAGAGCATACAAAGCACGACTGCTAGTTGCACTTTAATATCCTCACCCACACTGTTATCGTGAGTGATAAGAGAACCCAAATATTTAACCCACTCACCCCCCAAACGTGTAGTGGTCTCTACTAAAATCTGGTGTGCCATTGTCCCTATAACCACAGATCAATGGCGATGGATTGGTGATATAAGATGTTGCGCTGAGGTATTTCAGTTTTACGAAAGATATACTCCAACATGAGATTAAACAGTATCGGGGACAGTGCATCTCCCTGCCGAACACCCGAGTTAACTGCAAAAATTCTCGATAGCCTGTTCTCAACTTTACGACATTAAGACTGTGTCACTGTCATTCTATACAATCGTATCCAATGTAATGTAAGACAGTAACTTGTATGCTGTGCAAAGGAGAGATATACCGCAATAACTTTCTCGATGTGACAACCTTAAAACGGTCCGACATAACATCGGTTCGCCATACTAATCGAATAAGGTCGAAAAGACAGTTCCACAAAGTATCCCATTCGAATACCAAGAGCTTCGAATTAATGCAGTGTACCCCAGGTGAGCGGTTTCCTTTTAATCTCTGCATGGTCTTAGCGAATTCCTCATGGGATGGATCCTCGGTGCAAATCCCGGCAGTCTGTATTAGAGGTAGCTCAAACATAGGTGACATGGTTATAATACAATTGGCATAGCTTGTTCACGATAAAATATACACAGATGTTATTTTTTGGAACGCATTGACGCAGTCTCAATGCTGTGTTAAAGTTGAGAACAGGCTATCGACAATTTTTGCAGTTAACTCGGGTGTTCGGCAGGGAGATGCTCTGTCCCCGATACTCTTTAATCTCATGTTGGAGTACATCTTTCGTAAAACTGAAACACCTCAGCGTAACATCTTATATCGCCAGTCCAATCAAGTGCTTGCATATGCAGATGACATATGCGTGATTGGACTGAATAACAACGGAGTGAAAGAAATACTTGATCCGCTTGTAGAGTTTTCAGCTTCTGTTGGACTCCAGATCAATGAGTCCAAAACGAAATACCTGATCTCTGGTTTTAGAGACAATGGCACACCAGATTTTAGTAGTGGCCACCACACGTTTGAGGGAGTGAGGAGGTTCAAATATTTGGGCTCTCTTATCACTCACGATAACAGTGTGGGTGAGGATATTAAAGTGCGGCTGGCAGCTGGCAGTCGTTCTTTGTATCCTCTAAGGCCACTGCTAAAATCTAAATACTTATCAAGTGCCGTGAAGCTGAAGCTTTACAAAGCGTTGATCAGGCCCGTTGTTATGTTTGGATGTGAAAGTTGGGCGCTGACGGATGAGTACGAGAGATGGCTCCTTACATTTGAGAGAAGAATCATGCGTGTGATTTACGGCCCTAAACGCGAAATAGATGGTACATACCGAGCTCTGTACAATTTCGAGATCAGAGATCTGATGAAGATCCCCGATATTGTACATGAAGTTAGATCTCAGCGAGTACGCTGGCTCGGTCACGTTCTGCGTGCTGATCCGGAACGAATTGTGCAGCGATCTCTGAAAGGAGAGCCACCATATGGTAGGCGCAGAGGTCGTTGCAGGCGACGATGGCTCCACGATGTAGAGAACGACTTGGCCTCTTCAGATTGTCTAAGACAGTATGAAGACCAAGCTCAGGATCGAAACCGTTGGAGCCAGATTGTTGATTCAGTAAGGGGCCAGTAATGGCCTTTAACACTGTTATTATTATTATTATTTTTTGGAAAATTGGAAAGATTCTGATGATCCGTTTTTTCGATAGAATTTTTTTTTTTTTTTTTTTTGAAGTGGAAGTTAGTCGAGTGAGGTTTCTCGAAACAATTTATTTACAAATATCTCAATATGTATATAAAAATTTGATTTGATGTTTGATACTACGAAAAATAGTAAAATGAGCTATTGGTTTTTGTGACGTAGATTATAATTATTAATTATCCCTCATTGATATCCCTCATTGATTGCAAGATGGTGCTGAGCAGGAGGCTCGTGGTTGATATACAACCCAAATATGACGACAAACACCACAAATCTCACATATATCTGGACACGAAAAGGTAAACACATACAAATTACAATGCCAATTTCTATAATGATGGGATTGATTTACAAGCACAAGATAGTTTGAAGATAGTGTATAGCTTGAAGTTAACTGCAGCATATTAAATTTATACATGAAGAAGAGGATAGGGTTAAACAATTGGATATCCTTGAGAGTTAAAATATATATGTAAGTTAATTTTTATTTACTATAACTTTTTTTGCTATTCAGTGATTTTGATGAATTAATAATTATTTTGGTTATACGTAAATATTTCTAGCGGGATCGATTTTATTTCTCAGTTTTCTTTACTTTTTTTCATGTAATTTGTTGGCGAACGTCTAAAAATCATTATTAATCTCTTCACTATCCTTTCGATTAGGAAATAACTTTTCGATTAATGAACACTTATACTCGTGGCGGCTAGAGATAACGTATTTGATATAATGTTTCATCATTTTCTAATCAAATTTGTAACCTTATCAGCAACTGAAATATCTGACACTTATATTTCAACATTCGTTATAACAGTAAGTAAAATCAATTCTAAATATCTGCAGACAAAATTATAAATAAACATAGGTAACCTCCCTAAAAATTAGTCTTACTGATCTGCTCGTCACCTCTATATATCATGCAAAGGTTGAATTATCACAACCCTATTTGAAGTGTCAAGTATTCCTTGCATGACATTACAAACACTAGAACAAATATTTTGTAGAAAGTTAAAAGTATAGGTTGATTAATTAAACGAAATTTTGCAGATTGGTTATCTTGAAGCAAGATAGCACGATTAAAAATAACGAACGTAACGAAAATTAACGTAGTAAAAATGTATGTCAATGTATGTGTGTTTGTTTCTCATTTTTTTACAAGATCATCTTGCCGAAGAATTGGCGTTGAATGTAAATCAGCCAATAAACAATTCATACAAAATCGTTAAATGATCTGATCTAAACTTGTTTATACATAACATAATTCTGTACCACTGACACCACAAATACCATTTTGTGTTAAAATAAGTGAAAAAGTGGGTATAATATTTTTTAAAATACCATACTCCTTAGTTGATTCGTTTGTAACGATTCTCTCGACGTGCGAGGTGGACACAATTCATTTCTGAAATTATGCCCAGAATCGTTAGCAGAATATTGTTATTCTCGCAGAGGCTTCACTGACGGACTAATGTTAAGCCTGGCTATGGCTCAGTGGATGGAGTGGGTCTTGATGGAAGCATGCGAAAATCTTGCGTTTCCGTCGTAAAAAAAAAAAATATAACCGTATGATGACCTTTCGATAACATAATACACAGGGCACAGGGTACAGGCAATCACAATTTACTCACCGTCGATACTTACTGTGGTCACATCCCTCTCAACGATTCTATCCCATCACTACTATTAACCCCATGGCAAATGAACCGATCAATTCAGGAGAAACAAACTATAACAAAGATAATCATTTACACTATCGAGTTCTGTATTACAATTTGATAATATTTTATTACTATGATAATCATTTGTATTTTATAAATTTTTAATTAGGTTGTAATTTAGTAGAGGTGTTAGAATATAAGTATAATAAATAATAATATTTAAATTAAATAATAATAATAAATAATAATTTGAGAAAAATGTACAAAAAAAAAACAGTAAAAAAAAACTTAGCTTAAATTGTGACCGGCCTTGTTGTTATTTTTCTGAAGTTTATTATGACGCTGGATCATTCATCGTACGGTGCACGCAATTATTTTATGATCTGTTTATGGCGTTTCGTTACGTTTTATTATTATATAAATATATATATGTAATTATCTATTTATGAAGATGAAATTATTTAATAATTTTATGTTTTATATTTTTATTTTTGGTACCGGTGATTATAAATCACGTTCAGTTTTTGGTTTCACTCACCGTACCTACTTATCAACTCACTGTTAACATCACACCATAAAAATTTTACCGTCACATGACATGCTGCGTTACATTTGCAGAGTTTTTTTTTTATTTTTAACATACTATTTTATTTTGTTAAAATTAGGTGTATATATATGAGCATATATTTATTTATTTTTTTATAATATTTATTTATTTATATATATATTTCTATTTCTATTTAATACTTCTTATAAATTTTATTTATTATAGTTATGCTCTTTTCACAATATTTCACATATTATTTTTTTAACAGCAACAATTCACAAGTACATTAATTTTTTTTTTTTGTTTTTCTTATATTGTAATTAATTTTATAATTATCATAATATATAAATTTTTTTGTTTCTTTTAATTTAAATTAATATATGTATTTATAATTATTTTTGTTTTTAATAATAACAATTTAGAATTTAATAATACATTATTTAAAATAACTTAACATTCACTATCATTTAATCTTCATCATTTCTTTTCTTTATTTTAATATTAATACAAAACAAATGATTATTCGTTTTTAATTTGTACAGCACTTCTGTACCATAGAATAAATAAAAAAAAACTAAGCACCTCGAGATTGTTCCAATTATCTCTTATATAGTCCGCATTTCACCGCTAATTTTTTAATTTTTTTTAATTTTTTATTTTAATATTAATACAAAACAAATGATTATTCGTTTTTAATTTGTACAGCACTTCTGTACCATAGAATAAATAAAAAAAAACTAAGCACCTCGAGATTGTTCCAATTATCTCTTATATAGTCCGCATTTCACCGCTAATTTTTTGATCACCCGATTTTTTTTAATTTTTTTTTTGTTATATTGGCAATGGTTTACACTGACTAAGATATTCAAGGGGTGTCCAACTATCACGTCGTTGTAGCGAATGTTTCGTTACACGTTTTATTACCATTTTGTGTGTGTGTGAACAATTTGAAATAGAAGTGTTTTCAAAGCAATAAAATGATTGTATGTCTGGCCTCTAACATCATCATATACGTACATATTATATATTATACTCGCAAAATGTACATAATTCTCAATTTTTTAATTACAATAATTTATTACTTTGGAAACACGTTATGTTAAATAAAAACTGTGGTTTATTTGTGGTACATGTTAAATAACGAATTTGTTGTTTGTTTTATAATATAAAATAAAAATATTTGGTTTTGTATTTTGAAATACAATTCGAGTGTGTCATATACGAGAAACTACAATTATATTTTTTTTGGTTTTATATATTTTATTCATATGCAAAGAATAATTGTTGGTACAACAAAACTATCCGACCACACTGCTGACTATAATAAAACAAAATAAAAATAATTTAAAATTTCATAAATTTTAATAAAACAACACTTACATACATTTTTAATGTTGATTTTATTTGGAATAGGTATTATTCTGTACATAGATACCAAAAAAATTAGTTTCGTGTGCTTTGCATGTAGATGTAGGTATTTTTTTATGAGTGGTTTTTAACTAAATGACATTTATAGAGTTTTTAGAAATTTTATTGCAAATATGAAACTCATGAGGTATTAAAGGTTAAACAAATATTGATTTACTATTGTAACAACATTAAATTATTTGTGGATGCAAATAAAATAAACGTGAATATATATTTTATGAGGCATAAAAATAATTTCCTCCCTATAAAGGTACAATTATACTCGTCTCGTTTAAATGAGATTTTGATCAGAAAGTGATGTTTCCCAATCCATCAGCTCGATTCAATCATTGATTAAGTATATTAGTATATTTAATCAATGATTCAATGCGCTTATCAAAATCAGTCATATTCATTTTTTATAGTATTAATAAAATTGTCAAGTGATATCGTCTGAAATTGCCAAACAACTGTGAATTTGTCGTTTTAACATGGAGTATCGGTTAATATTCGATTGTACAATTTGCTGAAGGTTTTGATGTATACAATCCACAAAAGGCACACTATAGCAGACAACACTCAGCAGTCTGACATATTACATTTAAAAATACATGCTAATGGAATTAATCACCATTTCATTACCCTGACTATATCACTGCAAAATAATATCACAGAGTTTAGAAATTTTCTAATACATAATTTGAGTACAGTTATGTGGGTTCATGTATTTATTTAATTATTGGTTTAAAATATTTATTTTAAAAAACCAGTATAATTTACTTTTTCCAACAAAAAGAACATAGATTCAATTTGTTAAATGAAGTACTAAATTTCATAAAAAGTAATACAAAACAAACAGAATTAGATCGATTTATAATAAAAGCAACTAAGTCTCTACAACATTTTATAGAAACTAACTCAAATATTGTTATTTTAAATAGTGATAAGAGCAAAAAATGAGTAATTATGGTCAAAAATGATTATAACAATAAAATGTACGAATTATTATCTGATGAAACAACATATAAAAAACTTTCTAAACCACCTTGTGTTAAGAGTGAAATAGAATTTAAATTAAAACAATTACGATCAACAAACCAAATTACAGAAGATATTTTTAATACTATTAAAAAACTCTTTTTCTACTGCACCTAGAATTTATGGTTTACCTAAATTACATAAACTAGGCATACCTCTTAGGCCAATCGTATCTAATAGAAACTCATTAACATATCATGTATCAAAACATCTAGTGACACATTTGAATGTCCTTTGAAAGTAGGTTGAACATTAAAAATTCTTATGAGTTATAATCTAAGGTAAATAATACCATTATTGGAGAGATTGACATATTCGCAACATTTGAGGTAATTAGTCTGTTTACGAACATTCCAACTAATATTGTTCTAGATATAATCAATGACCGGTGGTTAGAGATAGAACCATGTACACGAACCATGTATATTAGAAAAAATGATTTCTTAGATCTTTTAAAAATAATAAAGTTGAAACTGACAATAAATTAAATTATTTAGACTTATCACTAATTGGTATTCAAAACCTATTTCCTCCAACAGAATCTTGAATTGTCATTCATATCATCCAGATTATATAAAAATGAATGTTGCGAGGAGTTTTATAAAACGAGTTTTAGCAATAAGTGATAATATTTATAAAATACCAATATATCAATTTAATAGAACAATATCTGGAAAAAAATAATTATCCAACCAGAACTATTAAAAAATTAACTCGTGATGTAATTTACAATATTGAAAACCAACAGCCACTTACACAAATTTTAACTCAAGACACTACTGATAATAATTCCCCAACAATTAATGTTCTCAATAGTGCATTATAAATAATTTGTTTTTATCCACTGATGATGACTGACAAGCCGAAATATTTGGAAAATAAATTATAAATTATAAAAACTTATTTAACTGTGTCTATAAAAAGCTAAACTACTCCTATCAAAAAATAAAACAGACACAAAATTGGAACAATATACTCGTACATGTTTATTTTTATATTTTAAAAAGTTCTTTTTATGATGCAAAAATCATAAGTTTTACCTTGGCATGCGATTTAAAATTTAAAATCAAAAATGTATTACGAACAGTTTATTAATTGGTGAAAGCTCTGCTATATGGACATTTCAAACAATTTTTAAAATGGGGTTTCCATGCGAGTGAAGTTAGACCTAAATGAGAACTAAATAAAAAAAATAAAAAATAGTTTTAACTTAGTACAAACTTCAGACGCCATATATGACTTGTGAAGTTTATACTAAAACTAAATATTTGTGAATGTATTAGTCAAATAATAGTGTATTATAAAATACAGTCATCATTTAGGCAAATAATAAAACATTTAAAAAGTAACATTGAATAATTAATTTACTTCCTTTTATCATAAAAATTTATGAAATAAATAAAGCAAGAGATTCAATATTTACCACAAATCTCACTATATCTCACTAAAATTTTCAGGACTAAACTAATACCACAATCTTGCCTAACCGTTTGAGAAGCTAATGGCTTTCACATGGTCAAATTGAAGTTTCAGTAAATTTACACTATAGCATTTTCTTAAGAAATTGCGTATCTTAAGATTTTCTCTATTTAGCACAAATCTTCCTATGATTTTTCGATAGGCCTGAACTAGCACTACAATCATGCCAAACCGTTTGAATAGCTAATGGTTTTCACATGGTCAAATTGAGGTTTCAGTAAATTTACACTATAGGATTTTCTTAAGAAATTGCGTATCTTAAGATTTTCACTATTTAGCACAAATCTTACTATGATTTTTCGATAGGCCTGAACTAACACTACAATCATGCTAAACCGTTTGAAAAGCTAATGGCTTTCACATGGTCAAATTTGAGGATCTATTTCTAATTTAGGATAAACTTCACAAGCGTGGTGAGCCCTATAATTTTGAAAGCTCGTACAGACATTAAGAACATTTTAATAAATCTAACACAAAAAACCGCATTAAAATTCATTAATTGGAACGAAAGTTATGAATGTTCTAGTGAAAAAGTCTAGTTGGCAAATAAAATTCAAAATACAATCTACCACTATCTTGACATGAATCTAGCACCCACCAAAAATAATAGTTGGGAACACTGCTTTCTGTTTCTATGGTAATCGTAGAAAAAATAATTTCTATTGGTCTGAGTGTGCTTTTGCGAATGAACCGAACGGATATCGCTAGTAATAAACAAACAATTATTATAAGTGCCCAAACTACGATAAAAATTGTTTGAATTTTTTTTTCAATTGTTCGAATAAAAACTAATTAATGCTGTTAACTAAATAATATACATAATGTTGTGATAATAATACATTGTGTTCCTTCTAATGTGCGTTTAAAATTTAATTTATTTTAAACCGTAATGACAGATTTGAAAAAACAGCAACTTTGTATTCATAATTAATAACATTGAATTATGGTTTGTGTTGTTATTACAGATTTCATATTACAACACAACATCTAATACAATTATTTCGCCATGTACGTTGGCTAAAATAAATAAAAATATTAATGATTTTAATTAACGGCAGACTGATGCCATTAAATAAACAAAATACAAAACGCTGATGTATTCAGCGTCTTCAATTGTTTTCAATAGTGAGTAATTATAATTTGTTTTGTTTTAATTTAGTGGTTACATTTTTGAAAGAGATTTTGAGTGTTCCATATGAGATACAATTAAAAATTTGATTATTAATTTAAAAAAGTTCAAATAGCACGAACAATAGAATTTTAATTTATGGTTATTATTCACTAGTGTATCATATCACACTATCCATCCAAAATGACTACATAATTAAAATTTTGGTGTGTGCATCAAATGACTTTATCATACAGGCGTGTGTATAGAATTAAATTTTCATTACTCAACAAATATTTTATGATTTACATAACACAGTTACATTTTTAATTACATTCGAACTAAATTAAAAAATCATCATCATTCCGCATCTGTGGTGCAGATGATTTTTTACGAAACATTCTATCTTTTAAGCTATTGATGATGAAAAATGATACTATCGACACATAATACCGAAAACAAAAAAATTAAATCGTTTTTCCACTAAAAACTCTTGAATAAAATTTATATTTTACTCTCAAAAACATAAATCATTCCAACAAAGGTTCAGTGTAAATGTGGTCTTTAAATTTGATCTTTTAGACTACCACCAACGCTAAACAGTACTTATTACCTGGTATTTTTAAAAAATAAGCTACCAATTCTTCTGATGGAGTTATCTCAAAGGTTCTTGGTTCTTTTGTGACTTTTGTCACGACAGCACTTATTTAAAACAAAAAAGTTTTTATTTTAATTTGATTAACATTGGATCACCTCTGTGTCTATAAATCTCAATCTCTTCGAGCTTGTATATTATTTTCATATTTGAGTTGACGGTGACGGTGTATATGTTTCTCTGCAATTATGTATAGAGCATTGTTTGATTTTAAAAGGGTAATTTTATGTACCATTTATATTTGCTGTGTGTTTGCTGTAAATCTCTGTATGAATGTTCGACCTGTTTGCCCGATGTAAACTTTTGGATAATCATTGCATATCATTTTTATAAACTCCACTTTCATTTTTATGGTTTCGTTGTGATCTTAATTTTTGTTGTAATTTACGCCTGGTGTTATAATGTTTACGTATCTTTTTTTGTTTTTAAATTCATCCTGAGAACCAAATTAATGATGAACTCATTTCGTGTGGCAATATGATGTATTCTGAGGAGTTCTTCATTGTAGTTGGAATTTATTTACGGCTATCTTGTGTTGGCATTAGTTTATGTTGGCTTTCGGTATATTTTGAAGTTATGTTTTTGGTTGATGTTTTCTATAGATAAATCCAGGAAGTTGATTTTTAAAGCTCTATTGTCATTTTCAGTAAATTGTCGCTGTCGGTGATTATCATTTAATTTCATTTTCGGTGTATTGAGTTGTTCTGTGAATTGTTTTTTATAAATGAAATCATTTGTTTGTTGTGTGATAAGCTTCCACCCTAAATTTCAAAACTATATTTGAGTGGCTTTTATTAATATTATCAAAATACTCACAGTGTCCAACCTTTGGGCATACAACTGCACGAAGGTGGCCTAGAACTGAAGTATCGATATATTCAAATATTCAGTAAATTTGCGATACTATTCGACAGCACTAGGAGCTGATGAAACAAGTAAATAAACGGAGATGCCTGCTTATGACTTTCACCGAAATCTGAGTGCTGGGATGTTCTACCATCACATTTTCGATAATCGATAAACATTTGTGTCTCTTTTTTCACGAACAAAATTGTATTCTTTTCTATTTCTATTGTGATCATAGCTTACACGATTCTATTTCTATAAATTCAGATCACCAATATTTTTATTTTCGATGGCAAGTGAAAAGAGGAAAAAGAGATAGTTTGCAAATTTATTCTAACAGGCTGAGATCGTAGTACAAAAAACGCAATGAAGTACAATTTTGTTCGTGATTAAAGAGACAAACGTTTCTCGAATATCGAAAATGTGATGGTAGAAGATCCCAGCACTGGATTGAAGAATTTCCGATATTTTACGTTACAAATTTGGCGAACGAAATAATCAACTCAACACAAGTTTATAGTTTGTTGTTTAATATTTTGTGTACATAGCTTAAATTTTTTTTATTAAACGTTGAATTTAGAATTTTCTTTTTACATATATGATTTTAGAAATTTTTCTGATCTAATAAATGTAATGATTTTTTATTTTATTAATTTTAATGGAAATTGGTATATTGCCAAGATAGTGCATCTACATCGTTTTATTCGCCAAAATGGCTCGTCCGTATATCCGCCATTTACTGGAAAGGATACCGAATGCATTCTTTACCACTATCTGGCTCGAGAAAATCTATAACTAAAGGCATTTTTATTTAGCGGGAGAAGCGAAGTGCTCCGATCAGGATTGAGACGCATTCGATTAGGTAGTAATGGGAATACCTCATCTCCAACAAATACATATGGGTACTCAATGCCGCCAAGTTTTTCTGGAGGTGGAAAATTTAATTCGTCTCCACCACAAATAATCGATCTTCCGAAATTACTTCTCCAGAATATGTTGCTCTTTTCAACATAACTGACTGGGCATCGCATACTGCAAACAGATCTACACTGTGGCTATGTTTGTAGTCCCTATATACTATTCCAACTTTTCCAAATGCCTGAAGCTGAATTTAATATGTCGATAATACTTACTAATAATATTGATATAGATATTACTTACCTTATGGTGACGTGTTTCCCAACCATTATTCCTAAAAATTGGAGAAAAATTCACGGCTCGTTAAATTGTTGGCTAATTTCCTTCCATATTATAATGCTAGGCTTAGGAAAATCGGTTCCCTTTAGCACGTCCCACAATGCTCCACATGTCTCCGCTATTATTAAGGTAGTAGTACTTTTCCCTATTCGATATTCATATTTCCCAATGGAAACCATACTATAATTGCTGGTGAGATATCTATTAATGATAACCGCTGTACTTCAGTGATTAACCTTGCCCTAATATAAGTCCTTTGAATAAGAGGGCAAACCATCGCTAATAATTCATCGAATGTCGGTGGTTTCATTCGGTGGTAATTGGTGAACGCCTCGGTGTCAGATACCCTCATTTCTCTGACCAGGTTACAATAAAACCCTTGCCCTTGTCGGTTGCGATTTACCGGATTAACACTAAACCGTCCATGATAAATATGCTGTTCGGTGCACATTTTTCGTTTTAAATACAATTAGGAGTGTCAATTGATCGAAAATCGACCATGTCTTAGCATAATTTAAAATATAATTTGGTTTTACCCATAAACAAATTTGTCTCTGTAATTGTGTTTTCATATTTTTTCCTGTTTTCACAAGTTTAGAGGCAAGCCGACATCTTTATATTAGTGTTAGTTGTGTACACTCACTACATACTCGTACATGCCAACAATTGAAAAAATGAAGAAACACTAACGCAGTTTGGTTTGCTTTTTACTATTGGATATGACAAACGGCAACGTTGCATATAAATATGTTTATCTATTTGATTAAAATATAACAAACAACACTCATACATACAAAAAGCCAGTAACATTTTTTATTTTTCACTTTTTTGCTGGGTAAAAGTAGATCAAATAAAATTAAAATTAAACACAACATTGCCGTCTATTGCACCAACCCTAACGCCAATAAAAAGTCGATTTTGGCAATAGTCTGTGTGTGTCTATGTGCATAGTTGGACTTGTTAATATAAAATATTTTGTATGGATACATTTTTCAGTGATTCTGGCTGAACTATCCAACCAATTTTCGAGAAACATAGATTGTGCACATTTATAGAAGGATACCTTTCGATTGTGTGATTTTTATGAAAATCGGTTGGATGGTTTCGGCGTAAAAGGGAGGACAAAATTCATGTATGCCTATTGACATAATGATATTAGAACCGAAACTGATATATCTTCGTTAAAGATATTAATGAGGTTTTATCTTGAAAAAGGCATGTTGTTTATAATATTATATTGAACAGCAAAAAAAATGAAACCTGAATGATAATTGAAAAAACAAATAAAATGGCCGCATCAAAATAAATACAAATAAATTTACTGTAATTAAAAAAACTTGGGAAAATGAATTAATAATTGAATGCCGATAAAATCTAGGAAAAACACTTTGAAAATCGCAAAAGACGATATTTACCCAGTCTTTGCAAATTGAAAACGAAACCTTTGAAAAATCTAATGCCAAACAAAATAGAATAAATTTTCAGCAAAAACATCAGTGTTTAACTTCAACTCAAGAAAATGGTAAATTCTCCTGTACGGAGAATAAAGGTTTTGATTTCTTGATATTTTCCATTTCTCGAAAAATTCAGAAAAGTATAACAATTATGAATTGCTTTCAAAATGCAGATATTTAAAAAACAATGTTTACAATCTTGCATATGTGTGCCAGTATTAGCTAGTCTGTATTTTGCTAAACTATGTTAGTTCAGGTAGTATTTTTACAACAACTAAAACCGAAGCATGATTGTAGAACAGTTGAATCCGGAAAACGTTGAGCGTAAATAGCAACAGCATTTTCAAGATTTCTGCCAGCTTCTCCATAAACCAGAACCATTTCAATTTTCTCTGGCACAGTTAAACGCTCCATTCTAAAGTATTTTGTCGTTTATTTTGCAATTACGAAAAACATGAAGATAAGAAATAACACAAACGTTAAATGTGATTTACAAAACTGAATAAATTGTTTTGATGACGAATTTTGAGTATTTCCAATGAAAACGTGATGTTTTTTTATTTCAAACGTATTGCAGAATCAAATGCGTGTGTTCTAAGAAGGAAAAATTGAAAAAATTGAATTTCGTCGATTACAACGCCATCTGTCATGAACCGAACAAAATATTTCATTCAAATCATACGTACTTTTAGTCGTAGAATCCGTATCTGCAATAAAAAATATGGCTTCCTATCTTAGTTTAAAATTTACCCCCGCCCTACCTACAAAGCGGGGGTGGGGGACTATTTTTTTTGCACTAATGTATTTCCCCCGCGGTACGATTAAATTTTGATTATGGACATTTTTTCCGTAGAGTGGCTATTTTTCGAGATATCAGTTTAAAAGAAACACCCGGTATGTTGAAGATAGCTTAATAAGGACAATGATTATCACGTATTATTGCTTATTATTTACGTTCAATCATCTATAGATAAGGCCATGTTTTTCTGATAAAAATTAGTGATTCTAGAAAATCGAGAAATTTCTCGACATATTTCTTGAGAATTTGGAATTGTTAAGTTTTGATTTTTCTCGAGAAATATTAATAATTCTCGAAATAAAAATTCTCGAGGAGAATCCCTAGCGTTTAAGGAATTTTCTGTTTTTCTTTTGATCTGGGTTATAATCTAGTTAAAACTTCCCAAACAATTGAAACGAAAGTTGAGTTAACAAAAATAATTGCAAAAATCAAAACCATTGAAATATAATTTACTATGTAATTATGTATACAACTACAACGATATCAAATCTACAATCTCTCCATGTCCGCATGTAGTATGTAGTATGTACATATACCTAGGGTGTAGAATATAAAAAAACGAAGACAACCCTGAAATAAACTCCTTTTAGAAACCTGTTTAGTTCATGTACATAAAAAATATTTTACCACCATATTATTATTTTTATTTTTCAGAACAATTGTATACTGTAGTTTCACAACCAAACCCACTGTAAATACTGATTCATTGTATGTAGGTATGCATGTACATTGTAAAGATGTACTAGAAGAAGGTTACAATATTCACGAATTAAGACTAACAGAAAACCAAACGACCTTAGATCATATCGAAACAAAAAAATTAAATATTTCGCGTAATTAAAGCTAATTAAATTTACAATTTTATAAAATTTTATTTATTAAATATTAACAAAAACACTATTAATTAATTCTCAGTACATATTTATTGCTATGTAGTGTACATATACATATATCTGTATAATATGTAGTATTAATTATTATAATTATTATTTGTTCCAATGGGACTACGAAAATAATTCGAACGTTTTGTAATTGCCTTTATGTAAATTGTTTGGGAAAATATTTTTAAAATCAGTAATTAACAAAACTTAAATTAATTAAAACTGATAAAAACCGGAATATATAATAAAAACAAATAAATTAAGCGCGTATAATATTATCATTTTTGTTAATCCAATATCCATTTTTATCTATTTATTTATCTATTAGCTATTCAGTTTTAATTTTGTGCCAATCAATCATTTTTTTACAACCAAAACACGAAAATATGTCACATCGCGTAATTCGATATTGTATAAAATTGGAAAAATTAAATTGTATTTTGTTTGTTGGGTTTTCAATTTTCGTTTTTATCTCGCGACATGATAATAAATTGAAATCGATGCGAAAATTTTAAATAAATCAAAATAGCGATTTTTCTATTTAATACTGCTGGCTGGTGCAAATCAATATACAAAACTGAAACAATTCATAAGTCTATGATATGAATATCGTTTAAAAATTTAAATCGAAAATTAATTTTCTTTAAGAAATGTTTTAATTTCAAACAAAATTAAAAAACATTTGATCGCCAATCTTCATGTAATTAAATTAAAAATGAGATAAGCTCCTGCTACATGTCCCATACTCGAGTTGAAACAATTTTAACTTTTCAATTTAATTTTCTTGCTATACCGAATGACCTTTGACGAATGCTGCTCGTATGCCGATGATATACGCTGATATCGTAAACTTTTTTTGTAAATTATACTGACGAAGGTGAACTATCACATTAGTACACCTACAGAGGCGACGATGCCGAATGCGTTAGCTCTGAGGCTTAATTTTCTAGTTGTGAGACGAGTGGAACTAGAAATTAATTTCAGAAGTACTTCGTCAGGCTTCTGTAATTCCGAAAGAGATATGAGATCTAGTGTTTTTTCGATAGACGCAGTTGCGTTATCGCTTGTGCGTGATATACTGTCAACGACAACATTATCTTTACAATATATTGAACCTCCGTTGAAAACTGCGAAATAAAATCCAAATGACGAGCTTGTCGTAAACTTCTTTCTGTTTTGGAGCATATCAAGGTTAGGTGTAAATTGTAATGTAAATTCTCAACCTTCTACAAAAAATCGTAAATGTTTAACCTCTAAGTTTATGCCGTGAGGTTTTTTTGGAATATGCTGAGGTTTTTTTTTTTTTTTTTTTCATATACACTTTTTGGTTCATAGCCTTACCTTGGATTCACACAACATTCATTCATTCATTCAATTCAATTCATTTGCATTCACCCTGTACAGTGACGTGGAAGATGGGTCGGCCCATGAGTTCTACATTCCAACAGAGGGTCATAGAGGTTTTCAATTTAATCACCGATCGTAATCGGAGATGAAAAATCCCTTTTGCATCCCGCCTCTGTTGGGATTCGAACCCGGTAGCTCCCGATCCAAACGTCGCAGCTTTAACAACTGCGCTATTTGCTCGGTCAAATGCTAAAGGTTCCTCACATCCATTTTTGAGTTGCTGCAAGACGGTTAGGATTGCAGTATTCGAGGAATCAGTAGTAATCTGATTACCCAATAGTGTTGCATGAGCAAGCGTACTTTTATTCTAAGCGAATGCTTCCATGAATTAACTATGCCAATAAATTGTTGAATTTGTTGAATGAATGTAGGCATTGGAAATACTGACATAGCTTCAACTCTTTCTTCGGATGGGAATATTCTCTTAGGGCTAATTTTGTAACTTAGACAGTTAAGAGCATTAACACCAAAAACGCATATTGAAGTTTTGATATTGATATCAAAATCGACAACCCTTTGAAACAGAAACTACAAGTCCACTCCTCCAACTACGTCGTTCATGAACCTTTGAAATGTTTGAATAGCATTGCGTAAACCTAAAGGCATTCGCGTGAATTTTAATAAGTCAAACGGAATGGTAATTGCTGTCTTAGCAATATCTTCTGTAGCAACAGGTATGATGTGCCCTGACTAGGTCAATTTTAGAGAATATGGTATAGGTTAGGTTCTTAGAGAAATGTTGTATATGGGGTTTAGGGTATAGGTCAGGAACGGTGACGGTGTTTAATCTTCTATAATCATCACAAAGTCTCCAATTAAGTTGTTCATTTTATCTAACAACATATGCAAAGGAGTAGACACTGGAGGACAAGATGGTTGGCATTTTCCCAATTCCACCAATTTTAACCACGCTTTGCAGACAATGCAGATTAAAAAGATTTTTTTTTTTAAAGTGTAGATTAAAATGCATTGAATGCGCAATTCTATAAACTTTAAAATTAATTTATAAAATCTCTCTAGGAATTGTCTACATTATTGACGTTGTTTACGTTGTTGACGTCGTCTACGAGTTGTCGACACGTTTACGTAGAAAATAATAGATGACGCGTAAATGCACATCTCTGATTAAGAGTAAGTAAAATCAAAATGAAAGAATTTTTAAACAATTAGTTTAAAAAATTAAATATATAAGAAATTGTTTTATTAAAAATTAATTCAATTTAATTTATTACTTTTTAGAACGAAATTTACAAGCAGAAGCCATTGATCTCCAGCACCGCTACGTAAAGGTGCTCGAAAAAAATGTACCTTCTACGAGCACCTCAACATCAACGGCTGCTGCAGTTACTCCCGATGCTATTGATTCGTTTTTAGTTTCCATGAAACCATATTTGGAGCCACTACGGTTAAAATTCCGGTTTAAAGCAGCAGAATTTGATGAGAGTGGTAAGCGAAACGATGGAGGAACAGGACGAGAGTGACAGAAATGCTAACAGATAAGTTTCGTTTAATAATTTTAATTATTTTTTATGTATATTTGATTGTTTTTTTGTTGTTGTTAGGGATTGAACCTGAGTGCAACTTAGGACGGAACCGCTACAAGAGGATTCGAACGGTCTTACGCCCATTGAAGTCAAGAAAAATGGATTTAAATTTATTTTATTTATGTTTGTGATCTTTTTTATTATATATTTTATTTTATATTATTAATATTTATATACAGATATAATTTATGAGGTTTTTATGCCTAATGGAAAATTAAAAAAGTATTTGTATGCATTTTATTTTTTTCCATGTATGGGGAAAAGCCCTCAAATAAAAAAAATTAATTGATTAAATTAAAACAATATTGAATTTGTTGTACTTTTTTATTAATGTTATATTTAATAAAGAATATTTTAAAAATTATTTGCATGAATTTTATTTTTGAGTTTCCAAGAAAAAATTTAACAAAATTTTTTAAAACGCTATTTTATTTGAACCTGCTTAGGTTCCAGCCAACTTTAATAATAATTATTTGGCATAGACAGAATAGCTCACCCAAGATCTTTTTTAACTCGCGAGGTTAAATATGGAACAATACGTAGCTTTGTAATTCTCCTCACTATAATTGGCAACTTCAATTTTGCTCTCCTGCCATTCTACTTGTCCCTCTCCACAAAAGTATTCAGCAAATTGGTCCCGTACTTTTTTCGCCACAGTGGTTGAGTTTCGATTATTTGTTCTTAGAGGCAATAAATTGCTGTCAAAGTTGTTCCAAGAACCTCAAATTTTGTATTTTTTATAGTTTAAAATCGTTTATAAAATATCTATGAATTAAAATATTTACCTGGAACAAAAAATCCTCTTATTTCGTGGTTTATCAGATCAGGTGTGATATAATTACTGTTCCTCTACCTCAACCAATTATGTAGACAGACACAAGATTGGATGATACCTTCCACTAAACTTAGATCTGCAATTATTGGTGCTTTAAAAATTCGCCATTTTGCACATAATATACCAAAACAATTTTCAATTATCCGACGAGCACGACTAAGTCGATAATTGAATTTTTTTTGTTGTTTGGTATTGATAGTCGTATAAGGTTTTAACATATTTTCTGTTAAAGCAAAGGCGTCGTCGGCTACGAAAACATAAGGAGCAGCTTTAAAATGATCTGTAACATTCCTTGGCTCCGGGATACTGGAAAATTATATAGACTATTATAATAATAATTTTAAGAATTTTATAGTCACAGGATACTTACGGAAGAGTTTTATCGTAGAACCGTTTTCCAAAACTGCTTTCTCTGAAAACTCCTCCATCACTCTGGCGACCACCAGCACCAATATTGGACCAATAAGGAAAGTTCCATCTATCATGAAATCAAGATGCCACCGTTTCAAAATATTCTGCGGATATTTTAGGAAATACTTTTCCTTGTAAGACTGTTGTTATTGCCTTAGTAGTTTCAGTCACTATTCGGTGTACGCTGGTGGGTAAACATTTATTTGCTATAGCCAAGCTGACTTGCGATTCACCAGTCGCAAGATATCTATTACACAAATAATATCAGTTTCGTACATACGATTAAATTTATATAGTTTGATTTATTAGTTAATTTACCTTAAAGTCACAACCAACCTTAACGGCTTAACGGCTCTTTAATTATCGTTTCTTTTTGGATTAATGGCGCTACCATGGATAAAAGTTCCTCGAATTGCTCTAAGTCCATCCGGGTATAACTATAAAATAACTGCGGGTCTATTTGCAGCTCTTTAAATATGGATGTAAAACCGCCACTTTTTCCCCGGTCCACATAGTACGGTGGTACCCAATATTTTTTTTCTTCTTTGAAGCGCCTGATTTGACTAGTTCATCATTATCTGGTCGCATTTTAATTATATTTATGATATGCATCTCCATTTTAAAATTTCCACAGTCAATTTTGTATTTCACTTTCACTGCACAACTACTTATATTCACAACAATCAACGAATTATTAAAAATTATGAAATTTATTGGTTATGTATTAAGAATCTCTCAAAATGTAACCATAAAAACCACCATAAATAAAATAAAAATATAAATGTCTGTCTTTGTCTCTCTAATAGCTATTTTGATTGTCTTGACTATTCTGTTTTATCTAGTAAGAAATACTCTTCAGTAGTTTTTCATAATGGAAATCAGGCTTTACTCAGAATATGAAGTTAGTCATTAGGTTTTGCTCAAAAATCCGTCTATTTTGCTTGTCATTCTATGTTTCCTTTTTCTACATTTAGATTTGTACTTGGCTGTGACTACACCAAATCTGTGTTTCATCTGTGAATAAACATTATATTGTTCGATTTTAAAGTTTTCTATTAATTTGATATGTATTTTCCGAGTAGTAATTTCTTTCTTTTTGTAGTAAATTCGGTTCCATTTTGAATTTTTTTAACAGTTCAAAGTTTTGACGGGTTATTTTAATATTTCTGCATTTTCTTTCTAGTAAATTAAATTTCGGATTTTTGTTTAATTAATTTATCGGGTTTCTAATTAATTAAATATGTCTTCATCAAGACAAAGTGTGATAAATGTTGCCGGCGGCCATACTAAACGACCATGACGTTTTATAATTATCACCGCATGACACCTACAGCCTTCGATGATTTACTCTCAATCGTAGGGCCTCTAATTCAACGATTAGATTGAGGAGAAAGGTCCATCACTGCAGGTCAACGTCTTTCATTAACCCTTCGGTAAATATTGTCATAATTATCATATATTGTAATCGTTGTATTTATAATTAACCATTTTCATGATATTTTTTAGTTATCTCTCTAGTCGTGACAGCGTGATTTCCATTAGGAGATACGTATATCGTGTCGGACAAAACACAATTTCAGAAAATATAAGAGAAACTTGCTTAAAATTGTAGGACGCGTTTTTCCTAAATTCTAACTTCCCTCATTGTAACGGAGCAATGAACGGAAAACACGTGATCATACAAGTTAGTTGTTTTATAGATTTTAATGTATATTTTAATTTTACTTATATCTAAATTTATATTTAGGCATTTGAAAATTCATAATTTGCTAAGGAATATATTTTTTTTTTATTGAAGTGGTTGCTTTTCGCACACTTAGACCAGCTATGGATTTATTTCGAGATGTTGGCTCGTTTGATGGTCCCGGCGTTGGTTCGCTAAGGGGTTGGGTCACTGATGGGTTGGTTTTCATTTGTTCAGGGAAATCTGATGCTTTAACATTATTATTGTTATCGTCAACATATTCATCAATTTGTTCCACCATACTGGTTTCGTTGTGCTCGTTTCAATGGTGGTCTGTATTGTAATGTACGATTAAATAAATATATCTAATATATTAGACATACAATTTTATGGTTTATTACATAGCAAGCATGAAGTCCGAAGCACCAAATAAAATTGTCTAGTTATAAATAACTTGCTTTGAGCAAGTCATAAAATATTGAAGAATCAAGAAATGGGGTTCCTGTACGAAAAATTTGCGTGGTTCTCTGTATCCATTGAAGAGGCGTTAATTAATTAGTGCAAGAGAATTTATTTATCTAAATTATTGCGAAGTTGTAAATTATCAAGTGTATCAAACTACATATGTGTGTGAATTGTTAGCAACGGTTATAGGTGGCTGTGAAGGAATCTGACCAATATATCTGTAAGATTGTAATTACTGACGATTTTGGCTGCATAATTTGGTAAATTTTGTGCATTATTCAATAATTAAAAAGTGAGGTTACCATTCCTACGTGTGCTTATGTGGAAAGTTAAATTCAGATGGTGATCTCCTAGGATGACTGGTTCTCTGATATGTTTATTTCTAAAAGAATTTATTTAACTCTAGCAATTAATAGGTCTTCTCTTGCAGATTTCATGACTGTTGTTTTTCTATTTGATACAAAACGTAATGTCTGTGGTCACCGTATTTTTTTTTGTTTTTGATAATTCATTAGCTGAAATTCCATTTTTGTAATAAGCGACTATTACTCCTCTGACTTCAACACTAAATTCAGCTTTCTTACTGAGTAATTCACTAGTATTTCATTAAATAATTAACTTTTAACCAATTTTTAAATAAATAAAATTTTAATAACGGGCATAACAATCAAGAAAAATAATAATTTGTGATGTATTATTTTTTACAAATTTTTTTTAGATGAAATGTAAAGCCAAATAGTTATGTTAATTAAATTAAAATTAATTCAAAAAGTGTATTGTACATATATATAATTTTAAGTTACAATAAAAATTTGGCTTGTACAAATAATTTTGAATAATAATAGTAATAATCAGTTTTTAAAGGCCATTACTGGCCCCTTACTAGTCATCGATTTTGCTCCAACGGTCTTGATCCCGAGCCTGGTCTTCATACTGTCTGAGACAATCTAAAGAGGCCAACTTATATTCTACACCGTAGAGCCATCGTTGCTTGCATTGACCTCTGCATATGGTGGCTCTCCTTTCAGAGATCACTGCGCATTTCGTTCGTTATTTATTTATTTAATGTACAATATCGTGGATCTTCATCAGATCTCTGATCTCGAAAATCACACGCATGATTCTCCTCTCAAATGTAGGGAGCTATCGCTCATACTGATCTGTCAGCGTCCCACTTTCACAACCAAACATATCAACGGGCCACATCAACGCTTTGTCAAATCTTCAGCTTCGGAGCACTTTTGAATAGGATATTATTTATTTAATTTAAGTGAAAGATAAATAGTAACGAATATGTATACACAATCATAAAGAGAAAAATATGTATGACATATTATATAGCATACGCTATAAAATGGAAGAGGGCACGCAACTCGTTTTATTTACCATAATATTTCGATTTATTAGAGACGGCCAGCTAATGGATGTATTGTCCTTCAAAAGCTGAACGGCAGCTCTCTTTGTTTATCCAGGTGCGCCTTTTAATTGGCCATATATACACTGCATAGCTTTATTGACATGGAAGATGGGTCAGATCATTAGTTCTACAGAAGTTCATAGATGTTTTCAATTTATTCACCGAAATCGGGAGATGAAACATTGGTTTTAAAACATTTTACAATTTTCTAAAATTGGTTTTACAATTTTCTATTTTCAATATTTTGATTAGTAAACATAATTTTACTTTATTTTTATTATATTTTTGGAATATTTCTTCCTTTTTGTGATAATTGTTGTTCTCGAACATTGTGGTGTTTTGGTTACAACTTCGGTCGTCGTCTCAAATAAATATTCGTCATAAAAACTTAAATTGCCCTGGTGAGGATCGAACCATCAATTATTCCCACACCATGCGCCATAGTCTTAAATCTACCAATCAGATTAACAACGCTACTGATATGATTGTGTTTAACGTTAAGCATAGTTTGATTTAATGTTTTTTTTTGTTATGTCATTAATGTGCTCTTTATATCTTATTGTGAAAATTCCATCTGTTTGGCCAATATAAATAATATTTGGGGTAGTCATCGCATGTTATTTTATATGTTTCTTTATCTATTTCTTAGGAGTTAACTGTGTTTTTGATTTTCTGTTCTAATTTATTTTTATTTTTGTAGGCTGTTGTATATCCAAATTTGTTTAGTGCTTTATTTATTATTTTTTGAGTAGTTCTATTATATTCTTACATTACATATTTCTTTTCACTGTTGGTGTCATTCCCTTGAAAGTAGGTAGAGACAGTAGATAGTTTTTTGTTTTGTGTTTTCGTTGATTTTATTTATTAATGTGGGATTGTATCCTTTTTTTCCCGATAATTACTTTATAATGTCGAGTTCTTATTCGTAGTATGTGTTGTTCATTCGTATATTGTTTAGTCTATTGATCATTTGATTGTATGCAGATATTTTATGTTGGTAAGGATGATAGAATTTATTATGTATTGTATGGTTCGTTTGTGTCGGTTTTCTGCAGAAAATGCAGAGTTCAAAAAGGCAATGTTATTTCAGCTGTTTAGTGTTTATCTGTAGACAACGTTGTGCTTTTAAATATAATACGGTGAGTGAATATGTAATATTATGCTATCATTTAAAATGATAATCACATTTGCGTTTTTTTTTCGATTTTCATATTGCGCGGGACCATGGGGCATCATAATGTAATATTATTGAACTGACTGTGCTGTGCTGTGCCGTGCGCAAGCTTAAGCTTCTCACAAATCGATTATTACAAACATCGAAACTATCGGATATTTGGATATCCAGAAAAAGCTAATCGATGATTTAACACGTTCCTGTGTTAAATCATCGATATGTGAACAATTATTGTGTTTAATGGATTTTGTGATAAACGATTTATTTTGGTAAATAGTTTTAGTGATTTATTAAACGATTTTTGTGATAAATGTGTTTAACGGATTTTGTGAAAAAACGGTTTTGTTATAGTAAATTTAGTTTTAGTGAACTGTGCGGAACGATGTTTGTGATATTTATGTTTAATGGATATGTGTCATAAACGATTTTTTGAAAATTCTGTTAAACTAATAAACGATTAATTCAAATTGACTAAAACTTTTGTGACTTTCAAAATTTAGCTTAAGACGTTAAGTACTTATCTAGTTAAGTGATTTGGTTGTAACTGATTGTTAACTGATTTTTGAAAAATGTTTACGTCCCGTGAGTGAATTGATACTTGGCTCCATTTCACTAAAGTAGATAATTCGAGAGCCAGGTGTGACTTATGTAAAAGTGTTCTATCCTATAAAGGAGGAACAATTTCCAATTTAAAGCGCCACCTTTCAACAGTGACATTATCATTTAGCATACCAAAACCGGGAACAGTACGAATGAGCCAACCGAAATAACACGGAATATGGTCAACCCTTTGAATTGTATGTCAGTAAGTATTTCAGGGCCATAAGAACCGTATCACCTTCAAGAGTCAATATGCAAACATTACTGCCTGAGGACAATCCAAGGTAATCTTCTTAGGCTATTGCAATAGAACCGGCATCTCATGCTACTTCTACAAACCAACCAACATTAACAAGTTTCACTCTAAAACAAGCATCCGTCGCTAAGCAGAAACGGATAAAAATGATTTTTCTAAAGTTAATAGTCAGAAATTTTCAACCATTTTCGATTGTTAACGATAACATTTTCATTAAGTAAGCCAAAGTCCTTGATCCAACATACCAGCTTCCGTTCAGTTCAATGGTTACGAAATCTTTGTTACCTCAGGTATATGAAACTTGCTTAACCAATATAACGAATACCAAAAAACCAGCAGAACAATTGGTCAATGGTCATTACAATAGATATAGGAATATCCATAAATACAAATAGTTATTGACAGCTACTGATAATTTTACTCTCCAAGATTGGCAAATGGGTAATGTTCTTTTAGATCGTATCGATATATCGTCCTCAAGACGAGTGTGAGAACTTAAAAGAAAATTTGTGGCAGTATTTTGGTAATTTCGAAATAATTTTAAAAATCAGTGCAGTGGTGACGGACGATGCAGCCAGTATGTCAGCTGCTTTTAAGGCAGCTGGGTTTGAAAATCTCCGTTGTATCACTCATACGCTTAACCTAGTAGTGTAAGATGGCATCAGAGAGATACTTAGAGCCCATACAAAAAAAATTAAGATCATCGTGGAAAACTTCCATTGAAGTACGAAGGCATCGGATAAACCACGACAGCTTCAAGCTCAAATGAGTGATCCGACGGTTACATTAAAACTTGTAAACGATGTTACTACTGCATGAAACTCTATGTTTCATATTTTTCAAAGGTTAAGTTATATAACCCGTACACTAAATATTGAATCATTTTTAATTCCAGATTTTGTAAACTACAACTTCTACAAGAGATTATTGAAGCTGTTGTATCCTCACTACATATCCCGTTAGAAATGCCAACAACAATTGAAATGGCAAATTTAAAAGAATTGTGCACCATTTTAAAACCTTCCGATAGCTTAACGATAGAGTTGAGCGCTGAAAATAATGTAAATGTGTCCAAAATTAAGGTTATAATCGACCGATTAAAACACTATTTCATAAACCTTCTATCCAGTACTGTTTCTGAACTCAATAAGACCGTCCATTAGACTGATGGCTGAACTGATCCAAAAGGAGCAAAATATTACACCCACTGAAACTATTGCAGATCAGAGTGTATTAGATCGGGGTAGTTCCATTTGGGGTCATTTTGACGTCCAGCGTCCAGCTACCACTGTTTCGAATCTCAAAACAAGCTTAAAATTAAACGAGAGAAGAAGCCGCCTCAAGTCGAAAAATTTACAACACATTGTGTTTCTTAGCGGATATATGAATTTCATGCAGTTCATCTTTTAATTTATTAATGTACATACTTTTTATTTATTTGCCAAATTTAATTTTAACATTTGTTTACTTTTACAATTTTAAGAGAAGTCTCTTAACTAAGAGATATTTTATAGTTAAGACATCTGTGACTATACGTCATAATCGCACAATTAGTTATTTTTGATGTATTCGTTGATTTTGTTGTTTTATTCGTCTATTTCTATGATAACTATTGTGTTTCCCTTCCCAGCTCTGGTTAATTTTGTGTTGTTTCGTTTGCTGTTCTGGTTTTATGATGCTTTGTTATTATATTCTTTGTTTCTTATGATTTCGTTGATTTATAATGTTCTGATTTCTGTTGATCCGATGGTTTGATTTTTAAAATGTTGTTTTCGAAATTCAATAGGTGTTTGGTTTGCTCTTTATACTAGTTTAGTGGGTGTATACTATATTTAAAGCCTCAATAATATATTATCACCAGATGTTTCATATGTTTTTAGTATAGGGATTTTTTCTTTATTACTTTTATATTTTTGTGTCTATTAATTTTATTTCGAAATCGAGAAATGGCTCCTTACATTTGAGAGAATCATGCGTGTGATTTACGGCACAAAACGCGAAATAGATGGTACATACCGAGCTCTGTACAATATCGAGATCAGAGATCTGATGAAGATCCTCGATATTGTACATAAAGTAAGATCTCAGCGAGTACGCTGGCTCGTTTCTACGAACTGATCCGGAACGAATTGTGCAGCGATCTCTGAAAGGAGAGCCACCGTATAGTAGGTGCAGAGGTCGTTGAAGGCGACGATGGCTCCACGATGTAGAGAACTTCTTTTGGCTTCATCAGATTGTCTTAGGCAGCATGAAGACTATGCTCAGGATCAAAACCGTTGGAGCCAAATAGTTGACTCAGTAAGGGGCCAGTAATGGCCGTTAAAAACTGAATATTATTAATTTTATTTCAGCTTCATATTGAATTAGTGTAATAGTTTAGATATAATTAATTGTATGTGGTACACACGTGGCTATATACATTTAGAAATAATAAGTTACCTTTATTTTAAACGTTTCGGAAAAGCTATAATTTATCGTTATTGTAAAAATTAATTTATCTTAAAAACATAAAAGTCTTACAGTTAAATTTCAATTTTCTTTACTCAATAAACTCAAGTGAAAAATAATAAAATTGTAGTTACAACCATAAGGTATTGACTTAATTATGAAAAATGTTTGTAGCCACAGAGAGATTTTGACAAATGAAAGTTTTTGCTCAATATCCCGAATTATTTTTCCAAATTACAGTAATACTTATAGTTTGTTTAAAAGGAAATTATCTACGCTTTCAAATAAATATAATGTTACGAATTTCGGGCTTTTCAGGATTCGTAATGGATTTTGCAATAAAACACTTTGAACTTTTTTATTAACACTGCACAATTTATTCAAGAATAAATTACAACACTTGTTCACACTTACTCTTCTAACTGGTTCACTTAAGAACGCTTTACCTACTATTTCACTTGTTCACCGGTTACTTGTTGAATTTAAAGTGTAATCACTTTGCAACCAGGTCGCATTTATATACTCGGTCAATGCAATACTCGAACGTTCCATATTGCGTCGTTGCATGAAAATTGTACAAGAATGCGTGTATTTATTCGAGAGAATTCTGTGACATAATTATCGCAATTTGCATTCTCTCTCTCTCTCGCCGCGCCTTTGCTCATCTTTCCTTTAAGGTTTTTGTTTACGCCTTGCTTTTCGACATTGTGGTGTTTTATTGAATAATAATTATCTTCGGTATATTCGTCGGTATAAAAACTACAATTGCCCTGGTGAAGATCGAACCATCGAACTTTTTGCTCTGTAGCAGCAACTCCAACCATTAGACTACCAACGATAATGATGTAACTGAGTTTAACGTTGGGCATAATCGTCACAATAATATTTTAAAATTCTAGTTACCAGTTTTGCTGTTTTAGCAGTTTCTTCAAGTTAGGGTGCTATGCCGGAAGGCTCTTATTTAAAACCTTATAACTTTAAAGACTGTTTCAATAACATTCTAATGTAAATAAAATATTTTTAGCCGAATCAAATAGTCCATATCAATATTTTGGTTTTGTTAGAATGAGCAGCGTTAAAATAGTTGTTGATTATTTTGTAAGATTATCGCATTGACACATTAATAATTACATAAATAATTGGTTTATTTAACTTTTAAAAAAATATGATGTATGTTAACATATTTGTTTATTTGATTGTTAAAACTGATTTATGTTTAACCACGAAGGTATTAAAGTTAATAAATTTAAAAAATTACTCACACCTAAATTTTTAACGATAATTAATTAATCCTATTGAATCATCACGTTACAATCGAATGAAATAATAATAACATTTTGGGTGATTGGGTTTTAACGCAATTTACATATATAAAATAAATTACCCTAGCAACTTGTTTAAATATGAATGTGTATACATATGTATAGTTTTAATATTAATGCTGTTAATTAACAATTGTATAACGTTCATAAATCGGTAAAGCAGTGAAAGGCTGATGGTATCACCATATAAAAATTTACATAATAAAAAATAATATATTTTTTTCGAGACGATTAATATAACGAACGAAGCGTTTTGAGTAGACATATGGGACAATTATACATTGTTTCTGTTAATACTAAAAAAATGGTATTTTTACTGCAATGCCGTACAATTTATTGATTTAACCCAGAAGACTATTATAAAACCAGTAATACGCAACAAAGTTTTCTAAATTATTTGAATCTTTGGCGGAAATCATACTTTACAATGTAAAGTTATAAGTATTCTGTAAAATAATACTGCTGAGTTTAAAGGTCGTTATTAATTGCATGTAATGCTATAATAAAAAAAATTATACAATACTCGCACATAAATAGGTGTTACATTCGATGGAAGGACAATTCTATATCGCACTCATCAAAAACATGCCTTCTCTGTCAGTGAGGTGGTCGGTATAGGCAAACATTATTAGCTAGTATTATTTCCGTATTTCAACGGCATTTGAACTATGGCAGATAAACTGATGTGGATATATTATGATTAACTAATGATCGAAATAATCGTCATATTTTTATTTTCTGTTCTTTGAAAGTAACTGTTTCGGAGCATCACTTCATAGAGATTTGAAGTGAAATATACGGGCGGAATTATAAGTTCACCTCACATATAGGTAAAAAATTTCCACTGTAGATCTAGTCAGTACCAATATAGCCATTAAACTCGTAGTATTATTTGGAGACTTTCTGGCAAACTCCACCTCAGAAATGGTTTTGACAATCCAGTCAACATGAAATTCTCTATGTAGGTTGCAATTTCGGGGAAAAATTCTAAATAAAATTCACTGTAAAGTCTAATTACATCCAGTTCTTCATCTGCAGATACATACTGAAAACGCTTCTTCTCTCCGATGTTTTTTTTTATTTTTATTAAAACGGTTGGAACAATGGATGGATAACAACTGATCTACGTTCAAAGATTCGTACGAGAACACTAGGGATCTAGCTTCGACAAAGGCCGGACAGCTGCAAAGGTAGTGTAGGCAGTCGTCCACTTCCACCAGACAATCATGACAAAGATCATCCTGAGCTAGTCCCATGCGTTGGAGATGAGCCTTGAAATGTCCATGGCCCGTAATAAGAGCAACCAGAATTCTGAGTTGGTTCTTTTTTAAGGATAACACATATTTAGTGACCCTCACGTTGGGTTCGATGATGAACCGTTTTGCCTTTCGACAACTAGGCGTAGAACGCCACTTCTGCGTCAGTTCAAGTAAAGCGAACTTCTTAATAGCATCCTTACCACCGTTAAAGGAAAGAAGAATAGCTGGCTCGGGACCACAAAATAGACTGCGCGATCCAGCTTTCGCTAAAAAGTCAGCAACCTCATTTCCCACAATGCCACAATGAGCAGGCATCCACATGACCCTTATTCTCGAATTAGAGGAAAGGAGATTAATGAAGTGTTTGCACTCTTTAATGTAGTCAGTATGGATGTTGTCAAAGGGTTATCAAGGGTATTGAGCACGGCTTTACTATCCGTGCAGATAATATTGAATATACATTACATGCGGAATATGTGACCTAAACTTATTAAGAATCTGTCTATGGCCTGTACAAGTCCCGAAGGCATTCCATGCCCCAATGGACCTCAGTCGAAATGCAGCAGAGCACACCATACCAAGAATGTAAGACTGTAATTCGGGTAAGCATAGAATAGACTCCATAGCAAGAAGGGGAGTAGACGACATAGCCCCGGTTATAGCTCTACAGGCTGGCATCTGCAGTCCGTCCAGCCTTGCTACAGAAGACGTCAGTTTCACAACTGGCCACCATACAACTGCTGCATACGACAGTAAGGGTAAAACCAGTGATTTGTAGACGAATAACATCATTTTAGGGGTCAGACCCCAGGAATTGCCAAAATATAGCAATGGCCTGTTGTAGCTTATAATCAAGGTGAAATTTCCAGGAGAGTTTACTATCTAGAATAACGCCTAGGTGTTCTGCGTCAGATCAGATAAGACGTTCAGGTATTTACCAGAAACTGTCAAAACGAGATCATCCGCGTAGCTTTGCACGATGAACCCACATCGCTCCAATTTAACAAGTAATTCATCGATAACCAAGAGCCACAGCAAGGGTGAGAGTACTCTTCCTTGCGGACAGCCTTTGGCTACTTTTACAGACACTGATGAGCCATCTAACTCAGTCTCAATTATACGGGACTTGAGCATTGAGTCGATGAATCTAACAATGGTTTGATTAATATTAAAACTGGTACACGCACTCTTGATCGAAGAAAACGAAGTGCTATCAAAAGCTCCCGCAATGTCCAGGAAGGTACCAACAAGAAACTCTTTGTAATTAAGTGATCTTTCGATTCTAGTAACGAGTTCATGTAGAGCAGTTTCGCAAGACTTGGCAGCTCTGTAAGCATGTTGGATGTTACTGAGTAGGGAGGTAGTTAAATAGTTATCTCTAATAAATCTGTCGATGATCCTCTCTAATTCTTTAAGAAAAGTAGAGGTCAGACGATTTGCCAGCTTTAGGTGAAATGTACTCCTGCTCCAGGATCGTGGTACAGTACTAAAAGCAATGCACGCCTGGAACAGATTGAGCAGGTGAGTACGGATGGGAAGAAAACCATGCTACAATTCAGCAGGGAAAATGCCGTCTGGACCACTCGATTTGAAGGGTGCAAACGAGAAAATACTCCAGTGTAGAACATCAGTGATCAGTCTACGAGCTAAGTTCCAATCCGGCGTACCAACAAAAATGTCAGGAGGCTCGGAGGCAACCACAATCGAATCAACAGTGTCACATCCAGGAAAATGGACAGACAACAGTAGCTCGCCAGCTTCCCGCCTACAGGAGGTGAGTTTTCCGGAAGGTAGGCGAAGGCTATCAAGTTTGCAATTACCATTCTTAGCCAGAGTTTTGTTAAGTCTGGCGATAGCAGATAAGCTATCAATTTCCTCACAGAAATTTTTCCACGCAGCCCTCTGCGCGGATCTAAGGCTTTTTTTATATGCTCTTTGAGCTACCAAGAATCGATTCCAATCAGAAATGAGATTCGTTTTTTTGGCTTTATTTTTAATTTTACGCACACTTTTCCTTAACTTTTTAAGTTCAGAACACCAGAAGGGTTTGTTAAGCTTCTTCTGGTTGTAAATAAGAGGGCACGATTTTTCAAAAGCAGTCGAGATTGCTTTCGTTAGTACAGTTGCCTGCAAATCAAGATCTGACGTAGATCTGATCTGATTAGGCAAATGTAGTAGTGAAACAAGCTCATAGGAGAATGTATCCCAATTTGTTAGTTTCCTATTACGATTGATTTAATCGGTGGTCTTTTAAAGTTAATATTAAAAGAGATGCACCTATGATCAGAGGTGAGAATATCATCCGTCACCCTCCAATTTACAATCAGGTCAACGATGGTCATAGAGCACAAACTAATATCAATCACTTCTTTACGAACCGAGTTGATAAAAGTTGGCACACAACCAACATTGAGAATCTCTAAATCAGAGGAGTAAATATAATTGAATAGTGAGGGTCCTCTACTGTTGGTATTCGAGCTACCCCAAACGGTATGATGAGCATTAGCGTCACAACCAATCACAGGGTAGATTATTGACCCTACACCACACTACAAGATTCATCAGTTCCTCTGAAGGAGGGGGCGAGGTGGAATCATAGGGTAAATAGGCTGATGCAATGACAAGTTTAAAACATGAGTCAGCATACACGAGAGTGATTAGCACCGCCGCAAGATCAGCCGTGCTGCACTCATTAATAAGAGCGGCATCAATATCGTTAGAAATATAAATGCACGCTCTGGTTTTAAGGACGGTGGACTTTAGAAAAATCCTGCCGAACTTCGAATCTAAACCAGAAACCGCGCCATTAATGAGGTACGGTTCTTGGATTAAACAAAAATTTGTATGCGATACAGCAAGCAGCCTCTTCAACTCATAAGAGGCTGACTTGCTATGTGGCAGATTGATCTGTTTGTAGTCGAGCATGGACGTCATCATGAAGACCAGCCGTGAACTAATAATATAATAATAAAAACCTACGGCCCTGAGATAACCCTGAAACGGATCCTCTCAAGGATGTATTGTAGCGACAATCCGGACCCAGTAATGTGTTCAAAGGACTTTTGATCAACCCTGAACACAATCGATTGGCGATTAGCCTCTCGCTTGTATCGGATAACCTTCCATCCAGTAGTCGATACATTTGGATTCATTATGCCGATGTTCATGATAACTACACTCGGATTCTCAGGTGGCCCAGGAATCCATGAGTGCAATATCATAGGTTTTGGGGGCTCACAAACCGAAAGTTGACAACCCTCCCAGACGTCCTTGATTCTGTCGATATCCCCACAGAACCAAACGTACGTCTCATCATTGCTCGATTTGCAAATAATGACACCATCGGCCAGGTAGCAACCTAGCAATTGCGGTACAAAACATGAAGATTTAGCCGTCTCGAGAATTCGACGATCAAGCTCTTTGCGGAAAAGACGCAGATTTTCCTCATTAAGAGTAATGGCTGCGTTCATTTCCCGCACGCAGAATTATTTGGCTTTATCATCGGCTACTGTTTCCGCGTACGTTCGCGGTTTTTTTGCGCCCATTTCAGGCGTAGAGCCCGATGTTGAGCTGGGCCTTTTGGGTGTACCCGAAGAGCCAGGCTCCTCGGAGATTGCACCCAATGCCAGTCCGGACAGCTTCTTTTGAAAACGTTGGCGGCGACGCTTGCCAAGCCGCTTAACTTTACTGCGTTGGCTTGGCTCCGTAATAGAGCCCTAACCGCTGGTTAGTGTAAATGATTACATGTCAGAGCCGGGATCTGAGCTCTTGGTGCTTTGTCGCTTTCGATAGTATCGAAGTGCTATGGTTTTATGGAGTGTTCATGGAGTTCCCTAATGGCGATCGTGAAGATTTCGGCTGATGATTCTCAAATAGCATAACTCAAAGGGATGTCTTTCCTTTGTTACTGATCGATGGTTTTTTGAACTGGTTGTATCGTACTAGTTCTATTTCTAGTCTGAATTTAAAAGATGTTCAAACAATTCCATTAGACCCCAATTCTGCCCCATGGAAATAGACGGTATTTACCATCCCGGAACAACTGTTATATCAGATTAGAAGTTTTGTCATTTTAGCTGTTGTTTGTTTTTTCTAGCGGCGGAAGAAGCCTGGAGAGGGAGTGGTGATTTAAACACAAAAGATTCTGTTTAGAATTAACATTGTTTATTGTAAGAATAGATTCTGTGCTTGGATGAAGTCGGTAGTCGGTGGATAACTTTGTAGAAAGAGACGATTATGTGAAATAAATTATGTAAAATATTGTTTTTCTATTAAAATATTGTATTATAATTAAAAATTAATTAAATAGTATTTTTGCAACTAACAATTTAATTATTTTAATTTATATTAATTTTTTATAAATTTACGAGTATACATACATATATATATATATATATATATATATATATATATATATATATATATATATATATATATATATATATATATATATATATATATATATATATAAATATATATATATATATATATATATATATATATATAAATATATATATATACATATATATATATATATATATACATATATATATATATATATATATATATATATATATATATATATATATATATATATATATATATATATAAGTTATAGTATATAAACTCCCCAGAGTCCATTAGCTTTATACGGATATAGTAGGATCGGTTTTCGAGGAAATCACAATTATTTAGTTACAATATATGTAGAGTAATATTTCGAAATGAAAACTTAAAATTTTTCACAATCGATAGTTTTTCTATTTATTATGAAAAATAAATAACTTTTTACGAGAGAGTATAATATGTATATATGTATATGTATATTTATACATATTTATATATATATATATATATATATATATATATATATATATATATATATATATATATATATATATATATATATATATATATATATATATATATATATATATATATTGATATAAATATATATACGAGTATTTAATGTTATTTAATTTTTATGTGATATATGTACATACATGCATACATATATGTATGTATATTATAAACACAATATATTGTATTGTTGGTTTTTAAAACCAAATACATTAAAATCCAACATAAAAATACACACAATAAATAATGCAAAACAGTATATACCGTATATGTACATACGTACATGCATATATAAACAAAATATCATTTATTGAATTGGTCGGAAAAAATATTTACCCATACAGAAAATACCGGAAACTGAAGTAGAAAATTGAAAATAAAATTTTCAATAAATTTATATTTTAAAGCGGTTAGAAAAGTGCCGGCAACAAATCAATTTAAAAAAAATTGTTTTATAGCTTCTTATTATCGATGGAACTGAAAAATTAATATATAGTATATGTACTTGCCAATAAATACCTGAGGAGGCGGTGAAATAAGAGGAAAAGCTTTGTAGAAACCAAAAAAGGTAGTTTACTTTTGTTTGTAAGAATACAGTTTAAGCTTAAAATTTACATTAATGAATATAAATAAATCAAAACACATTATGGAAGTTCGAGATAATGGTATCAGCTCAATATTTTCGATTTTTAAATTATTTTCAAATACCATTTTGATTGCAACCTGCAATTGGTCGATGCTTTTTTCGTTGTATATCTGTACCAGTGATATGAAGAGAGAGCTGATATTTATACTACTCTAATAAATTTTGGTATTTATTCATCGTTAGTTGACCTATTTGGTCATTTAAACTGTTTTTTGAGACTTTAGTCTAAGAGGAATATCTATTGTCCAATCCTTAGTTTTCTCCCTGATTATGTAAGAATGTATATTTCAAAGTAGGATTGATCAGTCACAACCAAACCTATTAGTGTTTTACAATTTTTATTTAATAATTATTAAAATTTTTAATATGGATTTATTTATAAGTTATTTTAATTTTGTTGTTATACATATTCATTCTATTTAAGAATTTTTTAATTTTTATTTATTAACTTTTTTTAAAAATTATATTTACGTATATATCATTACTAATTTTAAGCTATAGAAATTGTAGAAGTTTAATTTTCAATTATACTTATTTCTGTTCTGTAGATCTTGAAAATGGGCATTTAATCCGAAATATCGTTAATAAAAGTTTAATTTCTTTAAATTCTGTAATGAATTTTAATTAATGGATATGTTAACAATAGATGAAAGGAATATTTAATCAGCTGTTTCTATAAAACAAATTTATATTATTTCTTTATGACGAATAATTCTTGTTTTGGAAACGACTAATCTCGTGGGAAAATCCGGTTGTGATGGTTAATAGTAACAAGGTTATCCCGTTCTCAATGTTGGTGGGATGCTGTATTGTTTAAGCTGTATTAAATAAAGCAACATTTTTTTATGCATGCGGTAGAGAGTAGATAGTAAAAATTAGAAAAAGTCAGATAGTCAGACTGATGAGTGGTGTTAAAGTGCCTAAATAAATAAAAAATAATAGAAAAAAAAAAGAATTAATGAAATAAATATTTAATCACTGATTAAATTTTGGAACTTTCTTGATTGGTATCGTGATTTTTTTTTGTGAAAACACGTGATTGTGTTTTGCTCGTATGAGATGTGTTTTTGAATGATTTTTTTATTAAGTAATAGTTTTGCTTAAATAATTTTTTTTCTATTGAATTGTGATTTGGTTTTACCGCAGATACAAAGAAACTTTATCATCTCTGATTAAATTGTAAACTAATTTATTATATAAGTTTACTATATTAGTTTTAAATCTAAATCTTAGTTATTGTGCCGTTATTAACTTTAAATATAACGTATCTAGTGAAAGGGGCAAATTTTCAAATGTCCATTAAAACAAATATATAAATAACCAAAAACTAATAAAAATAAAACGTGTGATACTAAGTTAATTGTGCTTACCTTGGAGAAATTATAAATCTAACGTTATAAAATATTTAAAAAAAAATAGTGACCAGATAATGGGAATATGGCCGTTATATAGTGCAAAGTAATTTAAAATATATGTATATATTTATTTCAAGTGTCCCTATAAAATACTCTAAAAATTATTATGGCTGATAAATAAAAACAATCATTCCTAATTATGTATTTAAAATAAAATTATAAGTTCAAATAATAATTTGGTATTTTTTAATGAAATAAAATAAGTTCGCAAAAACATTTAAAACAAAAATATGAAATACAAAAGCATATGCCAAAGGATTCATCGACAGGCCTTTAGTTAAGTATCTTTTTTTTCTATTTTTTATAGATATAGTTTTTTTTAGTATATTGATAGTTACATAAATCTTAATTTTTATCTCAAAAATTTATTTTTTTTTTAAATTATATACCTATAATTCTTTTTTTTTTTTTTTGTTTGAACTATTAGATATTTAAGTATTTAGTTAATTATATTTAAGTTTAATTAATGGATGGCAGTAATTAATTATGTACCTGTTTTATTTTTTAAATTAATTTTTCTGCTATTATTTTGTTTTTCTTTGGTGACGGGTACATGTTTGATTGGGTCAACCTTAATTTAATGACGTCATAATTCTAATTTAGGTACTTAGGTGAAAGGGTTATTTTCTTCTGATTTTTCTTTTTGATTTTTTTTTTGTATTATTTTTTTTTTTTTGAATTATTTAATCGTTCAGAAATTAAGTTAATTTTGTTTTCTTTTAATTTCTTTTTTTGTGCTACGCTTTGCTCTCTACTTCTGATGTGTTTTTCAGTATGAGCAGTTAAAAAGCTTATATAGAAGGTTGATGTGGTAAGTAAGTTCACCTACGAGGGTAAGTTGATCTAAGCCTTGGTCGTTCTCTAGTCCTCTCCTATTTGATTCCTTTCCCTTCGTCCTTATGTGGTCTAGCTAGTGTTTATTTAACTTCGGAAAAGCCCACCGCAATCCCTGAGCCTTACCCGGAAGAACTATGGCCACACCGAAGCTCTAAATATATGATATGTAAACAATTTCAGTAACGACGGCATTTTTTTATTTGGAACTATTATACAGCTTCACCTGCTCGTTACAACTATCACAATCCAACAAATGTTTTATAGTAAAAGAAGGGTATTCTTCTAGTTAGTAGTTCTAACTATTTATGCGGCTATTTCAAAACACTCGTTAATTCAATTTTACTGGAAATATCAATATATTTTGTCATTTGGCAGATAATTTAGTTTCACTGCTTTATACATGAGTTTCTCAATTGAAATTAAATAAATAAAGAAAAAATAAATAATATTGTTAATTAAAATCCGACATTTAAAATGTCAAATGAAAATAAAAATTATAATTTAAAATATGAAGCTACAAATAACGTCATTAAGTTCTTATTAGAAAATTTATTAGTAAAATAGGAAAACCGATGGGATCAGTTTAAAAAATTGCTAACAAGAAATGGTTAAACTTTTTTTTTTTTTTTTTTAAATTTTCTTAAAATCGACTTGGCATAGACACTTTTACGGTCCATAGCCTTACCTTACATTCACATTCACACAACATTCATTCAACCCATTCATTCATCCCATTCACACAAGTACAGTATACCACCTGCGCATTGCATAGCTCCATGTCACCCTGTACAGTGACATGGAAGATGGGTCAGTCCATGAGTTCTACATTCCAACAGAGGGTCATAGATATTTTCAATTTAATCACCGATCGTAATCGGGAGATGAAAAATCCCTTTTGCATCCCGCCTCTGTTGGGATTCGAACCCGGTACCTCCCGATCCCGAAGAATAAATTCCTAATTTATTGATTGGCATATCCGTGCAAGAAATCAATGAAGACAATGTGGCTTAATTAGGCTGAGGGACCACCCCGTTTCGGAAGAGCTCGCCGGAGTCATCTTATATTTCGCGTTAAATGGAAAGGAAGAGGACGTCCTACTTTTTTTCCATCACAATCCCCAGATTTATGTTACATGCATTTTTATTTGTGGGGAAAAGTTAAAGACATAATATTATTGCCGACCACTGCAGAATATATGCAAGAAAGAATAACAGCAATTTTTAGAAATAATATTATAGAAGCTGAGTGAAAACAAGTTGAAAAATATTTGGAATTAAATAAACTTAATTTTGTTTTTCATTTTTGATATTTTAAATTTTATTTAATTCATTTATTGGTTCATTTTTTCATTAGTGAATGGTACTATAATTATGTATTTATTTTTATTTGTTCACAAAAAGTAACAGTGTAGATTTTTTTGTAGATTTTGCACCATGGGCCCACTGTGGCATTGAGTGCGCAACCTCTGTAGGTTCCAACCGTTTTAAAAAAAACAGTGTAGATTACTTTGCTTTCATGAATTTTTACTTGCTTAATCCAACAATACAGTCAAAAGTGTAGGTTCTAATTCGTAGGTTTTTAAAAAAAACTATTTTTAGTCTATATCTTCGAAATAAATGAATTTCAAGATCATTACTGATGTCCCCCTCGATACTCATCAATTTTCATTCGAACTATTTGCCTTCTATCGTTAAAAGATATTGTAATTTTTTTAAAAATCATCCTTTATATATGGAATTTAAAAACTATTGTTTTAGCAAGATCGATTAAAAGAAAGTATATTGAAATTGTATTTCTTTACTTAGTGTATACCAAACATTTATAACGACCTTTATAGTAAAATTCACGATAAATTGTTGTGCATCAGCACTAGATCATTTTATATGTGTCACACGACGCTTGGCAAGTTCAAGATTATTTCATTTTTGTTAAAACATGGAAACATATGCTAAGCCTTTGATGCTATCGTTAACTTTACCATAATAACGTATCGGCATTGCAGTAAGTAGGTCTATAATTTATGATTTTTAAAATCTATTGTAGTGTCCAACAGTTCTTTAAAATTATTCTAGCATACATACATTCTAGTACTTTTGACCAAATTAATAATATTTCAATTTTTTCCGAATTACTATGGAAAAAATCGCAATTTCAAAAATTAAACAGTTCTTCGTAAACATGTTTAATAATGATTTAATATAACTCTCATATAAATTTAAAATGAATTTTCCTTCATATGTGATTGAAATTTCAATGAACAAATAAATTATGAATCCATATGTATGAATGCATATTTCCACATTATACGACAATATCTTTAGGCTATATAATATACATAAATGAATTTCTGTATTTTAATAAATTTAAAATTAAAATATTGTTGGGTTCAACATTTTATTTTTATTATTGTGAATTATTATTGCCGCATACATTATTATTATAGGTATTTTTATTTTTTTTATTTATATTTTAAATTTTTTATTTTATTTATAATATAATATACAACTGACTTTATTCTAGGTCATCTAGTAACTTTTCTATCATAATTATATTAACAGTTGTTGGGATATAGCCCAACGGCTAGTCCCAGAAATTAAAATTATTTATTTATATAAATATTTCCCATAATAGTAATTTTATGTTCCATGTACTAGATCAATTGGTTTGGTCCTTTGGAGACGTCTTACTGCCAACGGTCTGTCCCGCATATTGCATATCTCGATGTTTTCGTACTGTCGGAGGCGTGAATCATGCTTGAGAGCATGATACGTAATACCTTCATCGATGTATTCCATCTTTAAATATCGGTGGAGGACTTCATTTCTAATGTACCATGGAGCATTTACAATATTCCGAAGTACTTTGTTTTGGAACGTCTGTATCATCTTGATGTTCGTTGTCTTGGTACAGCCCCAAAGCTGTATCCCATAGGTCCATATCGGTTGCAGTATTTGCCGATATAATAGCAATTTATTGTGTATAGATAGTTCAGAATGTCTACCTAAGAGCCACTACATCTTCCTATACTTCATGTTCAGCTATTCCTTTTTCTTTTTGACATGTTCCTTCCACCTCAACTTGGCATCCAGCGTCATACCTAAATATTTCGCCGTATCTGCATAGGCAACTTGTTTAGAGTTGATTATAATTGGGATTCTATTAGAAATCTTAATTGTTTCTATTTTTATTTAATTTATGGATTTTCACTTGAGTCTCTTTTTTCGTTATATTTCGCTTTTCAGGATGAGATAAATACGATTAACGGTTGATAAAGTTGGTATAGTTCTCAGCTCTTAAGTAACTAGGTGAGTAGATTCTGCCTTGTTCCACTCCTGTTGATTCAAATTCCTTTAACTTGTTCCGGTTTCCTTTGCGGTCTAGCAAGATTCATTGATACTTTAGAAAACCCCACCCCAATCCCTGATATTTAGCCGGTTAAAACATGACCGCTCTAAAGTTCCTGAATGACCTGAATTACCTAATAACAGTCTTACATAATGGTAACCACATTCTCGCCAATGTGAAAACTTCGAACAGAGACCCCAACACGTTGATACAATCCAATAATGAAGGCGGAGAATCTAACCATTCAAATAATTGTAACGATCGCCCACTGATATTCCACTGACCGCCTTTCAAATAATGAACGGTCAATCCTAAGACGTAAATAATGGGATGATCGAGTGGTCACGCTATACGAGGGTGTAGTGTTCCTTGAATTTATGTTACGTTTGCGGATATTTTGCTGAAATAGTTAAAGTGCACACTGTTTAAAAGATTTGTTATTTTATTTGTACCATGGCAGTAGGCGCTACATTTAAATGCGGAACCGGCCCTATCCACTGATTGGCTATCCCTATTAAACAGTGTGCCATATAGCGCTTGACCGACCTAAAGCCATGAGGTTCCATAATGCAAGACGACCACCATTACAACATTCCTTTCAGCCACCATTAGCCTCCGGTGTATCATACAATCAACCAGCACCGATCAGAAATTCGTTTATCCCAAACCACCAGGTGAATATTGATCCACAATTGCCCCAAAATAAGTCCAATCATCATAGTACTCCACCAACATTAAATCGAGGGGATCGCACGAACCTCCCTCCGCGCAATCTATAGATAGTCCCAAAAATATACTTCCCGTGCATTACCCGTACATAAATGGGTCATTTCTTTCGATGGATCTGCATCCGATTGGCGTTGAAATTTCTTGTGTATCTCATCGAACATATAGCCAGAACCAATAATTTAACATTAAATAACCTCATCAATGATATGCCTTGGTTGTTGAAAGGTTCGGCAGGCGAACATTATTGGTTAGTTCTGGAACAACATCCGCGATGTGATTGGAATCAATCAAAAACAGCATTCACACATCGGTTCCAAGATCGACGAACTGACGTTGGTATTGTACGGCTTATTGCTCGAACACAACGACCGAGAGAAACGTTAACCGAGTTTTATTAAGATATTTTAAATTTAGCGTTGCTTTTGAAGGTACCATTCTCAGAACTTCAGATTCTGAAGATTCTTAAGAAATATATGCGAGCTGGATTGCAAATTCATCTCGCCGGTAGAGAAATATCATCGGTTTCGGATCAAGTCAGTATCTGTATATCTACTGACAATATTTGGAGAAATGTCTGGTTGGCCCGAGTGCATGAAATGGAGATACTTGACACAGAAGACGTAAGTATATATTCACAGCCAGCAAAACCGTCAATGATTGTGCCGTCCACTCCAATTACCACCCAATAACACAACAATTAAAAATTAATTCAGAATCCCTAAGGGAATTCTTTTAGTTTAGAGGCTTTTCATGGATGTGCTGTCTCAGACGGTTTAAAGCCGGATTGCACTTTTTGTAATCAAAAGGCTGCTTATTTAAACCGAATCGGGGAGACGGCCACCAGCGGATCGAGCCGCTCTCCAATACAAATTTTGCAAAGAACCGCATCTCAGAATGTGCAACCATCTGTTGTTCGGCGTCCGAAGCAAGAAGAACAAGAGCAACCAAAACCACTCGTAAATACATCCCAATCATCTTTTAATTACCGATTTTGTCGCTCAATCAAATATTTTAAAAATCGTCAACAAATGTATCGAAACATTTGTAGCACAAAATTTTGTAATGAAATCGATTTTCTCGAAGACAACCGTTCCTATACAGTAATCAACGTTAATGGTAGGGAAGTTCAGGGTTTGTTCAATAGCGGAGCCAACATCTCGGCGTTAGGTAAAAACGCTCTCAGTTTCATTAAAAAACACAACCCTGCTCTTCATCCTATTCCTGCCGTTGTGCAATTTGCTAATGGTTCGGCACTTAGGATTCATGGGTTTGTGAATACCCGAATTACATATAATAATGTTACTATTGATATGAAGCTGTAGCAGCTCGAATATTCGACTCACCGATATTCGATTCTGCCACAACAAAATAATTAGTGAAATTCAAATATAAATCAACTTATTTGAATTGAGCGTTCACTAATCCCATCTATCCAACTACCACTATCCAATAGCCGAACCACTACTATAAAACATTTATAGTAAAGCACGTCGCCATCCAACCAACATCACCACGAATTAACAAAGTTCGGTGATGCAAATCCATTGCACTCAAAACACAAGTGCAATGTCGACCGCCGCCGGCGCATCTGTTCCCTCTCCAAAATACGACATGTATTTTGGAAGACGAAGGCTACGTCGCACCTCAACACGAGGAAAATAAAATACTCTTCCATTCCATTCTGAACACTCAAACAAAATACGCGTGGTATCATTTTAATGATAATAACAATGGTGGTGTTTAACAAAATATAAATAAAATTAAAATTAATTAATAATTATAATTTTGTAATAAATATAAATATAATTTATAAATAAAATTAAAAACAATAAATAGTGTATTCATTTACAAATAAATAAAATAAATAAGTTTGAAAGATAAATAAATAAATAAATAAATTTATTGTGTTAATTTATGTTCCTGTTTAATTGAGAAAATCCGGAGCAGAATAAATATTTAAACGGAACAACAACTAACAAAACTATTCAATGTACCAGCTTTACAACAGACTCTGTACCTATTCGATTACTGGCCAAAATTTGGAATTAAACCTTCTCGTATAGCATCGTTATCTGCTGTAGCTCCATCTTTACCTAATACTTCGATTCAATTAATGCCAACATCCTTAAACAACGGCCACCATCAGTTCTCCACTGATCAGTGCCAACGATTACAAACCGTGGTGGAAATGTTACCCACCTTTGAGTGCTTGGGGCTTGGTCGGACTCACCTACTACATCACACAATCTATGTTGGCGATGCTCAATCAATTAAACAGAGGCATTACGCGGTATCTCCCGCAATACAGCAGCAAATGTATCAAGAGATCGACCAACTGATCGCCCTTGATGTCATTGAGGAGAGCAATAGTGCATGGAGCTCCCCAATAGCAATTGTGGAGAGAGTAGACGGCAAAATTCGACTATGTCTTGATGTCCGCCGATTAAATAATGTTACTAAAATGGATGCATTTCCACTACCACTGATTGACGGATTGCTGAGCCGATTTGATCGTACCCGTTTTATTTCGAATCTGGATTTAAAGGATGCCTTTTGGCAGATACCTTTGGATCCAGTCTCGAAAGAAATCAGTCTTAGATTAATAGATTAGTCCTGACCATCTCCATGATCGGGTATTCGTCTATCTTAATGACCTGTTATTCACTACTACTGATTTTGATGAGCATTTGCCTTTGCTTCAGGATGTCGCTGAAAGGCTGACAAAAGCTTACTGGGCTTACGATAAACGTTCAGAAAAGTAAATTTCTTCTGAAAGAGATTCAATACCTGGGTTATGTAGTTGGTCAAGGCGGATTGAGACCTAATCCGGATAAAGTTGAGGCCATTGTCAAATCACTGACGCCGAAAAATATCTGGCAACTACGAAGGTTCCTTATTAGCGTATCGGGATGGTACCGTCGTTTTATTAGCGGGTACCCCATATTGTCAGCTCCTCTCACTTCTCTCTTGAAAAAGAGCAAGAAGTTTAGCTGGTCCGAAGAAGCTGAAGTGGCATTCAATTCCTTAAAACAAGCACTTTGTTCTGCATCTGTTCTTGTTACTCCAAAATTTCAAGCTCGTTTTTATATTCAATGTGATGCTCGCTGTACTCGTATAGGGGCAATATTATTTCAGAGAGATGAAGCACAACGAAATTATTCCGTAACGGAGCAAGAGTGCTTAGCAGCAATCGAAGCGATCAAGAAATTCAGCCTATATGTAGAAGGTCTCATCTTTTCGGTTATAACAGACCATGCCAGCCTTGGCTCAGGTCACTTAAAGATGTATCTGGAAAACTTGCACTTGAAATTTCAGGTGTTTAATTTCGATATTGATTTCAGAAAAGGCTTCCAAAACGCAGTACCTGCTTTGTCTCGAATCGAAATTGAATCCCTTGATATTCTTCTAACTCCTCAACTTGATTATCCAATCCATGTCGACCTAACATCCCTTGCTTTTCTTGATCATTCATACCACGATTTGGTTTCCTCTTTATAACAAAAACGTAAACTTATTTACAGTCAACAATTTAATATATCTCAAGCCTTGGCCAAACAAAGTTAGCCTACCGCATATCCCCGTTTATAAACTCTTAATCCCGGAATCTGTACGACTCTCCATAATTAGTTCTGCTTATTGTCCACCCACTGCCGCTCATCTGAGAATCAGCAAGATAGCCGAGGTCATTCAACGATTTTATTACTGCCCTACTATTAATACCGATGTAGCGAATTTATTTAAATCTTGTGATCAGTGTAAATTCAACTATTTAGGTGCTTTAACCAAACCTACACACCGCCCCTTGGTTCCCTTTCAATGACGTTTAAGCCATTAGGTATATCTAGATTTTTAGGAACTTACCATCGTATTAAAAATGGAAACACCGTAATACTTATTGCGGTCGATCATTTCTCAAAATTCGTGATCACCAACCCGGTTCGACAGGCCACTGCTGTAGAAGCATGTCGATTTTTGGAAGCAGAAATATTCCTGATGTTTGAAGTATCGGAAGTTATCTTACTGATATCGGCAGGTAATTTAAATCTCTGATCGTTCAAAAGTTGTGCCAGAAATATGGGGTCATGTGTGTTTACTGCCAAATATTCCCCATAGGCAAACGTATCAGAACGCGTTAATCGCACACAATTGGCATCGTTGCGAGCATATGTTAAATCAGATCAACGTGTCTGGGTTTCCAGTTTATCCGCCATGCTCTTTGCATCGCAGTTCATGATTTCTCTTCACATTCCCTTCACTTCAACAAGAGCTAAAAATAGATATGATCTAAGAACTCGGCAACCCAAAATTAAACTAGTGGGTAAAACTATTTTTGTGAGAAATAGGCCAAGCAAGGCATCCGAAAATTATGTACCAAAAGTAGCTCCAAAATATATGAAGGGTGTGGTTATTAAACTCATCGGAAACGTGTAACGCTATTGAGGCTGCTGCTTTTTTTTATGCGTTGTATCCGGTAGCAGTTGGAGAGTTGTACTATGCCTAGCTAGTTCGTAACCCAGACTATCCGGATGTTGAAAGGCTCACTCATCCCATTTAGAGATAAGTGGCCACTCAAAGCCATCCTTGACGTAAGAGAAACTGGTTCCACCGACTTAATTGCCGCCTGAATGTCCACATAAATTGCACTATAAATCGGGGATATCACAATATGTCACAACCAAGTCAAGACATTGTAACGAAAGTCGTTTAGTGCCTCAGCATAAGAGAAGTAGACTAACACACACACATGTAACGTAGCAAGACAAGTCTTGTCAAACCTAGACTTGTTGCAGGAGCTGTATGGACAAGGAGGCGGAAGGGACTTTAGTCCACTTCCTATGCTCATATCCGGCTGCAGCACGCAAAAGGCTTTGACATATGGTAAGGTTCATTATGGGCAGCTGCTTTGATCTCGAAAACTGTTCAGTGCGAGATATATCACGCTACATAAATAGCTCTAACTGGTTCCAATCAGGGTAAAAGGGACGTAAGATCCGTCACCGGTCTAAGTGTGCCATAGCAACCACTATAACCTAACCTAGTCTAACCATATCATTCAAGATATTTCAAAATATCATCCCGAGTATGATATTTTTAATGCAATTTCTCTTTAAGCAAAAGTTACATCAATTTTTAAATTTTTTTTAAAGCAATTTAAAAATAAAAGGATGATATGAAATAAGAGATTATCGATTATTGAAATGTATATATAAATTTGTCTATATAAAAAAATCAAATTATTTTTATATGAGGACTGGTACTTGACCCATTTTATTATTAAATTATATAGAAAATACTTTCAGTTAGGAATATAATACGTTTCCAGGAAGGTACAGTAAGGTAATTTATTGGGAGGTACAATTCTAGAACCAAACAAACATGTAATCAAATTTTAAACTTAAATGATCAAATCACGGGTAATTTAAATAGATTAGATCTGTACGTACAAATTTTTCAAATTACTCATCTATTCCCGTAATAGTTTATAATTAAAATTATCTCACCATAATTTACAACCATTTCAAATAAATCATAACTACTCTACAACATAATACACATATCGATTTAAAACCATATTGTTTTCGATTATTTACAACCAATTTCACAAAACACAAAACCAAAATATATTTTGAAGTGATTGCGAATGAATGAAATTAGAAAAATAAATAAAATTGAAGACGAGATGAGAAATGTGTTATTGTTGTAGGTGTGTGTTTTAAATATGCAATGCACATGCATGTGAAGTAAACAAAAAATGTAATTTTATCAAAATGATAAACACATTTTGCATATTTTTAATATAATGCATGTACATTTTTGTTGAATTTTGCATGAGTAAAACAATAATTTATCGCTTATGAATATATTATATCCATGTATGACAACTACATGACAAATTTACGAATATAGTGACACATATTTATTACACAGTAGTATGCCATTATCCATTTTTAATCTGTTCTAACAGTTTTGCAATCATATTAGAAAAACTGATTTTTGAACATACAGATATGTTTTTTTTTAACTTTTATTGTTGATAATGATAAAAATAAGATGTTACTTTGAAAATAAACATTATTAATGATAAATAGTGACGATAATTTAATCTGTGTGAAAGCAAAACAATCAATTTTTATTAAAGTGGCTTGGTTAGAGACTTAAGATTTAATTTTCACTATAGTTGAAATAATTCTGTGCATTTACATGACTAATATACAAATATTGTTAATTTTATAAAGGAGTCCATATATCTAAATCGTTTAAAAGTTTGTAACGACACTAGCCGAAGCTCGTTAGTTAACAGAATATATATATATAGGGGTTTCAAGCGGTCGGTTTATTCCAGGTAAAGCTCAGGGTGTTGGGGTGGAGTTTTCCGAAATATATATAAATCAGTATTAGACCGCATAACAACCAGATAAGTAAAAGTACAATCGCAAACATTATAGTCCAATTCTACCTCTTACCTACATTCTAAATCATCTCCGTTCTAACGTCTCAATCTCGTACTAATATAACATATACATTTAAATATATTCTTTGCAATCAATTCCATAATTTATTTAAAAAAAATTGAATGAAAAATGACCAAATATAAAAGAAATCATAATTATCTACCTATACCCTATTACTAATATAACTATTCTATAATTAGTAATAATTATATCAAAATTAGTATCTCTTAAATAAGAAAAAATTCATTTATAAAAAATTAAAAATTTATATAAATAAAATATATGCCGATTTGAAATTGCATTAGTAGTGGTCGAGTAATAACAAACAAAAATCGCTCCATACAAATCATTTGAAAACTACTTTTTTTTTTGCATTTTTTGGTCTTTGATTTGTAATAACTTATAAATTAGGTCCCAACACACTTTTTCATGTACCTGAGTACAAAGAACAATATGTTTTCGTTTATTTTAAGATGAAAAATTATTCAATTTTCACACTTTTCATTCATGAATTTCAACAATGCTCAGTCAGAATTTTCAATTATTATTGAGGGGGAAATATGAGAAATTAATAATTTTCACTATCCGTGTCCCTTATTACTCATAGTAAACTGCATCTGTTTCACATTCGGAATGAGCGAGCTAACAAAAACTAAAAAAAATCGCTTAGTGTGAACGACAAGGACAACGAGCCCATAAATTGCATGATACAAAAAATCGCTTTATAAAATAGGCTCAATAGAAATTCATTGTCCCTACTATAGGTATTTTGGTGAACCCGTATTATTACTAACAAAAAAAACAATAGAAATAAATTGTTTTTATTTATTTATGTATTCTTAGCCTACGAGAAGAAAGCGAGAATGGTAGAAGGCCGAGGTTCTGAAAGTACAACAACTCAGCAATTAGCGCAGTTCACATAATTTCATTAAAGGAATTACTGGACTGCACCATACTTTCAAGCTTACGTCAACCGCCATTCGGGACCGGGATGGAAACCTATGTATCAACATCGACGCAGTACTTGACGCATCGAGTGAATACTTTACTGACCTGCTTGATGTTCATCATGCATCTCAGACTGTTGTTGAGCCACCTCTAATACAGGCGGCGGAGATTTTCACTGAGGAGCCATCCCATGAGGAATTCACTAAAGCCATGCAGAGATTGAAACGAAACCGATCACCTGGAGTGGAGTGCATTAATTCGGAGCTCTTGATATTCGGAGGGAATACTTTGTGGAACTGACTTTTCGACCTTATTCGATTAGTATGGCATTCCGAAGTTATGCCTAATGAATGAAAAAAGGCCTAGTCTCACGCTTGAAGTGTGAGAATTATCGCGGTATAGCTCTCCTTTGCACAGCATACAAGTTACTGTCATACATTGTATTGGACAGAATCACTCCTCTAGCTGAGGGCTGGTTGGTGACTATCAAGGAGGATTTCGTCAAAATGGATCAATTACTGATCAGGTTTTTTCGCTGCGAGTGATTCTATCTAAATATTATGAGATATCCATTCTCGTACATCAGGTGTTCCTGGATTTCCGTCAAGCCTATGACTCGATCAATCGAGAGAGTTTGTGGTCTGCCCTGGAATACCTAGGAATGCCAACAAAATTGGTACGACTGTGTAGGATGACAGTGACACAGTCTCAATGCTGTGTTAAGGTTGAGAACAGGCTATCGACAATTTTTGCAGTTAACTCGGGTGTTCGGCAGGGAGATGCTCCGTCCCCGATACCCTTTAATCTCATGTTGGAGTACACCTTTCGTAAAACTGAAACACCTCAGCGCAACATCTTATATCGCCAGTCCAATCAGGTGCTTGCATCTGCAGATGACATATGCGTGATTGAACTGAATAGCAACGGAGTGAAAGAAATGAAATACTTGATCCGCATATACAGTTTTCAGCTTCAGTTGGACTTCAGATCAATGAGTCCAAAACGAAATATCTGATGTCTGGTTTTAGGGATAATGACACACCAGATTTTAGTAGCCACACCACACGTTTGAAGGAGTAAGGAGGTTCAAATATTTAAGTTCTCTTATCACTCACGATAACAGTGTGGGTTGCCATGCTTTGTAACCTCTAAGGCCACTGCTAAAATCTAAACACTTATCAAGTGCCGTGAAGCTGAACCATTACAAAGCGTTGATCAGGCCCGTTGTAATGTTTAGATGTGAAAGTTGGCCGCTGATGCATGAGTACGAGAGATGGCTCCTTACATTTGATAGAAGAGTCATGCGTGTGATTTACAGCCCAAAACGCGAAATAGATGGTACATACCGAGCTCTGTACAATATCGAGATCAGAGATCTGATGAAGATCCTCGACATGAAGAAAGATCTTAGCGAGTACGCTGGCTCGGTCACGTTCTGCGTGCTGATCTGGAACGAATTGTGCAGCGATCTCTGAAAGGAGAGCCACCATATGGTAGGCGCGGAGGTCGTTGCAGGCGACGATTGCTCCACTGTGTAGAGAATGACTTGGCTTCTTCAGGTTGTCTTGGACAGTATGAAGAACCAACCCGAAACCGATGGAGCCAGATTGTTGACTCAGTAAGGGGCCAGTGTTGGCCTTAGGTTAGGTTAGGTAAGGGTGGCTGTACTAAAGGACTAGCATAGACACAAAATTCGTGGGAGCTATAACATTGTCGCATTGGGATACATGCGAGCAGACAGGGTGTCTCAGTCCTCGATTTCTGCCGTGGTGATGATGAGGAGGAGGAAAATGTGTTTGATCTGCTCTGCTCCTGTCCTAGTCTAGCGTACAGCAGAACAAAATTTATCGGAACTTCCCCTTTGAACGACATCACGGATCTTAGGAAGATCGGGATCCAGGACTTTAAACGCTTCTTGGTAAGCTCAGGATGGTTTAGCGAGTGAAGAGGAAGAAACTCGAATGTGGTACTCCGGGAAGTTTGTTTCTAGTAATAGCTCCAGGGATTCCCCACTACATGTAGTCCATGAACATCCGGTCTTTGTAGATAATCCGGGATGGAAGGACTAGAACATAGCACTTTGCGTAGCCTGGCCGCCTCCGAGGACTCCTGTATATTGCCACAGTAGAGCTTCCAGGCCCTCGTTTTGGCTGCTCTCAATTCGTACTTATAGGTTTTGAGGACTTCCTTATAACAGTCCCAATCTGCAGCAGCATTTGTGTTCCTCGCTTCCTTGAACAGTCTCCTGCATTTCATACGAGTACCTTGGAGTTCTCTCGACCACCAGGGTGGTCGAGATTTACCCAAGGGCCTACTGATAGGACATGCACCTAACATGGCCTTGTTAAAAGCATCAGATAGCTTGGTTACTAGAGCATCAAGCTCCTGTGTAGATGCAGGAGGGTTTGGAACCGGTACCGGTAATAAGTTACCCAGAATGGTTCTGAAACAATCCCAATCAGTTTTCCTCCTATTTCTGAAGGGTGGTTTTTTAGTGGGTTTTGTATCCACTTCGTACTGGAGATAACAATGGTCAGAAAAGGAATGATCTTCGGACACTTTTCAGTTAGATACCTTCTCCTTAATAAAATCCGAGACAAGTGTGATATCCAACACTTCCTGTCTATTTTTAGTAATAAAGGTTGGCTTACACCCGATATTACATATATTTAAGTTAGTACTTAAAATAAAATCAAGGAGTAACTCACCTCGCCTGTTTATATCTGTAGTTCCCCAGATTGAGTGATGCGCATTACCATCACTGCCCATAATGACTCCTAACTTACGTTTTCGAGCCTTCATGATTGCACTGCCCAACCTACCTGATGGTATATTTTCCTCCTCGTATGGTAGGTAGGCCGATATTAGCGAGAGATTTTGCCCTTCCATCTCGATGGTAGCCGCCACTACATCAGCGTTGCTGTAATTTAGTAGTAAGAAAATATTCAAATTATTTCTAGCGAGAATGCAGGAACGTACCTTATCTTCACTCTTCGCATGTAGTATTTTATATTTAGGAGTTCTGAGGCCCAGCACCCGGTCACTATTGACCCAAGGTTCCTGGACCAGAACCACATCAATGCACTCAGATTCCATTTTTAGCAGAAGGGTCGCCGAGGCGGCTTTACAGTGATGGAGGTTGATCTGAAGGATCTTAAGCATTAGATATTGCTTCCCTCCACCACTGTTGAGTCAGACTTCCCTGACGTCGATTCATCCGTTAGGAGCACACAGCTTAGTCCCAATGATCTCGAAATTTTCGAGTCCAGGGATCGTGTCTCCTGAGCGTCCTCCAGGATGCTGTGGACTTCTGGGTCACCAACACCAGGCGGGGCACCACAAGTGGTTTCCCCCCCCCCCCCCCCTGCTGCAGGTGCCCCAGATCTGTCAGCCTCATCGCGCTTATAAATTTTGAGCGTAATCGCTCCAAATCCATAGCTGACCAGGCCTCCAGATTTTGCCAAAGCACCCACGGATTCTCTGTCGATGATAATGACGGCCGATCTGTGATCTGCTTCCGCCTTTTCCTCTTCTAACTTGGCAATCTTCCAGGTGGCCGTTGGCAGATCCGGATTGCTGATTTTCAACATTCCAAGATCTCCCTTGGGTCGCTATTATTATTATTCGCCTACAAAGTATAAACGGTAATATTTAATTTTGTAATTTTTTTAGGATTTTCTAATTCATTTTCTCTTATAGTGTGTGCAATACCAATATATAATAGGCCGTTTCACAACATTTGAGCATTAGCATGAGTAATGGAACAGCAAATTTGAACAAAATCATATGGCGAACGTAGATTTTCCGTGTTTTTTTGGGCGTAACATTCTTATATCTAAATATATAGTCCTAAAATCAATTTTTCGAAGATGAGGTTTTAAATTATGATTATTTATCAAGAGTTCTATCAAACAATTTTCCCATTTATTGGATATTTTTTATCCAAATTTTTAATTTTAAATCAAGACAATTTTTATTTCAATTTTCGTGTAATTTCTACGTTCGGTGTTGTTTCGGTAGTCAATAATTCGATAAAATGCATAAAGAGCAATCGTATAACTTAACTGTTCTTCCTCGTTGAAATCCATCATTAGTTTCCAAGTTTTTTATTTTTTTTTGTTTTGATGGAACATTACATTTTTAAGTGTTGTATTTGTAATTTTATCAGTTATAAATTAATATTTTTTTGACGGATAAATCTTTGTGAGTAAGTCTTTATGATTAAAATAGTTAAATAAATTATATTTATGGAAATATATTAATTAATATAATATCGATTAAATTAATATTGTGTTGTGTTTCAATCAAAATTAAATTGCATTATTATAAATTTATAATTTTAGCGAAAACCGCGGTTGTCAAATTTTTTATGAAGATTAATTATACTTCCATAAATAATAATTTTAGGTGTAAATAAATATCGTGTGTTTAAAGTGAAAATAACTAAAATTTGTTGTATGCCGTCTTGCATGTCTAATTCATCTAACAGCGATCAGGGAAATGTGTCTTTTTTTCAATTTCCCATATGTAAACTCAAACGACAGGCTGGGTTAAATGCGATCCCTCGGAAAGATTTTGTACCGACAAAAATCTCATATGTATGTAGTAAACATTTTAACGTAAATGAAATTAATAAGAAAATAAGGCATGGTAGTTTAATATTTCCTTTAATATATCCGTAATTATTATCTAATAGTGTTCCAAGTATTTTTCAAAATTTACCAGGTTATTATTCAAAATCCAAGCCGAAGTCCAGGAAATGCCCGTCAGACAGAAATTGTGAGGTTCAGGCTAGATCTCTAGAAATTTCATTCAAGGATGATATTTCCAATATGAAAGACGATCTGATTGGGTAATTCAATAATTTTAAATTACTTTTGGCAAATCATGTAAGCGGTTTGGACGTTGAAGTGAAATTAATGAAGAAGACGCTTATATTTATAAAATTAACGTAGCAAATTTTTCAATTTCAAATTATATTAAAGTATCTAAAGATTTGATTTGTCGGTTATACAGTGAATTAGAACATAAACCTAAATCAGATCAACAATTCCAGTGTTGGTCTCAATTTAAAAAACCTGTTGATTTTTTTTTAAATAATACATACGAAAAGCCCCCGCTGATAGTATGAACGAGCTTTTGAATGAATTGTGAATGAAAACTGCTGAAATGATGAATGTTGGATTTTAAATATACTTCTACGCTTGAAATGGTTAATGATCAGCTCAAACTTATGCTTGGAAAATATCTTAGTCAAATCATTTTTAATCTACCTTCAATCACCAGTAACTTACCATCTTATTAGAGATCAAAGTATACTGATTCTACCAAGCAAGAGCACTCTGCAGCGACTGTCATGCCATCAAAACCTAAGCCTCACAAATTTTGAAGGTAACAAAAATTATCTTGTTAAACAGGCTGAACATTTAAAACATATGTATGCAACGCAAAGTCATAATTCAAATAGATGAAATGTATTTAAAGGCGCAAATAAATTATACATTTCAAAAGTTAACTGGATATGCCCAGAATAATTCAAACGTTGCAAAAGCGGTCATTGCATTTTTAGTCAATACTGCTTTTGGTAATATCAAAGAAATAGTTGCCTTACACCCAGTAAATAACTCTTCAGGTGATGATCTTCATAAATCAACTTTATCTGTTTTAAAATTTCTAAAATCAGTAGATTTAGAAGTAATTTCATCGTTGCAGATAGGATAAATCAAAACATGTTTTCAATTTTTGCGCCAAAATCATTTAAATTTATTAACCCTGATTTTCCTAGTAGTTTTATATTTTTAATGTATGATCCAGTGCATATTTTTAAAAACATTCGGAACAACTGGATCAATAAAACAGATTCCGAAAAATCATTTTATTATCCGGATTTTGAAGAAAATTCTATTAAAATTGCATGCTTTAAGGATATTAGAGATCTCTATAACGAAGAATAGCACCTCATAAAAAAAGCGTATAAATTAAATAAAACAGTATTTCCTAGCCTAATTGATCGGCAGAATGTGCCGTGTGTTGCAAATGTTTTTCATGAGTCTACGCTCTTGAAACATCTAGCGATCTAAAGGAAGTCGAGGGGACTGTAGAGTTTCTTAAAATTATAAAGCATTGGTAGAATGTAGTAACCTGCAAATCAGTGGTTGAAGGCATCAAGAAACGCGAGCCATACCGATTGCCTATTTACTCAATAGACGATGCAGGGATTTTCTTTCTACGTAAATTTTTATCCTGGATAGAACGATGGATTCTTGGGTATCAATCTCATTGAAACTGGTTTAACCATGACTGATTATATAATTGATTATATAACGTTCGGTAAATTCCAGATTGATAACCTAGAAAGAAGTTTTTCTTGGCATCGCCGGTTAAGCGGATGTTCCTTTCACGTATCATATACGGAAGTAATTGAATCAGAAATAAAGTTAAGGCTGAAAAATTGTATAAAGTCTGAGACAATACACTACGAATTGTCAAAATCAGAGGAATATAATTTTTTTTCAGTCGATACAAAAGAGTTCGAGGAATTATTTAGATCGAAATATTTAGAAGAATATGAGAAGAAATTTGATCGTTCTGCGGCTCTTTATATCTGTGGATATGCGGCTCATTCTATTTCTAAACAAGTTTAGAGTGCCAGAAATTAATTAGGACTGGAAAGGGTGTCGCTTCTGATACGATTACTTTAATTTACTTAACAAAGGTGGCTTAAGCTTACCCACTGAAATAATTATAATAATTTTAATGCATATAGGCGCGGTTTTTGATTACATTTGCAGTAATAATAAATTTAAATTAATTATCAAAAACTCGTTTTTAAATCAGAATTTATCTTTTTTAACTGTCCAATCTCTTATGATGTATGATTTGACTATCGATTTAGATAATTCTTGTAAATGTGGCAAAACTCACAAAACTATTTATTATACAATTATGTCAATTTTTTCAAATGTTTTACTTAATAATTTTTCTAAACATGAAAACAATAACGTAGAATCTGATAAAAAACGTAAACTTAAAACTTTCGAAAATTCAAATAAAACTTTAAGATTATCTAATTAATTTATTTTCCCAAGCATAATATTGAGCCAGGTGGTGGGTATGGCATGTTAATACAATTATTTATATTAAATATATTTTTTTATTAAATATATTTTTTTTGCTATAAAACTGTGAATTTTTATTTTTATTTATGATATTTATTTAATATAGGATCATAATTTGAATTTTCACTCTAATTTTAAAACCGGGGAATAGGCCTGATTGTTTGGGAAACCTCGATAAAAAAACACATTGAAGCCTACCTCTTGGGTGGAAACGGCATATTTTAACGAGAATGAGAACTAATACCACCACATTTAGTTTTAAATTTATTATATTTACGCTATATATTGAATTGTTTGAATTTATAAGGAGAACGCGTCGTGTATACGACAACAATTGTATTCATAAATTGACATATCTCTCAAACTAAAGACTGTATATAAGACACACCATTGTGCACACCATTTCTAAATTCCTAACCTCAAAAACTTCAGATAATAAATTAATTCATTTACACTAGAATACTTCGAAAATCACTTGTAACGTTGATACAATAAATAAAACTAAATCAACAGTTTTATTATATTTAGCAATATTGTAACTAATTAAAATTGTTAAATGTTGGCTATTAAAAATTACGGAACCCTAAAAAAATAACATGAAATAATAAAATTCTAAAGATGAATAAACGTGCTCTTGCTCCTACTATTATTAATGAACTAACGAAAAAAGAAAAAAATCAAAAATCAAGTCAAAACTAACCAGAATGTACTAACGAATAGCAAACCATTTGTTTCAAAATATATCGACTACATGGTATTATATTGCGCATACGTCAAAAATTTAAATACCCAAAAAGCAACAACAATTGATCAACATGGCGGCACTAGTCGCACATATTTCTATTTGCGTTTCAATTTTAATATTCACGTTTGGTAATAAATTATTTTTAAACTAAATTTAAAAAAACAAATTAAATTGCGCCTTTTAGATAATATTTGACTATATTCAAAAACACATCGTGTTAATGCTTTTGTGTTTCGTGGGGTTTTTAATAGATAATATTAATGTTTAAATTGAGTCTGTTTGTAGCAAAAAAATATTTTCGTAAAACTTTTATTTTTCGGTGATTATTTATTCAATTAAAATAAAATTTATTCAACAGTGAATGTTAAATTGTGTCACATGTATTGCTTGGTGTAAAAAAGAACACTACATTGTTGTTGTTTTATGTATAAGGAAGTGCATACTGTCAAAAAAATTTTCACTTAAACCACAATATAGTCAATTTAAAAATCACTAAACAATATTTTTTTGCGGAAAATAATTGTTTCGCTACAAACACAATCTAATCGAACATATTAAAAAACTTCTGGTCAATTTAAAATCACCAAAATATACCATTTTGTAAAAAATGTTTTTTCTTCACTTCAAACACACACTACAAGGCAATTTTAAAGCGTCAATGTTTCACTTAAAAAAACACCGGAATATAAAAGTTTGAACACAATATTTTTTTGTAAACACACGAAAACATTCACAGCCCGTTTATTCAATAATTTTATTATAATCTATATCAAAAATTATTAAAACAAAAAGGTAAACATTGAAACGCGAATGACATCACTAAATTTTCTTAATGACTAACGCCGCCATGTTGACCATTGCGCGAAAAAAAACGAAAATGAAACCTTTTTGTATATTACCGTTCTCCATATACTTTGCATTTGTTTCATTCCCAAAAATTTCGAAACGAAGTAAAAAAAAAATCAGGTGCAAGTGAGATACTAAATAAAATCATATTAAAAATTATATGAGAAAGACAAAGGAACTTATATATGTATACAATTCGCATTTAAAACCGATCTTAAAAATACATTTCCATTATAATTTCTATTTCCGAATCAAAAAATAAATGAAAAAATTAAAAGATTAATAAAAATGAAAAAGAATTGGATAGAACATACGATAAATAATCATAAGTTAAATCCTGGTACATGAAAAATTAATTTTATCCCTATTTTCGAAGATATAAAACAAAAACTACGGAAAATCACGAAAAAAACCACTTCTCCACATGAATTGTGTGTTTTCCATTCCATGACACATTGACATATGTACATATTACATTTTTGTTAAAAATCGGCCTATTATATTATATTGGTATTGGTGTGTGAATAGATAAAATAATAATAATTTGTCCTCACCAATTCAGTTCTACGTTTGACCGTACGCTATTGAACCTATCTTATAGAGAAATCATGATAAATTGAATTTGCACGATAAGTTGCTCTCATATTTTATTACAAAAACAAGCAGGAGTTCTCGAGGAGAGTAAATATATTTCAATTCACAAAAGAATGCAAACCAGAGAAAATATAATCTATTTGAATTATTTAAGTGAAAGGGCGTACTTTTATACGTGGTGTTTTCGTATCGTTAAAATTGTGTTTAAATGAATTGACAGTTAGTTGGTGGGATACATTTTTGGTAAGTTTTTGCAATATTCAATTATTTTTTAATTAATGTATTTAATACTTGTTTTGATCCGAAATTGTATTTAAATACATAATTCTATTAATCGGTAGTCAAATATTTATTATTATATTTTTTCTAACATGTTGTGATATAGTAGCATATAGTTATTTTTATTTAAAAGGCCTAACATTTGTTGTGTACCAGCGTGCAAGTTTAATTACCCTACCAGCGAACGGAAGAATCTTTATAAATTTTCGAATATCTGAACCTCAACGACAGGCTTGTTTAAATGCGATTCCTCGGAAGGATTTTGTAACAAATAAATAACCTTTCGTATGTATTAAGCCTTTTAAAGCTTGTGAAATTAAATTTGTTAAAATTCTTGATACTTCAGTTGTACCACTAAAATGTCCTATGTTATTAACCAATGTTGTCCCGAGTATTTTTTCTACTTTATCAAAATTTTTTTCAAAAGCCAAGCTGAAGCCCCGGAAAAACCCGTCAACAAGAAGTAATGAGATTTTGGAAAGATCTTATGAACTTTCATTACAAAATGAAATTTCTGGAATGAAAGACGAGCTGATTAGGTCTTTCGACAATTTTAAATTTCACTTGTCTTGCCATGTAAGCTTATCACTAAATGATTTTTTAGTAATACATACGATATATCGCCCGCTGATAGGATGAATGAACTGTTGAATGTAGCATGTATGAAAGTAAATGAAATATTGAGTGTGGCAGAATGTGTTGATTATAAATATAATGGTACACTTCAAATAATCAGTGTTCAAAATGTTCTCAAAATTATGTCTGATAAGAAAATACGGGATTCAGAAAATACCCTAGTTAAATCTTTTTTAATTGACCTTCAATCACGCGTGACTTATCAGTTGATTAGAGAACAAAATATTACATTTCTAGACGAGCATTTAACACATATGCAACGCAAAGTAATCATTCAAATCGATGAAATGTATCTCAAGGAGCAAATAAATTATAAGTCCCACCAAATAACTGGTTATGCCCAGAATAATTCAAATGTGGCTAAACGGTTCTTGCATTTTTAGATAGTTCCGCATTTGATAGTTTTAAAGAAGTAATTGCTTTACATCCAGTTAGCAACCCTTCAGGTGCTGAACTACATAAATTAACGTTAAATATTTTCAAATTGGTGCAATCAATAAATTTAGAAGTCATAACAATAGTAACTGATAATCATTGGATAAATCAAAATTTATTTTCAATTTTCGCGCCGAAATCGTTTAAGTTTAATAATCCCGATTATCCTCATAATTTTATATTTTTAATGTATGATCCAGTTTATATTTTTTAAAATATCCGCAACAATTGGATCAATAAAAAGACAACAATAAATCATTTTATTATCCCGATTTTGAAAAGGATTCAATTAAAATAGCTTGTTTTAAAGACCTTCGTGATCTTTTTATTAGTGAAGGAACGCTACTAGTTAGAAAAGCATATACATTAAATAAAAATCCCTATTTCCTAGCTCATAGAACCGCAAAATGTTTAGTGCGATGCAAATGTTTTTCATGAGTCTACGATCGTTGCCCTGGAAACGAATCGGGACCTAAATGAAGTCGGGGGCACTGTAGAATTCCTTAAAATTATAAAACGTTGGTGGAATATAATGAACAAGTTCATCAGCGATTGAAGTAAATCAGTGATTGAAGGTATCAAGAAACGCGAATCGTACCAATTACCTATTTATACAATGAGCGATAGTGGAATTTTGTTCCTACGAAAGGTTTTATCCTGGATAGAAAGATGGATGAGTTTCGATCTCTTTGATGGTGGCTTGAACGTAAGTACTTTCAAAGCAATTCATCAAACTGTAATTGTTTTGCTGCCTGTTGCGAACACCTGCGCCAGTGATGTTGATTACATAATATTCGGAAAATTTCAGACAGACAATCTTGAAAGGAGATTTTCGTGGTACAGAACACTGGGTGGGTGTACTTTTCATGTATCTTACCAAGAAGTCATCCAATCAGAAAAAAAATTTAGGTTGCAAAATTGTATTTACTCTGATACAATCATAAAAGAATAGTCAAAATCCGAAACTTACGATTTTTTTTCTATCTATACGAAAGAATTCGAAGAATTATTCACATCAAATTACATGGATTAATACGAGGTAAAATTTGATCGGGCCGCGGCACTATATATCTGTGGATATGTGGCCCATTCCATTTCTAAAAAGATTCAGGAAAGGTGTCACTTCTGATGATGATTACTTTGATCTGCTTCAGAAAGGTGGTTTAAGTGTCCTCACGGAAATCGTACTTTTTATATTTATGCATATCGGTGCAGTTATTGATTATATTTGCAATAATTTAGACATGAAAAAACTTTTTTCAATCCTGAATTAAATCAAAAAAATGTTTAACTTTTTTAACTGTCCAATCTCTCTTGATGGATACAGTAACTGTCGATTTTGATAATACTTGCTCTTGTGGCAATAATCACAAATTTATTTATTATACAATTTTATCCATTTTTTCAAATATTTTACTTAATAACTTTACTAAACATGAAAACGATAACAAAACAAATCTGATAGGAAGCGCAAACATAAAAATTACGAAAATTCAAATAAAACGCTAAGATTAATAAATTAATAATGTATTTCACAGACATAAAATTAGATGATCATAGATTTAAAGAGGCATACTTATATAGATTAGTATTTTAGTAACATTGTGATATTATTTATTTTTTTAAATATTTTAGCTATGAAATGGCTGTGAATTTTTATTTACATTTATATTTTTATTTAGGCTTAGTTTAGACATGGAATGGCTAACAACGCACTTTATTTACATTCCATTTATAATTGTTTTAAAATTTGAGATTTGGCTATATTAAATATATTTAAAATTATAAATCTAATTTTTTAACAAAATTATAATTGAAATGGCTGTGAATTTTTATTTATAATTTTATTATATTACAATATTGTTTTAAAATTAGAAATTTGAATTTTCAATCTAATTTTAAAATCGGAGATTAGGCCTGATTTATTTGGGGAACCTCGATACAAAAAACGCATATGGTGGAAACGGCTTATTAATCATTATCAACATTTAAAATATTGCACTAATAAGAACGCATCACCAGACCATTGCGGTTGATTATTGAGTCTTAAGCAATTTAAGTGATTTAATTAATTTAAAACGTCCCATGACAAGCGTACGCTAAAAATTGTTGCTAAATTTTAGTTATACATCTTATTACTCGACCACTACTAATGCTGTAAACGCTATAAATCGGCCATTAATACATAGGCATTGACCGTTCACTTATGTATTTGTTGACGTCGGTATAGTGTACTTACAGTACGTAAATTTACTAATGTACTGAGTACAGTAATGCCGGAATATAACACAACATATTTAATTTTAATTTAATTTACTATATTTATTCTTAATTTTATTTCATTCTGTTATCATTCATTAACAAATTATTTTGATGTTATTTAAATAACTGTCACATAATATACAGGAACTAATCCAGGAAAAGCGGAAAATTCGCCGCCGATGGCAATAAATAAAATCACCGTTGTTGAAATTTGTAACTTCAATATTGCCAATTAAGATATTTACATAATATTTATGTATAGATTCATATTTATCACATTTACCGTTACTTATGAATAATCTCTATGCATATATTACATACATACATATGTATGTACTACAAATTAGTAAATTTTGTAGACGGATTCAATATGGTTGTGTTTTCCGAAAATATATAGTTTGTTGATGTCTCGTTTCCATGGTAAACTTGTCTAGACGTATGACGAAAAGCTTTGAATGTTGTCAATGAAATAATTAAAATTCGCATATAATTTATTTTACCGAATTGCCTAACCGGGATTATTTTGGGGATTGCAGAAAGAGAGATGTGGCCACTGCTATCATCCCTTCGCTTTTCTTTATTGCTATCCAAGGTTCACAAAAATTTTAAACTAAGATATGATGCGAAAGAATTACAGATTTTATTAATTACATTAAGAACATTAAATTATTAACGAAAAGTTACATATATGACTGTTTTCAATTAAAGCTTTTTTTTAAATTGTTTATTTAAAATATGTACACTACAGTAATCTATTTACTTCATTCTAGAAAAGTGATGATATTAGACATTATCGGAAAGAATAATTCCTCCTCAATGAATTACAGATTTTTATCTGCGAATATATACAATACAATTTTTTCGTCATAACTTGAATTCAATTTCAAAATCGATTCTCTCATAAAATAAATTAATATATGAAATTATTTATCATACATATGTGTATGTCTGAATTCAGCATTACCGGAAAAGTGATAAATTATATATAAATTGTTCACATTCTCCAACGTTTTTATCGCTGTTTGTTTATTAAGTAAATTATGATTACCAGATAAATTCTTGTTGTAATGTTATTATTTTTTTTTTCAAATTCTCTGTTAATCACACACCATTTACAATTTCTTCTTGTGAGGACTCGATCGAAAAATGACACCAAGTTTTTAATGTGCCCTATACATACTTCATCGGTTAAGAACGATGGATATAGCATCTTAAATTGTGACATGCATTTTTCTGTTATACTCTGACAAATATTTGAAATGTTGCACTCGGCTTTATAATTTTTTTCAAATATTTGAATAACAATTCGTGCTATTTCTTCATATTCTGTCGTTGGAGCCTTTAAAGCTCTATAATTGCTCACATCTATTTTGTAATTCTTTTTGTTCAAGAAGGTTTCCGCTGGGGTAATTGCACTTTCTTCATCAACTTTCAAGAGACGTTGGGTGCAATTTTTGCAGCTTATTGTTTTATAAGCACAATACCCAGTGAAATACAATATTGCATTTCCTTTTAATTCAGTCACTACTAATATCATCGCCGATTCTGTCATCAATATTTTCTTCTCCCATTCGATGAGACCTAACGCTTGCTTTGTAGTCTTCACGAAACTTAACGAAATTTTCACATTCATCAGGAACACAATTTGATACTGGTGAATTGAATAAAATTTTCATACTTGTGATATTAGCAAAGTGAATACCAATATCGTGGCTACTTGGTCTGAAATTATAGCCACCTTTACCTCGAAGTATTGGAAAAACAATTTCCAATGAGTCTTGGTTAGTTTTACCAGTAAGGAGATATTCAATTCCAACAGTCTCATTTAAATAGTTAAATAACCTTATTTAATTGCAACCCTTTTATAAATTTAAAATTTAAAACAAATTAACTTATTTTAATAAGGTTAATTCCTTACAGAATTAATGAAGAAGATATCACCTGACCCACATGGTCACGTTGCCCAAATAAGTTTGTTAATGTGTAGTTAGCTTTGTCAATATAATTAGTAAAACCGCATTTAGTGCTGACATGTTTCTTATAAATTAGCAAATGCGGGCTAATAATGTGCGTGTGAGGAAATTTTGTGTTGGTTGCATTCTCCATCAAGTCAATATATTTTTCCCATCTAACATTATGGTAACAATATGCTATATAATGAGCAGATGCTCTTATGTAGCTAACAAATCAGGTTAAGTCAAAACTTTCATTATATGCTTTTAATTCGAGATACTTAGACTTTCGATTACAAAAATTATTGTTACTGTGTTTATTATATTTACAGTTTCTTCGTTACCACAGGAGCAATAAAGTGTAACTGATTCCTTGATACAAAGTTCTATCAATTTAATACCGAGCTTATTCAATCGTTCGAGTTCAATTGATAAATAGTGATCGACCCAACTGATGTTACATGGTTCACAAGTTGCCATAGTCTCTATACTACAAATAATGATCCGATAATTTTGTGGTGCTTGTTGTACAATCCCAATTTAATCCATACAGCTTCCCTTATATTGCATGTCGATGTACTTTTGCAATATCTTCTTTCCAGTTTAATAATGCATTCATTAAATTGGAAAAGTAATTACTATTTTGATTTTTAAAAATTGAAGAATTTATATTTGGAATGTATTGTATAAACGCATTAAATGCGCAGGTGTTGTGATAATGATCCCGTTTCATTCGTCCGTTCTTTAGAAAAAATAAATGATCGGTTTCTAATGTTTTGAACTTTTTTAATTTTTGTTCGTTTTTCGATCTTTTCTGTGTTTCCGAATTCATTTGTGTCGAACTTAAATATTCGATGATCGAAACCTTTCTTTCTTTTTCTTCTGACTCCCTTAATTTTTTGATACTGTTTAAGAAAAATGTGATCGGCAAACTTTTGGTTGTCCACGCCACATTTCTTCCTCTTTGAGCTCCGTTGATAAACCTTTTTCTGTTTCCTTTCGTTTAAATTTTCCAGAATATTCAGGCCTTTTATAAGTTTTTGGTATTCCCATTTTTTTTACGTTTCAGCAAGTTGACATTCCGCTCATGATGAATCCTAATGGTTTTGCAGGTAAATTCCCAAGTGACATTATTCGTCCCATTCTTCGTTTTTTTATTAACGGAAAAATAAATAATTTTCGACGTTAGAGGAGTATTAATATTTTCTTCGGCTGGAATACACACTGTAGTGGATTTAAAATTTTAGAAGAATTTACTTTGTAAGTACAAAGTTTCGTTTGATAGCCTGATATAAGAAACATCGTCTTCTTTGTGTGTTTGCTGTTGGCCAGTCGATTGTGAAGGTGGTGTTGCGTATTTCAAAATTAATTCCAGTGCATCGCATACTGATGAAGTAAGTAGTTGGCGATGTTAATGAAATATAGCATACATTTAAATATTGAACGATATCCATTCTATTGAATGAGTCCAGAACATTATTTATTTGAGCAAAGTTGAAATATGTTATTATTGCTTTTATAATGGGCCATGTTTTGAAATGTTTCTCAATTTCAATACGGTAAAACCTTAATCAACCCCCAATAGCATCCAAATTGTGGCTAGAACTAACCATATCTGATTTTAGAAGTTAGTAGTGTAGTACAACATTACATATACATTTTTAATATGGGGCCATTATAAATTGGCCGATTGCCGGAATTTGGTTCACTAAATCAAAATTTTCTCAAAACATGTCACAATATTTTGGGCCCTTCAAAATTTTTGGAGATAGATACAATATTTCATATATATTTATTTTATACTATTCCATAGTAGAAATGGTAAAAGAAAATCAAAAAAAATTATTGAAATCCTGGGATGGGACAAAATAATTTAAAAATTGTATTTTATGTTATTTGTTATGCATAAACAAAAAAAACTGGGATGAGATGAAATGATATTGCCTGATGAATGTTTTGTTTTTTTCTGGGATGAAAAACTGGGATAACTTCAAATGCTTCCTTGATTAGCTGGCATTAATCTTGCTGTCATGTGGTTCCAACAAATTATTTGATTTTTTTTGTTGTGATAAGATAATCTATCAGTGATCCTAAAATTTTGAAACAATTGGAACGTGAAAAATCACTTAGTATAAGGTAACATTTTTATTGGGTAAAAAACCCGAATTTCAGCCACGCCACCACCAATCTTAGTGAAGCGCTTCAGGCGGATTGTGGGATAAGTCTTACTTATTTTATATATATTTTGTGTTGATAAAAAAAAAAATAACAACATCAACCTTACCATTTGAATTTCCACGTTGAAATCGTCATAAGAATATATTGGTATCAAATAATTAATTTGTTTAAGTAGGAATAATAAATATCAATAAGTTAAACACATAATTATAACTTCTTTGCTTACTTAAGGAATAGGATAAAAAAAATATGTTCTAATTAATTTTCTTATTTCGGTGATGATGTTCTCGAACAAGTGCTGTTTACAAAAAAAAAATAAAAATTAACATTACACGTAAATGTGTTATATGTTCACAGTTAAACTTAAATTGGAGCAAAATGAACCTCCCATTTCCAACTGAAAGCTACCCGAACCTAAATCATGTAATGGCTCCAAAAAATAACTGTAACAGTTGGAGATGTTGGTTGAGAAAGATTTGAAATGAAAAAGATTGAACTGATCAAGTGGCTGAAAATTTAATGTTATGTGTTTAAGAATAATCGGATGTTCGTTATTGTTTAAAATGTTGAATGTTGCAAATTCATTATATGGTTTAATTATACAGTTAGCGAGAAATACTTTTGGAACTAGTTGTTGGGAACGACAATAATAATTAACATTGTTCTTCATGCCAGCTGTTGATAACTTAACAAAAGTTTCTGCTCGTGGTGGAACTACTATGTCTTTCATGGTTGTTTGGTTAGTATGAGAAATTAATGGAATGTTATGAATAGAATTTTGGATTTTATTGATAAACTTTTTTTTTCATAATTTATAATGCATTGGAATGTTTCAAAAAAGTCCTTGCCTAAGATATCAGAATAATCTATTGGAAAATCATCTGGGACTATATGAAAAAAATGTGTAATTTTTATATTATCTTCTATTAAAATATTCGATTTAACTAAAGCTAAGGTACTTATGTTTTCATTTGTTATACCTTGAATTTGAATTTTTAAGTTTGGAAAAACTTCAGTATTATATTTAATGACATTTCTCTTAATAAGGCTAATATCTGCGCCTGTATCAACTAAAAAATCATGAGTTTTTTCATTTGTTAAAATATCAATGTCTAATTCAACGAAATTTTGCAGTTCAGAATAGTTAAATATATTTTTGGGATTTTGAACAAACGAATCGGTACCCGAAGAATTTATTATTGAGGGTGTTGAACACTTATTTTGAGGTCTTGAATCCGGTCAGAAGTGTTTGGTTCTTGCTCGGATTTCTCTAAGATTTCCGAATTTTGATTTAATCTATTTGTATATACTCGTGAGTTAACTCGAGAATTATTGTTTTGTTGACGCTTGTAACAACTTTCGATCAAATGACCATTTTTTTACAATATCTACAAAACAGTTGATTATTGTTATTAGTTTCACTATTGTTATCTTGACCTAAACCTTGGTATGAATTGTTAGGTTTATAATTTAAATTCGAGGTGGAAAATTTTTGATAATTGGATCGTGATTGTGGAGGATGCCTAAGATAATCAGTTGAATTTAATTTATGCTTGAGGCATTCATAATAAGAATGATTTGGTTTATTGCAGTTTGTACAAAATAATTTTGGTTTAAAATTAGATGATGGCTTATGTGACAATTCTTCTTCAACAGCTTGCGCTATTGCCTCAAAAATTTGTCAAAATGATCCATTCTGAAATGAATTTGAATCCATTTCTTCGTTTAGTGATTAAATAAACGTAGCAGTTTCACGACCTTGTTTGGAAATACTAATTTCGTTGAGTTCTAACAATAACTTTTCTATTTTATTTGCAAATGATCGTGCGCTTTCGAAACGATCTTGACTAATTCGAATTAATTCACTTGACACAGTTCCGGCAGATCTTTTCTTGCAAAATTGAGCTTCAAGTGCTAATTTTGATTGTTCGAAATGGTTAAAATCTTTATATCGAACTATGTATTTCAAACGCTTGACCATCCAATTTGAGCTTAATAAGTTGCATAAATCTAAGTTTTTCGTCTTTATTAGTGAGAGATTTCCATACCAAATCACCAGCTACCGTGTTAGTTTTAGTCTCCGTTTTATTTGTAATATTTTTATTCGTTTTTTCAGAATCTGATTCACTACCAAAATTTTCGCTCATAATCTTACCACTTCGCAATTGTTTACCAAGATTATGCATATAAATTTATTTAGAGTATGGTTTCAGATGAACTATTATTATAGTTATAATAATAATAATACATAAATTTATTAGTACATTGCTACACAACAATATGTTCAGAGTGATCAGAGCTAATTATCAACTGAGATAAATGATTATCAATTTTTAATTTATTTATTTTTCCATTTTTTTGTCTCTAAAAAATCAAAGATGTTATGCAATGTAAATGAAGCATAGAACTTAACGAAAGTGGTGTAAAAGCCCATTGTTTGCCGGTATAAGTTGTATTCCCAAATTACTAATGAGCAATTAGTTTTTATGTTCATATTTTATAAAGTTACATAAAATTCAATTAAACGTGTTAATTTCATCAATTAAATATAAGATTCTCATTTATAATTCAGTTGTTTTACTCGCAATTATCCATATACAATAATTTTTGCTTGTATTATGTATATACGTATATATTATGCTGTTGTACAAAATTATGTTCGTGCTAAGTTAATATAAACTTTCGTATATAAACATCTATACACAATATTTCCCTACATCAACGTTTAATAGCTAGTTATATTTTATTTTGTTAGCTTTAGAATTTAGAGCTATAAAATAAATAAATAAATTTTAATTATTTAAAGCTTGTGTATGTAGAAAAATGTATTCAACAAATTTGTGAGCAAAATGAAGAAAACTGTGTTAAATTGTATACATATGTATACGAGTATGTACATTTTATAATGTACGCCGTTATGTTGAAATATGTGCTTTGCACTAATGTGCCAAACCATAAAGCGGAATAAAAATAATGAAGGAAAACATCTTTGATTATTAATAATAATTATGTTCATCGTGATAACTTAGTTACAAAATAGACAGGAATTTCTAAAAGTTATCTAAAACAATACCGTACACAGTACATGCTCATATATTCCATATAACGAATTTATGAAATAAGCTGTCTTCTTTTTATACCTCCATTATACAGAAACTTTGCATAATTTTGTATTATCTATTTTCTTATTTATTAGTATAAAAAAATGGAAAGATTTATGAATGCACCCATATTGTTTATATTTTAGATTAAATATTTTTATACATTTTCCGAATTACTAAGTCATGCAAAATATTGAAATTTTATAATATAGTTTGAATGGGTATCTATCGTAAAATTTTAAATCGAAGAAAAAACAAAACAAAATATTATCTTTAGCTCCCTTATGTTTTTCCGAGGTGTTTCGCTTCAGCTAGCGCCGTTTCTTTCCAAGACACTGCTGGCTTTTCAACTTTCTTTTTTCCTTGCGGATTCCATTCCAATACCAACCTAGTTATGTCATTTAATATATTTATTAGTGTGTTTCTTATCCATCTTCATTTCCGTTTCTTCATCTCCTTCTCAATGTCGACTTGTTTCGTTTGCCGCAGAAGCTCTATGTTAGCGATTGTGTTCGGTCAGAAGCATTTGATTAGTCTGTTAGTAACTTTCTGTGTATGTTTCTACGTTTCACAGCCCTACAGCAGTACTGATTTTACACAGGCGTTGAATATTCGTATCTTGGTGTTTCTTGACAAGGCAGATGCATTCCAGATCTTATTGAACATATTGAAAGGTTATTTTTTTCGGAATGCCTATTTCGCAAAGTGCTTTCCATATTGGGCTTCTCTTGATGGAATCGGATGGCCGTTCGAAATCCACGAAGAGTATACATAGTGGTGAGTTCCATGCGTTTGATTGTTCGATTATTATTCGGACTGAGTTAATGTGATCTGTACAGCTACTTGCTGGTCTAAAACCTGTTCGTTTCTTATATGTTGGTACACAGTTGGTGAGATTCGTTCCAGAATGATCATTACTAATACTCTCATTGTACCATTGAGGAGGGAGATGCGTCGCCAGTTTTTGTATTCCCTTAAGTCGCCTTTCTTTGGAATTGTTATGGTTAAGTCCTCTTTCCATTTTAGCGGAATTCTACCAGTACTACATACTACAAGTAATAGTGGTGTTAGTGCTCCTGCAGTTGCCTCCATTGAATAGTTTAACTGGTATATGTTGTCAGTTTCAGCGCCTTTGTTATTCTTCAGCTTCATTATTGTACTTGTAACTTCCGGCTCCGTTGGTGGATGAGTGATATAATGGTTTCGTTATAGTTGCCATCTCGAAGCTAATCATTTGGTTCACCATCTATGCAGTTGTCCTACAACAACTCTTTCCATCTATTTAGTTGTTGGTCGTCTATGGTTGAGGCTTATACCCATACGCATTCTTTATTGGTGGTATATTTGTAAACTTTCCAGTGACCTTTCTTACAAATTTATGTAAGTGGCCATATTCCTATTTACTGCTGCTGTTTCGGCAGTCACGAGAATGTATTCTGTGTATTTCTTACGATCACTTCTTTTCACCGTATTTTGATTACTTACTTGTATTTTCATTTGGCGGCGTTCCTTAATTTTCTTCCATGTATCATCGCTAATCCACGGTTTTCTTGTGTTGTCTTGATTGATGGTGTTTCTTATGTCACTATTTCTCAATCTACCCATGGTAAATTTTCTCGGTTTAGTCCTTTAGTGCTTCGCAGTTTATTCTAAAAGTTGCTATTACCAGTTACCGGTCACTGTGCACATCCGATCCTCTTGTTGCTCTGACATCTTGTAAGGAGGATAGAAACTTCTTAGTTACCAGTAGATGATAAATTTGGTTCCTCCTTCTGCCATCTGGTGATTTCCAGGTGTATTTATAATTATTATTGTGAGGGAATTTGCTACCGCCTATAAATAACTGATTTGTGACACAGTAATCGATCAGTCTATCACCATTGTTATTCTTTGCGGAATCTAGTGCCTATTCCGGTGTTGTCGATTCCAATTTTCGCGTTAAAATATCCTTAAATACTCTTAATGTCATTACAGTGTGCACTAGATATTGTGGCTTGTAACTGCTCGTAGTATTTTGTTGAGACATTAGTTTCTTCTATGGATACATAGCACTGTATGATCGTTGTGTTTCTTATTATCGAGTAGAATCTTGCCGTTACTATTCTGCTACTTACTGGTTTCCATTCAAGTAATGCATTCTTTCCTGTAGCCGTTGTTGGTATTCCTACGCCTTGTTCGTGTATATCTGCTTTGCCATAGAAGATCATACAATTGCCAGTACTGGTTGTATCTTCACTATCCTTTCATCCATGTCCGGGTACGACAGCCAATGGTCGATATTTGTGTTATTTGCTGGTTTGTATTATTTCTTCTAGTATTCGTTTCTGTAATCGTTTTTAATTTCAGATTGATGAATGATTGGTCCGTTGAATTCTAGCCAGATCCCAGGGATGCTGAGTGAGGCATAACTGACATGCCAGGGAGAAAGTTTCATTATTTGTTTGATATTCTTTACAAAACAAATTTAAAGCTTTACGTATATTCAGATTAAAATATTTCAATAAGTTTTTTTAAATAAATGATGGTTGTATCGATGACATTTTAATTGATGTTGTAATTTATATTATATACTTATCTATGTATACGTAAGCATAGGGTGTTTCAATAAGACCATAATTTTTTTTATTTTTAAATGGGGTGTTTGTTTTGAGCTGAAACTTTCAAATATCTCGGAAAATAAGCTTTCTACGATAAATATGAGCATTATCAAAATTAAATCATTTCGGGAGGGAAATACATTAGTGCTAAAATTAGGATACACCACCCCTTCCTGTAAGGGGGTGGAGGAAACTTGGAAACTAAGCTAGGAACCCCTATTTATATTGCAGATTCGGTTTCTACGGCTTTGAAACATTTTTTTCGATTCATGATAGAAGGCGCTGTAATAGACTATATTAAATTTTTTTAGATTTCTCCTACTGAGAACATTATGCATACGATTCTGCAATATGTTTGCATTAAAATTAACACGTTTTCAATGTAAATACTCGAAATTAGTTTTAAACTAATTGTATTTTTTAAATTTTTAATTACTGAAAAATGACTTGACAAGAAACTACTTTAAGCGTAACCCAGGAACAACGACCTGGACATCATCTTTCAATTAAATTAAGTTAATCCGCATTTTAAATGAATGTACACAACTGAGAAGCGTGTATGCTGGAATTTCTTTACAAGCATTTCTTATTCCCTCAATCATATTCTCACGTGTTGTTGGTACTTGTTGGTATACTTTGTCTTTGGGATAGCCCCACAAAAAGAAATCTGGCGAAGTAAGATCTGGTGATCTGTCAACCCAATTTACCGGACCAGCTCTACCATTCCAGCGACTATTGAAATTACGAACAAGTACTTCACGTGCTACCAACGAATAGTGTGCTGGACATCCATCATGTTGAAACCACATGTTCTGTCGCAATTCTATGCTTAAATTTTCAAGTAATGATGGCAGTTTATTTTCTAAAATGTCTCGGTACATTTGACTATTCAAGTTGCCTTGAATAAAATGGGGGCCGATGAGGTGGTTGCCAATTATTCCACACCACACGTTGACAGTCCAAGGGCACAACTTGGCGAAGCCAGTGTTTATTTCCAACACTCCAGTAATGCATGTTGTGTCGACTAACGGTTTGTAAAAGACAACTCATCGAAGAAGATCTTGGTGTAAAGCCACATGATACGAATGATACTTATGTCGGTTCAAAATTTTCCAAACACTTGTATGGGATAATCCGGGTTCGCTCTCGTGTACTTATATGAGGATTATAAGCTACTGCAGCCAATATAGCAGTTTCATTATTTTTCTCAGTGAGTGTTGCTCGACGCGTCCTCTTCTTCGGTCGAACACTTCCATCAGCAGTGAATTGTTTGATAGTCCGGTAAAATGAAGCACGTGACCGAATCCTATCTGGAAAACGCGAAGCGTAGAGATTGACCGCATTATCAAGGCTACGGCCAGCTTCTCCATAAACCAGGACCATTTCAATTTTTTCTTGTTCAGTTAAATACTCCATTTTGAATTGTAATAGCCGAAAACAGGTCTCATTGTTTTTGAAATAATCTTTGAACTGAAAGCAAATTTAGTCGCATGTTCCTATGCATAATCATCGCAGAATCGTATGCATAATCTTCTGAGTAGGAGAAATCGAAAAAAATTAATATCGTCTATTACAGCGCCATCTATCTTGAATCGAAAAACATGTTTCAAGGAAATCCTACGTAGTTTTAGCCGTAGAATCCGAATCTGCAATAAAAAATAGGGGTTCCTATTTTAGTTTCCAAGTTGCCCAAGAAACTCGAGTCTTCATGGCTGATTTCGTATAGACTCTGTTCTATGGGCATACGCAAACAAAGTCACTCGTTTTTCTTTGGTTATTGAATGGTTGTTGGATTTAATATGATTGTTGGATTTGAAATCATTTTAAATGGTGGTGCTGAATAGTGTTTACCACCTCCAGCCTACTTGGAAAACGCTTCAGATAAAGTTCCGCAAGTACTTGTGGGAGATGAAGCGTTTCCACTATTCCCGAATTTGATGCGTCCATACCACGGTCGCAACAGCCGAGTTTTGCCATCAACGCAAAACATATTTAATTATCGCCTGTCTCGAGCCAGACGTGTAATAGAAAATGCCTTTGGTATTTTGGCCGCCAAATGGCGTATATATATATATATGTATATATATATCTTGGGCTAATTCTGCAAGCAAGCCAAAGGTGCTTAATATAATTAAAGCCACAGTTGTGCTTCTCAACTGGCTCAGAGACAATAAAGATTCAAACTGCATATCCACTGATTTGGTGGATAATTATGTAGGCGGTATTTTACTACCGGGAAGATGGCGGGATCAAGGTGATGATTAACATCGGACGAGTGAGTTTAAATAGTCCAAACAGAACGGTTTTGGACGTGCGGGTAAAATTTAAATATTTTTTTAGTGCTGTAGATATACTACCATGGCAAGAATCAACAATGCACTAGCCATAAGGCAATTTGAATTTATTTATATATCTATTTTTAAACTGAAGCTTTTGTATAGGAACATAGTGCCGTACAAAAAATGAAGAACTTAGCAACAACTCAATGGGGGACAATATAACAACCATATATAGTGAGACAATCGGAAGTATTTTTAATCAACATTTTTGTTTGTAATTCATTGTAAATATATTCATTTTAATTCATAAATAAACTGTGAAATATAATAATAAATTATAAAAATAAATAATTAAAACAATTTTCATTTAGAAACAGATTTGTTTTTGTTTCTCTGGTCTTCCATTGCTTGTTGCAAGACTATGGTAGAGTTGTTGGGATTCACTCCACGTAAGGATCTCCTCCTCTACTCCCATTGCATAATTTAGCCCAGGGCTAATTTTTGTACACTGGTTATTCATAGCTTGAGTTTACTGAGCTACTAATTTTTCCCGCCCCATTAATTTTTCAATAATTGGGCTGACTGGGTTATTTATTTGTTTTTTCCTGGGCCGTGGTTGTCTCGGTGATTGTGACTGTTGAAAGACCGGGTAGTGATGGTATCTGTGATGCTGGCGTTGAGGGCCGGGTTGGGAAGGTGCTCTAATGGTAGAAGAGTCCAGCTCTGATGCTGCTGTAAAGCTACTTTTGGTTGTTCTATAAATATTACATCAATGTTTAACGTTATTGATACTAAACATATTTCAATTGGAAATTGGTACGACTGTGAAATGTTTATAATAATGAAGAGTTTTAAAGGCCATTACTGGCCCCTTACGGAGTCAACTATTATGTTGTTTATAATGAGATGGAAAAATTTAACTCTGTCTTGTTGACTTCGCCTTGTGTCTTGCTCGAATAAACCTTAGACTCATTTGTATGAGAGTGGATCAAAATTTTGATCCGAGTAGCATTTTGATTTAATTGTCAAATAACTAAAACATTCAAAATCTGTATCCAATACATTTTGTTTCCTGTAAAATTCATGGCTGCTTTTCTAAATTTACATATATGTATATGACGAGTAAGTATGTATTTTGGTTACAAGAATTAAGAAAATCTGATTTAATAATAATATTATAATAAGGTAGAATTAACAACAATGGTTTTGTATAAGACTTGTTTGTGAATCATTTTTTCCGAATTAATAGAAGTCTTCTACAAAAACTAATGTATGCCTCTATTATGAATCTCACTTACGCGTCACCGAGCGACGCGACGTCACTGTATTTCAATTTTGGTATTTTGATTCTCGCCGTGAGTGAGTCTAATGTCACATATCCTCAACTACAATTATGTAATAAATATTTGTTTTATTATAATAAATAATATTATTGTTGTATTATACATTTTTTTATTTTTCTAGAAATAAACCGAAAATCACTAATGGCGTACAATTCGCAAAACTCGTTGAAGAAATGGAGAAAGACCCGGATATTGCCCGTGGTTTTCCAGATGTCGACAAACCCAAAATGTCGATAAGCGAGTTTTGGAGAAACTTGTCGATGGTACTCAATAGCTTGAGTACGAATGGAGAAAGGCAAGTATTCACATAAATTCACATCTAGAATGGAGAAAGGCAAGTATTCACATAAATCTTCAACTGTCACTATATAGTGTAATTTTATAAATAATGTAAGTTTGGAACGTTCACAAACGGAACATAAAGCATAAGATTGGCACAAATAATACTGAGAATCGAGCAACCGGAGGCAGTCGATATTATCAGTATTGTTTAATTCTGCTGGAACAGCAGGTAGACGCTCTTATAAATTTGAGCATATCAGGTGCTCCTAGTGGACCGGTATTTGGAGTTCAAATAAATGAAAATAAACGAAATTTACCGCAACCAATCCCAATTGAACCAATATCATTACCATTACCCAGCTATAACGTCGAAAATTTAGAGAACAACAGAGAAAATAAATCAACCAACCAATTTAGAAATAGCGACGATGTGTCAATAGTGGACAATACCAACATAGAAAATCAATGCCCAGATAACACCTCAAAAACAACTAGCCGAAGCATCCAAAATTCTAAAAATAATCAAGAAAAAAAAGCGCTTTCAGCTCCTAGAAGCACAAACCAACAACCAAAAGACAATAGTAGATATCCTTAAAAACATAGATAAGAACACAAACAACATGGAATACTATAGTATTTCGAATTAAAAGCAAAGAAATTAAACAAACAACGAAATCGAGATTTCAATACTCCAATGGTTCCACAATATTTCGAGCAGAGCAGTGCACCTTGTAAAATCGAGTTTGTCGACTGTCTACAGCTGCATGTTTAAATGGTATTATAAGGTAAAGCAGCAATGGATATCCCGAATCGCCTCTAAAATAATCATTTATGGATTATGTTTAAGAAAACGTATATGATATTATGTATGTAGCCGTTACGATGACTATTTTCATAATTTTGAGCCATTGCATTACTAATCGCGCTGTTATTACAAACGAATGAGTTGTAATTCGCTCCGGGATGCCTGGAATTAACGTATTTTATAAAAAGGTTTTGATCACACACCTGAAAGGTATAAAAGGTGTATATTTTATGATAAGAAAATTATATAGACGATATACGTCTAACATAATACGTCTTCAGATACTCACAATCATTGTGTTAAGACTATAATAACCCTTTCTATTATAAAATAAATGATGCTCATCCTTGTTGGGCGCAATAATCTTTATATGGGTCCCATCCACACAGCTAATTACTCCCGGAATATTTTATTTAGTTATAAAATGTACTTTACAATTCAGTTTTTCTGCTTCCGTTGTGTCAAATTTTATCCACTTATTACATAAATGATGCTCCATTGAATTTAAAATTTCTTTTATTGCTAACGAAATTGTTGATTGCGCCATACCAATGTTAAAATCGTCTGCAATATTTTGTTGGGAGCTACCAGATGCGTAATCGTAAAGCCGAGCATACTCTCAATATTGGAGGAATACTGGATGAATCATAAGATGGTTTCTAGTTGGTTTCTTCTAGTTGGTCTAATAGATATGAAAGTACATCATTATTTATACGAATAATGCTTCTAAATCTAGAAATTTATAACACCATCATTTAGAATATGTAAAAAAAACCATTTAAATATCAATTAATACGTACTTGTCACCCGATAGTGTGAAAGGATCAGATTTATTTCTAATCGTTTTCCTGATTAGAGCAACGCTGGTGGTTTGCCCCTCCTCCACGTCGTCTTCAAAAAAAAATCGACACTCGAAAACAAGATCGATTTTATAAATCCACACAAAATATTTAGATTTTATTTATAAATACGGAAAACGGATTAATTATTAAAAAATTTACTCAGGTAAAACACTAAAACACTGGTAACACACAAAGAGTTAAACGCCAAATGTCAAAAATTCTCAAAACAATAACAACTACCAACTTAAAGAAACTTTTTAACACAACCATTAATTCATCTAATTTTTTGAATTATATTATCATTTCCAGTTTTTTTGCCGCTTTAATTCTATTTGGTTAGCTTTCCTTTTCGTTCATTGTGGCTTTTCCGATGCTCAAAGAACACTTCTTCTAGTACCTCTCGCCTGGTTTTAGTTTATGCCTTTGCGGATGTGTATGTTTGCAATGAATTCTTTCGCCTAACCTTTCCTGGTGAAATCAGTAGTTGCGGTTTCTTCGAACTCGGAATCTATACGGAACTTATATTTAATTATAGTGTCTCTATTTGTTGGAGCAGCACTTATGTTATTAGAGGCTTGGACGATATAAAAAACTAGCAATAACATTAATCATCATTTAATTTTTTTAAGATAGCCACTTGAGATATTTGCCACTTGAGATAGGCTCTCGCACATTTCCATTCCCGGTGCCATCCATGACCGCAATTTGTATTGCTTTAAAGAGGTCTTACTGAAAACAAAGGGTTGCATGTGAAATTTAATGAAAATCTCACAAAAATGGCGAGAGTCCCAAGGCGCTGGATATGCTCAAGGCGCCATACGCTAAACAATTTATTAGAGACATTTTTTTTCTACAGTATATTCAACAGTACATAAATACCAAAAGTGCAATTCATATTTTTTTGGTATTTATTTTATTATAACATTTAAATTCATGCGGCAGTTGGTCTCAGCTATCAAAAAATGTAAATGAGGAACTGTGGGCACCTCTAGAATTGATGGCACAAACTGTATACAACTTATGATTGGCTTGTTGTAGTATAGACATGTAAATAATATTATATTTTATATTTAATTAGAGAAATTAAAAGATTTTACTTTTACCGGCTACAAGTCGGATTTTTTAATTGACTATATCACACAACATTCTATAGCTCCATGTCACCCTGTACTGACATGGACGATGGTTCGGCCCATGAATTCTGCGCTCCAACAGAAGGTCATAATGTTTTCTTAATCAGCCGGATCGAAACCATGGATGAATCACTTTTGCACCCAGCCTCTATTGGAATTAGAACTCGGTACCTCCCGATCCAAACGTCACAGCTTTGTCAACAGTGCTATTTGCTCGGTATATATAGTTTATTATCGTTATAATATGTATAGTTTATTATCGTTATAATATGTATATTATCAAGTAGAGCTAAGACTAAATCACCAAACTTGTCGTATAGAAAAACAAATATTTTAAAAGCACAACTTTGTCCAGTATACGACCTAGGCTATTCACCCGTTACATCTAAATTACAATTAAATATTTCAAGTTTCATGATTTTTTTTTATAGCGTTTGGGTTATCAAACGACGAATATTCAACAAAAACTGCAAAAAAGCTTTTATTAGTGTTGCTGTGTATAAAACTAGCGAAATGTGTATTTTTTTAAATATTAATTAGTTAAAAGCTTTCTCGTCTGGTAGCTTTTGCGTCTAATGAAAATCCAATTTTTTCATTTTATTTTCATATTTTCACAAAACTATATTTTTTTAATGTTTTTCAAGTTAAATGAAACCACAAAATTTCGATTTATATTTGTGTGTTGTTTAATTATAAGCAAACATGGAATTCCTGAAACTTTTAAATCAAATGTATTGATTTATTATGAAATGTTTGTATAAAATATAGTGCTCGACAAAGATAAAATTCATTCAAAAAATAAACTAAAAACTATCTATTTTAATTTAGCACAAAACCAACAAATTCGAATTCAAAAATGTCCATGCCATACGATAATAACATAGAAATAAATGTCAATGTTATTTGTGTGCATAAACATGAAAATTCAGTTTTTTATTTTTGTGTGCATTCGATTGAACAATTTATATGTAGATAGCTTTTTATATAATATTGAACAAAATTTTATTATACATGAGATTTAAATTATTTTTTATTTCATGAAAATTTCCATTGAGGTGTTTATTAAAAAAACAAAACTAAAACATAAAATATATGTACATACAAGCAGTGTTATCTTTGTTTATTTTACACCAACTTATATGTGATGTTTTAGTCGTATGTACATATACGTGTACCCTACAATAACTACATACATTCTATAGTTAAAGTGTTGTTCAATTGTATAGAAACAATTTGACTTGCCATTTCATTATAAAATTGTCAATGCGGCAAATCCAAGAGATGTTTTCATTTAAAGTGGATTCAATGTATTAAATTAGAAAAATGAAGTTCGATTCGAAATTTAGAATCGTAAGTATGAAATTCTTTAAAAACTGAAAAAGAAATTGCATTTAAATTAAAATAAATTTGTTGTATGGAATTGGTAAAATTCACAAATGTTACAAATTTTGGTTTTGTTAATATGGTTTTAGATAAAATCTAAAATATAAAATCTTATCTACCATAAGTAGTTGTTGTGCTGTTTAACATTTCACTTGATTTTTTTTTGTTTCTAAAGGAGGTCCCAAAATTAACGCAAGATTTGAATTTGCCGCCATTTGTGCAGTAAAGTATTGGAAACCCCAAAAAAATAATTTGATAGCTGAGAAGTTAGGGTTAGTAAAAATGTGGCGTGACACCATAGAACAACGTATTTTCATTATTGAAGAATATCTTAAAAATAATGAAAGTTTGTCAGCCGCAGTTCGAAAATTTAATACAAAATATGGTCGGAATAGTGTTTTAACTTCGTCAACTGTTAAGAGATTAATTGAAAAATTCAAGGAGACTGGATCAGTTGGAGACGCTAAACACACTGGTCGTCAAAAAACAAGCCGATCAAATAATTTTTGGACCATAGTTTTTTGAGTAACTGTTACTGGTGCTCGATATCGCGACATGATAACACACTTCTTTTTGCCTCAGTTGGATGATATTGACATAAACGACATGTGGTTTCAACAAGATGATGCCACATGCCATACAGTCCGTGAAACAATTCAATTACTGCATGAGACATATCCTAGTCATGTACTCTCTCGTTTCGGTGATCAGAATTGGCCCCCTAGATCTTGTGATTTAACACCATTAGATTTCTTTTTATGGGGTTATTTGAAGTCAAACGTCTATGTCAACAAGCCCACAACCACCCGTGCATTACAGGAGGAAATGAAGACTAAAAACTGTGTTTTCTATTTAATTCAAATCTTGCGTTAATTTTGGGACACCCTTTATATTTTCCTCAACGGGGATTTTCGATTCATCCATTTTGGCAACGAAGAATAAAATTTGTTTTACTTAAATGTTCACAAGAACTATATATGTATATATTGAAGGAAATTTTAAAATTACAGTAGGCTGACTGTTGAAGGGTACGAATAAGCTTTTACCACCAAGTCTCAAATATATCTTGTCAATTTGACATTGATGTTAAATTTAAATAAAACACTTTTGTAATAATCTAATAATAATTTAATATTACATTCCATTTCCAGATAATTTACAACTGGCAACTTAATGATGAGCATGTCATACGAGTATTGGGTTGAATCATGGATGGTGTCACTAACACCCGTCACTTCAAATATAAATTGGTATTTTCGTAGTCGCTCGAAGTGACGTCCCACGACAAATAGAATTATCTGGCCGCACCAATAATTTCTAGGGGCCCCTTATAATTTCAATTCGCCTACTATTTTCAACGGCTGTCGTTTTCCTATCTACATAGGAATAGTATAATAGTCAAAGGAAGAAAAAGGTGAACAATTGAAAATTTATATAATATTGTTTTCTTTTTTCTTCCTTTTCCTCCTATAGCAAAACGATTGCTAGCGAAAATAGTGCAAGAATTCCATAATAGAGCTGTAACGTACCGTTCTAGTTGCAGACCCTGCATACATGCTTGCTACTCTTTTGATCCGGGGAGGTTAGTCTGGGCGGGTACATAGTTTAGCAACCAGCATTGTTACATAACTTTAAACTAATCATGTGCAAAAAAAAACCCATAAACACCAGTTCAAACCTACTCCCATTAATTTAACTCATACAACCATAAAAGAAAAGTCCATCACCAACTTATTGAGTTATTCCCCTCCTCTCCTTTTGCGATCCTCTTAGCGAATCATCGCAACAATCTAAAATTTTTAACATACGAAATATACTTTTAAATAAATAATTTGTAAATAATTTTTATTATTATTATTAAATTTTTCTTATAGATATAAGTAACAAAAATGATTGGTAGATGTATTCTACGGTAAACTAACAGTATTGTATAATTGATATAAAATAACAGAATAAATGTTAATTAACTAGACTTTTATAATAAATAAATAACGAAATAACGAAGTACTGTCAATGAGATGGAACAGTTTTTTCAGATTAGTGAAGACGTTTGAAATACATATGAATGATCAGTTTTGTATTCGTCATATTATTTATGTGGTGTGTTACACCCCTATTCTCTTAGTCGTGTCACTTCATTCGACACGACTACTGTCATGTCACTTAAAATATAAATTGGTATTCTCTTGGTCGCTCGCAGTGACGTGACACGATAAATTGAATTATCTGGCAGCAACAATCATTTCCTGATTTTTGACAGAATATTGACGTTTGAAATACACATGAATCGTTAGTTTTATATTTGTCATATTATTTATGTGGTGTGTTAAGGCTTACTAAAAACTATTGAGAAATTCAAAATTATTTATTTATATATAGTAATTGTAATCTCTGTAATTTCGTGAAAGTTTTAAGAATTAAATACGTATAAAAAATCCTATAGTTAGCTAAATATTTCAATATTTTTCCATCAACGCACAAATTAGTGGATAAAAATTAAAAATATTTTAATTTAATTAATTATATTTTGATTCACTAAAAATAAAATACATCAAAAAAATTAAATTAAATGTTTTGCTATCTTCCGTTTTTCTCTTTTCTACGAGTCTAGAAATGTCATTTCAAGCGACACGAAACTTTTAAGACGACTACTAGAATACGATGTTTGTCACTTGAAACGACGATTGTGTCACTTCAATTGACTTAGGGAATACCAAAATTTAACTGTCGGTACAAGTGACAAGTGATACGACTAAGGGAATAAGAGTGTTAATGCTTATTAAAAACTATTGAAAAATTCAAAATTATTTAGAAATTAAAAATTATTTATTTATAGTAATTTGGAGAAAGTTTTAGACATATATATGTAAATATAAAAAACCCTTTAGTTAGCTAAATATTTCAATATTTTTCCATCAACGCTTTTTTACAGAAACACAAATTAATTTATAAAAATAAAAATATTTTAAATTATTATATTTTGATTTACTAAAAATTAAATGCATAAAAAAATTCAAATTTAACGCTTTAATATCCTCCATTTTTCCGCACTTTTGCTCCTGCCTCTTAAATTTTTTACGCGCCTAGAAATGTCATTCCAGATGACACGAAACACTTTTATAACGACTACTAAAATACGATGTTTGTCACTCCAATCGACGACAGTCGCTTCCATCGACTAAGGGATTAGTAAAAATTGACTGTCGCAAGAAATGACACGACTAAATGGTTAAGACCCTAGCCTAATTGTACACGAAGTAGGCGATAATTCAGGGGGCCTATTATGAAATTTTTCGATTTCGAATTTTTTCGATTCCGAATTTTTCCGATATCAAAAAATTCGATCCGCCGCGGATTTACCTTATTATGAGTGCGGATTTGCCTTATTAAACTTGTTATCGAATTTTTCCGAAATCGAATTTCCAACAACAACACTCAAATAATTTGACAGATGTGTTTTATTTTCCACTGGTTTATTGTTATGCGATGTTTAAAGTGTCTCGTGTTAATTTAAAATTATTTTATAATAAATATACGTAATACCTTTGTGTATTTATATATAGAGTGATTACCAAAATAAAATAAAAGTTACAATGTTACCTCGCTCGAATTGTAGAGCGCGACAATCGACTATAGAATAAACTAGAATGAAACGGAAAAAACAAAAGCAAAATAACCTTACAAAGGTGCAAACATACAAACAAATTTTTTAAATTTTGTTTTTATTTCAGTTTTTTAATAATATTTTTTTTATTTCGTCTAAGGTGAGCGATTGCGTTGCTACGAAACCAAAATTTGGTTAGGAATATTTGAGTAAATTGCGCTGGTTCTATAACAAATTTTGTATTTAAGTTTAAAGCCTCAAATCTGTTATAATGAACAACACTTCAGAATTTTGGTGATGATTAGAATGGTGGAACTGTTGGCACTGCATGTAGTGAAACTTTGTTTTGAGATCTGCGCAGATTTTATCAATCGAAATATTTACAAGGAATTATTTTCGATTTTATTAAAAAAAATATGCAAAATATTTTTTTGGATTTAGCATATTTTTTTGCCAAATTTTAATAAAATCGGTACGGTTTTATAGATAATTTTTGCAATAAGTCGAAGTGTTTATTATGAAGGAACTTAGTAATTTCTTACCCGATTATGATGAAATTTATCATGTACGATGAAATTGGGATTAAAATAATTAAATAATATAATTTGCATATATGAAGTTCTGGAATATCACCAATCAGTAAGGAACATTGTAATTTCTTAGTCGATTTTAGTGAAATTCGAAATGTGCACTGGCAAAAGGAATCTAAATGATTTTTACATGGAGTTCAGGAATATAGGCAGTCAAAAAGGAACTTGGTTATTTCATAACCGATTATGATGAAATTTGAAATGTGAATTGAAAATGGGTTTCTAATATGATATTTAGCAGAAGATTTGGAGTAAAGAAAATTATGAAGGAACTTGGCTATTTATTAACCGATTATGATGGAGACGATATGAAATCTTTTAAGAAACACCTGATTACCTTCGAACATGCCGAATTTCATTATAACCGGTTAAGAATTCTATTATAACCGGTTAACAAAGTTCTTTCTAACTGGCCATATTCCAGAACTTGTAGAAATAATATTAGAATTCCACTTGCATCGTACATGCTAAACGACGTCATAATCGGTTAAGAAATAACAAAGTTCCTTCCTAATTGGCCATATTCCAGAACTTCATATGTGAAAATTATTTTAGAATTCCGTTTTCATCATTCTTGCTGAATTTTATCTCTATCGGTTAGCTCGTTTTGCCGAAAAATTTTGAAAACAGGGAAACAGGGGACAACCCCTGCATTTTGTAAACAGTTCAAGTTGCAAAAACAAAAACAAAGATAACAAAATAACCAAAAATTACAATAGACAACAGTTTTATTGTGTTTTTAATTACGAAAAAGTCTTGGTTTTTATACATTTTTTATGATAGCAACTGAATCAGCAACTGAAAATCTGCAAATAGCGAAATAACAAATGAAAAAATGAGTCCTCCTATCAGATCGATAAGGGTTAATCTTGTGTTATTAATACCAATTAAAAATTAATTTTGTCGAATTTTAAATTATTGAAAACAGCTACATATGTTACTGTTTATTACAGATTAATCTTCATAAATCTCGAGTGTTAGATTCAAAGGCGATCAACTTAATATAAAAGGTTTCATTGGATTTGTAATTAGTATCATTCTAATTGAATATAGTTTCATTCCAATTGACAACGGTTTCATTCTATTTAGAAATGGTTTCGTTTTATTTGAAAAAGTTTTCTGTTAATTTATAAAAGTTTCATTCAATTTGACCTGAAAAACCTATAAACAGTGGAATATGCGTGAAATCGTTTCACTTGCAAACTTCGTGTAATTAACTACTTCTTATATTTTTCTACAAGAACGTACATTTAAATGTATATTTCGAAAATCCTAGATAGTTCCGAAGCTAAATTTCCAAAGATTTTAAAATCAAAATACATAACACTCTCACTGATGCAAGTATTTTGTACAACAACAAAACGCTATGTAAAACAAATATCGCACATTCACACGGGTCTTGTTGTGTGATAAAAAAAAAATCTAATTCGTTTACCTTAGTTTTTAAATTGTTTTGTGGTTGTTTTTGTATACAAAAGAGCGAAAAGAAATAACGTTCGAATGATACTCAAAACAAAATATTTCAGCGATCTTACTGTATAGTTCGATACATTGCAACCTAAATATACTATGAACAAAAAATTAAAAAAACATTCAAAATCGTGTATGTAACGCTGAGGTAACATTGTAATTGCACATGATTTCTCTATTTATATATACTCAAAGGTAATGCTAATAATTTTAAATGTAAATAATTTCTTATTTATTTTAATTTTGGTTTTAAAAATTGTAAACATATATTTTTATAATGCACCTTACATATTGTAAATGTTTTTAAAAATTGCATGATAGCATTAACCAACCACTCGAACGATCGAATTTGAAATTCGCCAAATAAATAGTAGTCGAATTTTGCAATGTGCGTTCGGAAAAATTCGGTTTGATGGTGTTTTTTAGTTTCATAATAGCGGTGTTTCTTGACGGATGATCTGATCCGGATCAGATCATATCTGCTTTCCCTTCATTTGTATAGCCGCGTTTCATAAAATAAACATAAAAATTGTACTATTTTTTGTTTTTGTATCAAAATTTTGAACCAAAATGCTACTAGGATCAATATAATAACCTAAAAACAAAAAATAATACAATTTTTGTGTTGATTTCATGAAACGCGGCTATATAAATGAAAGGGAAGCAGATATGATCTGATCCGGATTAGATCATATGTCAAAAAACACGGGCTAATATGGCGGATTTTTTCGATACATGTTATCGTTCCGACAAATCCGAAATCGAAAAACTTCATAATAGGCCCCCAGACGGCCTAATGAATGTGGGTGACGCAAACTATCCAGGTTTTAATGAATGTGTGTGACGCACACCAGCCATTTCAATTTGTAGACGTTGAAGCGTATGGTTTAGGAATATTAATTGAAAAAATTAATTAAATGGAAAAATCTACCGGATTGCGCATAAAGAATTTGATAGGTTTCAGATTTGGTGCTAGAAATTCAATACGGGAGAATTTCACAATGCGTGATGAAAATAGAGGTTATTTCATCTATGATGACGTTAGCTAACAGGCACAGCATATATATTGCAAGAGCAAACGTGTAAAGCAGTAAAAAATTTGTAATGAAAAATAAATGAATGGCTTGTATTTTTCCAGTTAACTGCGTTTTTTCTTGATTATATCGATCAAATTTGTTCCTCTAAGTGTGTGTGTGCCAATCGAAATAAAAAGCGCATAAAAAGTTAAAATAACAAAATTTAGTCACCACTGGTCTCGGACCAGTTAAAATGTTTGATTTGGTTACAACCACGCCAACTTATAAATATTTTGTACGCTATAAAATGCAAGTTTTTTTTTTTGGTACTTTGACAGAACCTCAATTAAATTTTTGTATAATTTGCACAAATTCGGCAAATATGGTATAAAACCTTGGCTCATTCAAGAATCTTATACTAATTAACTGGTTCCAATTGGCACAGCAAACCAGTTAAAAAGTGAGGAAAATTTTTTATTTTCACCACAGTTAAAATATTTAACTTTTTAACTTCGATTGGCACATATAAATACCGTTAATTTCGAGGTTCTGTTACTGGAGTTAAATATTCATAATCTAAAAATGTTGCTGTGTGTTGTGTACAGGCCACCTAGAGCGAAAGGTATTTCCGACTTGCATAAGCAACTTTTGAATTTTACGAGTTAGTATTGTGACATTATTTTGTGTGGCGATTTCAACTTTGATTTGCTTAAAACTAATATAAAAATGACTAAATACTGGGACATGCTTAATAGGCTTTCCCTTGCCATTGTTAATACATATGAGCCAATACATTTCCCAGCTATTTTCTCTCCATCTCTGCTCGATCATATCATAACTAATAATAATAAAATTAAATTTCCTACGATGTTCCCAATCCTAAGATTTTTGAGATTGATACATTTAATTTTAGAGATTTTAATAATATAAACTAAACTTGCCTTGGCAATGTATTTATAATAGAAGTGACCCACAAGATCAGTTATTGATGTTCAACGAATTAGTGAGGGACGTTTATCAGAATTTTGTGCCCATCAAAACATGTAAAATATTTAAGAATCGGCCACGCTGGTTAACCAATAATACTGTATCGCAGATCGAACTGAGAAACTTTGCTTATGAATTGTGGAAAAGAACCCGTAGCGCGATTAGTTGGACTTCATATCAAAGGCAAAGAAATTATGTAACTAGTTTGATCAGAAAAGCAAAAAGTTGCTTTTTGCAACATCATCTTAATTTTGATCAAGTTAGCAAGAAATTTTGGAAGAAAATCAAAAACTTGGAGCTCGGTAAACGTAAATCAGATAGTACGATATATTTTACAGCAAATAAATTGAATAGTTCTCACGATAATGTTCTCTCGGTTCCGAAGTCAAAGAAACAATCTGCTTATCCAGTACCGACTAATGTAGCACCAATAGAATTTTCATTTAATTGTGTTGGCCATTTAGAATTTTTTTCCGCCCTGGGTTCTGTCACATCAAATGCAATTGGATTTGATGAAATTCCACTCAGATTTATTAGGATTCTTTTACCAATTATTGAAACTCGAATTTTGCTTATTTACAATAACATCATTACGACATCCAAATTTCCCCTTTCTTGGAAACATGCTAAACTCATTCCACTAAACAAAGTTAATCATCCTAAAGATGCGAGAATAAAGAGATTATCGGCCGATAAGTATCCTTCCCGCTCTATCAAATGTCTTTGAAAAAATTTTACAAGTTCAAATAACTACGTTTATTGAAAAACATAATCTCATCGAAAACACCAATCAGCTTAAAGGAAATTTCACAGTACCAGTAGTGCTGTTCTGAAAATCTCAGACGATATTCTTAGAGAACTTAACGCGACAAAATGTGTGCTATTATGCCTTTTAGACTTCAGTAAAGCTTTCGATACTATTAACCACAACCGTCTGGCAATAAAACTACAACAACAATATCATTTTCATAGTACAGCTAGGAAACTAATTTCTTCTTACCTCACAGATCGGTGACAAACCACAGTATGCAATAATACGTCAAATATTCATATGAGCAATTCAGGTGTACACCAAGGTTCTGTGCTCGGGCCAGTATTGTTTACTTTATATATCAATGATATTGTGAAATCTATTAAGCACTGTGTAAAATCTATTAAGCACTAATATCATATATATGCCGACGACATTCAGCTTTATGTTAGTGGTAGATACGCAGATATCAAGAATGTTTTTAATTTTATGAATACTGACCTTCAGAATGTCTTTTTGTGGAGCGCGAATAATGGATTACTTTTGAATGCTCAAAAGACGCAAGCTATTGGTCTAGGATTGCAGGGGAGACCCTTCCCTGAAACTCTTAAACTATCTATTGGTAATACTGTATTGAACTTCTCTCATGTTGTTAAGGATTTAGGGCTCTATTTAGATGAACAGTTGTCTTGGTCATATCACGTAGACAATACATGTAAAAGGATTAACTTTCTGTTGCGGAAGTTATTAACCAGTACCGCTTTTGCGAATTCAAAATTTAGAAAGAAAATGTTTAATGGTTATTTGCTTCCATCCATGCAAAGGATGACTTCGTTTTCAAGCAACTTCGTCGCATGTTTCATGCTTGTATTCGTTAGGTGTCTGATCTGAGGAAGTTTGACCATCTATCCAGCAATAAGAATTTGCTTTTAGGCTGTTCTTTTGAGGAATTTTTTGAAATTCAAATTCTCAAGACTATTCATTTTATTTTATAGACATCACAACCGAAGTACTTATCAGAAAAATTAATATCTTTGTCTTCTAACCGGTTGAATAATATTACATTGTCTCGCAACAGAATTAAGCGTTTTAATAAGTCATTTTTTGTTCGTGGTGTTCGCCTATGGAATTCTCTCCCCGCTCATGTCAAGAACTGTTCTTCTTCCAGTGCCCTCAGGAAAAAATTACTAATAAACTTTAAATAAAAATACAAAGTGTTAGTATTTTAGTATTTTTCTTTTAGTTTTAGGTTAAGCTAAAATATTTTAATTTGTACTATCTGTAACACATACAAAAAATTTTAAAACTTAAATGTGTATTGAACGATTTAAATAAATAAATAAAATACATGGAGAACTACTAATACAAACCTTTCAAAGATTTATCCACGATGTTCTGGAGGGTTTGGATTTTGTCCATCCATCCATTGAGAAACGCGAGAAGTGTGCGCGGACTGTAAACGATCTCTAGTTGGCGCAGTGATTGTGGCACATCCTTCGGCGTTCACATATACTTACATATATTTGACATTTTCCTTAAAAATTTTAATTAAGTAAAAAACTACGAGTTTTAATGTTTAATTAAATAAAATTTTATATATTTTGAAGTCTATGACAATGTGTGCTATACATACAAAATATTTTTACAAAAATGAATTTCATTCCGAAAACTAGTAGTTTTTACTTTAGTAAGATAAAGTCTTTATCTTTAAGACTAGGTTTAGTAGTTTTATCTTTTTCGGCTTAGGGTGTTCTGAAATAAAAAAAAATGCGTGTACAATTTTTCAACGTATGTAAATTTTTATCAACACGATTGATTTATGCACTTATCGTCTAGGCTTTCAGAACGATAATCCTTTGGCAAATTTGTCTTCTTTTGCTGCCTATTTATATGACTAGCTATGTGAACGGTATTTTTTTAGGTGAATCTTTCTTTCGACTTGCGTAAATCCTCATAGTCGTTTAAAAGCATATCTGTAGAAATCGATTAACAATATGTAGTTCAATTAATATTTGATTTATAATGATGATTATAATAACCGATCGAAATTTCAATTTCTTCCAACATCCTCTACCACATCGTAGGTAGTTCTATTCCGATGTACAATGATGAGCCAAGAATGTGGTAGTCTCACTTGATAGACACAATATATCCCTTCAAAAAAAAATTATTATAAGGCGACCATTATTTAGCACACATCAGTCCAGTCGTTCCTCCGGTAAGAAGATATCAGATTCTGTAAATAAAATAGTTGAAACCAGGCTATATTTTTTTAAATTTTAATAAGCGTACATTAATTCAATTCAATTGTATTGGTCATTGTATAAATTTTTACAATAAACTTTTAGTGTATTTGTTTGTTACTATAAATATAATCGTGTTAAAAACATTTTTATTAAATTTTGGTCAATAAATGAACTACAGTTTGTCCGTTAAAATCGGGCATTAGCCTTAGTTTTGGAAAACGAATCGTCCGTTATAATGTTACTTGGAAATGAGCATATGTATTTGAAAATGTAAGCTTTCATTAAATTTTTTATTTGTCATTCATAAACAACTAAAAAATGGTAAAATCCAATTAACTTTTCTAATACTTCTAGTTAATTTATATATTAATTGTAGATGAAGAGTACCATAAAATTTTAGCTTAATTACTCATCATCGTTGAAAAGTTAACTTATGCAGAAGTTTGTGATTTGGTTAGTAAGAGTAAAATGCACGCACTGTTTCCGAAATATATCATTATTAGTTTTGTAATTTTAAGGTGAGTTCGTGAGGTCGGATATTTACATCGGAACATATCTAAGATAAAAATATTTTAACTTGAAAGACTGGACATGAATGAATTTTTTGGTGATTTTATTGGTTTAGAGCTTGGATGTAAATAGTAAGGGTTTTTATCAACCCCGTAATCCAACCTTTATTAGTAAAATGTTCCACATCGGTGTGAAGATTTCCACAAATCCACAGATTTTATAAAAGTGTTAGTTTCACACTAGGTGCGTTTTTTTATTAACAGAACTTCAAGTTCTATAATAACATCGGGAATAATACTGGGAAATTTTATTTAGTTTAACCAATATATTTAATTTTTAGTTCTATTTATTTGAATAAATTTCAACTTCTAACTATATTTTTTGACGCCTATTGTGAAATAATACAGGTATCAAGCATAAAACAATGAAAAATATTTGTTTAAAATATTTCCTTTTAAAATTTCCCTTTTATTCGAGTTCGTGTACTATGAATTTATCGCCAACTTGAAAAAACCAATGTTTTATCCAGAACATTGAAAAATAAAGTGAAATTTTATTTCGATTTTATTTCGATAATAGTGAATTAAAATGTGTAGTTTAACATTAAATGTATCTTATTTATTGATAAAAAATTAAATTCATTTGGGTTTTACTGATAAAATGAGAAACTTCATTCCAATAAGAAAAATATTGAATTAAAAAACACGACTACTGTTAAATTGAATTCCAATTGGAAAACATGATTACTCCTATTTATATATTTAGTACTAAAAATATAATATTTATATACGAACTCTGACAAAATCAATCGAATAACAATTAATACTAAGGATAGGGGAAGGTATTTAAGTTCAACGAGCAGAGAATACAACCAGATAACTTAGTAAATATAATAAATAGAAAACAAATATCTGGAAAGAGGTGATATTGGCCCCTTAATAATGTCATACAATACCGCCATATAAGCTTCCATAATCATTTATTCCTGAAGGTAGGAGGTAGTTTTTGGCCTTGGTGGATTAAGAATTTATTCATCTAACTAGTGAACTATCGAAACCTGAGTCCAAATCTCTGGGTAGGAGTGAAATAGATATTTAACAATTTTAATCAAAATAGCAATATCAGCCTTCCGATTAATTTATTCCTGGAGGTATGGGGTAGTTATCGACCTTGGTGGATTAGGAATATAGTCATCTACCTAGTGTACTATCGAAACTTGAGTCCAAATCTCTGGGTAGGGGTGCAAATAGCTCCTTAACAATTTTATTCGAGATAGCAATATCAGCTTCCCGATTAATTTATTCTTGGGGGTAGGGTGTAGTTTTTGGCCTCAATAAATTAGGAATATAGTCATATACTCGTACCTAGTGTACTATCGAAACTTGAGTCCAAATCTCTGAGCAGGGGTGCAAATAGCTCCTTAACAATTGTATTCGAAATAGCAATATCAGCTTCCCGATTAATTTATTCCTGGGGGTAGGGTGTAGTTTTCGACCTTGGTGGATTAGGAATATACTCATCTACCAACATGGTTTACCGATTACCACCTGCCACCACCGATGACAAATTTCCACATTATTTTGAGTTCTTGGGTAATATGCCCTAAAACTGAGACGTATATTAAACTTTTGGTTGTATCCTTCGATTTATTGTTTGTCAGGTAGTTTTAAAGCATTTCCCAAATTGGCTATCACTCGAGTCAAAATTTGTTATATTAATACTTCATCGGCAGGTACCAATACTATACTAATCAAGCATTCCTTATATGCATTAATTTGTTTTTAAGCAAATCTAAACAATTCAAGAAAATTCAGTATCCGAAAAATAAAAAATTAGAAGAAGATACGCTGGTTTTTCATTTGCCACACTATCTTGCATATTACGCAACAATAAATAGACCATTTAACTTTTTAAATGGGTAAAGATACCAAATCATGACCGATTTTACCTTAGATGGTAAACAATTAAAGCAACAAAGTTAAACTACCTTGAACTAGCTACCATTAAACAACCTTCCGCTATTTTTGTTTTTAAAATTTGCTTGTGAGCCTAGGTTTCAATTAAATAAGCCCTATACGGAAGAGTGAAACTAACCAAGCTAGCTAGTTATCTATCGCCTCTGTTTTTAAATTAGCGGTTAAAATTGAATTTTTCAAAAAAGTGAAAAGTAAGATTTTTTTTAAAATTATATGCACACCATCTGAAGTAACTGTTGCCACACTTCCATTCCCTGACAAGGATTTTCTTTCCGCACATCCATTCAAATGGTTTATCATTTCTTTCTAAATGGTAAGAATACACATATACAATTTGCTTAACTTATCTTTTATTTGCCTGATCAATAGGGTTGCTCAAAGGAGTACTTATTAATATTTTTCTAAACAAATTTAAGAATTTAACACTGACTGACTATTGTATTTTATTTTTGAAACTTTAAGCTTTCTTTGTTTTAAAATCTTGCATTTAAAAAAAAAAATGTTTTTATTAATCCATGCGGCTCGAAGTTTTTAAAACCAAGATTTTGAAAGCCAGGATTTCGAAAACCAGTAAACTGAAAACTAGGAGTTTTGAAAATCTGATAATCAGCAAACATCGAAACGAAAAGAGAATTCACTGGTAAAAAAAAACTATGCGGCAGCATCCAACCACCAATTTTAGAGATGTGGCACAATTTAAGAAAGAAAACAAATCGTTGTCTTTCAATAAAATACCGTTATGATGATTTCCGTTTTGATAAACCCTAACTCTTTTAAACTATAGTTCGAATTCGTGTCGATTTTTCCTGAGCTACCAATTTTTAAACATTTTTAGTATGGCACAGCGGATAGATTGCTAACACTAAAATGTAACTCCTATTGAACTGACTAGAGCAATTCACCAATTTACAGTTTGGAGTAGGTTAATTACACGTCAGATAGACGGAGGGTATATGATTTAAGCCTGATAGAACTTGATATTTAAGTCTGATAGAACTTGAAATGTTTAAGCCTGATAGAACGTGAAATTGTAAAAATTAAAAAAATTAATTAATTTAAATCATCATGAATAGTCTCACGCTTGAACAACGCTACAAAATTATTAAAATTTACTGTGAAAATCAGTCGAACTTATAGACCACTCTGTGATTTTTATGGTGCACATAATCGTCCCTCTGAGCAAGCCATCCGTCGAACTGTGGATAGATTTCGTACCACATACCCTCTAGATGTGTGTTTGAAAATATGATAACATTGATCCGGAGATGTGGTTTCAACAGGAAGATGCTACGTGCCATACGGCGACTGCAACCATCAACTTATTAAAATCAAAATTTGGCGATAAGTTGATTTCGAGAAGCCTGGCAATTGGCCTCCAAGGTCGTGCGATTTGACCCCTCTCGATTATTTTCTGCGGGGCTACGTGAATTCACTGGTTTATGCTGATAAACCAGCAACAATTGACGCCTTGGAGGCCAGCATTGTTCGTGTTATTCGTGACGGCCAGCAGTGCTCGAAAAAGCGGCCAAAAATTGGACGTTCAGAATGCGTTTCGTCAAGAACAGCCGCGGTTGCCATATGCCCAAAATCATTTTCAAATATTAATGCCATGTATTGATCTTTCGAATAGAAAACAATTTTTTATTACAATTTAATTTTTTGTGTTATTTTTTACAATTTCATGTTCTATCGGGCTTAAAAAAACACCCTTTATGTATATATATATATTTTTACACATACATACATTAAATAGAGACTGTTCGACCAGTGGATTTATCGTCCTTTGAAAGCTGAACAGTAGGTCTGTTTTGTTGTGCACAACTACAGCTCCAAGTTTCAAGTGGCCATCTGCACACTGCATACCTTCAGGTACTAACATGAACAATGGGTCTGACCCATGAATTCTACATTCCAACAGAAAGTCATAGATGTTTTCAATTTAATGACCAATCGTAATCGGGAGATGAAAAGTCTTTTTTGTCCAATCCCCTCTGTTGGTACTCGAACCTGGTATCTCCTGATTCATCCAACCATCGCAGCTTTAATCATTGCTCGGTAAAATATTATTATAAATACCCTTAGTTTACCCTTAAATACTTTAAAATTTAAACTTCAAAAGAACTCTTAGGTTTCGGGAATAGTTAGAAAATTCGCTTGAAATTAAATTTTACATTATATCCGAGTTTTGCATAACACCCTTACAAGTATAACTTTTCAATTGATGTTGTTAATACCTATAGGCCGAGGAAATCTTAGAATTATCACACAATAAAGTGTTGAAAGCTAAATAATTGTATTATATTCGTTACATATATTCAAACTAACAGATTGGTTTTGTTAGTTTAGGAAGAATTTGGGAACTATCCCAAACTCGGTAGTTTTGTGTATATTCCCTATTTATACATATTACACATGAAACAAACCGTAATTGAATTAAAATATTTCTAAAACAAACAACAAATGTTTATTCATTTCAAAAACCAAGTTAATTGTTATCATCTCAAAAAATTAAAATTAATTCACGTATACCTATACCTTGCCAAACGAGTTTCAAAAACAGACGCAGGATATGAAATATAAAATGGTTATGTATGTCTAGTCTACTAATAGAAATTTAAAATTACAGTATGTAGATTATTTTTAACTAATTTTTTTTATTATCAGTTTAACAGAATGACAAAAAATAGAAAATTTATTAATTTTGTATAATAAAAAACCGATGAACATCTTTAATATTTTCTTATAACTTGCAACACTTTCAAATGAAAAATTCGAGAAAAGCATATTTTAAAATAAAAACGATACCTGTTTACAATATATTGATCATGATTTAATTGACTTTTTCCGCCTTTACTTTATGTCACCGTCTCAATTATCACTTGGGAAAGGATAGGAAAACTGGGTGGTAGTATAAGTTTTTTTATCATTAAAATTGTTCATTTTCCTAAAGCAAGCAAACGAACTGGGAAAAGTTTATGTTCTATTAATAAAACATTTAAATAAGTGATAATTGTGTTAGAAAATATCGTTTAAGTTAGAAAGCTTAAATATTTTATTGGTACGTCGTGGTATGTAGTACATACTCGTATTACATTATTGCAAATTTTTTTAAAACTATTTAAAAGTATTTCCATTACGTAAGATTGTTTTGAAATATAATTTTGTTACATCTAAGAGGAAAAATTACTTTATTTTCTATATACGAGTATGTACAATATTGTACATATAGGGTTTTCCAATAAGTGGTTTCATTTTGAATAGCCTGCTATTTGGCCAGCTGTCACCTGTGAAACTGTCATCTTTTGACAATTGACTAGTAGCCATTACTAAAAATGGTACGATACACGCTTCAACAACGCATTGAAATTGTTAAAATTCACTACAAAAATGGTGAAAATTTTCAAGTCACAGTTCGCAAAACTAAAGCACTTTTCGTCGTCCTGAAGCACCTTCTCGGCCGGCAATATTGAAACTGGTGGAATAATTTGAGCTGTTGGGACAAGTTAGTGATGTGAAGAATCCAACAACTCGGCTCAAGAATAATTGAGAATATTGCTCCTGTAGCCTGTAGTGTTGAAGAAAATCCAGGTTTGTCGATTCATCGTCGGTCTTTGGAATTAGATATTCCACAAACGACATTACACCGTATTTTGCATAAAGATTTAGGTCTTAAGGCTTTTAAAGTTCAGTCAACACAAGAACTTAAGCCGGTCGATCACCATACACATTCGCTGATTGGGTCCTTCAAATGCATCAAAATAATCGGGATTTTCAACGAAAATTAATCTTCAGTGATGAGGCCCATTTTCACCTCGGACGCTACGTTAATAAGCAGAATTGTCGCATTTGGGTCTCAGAAAATCCACGAATGATTGTTGAAAAGCCTCTCCACCCTCAACGTGTGACTGGTGCGGTTTTTAGGCTGGCGTTGTCATTGGACCTTACTTTTTCGAAAATGAGGCTGGCGCAACTGTTACGGTAAATGGATTGCGCTACCGAGCTATGATTAATGATTTTTTATGGCCGGAATTGCTAGATATTGTTGTAGATGTTTATTTTCAGTAAGATAGCGCTAGGTGCCACACAAGCAACGAAACAATTGCAATTTTGCAACATAATTTTACAGTTTACAGTTTACCTTTAGACTTTTTTCTTTAGGGTCACGTGAAAGATAAGGTAATTCGTGTAGTTATCGAGGACATACAGCCGCAAATGTGCGAATTGGTCATGGACAATTTCATGAAAAGAAAATGGTGCTGCAAGCGTAGCCGTGGCGGCCATTTGGCTGATATCGTTTTCAAATGTTAATGTTTACAATAAAATAAACATTCATTGAGTTCTTTTATAAAATACTTGTTTATTTTAATATCAAAATGAATCCTCTTATTGGAAAACCCTTTATTACATGAAATTATAGTTAAGTGTTTGGATAGTTTTTGAAGCACTAGCGTAGATAATCTCAAACTATGGACCCAAAAGATAATAATTTGTGGCGCGTTAATTTCTTTTTTTGAGCATTTTAAATGATTAGGTCTTAACAGCTACTTATCCGGATTTCTAGAATTTGGTATCCGCGAGTCTCCGATTCGATTCCCGGTGGTGACCAAAAATCACGGTTGGGGGGTTTTTAATGTGTAAGTTCGGGTATTGCACCGTGGGGCCGTTGGTGGCATTGAGTGCTGGAGTCATCCGCCCAACATTAGTTTTTTTTTTAATTAACCAACTGAGTTTAGATTTAATTTCATAATAGTTTTAATTGCATCTGTCATTTTGGTTATGATAATCTCAATTGTCGATGCAATGCTTAGAATGTATGATTATTGCAAATTGGGAGCTGTATATTCGGTTTTGTAAAATTCTCCAATTCATAATATTTGGTTGTAATCAGAATCAAAATAACTAATTTAGTTTGGATATCCCTAACTTCACTTTTATTGGAAGCTCTCCTCGCGTTTGTTAATAGACTATTAATTTGTAATCGCAACTAATAAATAAGGCAGAATACTAAAATATTGAATTTGACAATTTTCATTCATGAATATCTGAAGTAGTAGGAATTAAATTTAATACTGATTCTTTCCATATCGTGATATTTTGAATTAATTTTAATTTGAAACTAATTCGCATTTTATGTTGGTGTAAACTAATTTTGCGACCTGTGAATAAAAATCAGAATAATTTTAATATGCATTATACCGGTTTTTGAGGTAATCGTGACCTAAACATAGGATACATTAAGTACATATGTTGGTACCTAAACCCAAGTTGGGAAAGTTGAGCTAACCAATGACATTCATTATATACATTCAGTCATGCACGTTTAAACCATTTAACAATATGCAAACAATAGTATTTGTATTCATCCCACGTTAACATTCATATACATACATACATTAGAAAATACAAATATGTTTTTTTCTTATATCTCAAGCCAAACATAAAAAATTAAAGTTCTGCTTTACCATGGTCAACCTAATGAAACTTGTATGTATACATTTACAGTCATTCGTGATTTCGTCTCGTACAATCAAAAATTCTTAAGTATATTTTTTTATATATACTCGTACATATGTATATCAACATGTTTTTTGCTCAAATTTCACACATAAAATGGCATTAGAAAAGCTCTTATTTGTGTGGAATGAAGTAAAAAGTATCAAACTTGAATGAACTAAATATTTTTTACTGACTGTGGTTTCTGGCTTGGTGTGACTGGAAAATCCATACCAAAAAAAAGTTAAAATAAACATTTAAAGTCAAAACAGGACAATTATAGTAATTTAAAGGCAAACTTTTTTCCAACATTGCTATTTTTATGTGGTTTTATTTGTAAGACTCTGTTCATTTGTATTCTTAAACCGCTAAATATTAACCACGGTATCAGAGATTATTCATTTCATTTTTGTCTGAAGCCCAATGTTTATTTCATTAGAAATGCTTAACATATAAAAGCTTTTATAACCGTATAAAAGTTATAGAGAAAATCGACAGATGTAAAATATACTTCTTAGGCCATGAGACGAACGGTTTACACAACAGATACAACTGTTTAATTACATAAACTTAAATCAAATTCTCCTCAACGTACATTTTCGCATAATTTGCATTTTTATGTGTATACGTAATGAACATTTACCGATTTAATTGATCGTAATAAATTTTGTATTCATAAAAATAATTAAACCGTAAAATTTTCAGATCCGAAAAATATAAAATGATTAAAGAAGTTTTCTAAGAAAAATTCACCCAAACAAAAAAATAAACGCACAGGGTTTGAAATAAAAATTAATTGACCATTGAAACAAAATTTTTTTTCCTTCATTTGGAATCAGTTCGTTATTCATGTTAACATCTATTGTTAATAAATATATTCGTACGAAAATGGGAACATTATCTATCTCGCTAAGTAATTTAAATTCTACCTATTGTCAGAGTCAGGTCAGAGTTTAAACTTCTTGCTGAAAACATTAAATTTAAATTTAAATAAAAAAATATTTAAACAATTCTTAAAATACATCTAGAGGTAATTTAGAAAAGCCCTTCATATCGAGTTAGTGAGCAATTTAACAACAGAAGGATTCATCGCTGCATATAAACGTTTTATATCCAGACGAGGATTATGTACGGATATAAACTCCGATAATGGAACATATTTGATCGAAGCTAACACCAAAATCAAAAAATGCCATCAGACGGCAATGACATCACTACCAGGCGGCATAGCAGCTATATTCGACGAAGAAGGAACAAACTGGTATTTTATACCACCTCATACCCCACACTTTGGAGGGCTATGGGAGGCGGGAATAAAACCAGTGAAATTTCACTCCAAAGAGTGATTGGAGAAACGACCCTCACCTTTGAGGAACTATATATCGTACTCACTCAAATCGAGCCAGTGCTCAATTTTCGCCCTCTAACGCCACTCACCAACGACGCTTCGGATTAAACAGCATTGACACCAGGTCATTTTTTAATCGGGGACTCTCTTAAAGCATTATCAACCACCGACATCGAGGAGAAAGATCTACGAACAAAGTGGCATCTAGTAGAGAAAATAGTGCAAGATTTCTGGAAGCGGTGGTCATCAGAATATCTACATCAACTGCATAAGAGGAACAAGTGGACAACCATTCAACCAAATTTAATGGTAAATGATCTTGTTCTATTAAAAGATGAACAACAATCGACCACTCGATGAAAATTGGGACGAGTTCTTGACACCCATATTGGTTCAGATAATTTAGTACAAACAGTCACAGTTAAATGTAAGGGCGCAACATACAAGCGGCCAATAATCAAATTATACAAATTACCTATTGAATTTAATTTATCAGAGGAACCACCACCAGCACAAAAAATTACCCTGATTACAGATGAAACACTCAAAAATGGTATATCTAGCTCCGGTCCGAATCTTAGTGACACTCCTAAGACGACAACCAAGCAGACGAATCAAAATCGTAGGAAAAATGAATACGGTAGCTTTAACAGTACTATCAGTTTGCTGTCTGCTAGGACTCGGAAAAAACGACGTTTAATCAGTCAATCGGCATATACTTCGAAAGGCTGGGCAAATTAGAAATTGTAGCAATGGAATGGACCCTAGTAATTCAATACAACATGAGCAGCTACACGGATGAAATCAAGAACGTCAAACTAGCTCACGAAGGAATACAGGCATTGTGTAACGAGCTACCCTTGCCTAATTTAAATATTCTCAACCAATTACAATGGCAATTAAGAAATCTATTAGGTGATGTATTTGGAATACTCACACAACCAGAGGCAAGTGACTATGAAAATCATTTCGAGAAAATTAACAACAAAGAACACCATCTTTTGTCACTTATTAAAAATACAACAACGTTGATCGATAATACTGTCAAGTTAGTCAAACACAATACAAATCTCACTCTAACTTCAATAAATGATTTAATAAAGGAACAAAAACACCTACGAAACGAAATGTTACAACCTTAGGAACTTACCGAATTTACGAGGATAGAGCGCGCTCGATAATACTCAGCATACTCGAATTGAGTCCTGGAAGGTACCCTAGGTCTACTGGACGTGGTTTACGACGCTCATCGTGGAATTATACATCCCGCCATACTTAACTCAATTAAACAGAGAGCTATAGTTTATTCACCAGGCAACTTCCAGGGTCCATTACCATCCCAGGACTTAATCTCTACGATCTCACTCAAGTGTATAAAAGCATGAAAACACAACGGAGTGTAATAATTGAAATCACATTACCGCTTGCTTTCACGTGGGACTATACACTACTGCCAGTAATACTTCTTCCAGATATTAACCACGATAGAATTCAGTCGTACATTATCAAAACAACCGATTATTTGGCCGTAGATGACCGTCGAGAGCATTTCGCAACTTTAACAAAAGAAGACGTGAACCGGTGCGAATTATTCCAACCAACTCGATTCCTATGCAAACTCTCACCAATTTACAATACAATAACTCACCAAGAACAATGCGAACTAGCCAAATAAAATGAGAGAAACTCAGCAGATCAAATTGTTGACTGCGCCAATAACAACTGAATTGGAAAATCAAAATCGCGACATGTGCATCACTATGCAATGATCCATCTAATATTTGAGAGTGGCATTTTAATCATAGGTATCTGGGGCATAAGACGCCTATGTAGAAGGAAAAAATCAAACAGTCCCAGGCCACCATCGCCACTACCACCGGTAGAAATGAGCGCTGTATAATCTCACCACCAACCACTAACGCCTCTAATACCTGAAAATTACACAACCGCCCGGTAGTATGTTTTGTTCACTAAACAGGTCATACAGGTTTATATATAATAATATTTGTATATATTTTTATGATTTTATAAAAAAAACACAGTGTATAGCCAAAGTGCTAAATGTACACAAAATTAATTTAATTTTTCTATATAAACCGAAAAAATGTATTTAATAAAACAGAATTAAAATTATTATTCAAATTAATTGTTTGAATTCTCGCGATTATTATGACCTCACCCGTAGTAATCTTAACAATCGCTTCAACCAAGTTTTAGCAGAGGCTGAATCTTTACAAATATGTAGGTACCACTAGATTGCTTATAAAATTATGTTTCATTTGAAATGTCACATGAGATGATCCAAATTAAAAATGTTGACTCATCATCCAGCATCTGTGGTCCAGCTGATTTTTCACAAAACTTCCATCCCCTAATCCTTTTATAGAACTCTTCACGAATACTTGTGAAAAAAATTCAACTTTAATTTTTTTTTGTATGTAGATTTATGTTGATATGTGAATATCTCGAGTTTTCTTGGATAGATTTCTACCAAAAGTCAGATCTGCGTTTTAACACAAGAATGCTAAATAAATAAAAATTATTTTAAATATTTGAATTTTAGATTTCTAGTTTTCGTTGAGAGAAATATCAATCACATACACACAGCCCTACATACAAACATTTTTTAAAATGGTCAATTTGAATTCAGGGGACAAAAAGACATGTGAAGAAATCTGAGAAACACATTTTTTACATACATACTCTATTCTTACTGCGTAAGTGTGATAAAGTAAACCCTTATACAAATCGCGGTAAAGTATATTTATATGTTTGCTTTAAAATCATTTACATTCAACGAATATATGTTAACAATATATGGCTTGGTCACAAACCTCAAATACCAGTATGTTGACTAACTTATATTTTAACTTCAATCTGTTATACAATAATGGAGAACGGTTTCAACGTTAAACATTTTAAAATTAAACACACGTTTGGCTCAGAGAGTTTATATAATACATTTTAAGAAAGTACACTGCTCGGCAAAAAAACCCTGACACTTCAATTACGCTATTTTAAAAGCACTGTCATATTAAATAGTACATAACCGAAAAATAAGTGTAACAGAAACTGTATTTTTTTTTATTTAAAATCGAATCACAGCAACAAAGTGTAATAAATGAAAAATATTCAAAATTTCGATTGCTACGTTTCTAAATAAATAGGCATCAATCAATTGTTTTGAAACATTTAAAGTAGCATTTATTGTTAGTATTATTATTACAGTTTACGTTAACAGTGCTTAGTTATTATAATTAGCAAATAATAATAACTTTGAGTGAGGATGGCATGGCCGTAGCGTGCGTTATATTGCTGCCCACCTTAATTTCCCGCGAAGTACATTTCAAGACGCTATTAAACGATATCGTGAAACTGGTCAGGTCGTAAAAGAGCAACAAACGAGCGGGACGATCGGTTTATGGTATCAATGGTACTGCGAGATCGTTTCCAAACAGCTAGAATCGTCGATGGTCGATTGGCACAGGCACGTGGTGTCCATATTCCAGTTAGCACAGCATCGCGAAGATTAAATGAACATGGATTTCAGTCCAGGAGGGCTGCTACAGGGCAAGAGTTTCTCCCAGCTCATCGAAGAAACCGTTTGACTTTTGCTCGTAACCACGTCAGTTTGACTACGGACGACTGGAAGTCCGTGTTGTTCACTGATGAATCAGTAGTACAAAGGTATATCATGGAGTGTCTAGAAGAATTTGTGGTTCCATATGCCCCATTTATTGGACAGCAATTTAAACTAATGCAGAATAACGCCAGGCTCCACGTTTCAAACGTGGTCAAAAATTATTTTTTCGGTATTCCGTTTTTCGGTAATTTTGTTATTTCAAATGTTTTGATCCTGTTACTTTTATTAAACGAAAACTTGATCCGTTAGTCCATTTTGGCGCACATTATCTTATTTCGTACAACCGTAACGCGAATAATGCGAATAGTTACCGTTAACACAAATATTTACTGAAAAAATGTAGTGTCCGTTTTTTTTGACGAGCAGTGTATATACGTAATAGTAATATGTTAAAGTTCAAACATTGAGGAAACAATGGAAAGATAAATTGAACCCCAACATATTATTCCATATTGAAGCTGTAATAAATCAATGGGGTAGGATCCTGAAGTGCAGTACTCACATTGAATTCATTACAGTGGACTTGCAGTTTAAAATTATGTCATGTACATCAAACCATTTTCTTCAATAAATTTATGTATTTTTAACGGCCGCTTTCAACAGTTTTTCACCAGAATTGGAATACAATAAATCCAAATTGTCGGGAAAAGCGACAATATTATCATGCAACTCAAGATTAAAAATCGAATTATTGTGGAAACCCAACATTAACAAATTTTTTGCCACTAAAAATGCTATTATTACTAACATACACCTACTATCGCATTAATTTCACCGAAAAAATTGTTATCGATTCCAAACGCTTTAAAAGCATCAGTAAAGTGAAAAAATAAAATTTTCAAAATGGTAGAAATCGTACTTTTTTATCCTAATGTTTTATAATGAAATCGAATTATTTACACCCCTATTATGGTCTTCTTGCCTCATTGACTCCCTTGCCGTAACCATAATTAGGGTGAAAAAAGTACTGAACATATCAAAATAAGGTAAAAATAAAACTCGGAACAGAAATGTTAATTAATTTCGGGCTGGTATATTCTGTTTAATTTTAACAAGAAATATAATTAAAAATAAATAGTTTTATTAAATTATTTATACTGTTACGGTTCCGATCACAGAGATTGCCCTCAAGGTTGTCGAATGACACGTGATTGCTGAATCTATTGGAAATTTAACCCCATTCTTATATATCAGGTCGTACTAAAAGTTTATTGATTGGAAACTATTTCTCATTTTTATTGAAATTCGGTAACTTCTCCCGGTTATAGTGCCGATCACGGAGATTGCTCCCAAGGTTGGTGACTGTGACACACCTATTGGAAATTTAATTTTATACGCCCCATTCTCATATCAGGTCGAACTAAAAGTTTATGGGTTTTGAATTGGAAACTATTTCAAATTTTTAATGAAATTTGGTAATATTTCTCTGGTATATAGATCACAGAGATTGCCGCCAAAGTTGGCGACTGACAATCTTAACAAACTTATCTATGGAAAACGCACTTCGGCAAATGATTACCACTAAAGGATTGCCTGTAATACTAGAACAAGTTTGTTCCAATATAGCATTTATGCAATTAAAGGTTTATAGCTACGTTTATTTTTACGTATAAGTTTTACACAGATGGATCAAGTGAATGGGTGAATATCCGATCAGTAACTTTAGACTAAAAGAAACTGATTTTAGACGGTTAATCATTGATAATTTTAATATTTTTTTGCCCACTGAGTTCTATTATGTGACGAACTGTAAATTAATAAATGCAATTGGTTATTATTGACATCTATGGTTTTTTAAAATCACTTTCTCATTTTTTTTGTATGTATACATAGTATCAGCATAGTATTACCTAATTACTGTAACAGAATTAAAATATTAAAATACTGGGAAATTTATAAATTAAAAAAAAATAAAACCAACAAGAAGAAAAAAAACGAGACTGATAATGGAGATGGCGGAAGAACAAAAAACAAAACGGGAGAACAGATTAAAATTTTGGGCCGATATGATCAATTATAGCATATGCAGAATTAAAACCTACTAAAACTTTTAATAACTTTTATTGATAATTAAACGGCAATATTGGGTACGCCCATATTATTTGGAGAGGAATCGTTGCTACGAGTTGCTGTCCAGGGTTGAGCCTCTCATCAAAAAACAATGTTTTGTGCGTGAGCCATTGAGTCCTAATTTAAGATTAGTTGTCACATTACGGTAAGTAACAAATTAATTAATTGCCCACATAATATTATTTGAGTACAATCATGTCAAATATATAAAAATATCTATATGTAATTTTTAATATTAATGAAAACAATAGGTATCTTGCAACGGGCGATTCACAGACCAGTTTGTATATTGGGTTTAAGTGCTCCCAAATCATCGTATAGCTCATCGTATAGTTTGTGAAACTACTAAGTCAATTATTGCCGTACTTCAAGACCAAGTATCTCCAAAATTATCAGTGGAGTACTTTGAATCGATGGCATCTGGTTTTAACCAATGCTGGAATTTCCCACATTGTATAAAAGCAATTAATGGAAAACACGTTATCATTAAAGTAAGTACATGAATAATTCTAAAATTTACCATTTTGAACATTTTATTTTTTTAGGCTGTTTTTAACTCAGGGTCAGAGTTTTATAATTATTAAAAAACTTCGTCCATTGTTTTAATGGCAATTTCGGATCATAATTTTATATGGTGCAATGTTGGAGCCGCAGGCCGCCAAAGTGATGGTGGAGTATTTAGAGAGTGTGGGTTTGGAATACGTTTTTACGAAAAAACTCTCCGAAAATAAAAGATTTCTAAAATTATTTTTAAAAAAATACAAATATTTCAATTTTACCTCAATGTGTATAATATGTATATTTTTTTAGGATTCCTGAACCAAGTAATGTAACGCACGATTTTCAAAATATACCTTACGTTTTCGTGGCTGATGATGCTTTTGCGATGAATGAGAACATGCTTCAGCCATTTCTGAAAACGCCAAATGCCCAAGAAAATTTTATTAATTATCGCCTGAGTCTGGTACGGCGAATAATTGAAAATTGTTTTGGAATTCTGGATGCGAAATGGCGAATTTTCCGAACCACAATTACAGCATATGTCAGTTTGGTGGGGGAAATTATCCAACCATCTGTATGTCTGCACAATTGGCTGAATAAAAAAAATTGAGAAATATAACAACGAACCATAACAACCATTACTAATTTTCTTGGTTAATTCTAATTTGTATCAGGGAATTATCATCTATATCTGGGAACTCCGAAAATAATTTCTTCCCGCTTCAACCGTTGAATACAAAATTCAACAAATTCAGCTAAAGCATTAAGAAACAAATTTACTGATTACTTTGTTGGAGATATTGACAATTTTGTGTCTATGCTAGTCCTTTAGGACGGCCACCCTTACCTAACCTAACCTAACCTTGTTGGAGATGAGCAGGTGGAATAGCATCTTTCAAAAATTTGAAAAAATTAAAAAAACTTCTGTACAATTCAATTCATTTTAATAATTTAAAATTACTTATAAAAAACTAGAGATAAAACTATTTACATAGGGAATTATAAAATTAAATTATTGAGTTTTATTTTAATGAGCCATTTTCCTGAAAAATAAAAAAATTATTAAAAATTGCAAGTAAAAACCATTAATTATTTATTTATACCCTCTGCTCTTAATTTTTCGGTCACAAAATTTTGTTGGAGGTTTATATGCCATATTTTTACAAAATTTTAAATTTAATTAAAATATGCATCCAATTCCACATCGAGAGGATCACCGGATGCCGAAGTTGTAGCTTGCAGCAGCAGCAGTTAAGGGGTCTGTACATCGTAGCATATCTTTTCTATTGCTGCTACATTGCGTTGCTTTAAATTCAATTGTTCCTCTTCGATGTGTGATGCGATTCCTATTAAAATTATTAAAATTATATATATATATATATACATATATATATATATATATATTTATATATATGTATATATATATATATATATATATATATATATATATATATATGTATATATATATATATATATATATATATATATATATATATATATATATATATATATATATATATATATATATATATATATATATCGGATATCGCAAAATTTTGTATTTACTTTTCCTAGTTGTTTGAGGTGGTTTGAAAATGTTTGATGTATTTGCATCCACTCCTTCAATACTACCACCTAGTTCGTTTGCTCTAAAAAATTAATAAAATTATTAATATGCTTATTGATATTTAAGTTCCTTTTCAAACCTTCTCGGTTTAGTGGTATCGCTCAGTGCTGGGATGTTCTATCATCACTTCGATTCGCTTCGATAGACATTTGTGTCTCTTTTTTTACGAACAAAATTATGCTCCATTGCGTTTTTTGAATTACGTTTTGTCTATTGCGATCTCAGCCTATTATACTAAATTTGCAAACTATCTCTTTTTCCTATTTTCATTTGCCATCGAAAATAAAATAATTGGTGATATTTTATCGCATGAATTTATAGAAATAGAATCGAGTAGGCTATAATCACAATATAAATTGCGAAATAGAATACAATTTTGTTCGTAAAAAAAAAGAGACACAAATGTCTATCGAAGCGAATCGAATTGATGATAGAACATCCCAGCACAGGAAAGATAAAACTTTGGAATATTTGTTTTCCTTAACTAAGCTACCGGCTGAACCACTGAGTGTTCGTTTTTGCGATCTTTTATATGTTTAATATTCATCATACACATGATTTTTTGATAAATGTGTTTCAGGCAGTTTTGAAAACTGGCATCACTTTTATATAGTTTGTACGTCACATTATTACTATATAACGTTTTATAAATAAAACTTAACTATAGTATATTATACACATACGTAGTTTCTCATGAACTTATTGGTAAAGGAATAAAAAAATTCAAAAAATTTTTGTTCCACCTGTTACAGGTAATTTTATTGGTTAAAATTAAATTTGCATAGAATTATATAGCAATTACGTCTCAGTCGCAGAGTTTGGAGCCATTCTCTGGGATCGACGGTATAATAAGAGAAAAGATTATAGATTTTAATTGAAAAGTTTGAACCCATACAAAAATTCATTAACGTTTAGTTCGACCTGACGAAGCATGGGGTAAATTAAACTAAATTTCCAATAGGTACGGCAATCACTTGTCAGTCGTCATCCTTGTTTACAGAGAAGAGAAGAATGGTTGATTTTTCTTGATATTGAATAATATTATTTGCTTAGAACTGGGATGTAAATACATATTTCATATTTAATATTCAAATTTCAACCTAATGGAAATTTTTTTCTACTTTTAAAAAAAATGTTGTATGGAAATATAAAACCTTTTCTTAATTCAATTTTTTCCTTTAAAGATTTGCGTTTTTTCATTCGCCTTAATTTTCATTAGCGTGGAAATAAAATTTAATTATACACCATCTCATTTGCCTAAGCTGAAACAAGTTTTTTAAATGTATTATTTAGGCAAAACTCATTCAGTTAAAACTTAAAACAAAAATAACTAATTTACTAAACCAAAAAACTCAATATCACATTGTATTTTAGGATAACCGCAAGCTTATTATTATATGCTTTGGGATATGAATCAGGAGGGTTCCAAAAGAGGCATATTGTAAGTGCGTTTTTTCATCGTCCTAGCAATCAAATACGTAATATGGACAATAAACACGATCGATGGAATAGTAGTACTGTGTAGATTTCCTACAATAATATTCTAATATCAACAACATAAATAAGATAAAAAGTATAAGAAATATTATTTGAATACAATTTTCTTCGTAATCTTAATTTTTCTTTCAAAGTTAATATTCGCTGCTAACATATCGTTTTTGCTTTCACATTTCTTTTCATCGTTATAGCATTTATATTAAATATTTTAAATTTATTCAGCGATAAGCCATAAAAGCGTATTTCTTAATAAATTCAAATTATGTATGCCATAATGATAAAAATTAATATGAAATGATTTGTATAACAATAAAAGTCAGTTTCTAAAGTTATTAATAATTATGAAGAAAATTTTATTTATAAGCAAGCCGGAGTTTATTATTGAATGTGGCAAAACTATATAAAGCAAAAGCGTTTCAACAAGAGGTGTTATTTTCAACTGGGTGGAATTTCTCACCTCCCGAAGTTATGTCTGTAATTATTTACAAAAGTAGGCGGTTAGTAAACATGGAATGATACACGCTTGAACAACGCATATAGAAATTAGAAAAATTCATAAAGTTAGGTTTGCATTTTCTAAGCTTTATTTTGGCCTGACGTTGATGCTTCGGACATGGACAATTTTTATTTCCAATAGGACTGCACTACATACCACACAACTCGTGAGACAATCAATGGAAATGGGAACTTCAATGATCGTGCTATTTAGTACCATTAGTATTTTTTCCTTCGGGTTATGTAGGTATGTCAGAGGTAAAATTTACGCCATTGCACCAGTTAAAGTACAAAGAGACAATATAAAACATGTTATTCGTGAAATAGAGCCGCTATTGTGGGAAAAAATAATGAAAAACTTAATTAAAAGAATGATCAACTGTAGACAGAGCTGAGGCGGCCATTTGGCATCATTATCAATCGCAAAACTATCACAGGATTTCTTATAAAAACACTTGTTTTTTAATAATTTAAGAGACCATCTCTTATTGAAAATAATATTTCTTATTTAGCTTGCCCAGAGATTTGATCTCGAATCTCGGTTCACTCAAATAATATCGAAAAAAAATTTGCAAAAAATACGGAAAAGTAAGATACATTAGGTAGTTACAGTTTCTGGTAGGAAAACCTCGCATATTTCACAATAAACGAAAACAATTAATTCAACCTGTTCTTTTAATTTGAGGAGGCCGACAAAGAAATGAATTTTATTTTTTATTTGCATTCGATAATTTTGTCATTACAAAAGTTTCTTCTAGTATTCTATTTATTCTTTGTAATTGTGGACATTTTCATACTGAGAAAAATTCATGTTATATACACATTTAGTTCCCCTAGTTGAAAGAAAGGTTTTATTTTATAATATGTCGTCTTCTAGATGAGTGGTCAGCATTTTAGTTAAGAATTTTCAATCAAATTCGTCAAACCATATATTTTAGGCAGTACACCAAAGTATTATCTAGAGCTTTATAAAACTCGAAACATTTTTAATTTAAGAACTCAGTGACCTTTGTTTAACTGGTTAATTCGCTACTTGCGTTATGGCTGATTTACATTCAACTTTTCGTCTTTTTTCATTGTATTCCTAAAATATTATGTAAAGAAAAGAAAATAGTTATAGCTTTACGTTCATGGATGGAAAAAATTAATAGGCGAAGGTTATACATAAAAATGCTCAATTTGATTGTAAAATTTATAAGAAAAATATACTGCTAAATCTTGCTTTACATTGAACGATTTAAGCAGATCTGCATAATCGAAAGATAAGAGAAGTATAAAAATTGATATGTAAAATGTGAAACAAGTACAGTTACTTTTATAGTTTATTTTATGGACATTGTGAAACAACTACTGCCGCTTTTATAGCAATAATTTTATAATTTTGAAATTTGTTTAAACTAAACTAAGTCTGTTTATAATAAAATCAAAAATCACACCAACAGGAAATTTGAAAATGACTTATAATAAAAATCAACTAGTGGACATAATATTTTCGAGCAGAGGAAAAGAAGATTAAACGGGTATACGTAAATGTTGGGTACGAAAATATTATCAATCTCGGGATACGACGGGTGCTTATCCAAAATTTTGTATCATGATACAAGTAGGTATATAATTTATTAGATATTTTAATCAGAAATAAACTTACATATATTCCTTTTTTCTAGGTACCTGCAAACTGTGGTTCTGAATTTTTTAACTATAAGAAATCGAATTCTTTAGTCCTATTAGCTATTTGCGATTACGATTACCGATTTATGATGTACGATATCGATGCGGCTGGTCGGCAAAGTGATGGTGGAGTATTTCGGAATAGTAAATTTGGAAAAATGTTTTATTCAAATTCCATCAAGTAAGGTCCGAATCGATAGACGCAACTAAAATCACAACTACACTTATAGTTGTAGTTACAGTTTTTTCGAAAATGATATTCGAAAGTCATATTTTTAGACGTGAATAAAACTACAAATTTAGTTTAGATTTTAATGGTATTTTTAAACGTGACTAAAAGTATCGTTTTTCGAACACGAGCTACCAACATAAAAAAAATATTTTTTTTAAATTTTCTGTCAAATAATTGAAAATAAACGTTATTATTCTTATAAGTAATTAAAGAGACAACATATTATAGTTAAAATGAATAGCCGGCTCGGTGAAGCAGGAAAAGAAAAGTTATTACAAATAATAACAAAATATAAAAACATTATCGAAAACAAAAAAACCGATTCTATTTCCAATCGGGCTAAAAAAGAATGTTGGGACAAAATAGGCGCGGAATACAATGCCCAAAGCTTAACAGGCGAGAAAACGACCCAACAATTAAAAGCGGCATACATGAATATAAAGGGAAAATTACGTAAAACTTTGGCTACTCAAAAGCAATACACATCTGGTACCGGTGGTGGTCCGGCATTAGCGCCAATCGATGAAGCTGAAGGCCTATTATATGATTTAGTTGCTCCTTCAGTAACTGCACGACCTAACTGGTTCGATGATGATGGTAGCGATGATGTAAGTTTTAAACATATGTAGTTTTATAGTTATTTTGTAAAATGTTGTTTGTTATAGGAAATGCCGAGTTGCGAGTTACCAACAGAATATTTAGACGACAGTTTTATTGAAAGTAATTGTGATATTAATACTACCAATTCACCAGCGATTGCTAATAATTTAACACAAAATACAACGCCATTAATAAGAAATATTCCGAATCCTAATGAAAATAATCCTACAACATCACGAAACCCAAGTACCACCCATAACACAGCTCCACCATTAAATAATTCGCCCACATCAAACTTCCCAAGAACTAGAAATCGACGACGTGTGAAATCAGTTGACAATAAAATTAAAGAAAAATAATTAGAAGCAATTGAAGAAAGGATCAAATTAACTAAACTTAAGCAGAAGGCCGCGAAGGCCATGTACTTATATTATAAAAACATGGGTCCATCTCAAGTAAGTAGCGACAGCGATTAAGCCAACCAAAAATAAAATAACATTTTTATGAATTAAAGAAAATATTTTTATTGTATAACATTATTTAAAAAGTTTTTGTAATTAGTCTCCTAACATCGGTGTTCAAAACGTATTCAGACAGATTAGGTGGAATACTCCTTACACTTTCGTCAACTGGTATGACTTCTTGCTCATTATCATCAATTTCATCCCCCAAATCTACAGCAATGTTGTGTAGTACTGCTGTGGCAACAATCACAGTTAGTAGATTATCGATGTGAATTTGTGATGCTAGAAAATAAAATACGGTCGAAAAACTAGGAATCGAATTTTGAGTTTGTAAAAGTACCTTTGCCTAATACAGAAAATCGACGCTTCCACATCCCGAATGTTCGTTCGATACAAGCACGAGTAGAGCATAATGCTTTATTGTAAGCAATCTGTTGCCGTGTGTGCGGATTTCGATACGGCGTAATCAAATACTGGTTGCAGCCATACCCACCGTCACTGATTAACAAGCTATTCCCGAATTCACCAATTTCAAGACGCCTCTTTAATTTAGAGAAATTGTAAATGGTCTGATCGTGAGCAGAACCATGCCACCTGAAATTTTAAATTTAAACTGCTTAAAATTCGGAATATAATTAGAATATCACATATTTCTTACCTGGCAACTAAATTGATAAATTTACAGTTTGCGTCACACACAGCTTGAACATTTATGGAGAAATATCCCTTTCGGTTACGATATATTTCAGCATTGTCACCTCCTGGTGACTTAATGGGAATATGACATCCATCTATGCATCCTATGCACCGCGGAATTTTATTCAAATTATAAAATTCTTGTTGGGATTTGGTTCGTTCATCATCTTTTGTTGGCATTTTAATAAATTGTCTTGATAAACCAGCAAAGGCTCTTGATACCTCATGAATTGTGATGCATGCTGTTTATTAGGTAACCCATTAAATCTCCAGAAACAACTTGGAAGCATCCTGTGGCGTAATACCGCAAACGTATCATTATTTTTTGTTTCACGGTTAATGGAAATCCGCGATTATCGGAATTTGAGAGTTGCTTTTCAACGAGTTTTTCCAAATAAGCAATATTTTGCTTTGAAAAACGAAACCGTCTTTTGAACTCAACATCGTAGTAAGTTTCGTCGGTTCTTTCTTGAAAATTTCGTTCAGTTCTATATCTGACATTTTCTAAGAAGCAATCCGAATCACTGGATGAAGATGATGTTAAAATGTCCAGTTCATTCATTTTCAATATATAAAATTTTACTTTTTAATTTTATTAATATTATATATAATTTTAGATAAATTATTAAAAACACGCTTAAAAACTTGTAAAAAATATTATTTGACATATACTATTTAGGGAAAGAAAAACAAGAAAGTCTATCTTCGAAAATCAAAATGGAAAATTCGATATTAAACGTCAATTGTAAGAGTGATTTTAGTCACCAATATCCATGACTATAATCGTAACTACAACTTTGATCTACACTTAAAACTGCGATTATAATGTGGTCTAAAAATACGAAAAGAGACACTATAAGTGCAGTTGTGATTTTAGTTGCGTCTATCGATTCGGGCCTAAGTATTTCTATAGATCAGTTAATTTTGGGTTACTAAAATTATAATTTTAGCATTCCACAGTCATGCACGTATCACAGGAATTTAAAAACGTCCCATACGTTTTTATTGCCGACGATGCGTTCAAGTTACATGTAACGCATGTCACGCTACCGGATGACAAGCAACCGGAAGCCAAGTCAAAAACAACGATATCGGACTTCTAAAGATATTGTTGATGACAAATATATAATGTATATACATTGTATATATAATGTATACGATCAAAATATCTTAAATAAACAAACTAATAATGCTTGCTCTCATCGAGATCAGCATAATATAATCAAAGATATCATATTAACATTGTATATATAATGTATACGATCAAAATATCTTAAATAAACAAACTAATAATGCTTGCTCTCATCGAGATCAGCATAATATAATCAAAGATATCATATTAATAATAACAATAATCAGCATGAATAATGCACATTTTACAATAACAAAAAACTAACTTTATTATTCCAAAAAATACAGATAAGCACTTTAAAAAACTATATAAACTAACAAAAATATAACACATTGTTCATTAATATTCACAAAATTCAATAGATAAGTTATTGTAAAATCAAAATAAAATAAATAAATGGTTAATAAACCTATAAAAATATAAAAATAAAAGAGTTTCATTGAAGAAACCATAATTGGCGCAGTTGATAATTCACGGTAATAGCAATTTTCAAATTGCATTCCTACGTTTAAAAGTGTAAATTCTTTGTTTAGTGGTTTTTCGCAAGAAAAACATCTCGACAGTATATCGAGAAATAGTGCTAATAAAAAGTGTTTACGAGTAAATCTTAGTGATTAATATTCAAAGTGACGGTTTATCACAAAGGGTATTTCATTAACATTTATTACGGGTACCACAGTATATGGTAACCATAATATAAATACCTGAACGTTTCATAATAAAATAGTTCGACAGATTATCGATCTAATAATAAAATTAACGTTACGTACAATCAAAAGTACATAATTAAAATTTTTTTTTCCTGAGAAAATTACGTACCCTACCCAAGGTAATACGTAATATTAATAAAACAAAATAAAAACTCGACCGAGCGAGAGTACTCGAACAGTGAAAATTAAAACACGGCGAAAAAATAATTCGACATAATTGGCATCCGGAAGTAAAAATGATGACAATCCAGTTATTATTCTTGTAAGTAAAGTGAATTAGTGAACCCTTCCAAATAAATTAAATAAAAATTCCACAAATTTTTTTTTTGTTGTACATCAAAATAATATATAACCATCGTTATAAATATTTATATAAAGAAATTTTTTTTTTTCTTATTTTTCACACATTCTTTTTTTTTGTTGTTGTTGTACATCAAAATAATATATAACTATCGTTATAATATAAATATATAAAAAAAAAATTGAATTCTTATCTTCCACAAATTTTTTTGTTGTTGTAAATAAAAATAATATATAACCATCTAAAAAAAAAAAATCAAGAACATATTGCATTAGAAAAGTCAAAATTGGGCAAAACAAGAAATCATTAAATCTAGAAATAGATAGACTAACAAATCAATTAGAAAAAATCAAAATTACACAAGACAAACAAGTACAATTAAAAATGGAGGATGTAATGACAAAAACCATTAGAATTTCAAAATTAATCAAAGACGTACCAATATTTAATGGCAATAGATCAGATTTAAATAATTTTATTTCACACATCGACACAGTACTTGAATACGCACTACCACCAGAATCAATTCACACAGATTTGATAATCCGAAATATTAAAGCCAGACTAACAGACGACGCGGTAACATGTTTACAGACTTATAACACACAAAATACTTGGGCAGACATAAGAAGGGATTTAATCTCACACTTCGCGGATAAACGCAGCGAAACAATTTTAATACAACAATTACACACATTATATCAGGGAAATAATTCAACAGAAGAATTCTTTTCAAAAGTACAGGGTACCTTAAATAATTTAAAAAGCTGGTGTGAACTTAACACACTCACGCAAGGAGGAATAAAAGATGAGAATACAATCAATTTCAAAAAGACATGGTATGACCAAATGGGTTTAGCAATATTCGTTTCTCACACACGCGAACCAATAGGTTCAATGCTAAGAATTAAAGAACCTCAATCGATTCAAGAAGCAAGAGATTTTTGCCTTAGAGAAGAAAACCTCAGACATCTAAGACAACCACAAGTTCCTCAACGGAAACAAATAACATCTCAATACAGAATTAGACCTCAGTCTACACCACAATATCAAAATTATCACAATTATAATCCATCATTTCAGCCTATAATACCTCAACCAATAATTCCACAAATAGGTCCAAAACCTATACCCAAACCATTTAATAATCAAGCCCCGCAAGTTTATTACAATCATAAACCTTTTGCAACACAGCAAAGACAAATCATGCCTAAACCAGAACCAATGGATACCACATCCAATATGGATAAATACAAACAACCTACATATCAAGTAAAAAGACCCGCATCATCAACCAATCCAGGTAAAATTATACAAAGACAAAGATTGTATAATATCGAACAACTCGAGGATGAACATTTCCCAGACGAAACAGGAGAAGAATTTGAAGACATCGAAGAAAATCCAATAGTGGAGGAAATTGAACTCGAAGAACAGGATTTTCACCAAACTTCATCAGTGACACAGGATACTTAGCGTTAAATAACTCTAATAGTAACCTAGAAGGTTCTAAATTACCATACATAACAATTACAATTAATAATAAAAACGTCAAATTACTGGTAGATACAGGAGCAAATAGATCCTTTATTAACCCAGATATAGCCTTGAAAAATCAAATAAAACACATAGAACCCGTAAAAATATCAACTTTGTTTAATTACACCAATCTAAGTAAACAAGCCGAAATCATAATAGACGAATTTAAAAACGACACACCTTTACAATTTTTATTATTTAAATTTCACAAATATTTTGACGGACTACTAGGAATTGATATATTGAAAAAATTGCAAGCAAATATCAACATCATTAACGATCAATTAAGCACACCCAAAATCACTATCCCATTACAATTTAAACACAATTTGACTTCAAAAACACACAGGATACTACCCAGAAGTAAAACAACAGTACGTATTCCAACAACAATAAAAAACGGAGACATATACATAGAACCACACAAACTACAAAATGGTTTAATAATCCCTGAAGGAATATACAAGAGTACAAACTATTATATTACCTCAGAAGTCATAAATTATTCTCCAAGAACTCAGTTATTCTCAATAGAACACCCATTGGAAGGCAAACCTCTAACAAACACCTTAGCTACACACGAAGTAAATTTTGCAAGTATAGACTCGACAACGGAGAATATACAACAACTCATAAGGATGGAACACCTCAATGAAGAAGAAAAACAAAACCTAATTAAAATATGTAAGAAATACGAACATATATTCTTCAAGGAAAACCAACAACTTACGTTTACCAACCACATAAAACACGAAATCAACCTCAAAGACGAAAAACCGGTGTTTACAAAAACATACAGATACCCGCACATACATAAAACGGAAGTAGAACAACAAGTAATGAAAATGTTGGAACAAGGAGTCATCAAACCAAGTTACTCACCATGGTCATCACCCATATGGATAGTACCAAAAAAAGCAGATGCCAGTGGAAAAATTAAATGGCGTATGGTCACCGACTACAGGAAATTGAACGAGAAAACCATAGATGACAAGTACCCTATACCCAATATAACGGATATATTGGATAAACTGGGGAAAAGCCAATATTTCACAACATTGGACCTAGCAAGCGGATTCCATCAAATCGAGGTAAATCCTAAAGATCAACCTAAAACAGCTTTCTCGGTTGAATTCGGACACTACGAATTCGTAAGAATGCCGTTTGGCCTTAAAAACGCACCAAGCACATTCCAACGTGTGATGGACAACGTTTTAGGAGATTTACAGGGAAAAATATGCTTATGCTACATGGATGACATCATCATCTTTTCAACATCACTTCAAGAGCATATGGAAAGTCTCACAAAAGTATTCAAAAAATTGGAACAGGCTAATCTCAAAATTCAGCTTGACAAATCCGAATTCCTACAAAAAGAAGTAGAATTCTTGGGACACATCGTAACACCAGATGGCGTAAAACCCAATCCAAAGAAAATAGAAGCAATAAAGAAATTCCCGTTACCTAAAACGGAAAAGCAAATAAAAAGTTTCTTAGGACTTCTAGGATATTATAGAAAATTCATTAAAAATTTTTCTAATTTAACAAAACCAATGACAAAATTCTTGAGAAAAAATGAAAAAATCAATATACAAGATCCTATGTATATCAATAGTTTCGAAAAAGCAAAGCTCACACTAATGGATGAACCATTATTACAACATCCAGATTTTAACCGACCTTTCATAATAACAACCGACGCAAGCAACTTTGCATTAGGAGGAATATTATCACAAGGAGAAATTGGAAAAGACCTACCAATTTGCTATGCCAGTAGAACTCTTACAGCAACCGAACAAAATTATGCTACCATAGAGAAAGAATTACTCGCAATAGTATGGACAGTCAAATACTTCAGACCGTATTTATTCGGACGAAAATTTAAAATAGTAACGGACCATAAACCGTTAACATGGCTGTTTTCTCTCAAAGAACCGAACTCAAAACTAATTAGATGGAGACTAAAACTCGAAGAATACGACTACGAAATAGTGTATAAAAAAGGAATATTAAATGCAAACGCAGATGCATTGTCCAGAGTAGAAATCCACACATCAGAAACATCAGATGATGAGCCACTAATTAAATATCAGTTACCAGAAATTCTCATAGATTCACCAGAAGAAAACGCGGCAGAAATGCTTTCAAAACCAGAAAACCTTATACCTGAAACAAAAAATTGTTTAAATTCATTCTCACAACAACTAGTGTTCATAATCTCTTCAAAAATCACACATCCAGATGAAAAAATAACCACCTTGTTCAATAACAGAAAGAGAATAATATTAAAATTACCATGGGCACATAAAACTATGTTAATAAAAACAATTAGGAAATTCACGATAAACAAAAGCAAACTAACGTGTGTATTTGCATCGGATGAAGACTTTAATGAAATACTAAAAGCTTATGGAACCATGACAACAACGAAACCACGTAAAACCATACCAAAAGTCAACATGGTACGATCAAGGATTTTCCTGAAGGACTTAGAAGACCCAAAAGAACAACTACAACATATCAAACAGGTACACGAAAAGAACGAACACCGCGGAATATTAGAAAATCTCGCGCAAATTAAAACAAAATACTATTTCCCAAATCAAAAGGAAAAAATACAAGAATTTATAAGAAAATGTGACACGTGTAATCGGATTAAATACGACAGAAGTCCACCCAAATTACAATTCATGATAACAGAGACACCTAAAAAACCAATGGAAATCATTCATGTGGATATATTTTCTCTAAACAACCATTTCTTTCTGACAATCATAGATAAATTTAGTAAGCATGGAACAGCTTTTTACTTAAAACGAAAAACTGGAATAAAAATTAGGGAAAACTTAAAACAATATATTGGCATACACGGAATACCAAATAAAATCATTACGGATTACGAAATAACAAGTTCAAAAGAAGTCAAAGAACTACTAACTAAATACAACATCGAAAGCCACACGACAATACCATACAATTCGACAGGCAACTCACCGGTAGAAAGATTTCACTTAACGTTAAAAGAACTATGCTCAATAATAAAATTACAAACCCCGGAAGAAGAAATCCCTTCGATAATGAAAACTGCTATAATAGCATATAACAACGCAATACACAGTACAACAAACATGACACCATTCCAAATCTTAAACGGACATTTTTCAGATAACCCAACATTCGGAACAGAAATTGAATACGTACAGAAACACAAAGAACACACAGATAAAATGTATAATCAAATTCATGACAAAACAAAACTAAACAAAGAAAAAATAATTAATCGACTTAATAAGGACCGAAACATCCCTGAAGACATACCCACAAACGCACAAGTATACGTAAAGAAAGTCAAACGAGGAAAATTAACCCCACAATATAGACAAGAAATAGTAAAAGAATCACAAAACCCCTTAGTTTTAATAACCAATGTAGGGAAAGTTCATAAAAATAAAGTCAAAACTTCTTTGCAGGTTCACGGCGACTCTAGCACATGAACTGACAATAACACCGTTGACCAACAACAGGGGGATAATACCGGTAGTTCAAGGAATAACACATATGTACAAAGACCACATAAAATTATTACACGTAATACCCATGAAACAATACGAACAAAATATACTCGACTGTAGAAACTTACTAAATCACATAGACATAGAAACAACTCAATTATACAGATCGACATTTGACAATAAAATTAAAATAGTTACAACCAAAATAGTTAACGCAAAAAAACACTTAGCAGAACTAATACCGAAAAGACAAAAAAGAGGACTAATAAACGGACTAGGTACAATAATACGAGACATTACAGGTAATTTGGATAATAATGACCTAATAGACATTAATAACAATATATATAATCTCGAAGCACAACAAAATACCATAGTAGATAATAATAATAAACAGATATTGATAAATCAACAAACAATAGATAAAATGAATAACTTAAGTGCAGTTATAAACGAAAACTTAAGACTAATAAATACAACAATGTTTGGAACACAAAATAAACTCAATAACTTAGAAAAAGCAATAATGTTCTATGAAGAAACATACAGATTAGAATTCATAATAGATACAGTTAATTCACAGTTAGAAGACATTTTAGATACAATAGCATATTCAAAAACAGGATTAATATCTAGACACGTATTAAGTGTAGAAGAAATGCAATATATTCGAGATATATTTCTAAATCATAACGTAAAATTCGAATACGAAATCGCGTTACTAAACTTATTAAACATAAAAGGTGTAATAACTGACAATCACGATTTAATATATATTATTCTGATACCTAATTTTAATAACCAAGAATATATAATGTATAAAATATTCCCAATTCCCATGAAAAACAAAAAATTCACTAATTCACAAGTCACTAGAATAATAACAGATGGGAACAAGTATCAAGAAAACACGCAAGAATGTATAAATATTTACAATACATATTATTGCCAAGAAGATAATATGCAAGAAGTTAAAGGTTCCTGCGTTCCAGCAATAGTAAACCAACAACAAGCTATCTGCAACTACACCTCAAATAAATTAACACCACAGGTTATGCAAATATCAGAAGGAAAACTCTTCATAGAGCCAGCTGATCAACAAATACAATTTACAACGAATTGTACGCAAAAAACCAATAAGATAATGGACACAGCAATTTTATCATTCTCAAATTGTCGAATAAATATATTAAATAAAGAATTCTCGGCGTCAAACCCAATTGAATTCAAAAGTACACTCGACAGTCTACCTTGGAACGACATCCAACTGGATCAAGAAATCAAAATTCCAGAACTCCAAGAACTTCATAACTGGACAATAACCAACCTAGATTATATAATGGCACACAGCTCACAAATCAAGCATCAACAAATAACATCACATATTACTATGGGAACCATCTTAACCATCGTAATAATAATAATAGTTCTATATCTTTATAGGAAAAAGAAAGTATGGCCATTTCTCTTCCTTAAAAATCGAAATGTTCATCTTAAGGGGGAGGAGTTACATGTAACGCATGTCACGCTACCGGATGACAAGCAACCGGAAGCCAAGTCAAAAACAACGATATCGGACTTCTAAAGATATTGTTGATGACAAATATATAATGTATATACATTGTATATATAATGTATACGATCAAAATATCTTAAATAAACAAACTAATAATGCTTGCTCTCATCGAGATCAGCATAATATAATCAAAGATATCATATTAACATTGTATATATAATGTATACGATCAAAATATCTTAAATAAACAAACTAATAATGCTTGCTCTCATCGAGATCAGCATAATATAATCAAAGATATCATATTAATAATAACAATAATCAGCATGAATAATGCACATTTTACAATAACAAAAAACTAACTTTATTATTCCAAAAAATACAGATAAGCACTTTAAAAAACTATATAAACTAACAAAAATATAACACATTGTTCATTAATATTCACAAAATTCAATAGATAAGTTATTGTAAAATCAAAATAAAATAAATAAATGGTTAATAAACCTATAAAAATATAAAAATAAAAGAGTTTCATTGAAGAAACCATAATTTTCACCCTAACTCCCAATATGTTGAAACCGTATGGAAAACAGAATTTGTCGCTGTGCCAGAGGATCTCCAACTATAGGTTAAGCCGCGCTAGAAGAATAATTGAAAACACGTTTGGCATTTTAGTTGCCAAGTGGAGAATTTTTCGAACACCAATAAATGCAAAGATTGAGTTAGTAGAGCAAATTATTGAAGCATGTGTTTGCCTTCATAATTGGCTTCGGGCACAACAATCCGAATCTTATTATGTTTCACCAGGCTTAGTAGATAGCGAAAATAATGAAACATTAATTCCAGGATCGTGGAGAAACAACGATTTTAATCTTGTGTCCCTCCGTCCAAGTAACTTGAATCCGAGCAACCAAGCAAAGGAAATTCGAGACAAGTTTGCACAATACTTTGTTGAAAACGGAGCGGTAGAATGGCAAAGCTTCAAAATATAAATGAAAGATGTTTTCTTTTAAATAAATACATATGTATATAATTTTTTATAATTCAGTCTTTCGATTTCATTTAAATATACACATAACATAAAATGAAAACTCTAATCCTCCACTAGTGTTTTCATTATTTTTAAATTTTTCTGTTTTTGGACGGATTCTGGCAATTTGTCCAGCTCATCAGCAATCATCTCACCAAAAATACGGTTCCTGCTTCTTTCTATGGAGGCTTCTAATGCATGCACAGCACGCCTTTTGAGTTGTAACGTTTGTTGTCGATAGTCATCTTTCGTTTGCTCTAAATATTGGAAAAAGGTATTGATAATTATATTTGTTTAATATATACTTATTCTGTACTTGGTGGTGTCAGCTTCGTTTTTGGAATCGAAGGAATATCGTGATCTTCATGAACGGAGATAGCATCTTGCGCATGTAGCAAGTTCCCTTCTTTTTTTTATCAAATTAATATTTATATTATTTACTTCCAATTCTGCCAAAAAAATATAATGGTTCTTCTTTAAGATAAGACTAATTTTAATTGTGTCACTCAGAATCACTCAATTCGTCCACAATTTCCCCCCATAACGTTGGTCGAATTGTTCTATTTCGATAATTTTCGATAATTATGTATTGACGTCTGTTTATAGTAGCAGATGAAGCACGACATCTTTTTTTCGTTTTCATCTGCTTTTTTTTGGTTTATTGGGATCTTTTCGGTATGATTTGTTTTTGCAGATCATATATTTTTCTCATTCTCGCTTTAATCAATTTTAATTATTGTATCTCAGGCTTTTTGTAGATGTCGAAAGTCGTCAAATGTAAATCAAGCTTAATGATATTGCAATATTACATTGCGGTTCATATTGTTCATCAAGTTAGTCCTGTATTACATTATCTCAATTCTAAATCGTAGAAAAACAATATTTTTTGTTATAAAAATACTATAACAGGGGTGAGATTTTCAACATCACCATGATTTTCTATTGCGATCTCAGCATGCTAGAATAAATTTCAACACTAAACTCTTTTTCCTCGTTTCATTAGCTATCCAAAATATCAAAATTGGTGGCCATTTTGTCGAATGAATTTATAAAAATTGAATCTAGCAGGTCATGGTCACAATACAAATTTCTGGATTAAATGCGAAATAGCGTATCATTTTGTTCTTGAAAAAAAAAAACGCAAGTCTATCGCATATCGAAAATGGTGATGTTATACTACATCCCCACCCCAAAAATACTACAAATCATTTTGCTATATTACACTGTATGAATCAAATGTTCATCATAGTTACCAAAAGTAACCAATAGTTACATTCTCCAACCGCATTTTTCTGACCTGTTAGTTGTTTGGAGCAGCTGTCTCAGATATTGCAATAGTTAGCTTCATTCATTTCTAACTATCATATAATGTCGATGCTGATTTGTTCCGAGTGGTTTATATTGAATATCTCTGTATTGCCAAATTTCATAATTCTATGAAGTGAACTTAGTTTGTAAGTGTTACTGTAATGGATCTCATTGGTTTCGGTCAATAATCAAACTTGAATTCTTTCTTACAAGAAAAATTTCCAAAACAATACATTTATTAGGCCATTCAAATATATGTTGCTTCCAACTAGCTATTAAACAATTCATACTACGCTCCTAACCCTAAGTTATTTGCAGGGTCTGAACCTATTACCCAAATCCAAAGCCCGCGTTCAAGACAAATCATAAGTCACTGGGATAATACGGAGCTAACAATATTTTACTATTTTTCATTAATTTTGTATACATTGAATTCAAAATTTATGGAATTAATAATAAATGTAATGCACTATAAAAATACAATGTATGTACATATATCCATATTTTAAAATAAATTATTTTGCAATTAATATTTATCTCAAACATTTTTGCAATTTCTTAGAATTTTTACCTTTCTACCCACGTCAATGCAACAAAATTCTGAAATGTTTAATTAATTTTTAATTAATAAAATTGTTCAACAACTAAAATTGTTTACAATTTAAAATATTAACAATATGTAATCAACGTTATCATGTAAATCAGTAAAAATAAAATGTAACCTTTCTTTTTTGTTGTGATACCACAAATAATTTTATTTTCTCTGTTTACAATATTCCACTAAACCCCCTGTTCTACTTGAAGTCCACTTGAATTACTGAAATATTAAGCCGAAGGCAACTACCAAATAGAATTCTAAAATATTTACATTTACATTTAACAGCATAAAACACGGTTCTAATTTCAAAGATCAAACGCTTCTATATTATAAATTATATGTTGTGTGCAGATTAGCGAGTTGTTATCTCAAAGAAATCTAAGTGTTGTATATATTTATATGTAATAGGTATATGGATTTTGTAGAAAAAATTTAAACATTAAAAATGATTAAGGAGAACGGAGGATGAATTAGTCTTTACATCGAAAAAGGACTGTTTGTGCACAATTGGTTTTCTACACAATTTGTTTTTGGTGAATAACGAAATTAAAAATTAGTGAAATATTTTTTTGGTATTCTGTTAAATTTGTATTAAAATAAAATACATAGAAAAAGCAGAAGATGTACATGATAATAAAGTGGTGGAAAAAATGTAATTTCACTAAAAAAATTATCCAACGTTTTACATTTAAGTTTTGCAATTTTTATTTCACTTCGAATGAAAATAAATTTTTATTTCAATTTTAAATTTAATTAAAATTGTTTAAACTTAATTAAAAGTGTTTTTTTTACATAGAAAATGATGTAAGTAATACAAGCATAATTATTATAACATAACAGAACACTGTGTGTACTTAAAGTATCTTCAAAATAAAATGTGAAATGTGAATGTGTTCAAGATAAAATGTATCTTTCGTATTACGAGTTACGACAACTCGTAATCCATGAAGTCGTAATTGCGACATAGCGCGATTATGTAAGCAAGTACGAGAGACAATTTTTTCGAAAAAAAGGAGTTGCCCGATTTGTTCATTTTCGGACACATGTTTTGTTTTGGTTTTTATTTTGTTTATAAATATTTTGTGGTTTTGTCAAAATAAAATTGGCGGGCTTGAAAATTGTTTGTGTTTTAAATCAAAATTATTTGTTTTAAACAAAAAATAAAATAAATAAAAATAAAATTATTTTGTGTATTTAAAAATTTATTTGAAAGTAATTAATATTTTGGTGTTTTAGCATTATAACCAAGCTAATTTGACATATCATAATTCTATTTACAGGAAAACATTGTAATGGATCCTGTTGTTGAATTCATTCACCCTTGGCAAAATCGGGATGGTCTTCCATAAACCTAATAATTTTATTTAGTTGCTGTCCATTTATTCGGTTTGCCCTAAATAATAGTTTTTGTAAACAAAATAAAAATTATATTAATTATTTGTTGTATTAAAAATACAAAATAAAGTATTAAAAAATTATTTTATGTAATAGATTTTAAAATACTTTTTTATTATTTTTATTAAAAAAATTGTAATCACTTCTTCAACAACATGGTTGTTGCACTTTTCATAATGGAATTAACATAGCAATTCATTTCAAACTATTAAATTCATGTTTAATAGTAATTTATTAATAAAAAATCATATGTTCGACTATTAAATGACTACTAAATGTCTAAAAACATTATTTGAACAGTTAATTTTGACAAATTTTCCTTAAAAATAATCATTTCAACCATTACGAGTTGCTTGTCGTACTCAAAAACTTGTACGAGCAAAACAACAACAACATGTCGAAATTAATTAGAACTCGAAATGTCTTACATAATCGCGTTTGGTTGTAATTTCGAAAAACTCGTAACTCGTAATGCTTACATAATAGACCCCCTTAACCAGTTAATTATTTTTTATTATTTTCTACAATAATTGGAAGCAACCCTGAAAAATTAAGCATAGAAATTACAATTAAGCTTCAGTGGTTAGCCGACGCCATGGCTCAGATTTTTGGAGATGGAGATTGAAAGTTCATCCGGCATTTTCGTTTTGAGATGGGTATATATAAACGAAACCCGCATTGATTTGACAGACCTTTTTTGGATTGAATTTTGGGGAATGGACAACGGATCGTTCCCAAGTGGATTATTTTATTTTATTTAAATTAATTTTATTTTAATAAATTAATTTTAATTTATTTAATTAAGTTCATTTATTATTTGGTATGGAAATCAGTACTTTGATTCCAAGTGAAATTATAATTATAATTTTTTTTGATTTGTGTATGCTGAGGCTAAGTCAAAAACTTTAATTCCAAGAGGAATTATATAATTTTTTTTGTTAAATATGCTGAGGCTATAAAAAAGACTTTATTCCAAGAAGGAATGCTTTATTTTTTTGTTCTTATGGTTGCTAAACCTATTACTTTTGTTACATATTTTTGTTGGATGCTTAAATCAACACGTGGGATTCCGAGGGGATTTTTGTGGCTAAAATCCAATAAGAATAGCAGAAACAACTATCTCATTGATCCGTGGAATCGAATCGCGGCAAACGCGTTCTTTTGGATGGCGTTTTGAGAGGCGAGTAGGAGATCTCTGGGAGTCAATCGCAGAGGCGGCTACTGGTAAGTTATTTCACGATTGCATTTGTTATGTGGTATTTTTTTTTTATTTTTCCCTTTTTATAATTGTCTTATTTTTATCTATACACATGCATGTGCCTAGTTTTTTTGATATATTAATCCTAACAATTTTGATCTCGGGAAAGACGGATTTTTTTTTGTGCGAACTTATGCTGGAGTGGATTGCGGACTGAGTTAGACCTGTAAGCGTGCTATTGGATATCTGGCGCCCAAATAATAACAGAAACAAATAAAACAATCGATATCTTTGTGCTAAATAAATTTTAAGCCGAGTTTTTCCGGGATAGAAAAGGAAATATACTTACATGCAAATATAGAAACATCTATATGTGCATGTATGTATAGTTATGTGTGTTTAAGTTAAAATTGAATTGTTTGGATTGTAGTGGCAAGAGCTGCTGATAATTTTTTTTTCTTCTTTTATTTTTATTTATTTATAGGGTTTATTGATTGAATTGTTCAGTGGATGGCCAGGAAACCGCAAATGGAATGAAATCTAATTCTTAATAATGATCAATATAAATAATATGTTTTTTTTGATTAAAAATTTAGTAATTATTTAATTTAGAAATGGTGTGTTTTGTTTAATTTTGTTTAAAAGAAATTGTTATAATAAATTCCAAATTGTGTTAAGAAAAAAAATACCTATTTTTTTGTTCAATTATCTTTATTTTTGGCACGCTACACTATTAATATTTACTACAATAGATTATCAAAATTTAATCATCCTTTTAAAAAGTGGAGAAACAAGAAAATTTCTTACCACAGATAATTCATTTATAAATAATATATACTTGGAGTATGACGTATGATTACTAAAAATTAGTCGTTTGTGTCAAATATACAAACCGCGTACTTTTGTCTGAAATGAGAATATTCGAAATTACGAATGGATATGATAACACTGTCCTGAATCCACGCTATCATTCCAACGATCGAACTAGGAATGGTTAATAAATTGTACATATGAGGTGTGATTTATAGTTTATACTACATATAATAAATTGCTATATCAATTAAAATATTAAATCAAATTTCAAAATTAAAATAAATAAAAATATTTTTTTTAAATATTAATTTTTCCTCTAAATTTACCTAGATATATCTATATAGTTTTTAATGTCATCAGGTAAGACATTAAAGAAGCCCACGGTATAGTAAATTATGTTTTGAAGCCGAAGAGTGGATGAATCCACTTTTTTTTTTTTTTTGTAAAAAGGACGTTTCATAGACACAACCCATTCATCCCATTGACACAAGTACAGTGTACCATCTGCGCATTGCTCCATGTCATCCATGTCACCCTGTACAGTGACATGGAAGAAGGGTCGGCCCATGAGTTCTACATTCCAACAGAGCGTCATACATGCATACACAGAGGGTCATAGATGAATCCACTTGCTCGGCGAATAATTGTGTATACATATTTTAAATTTTATTCTATACTAAATAAGCAACAATCGATCCTAAATGGAGTCTCGAGATTTTTTATTAGGGTCCGGAATTTCAGATCGATTCACAGATAAAAATAAATATTTAATATAAATTTCACTAAAATACATAAATTAAAAAAAATATTAATTATTAAATTACAGCAAAGTCAAAAAATTATATTCCAAAACCATTATAAAGCTTGAATACTATGGAAAATTATCTGGTTATCTGGTAAAATTAAAATAAGAAAAAAAAATGTGTATAACGAAGTGCGAGATGAGACAAAGAGTCTACTCAGTAAAAAAATGCTGTGTGCTTTAACAATGCAACAACCACAAAAAATTGTAAATCTACCGGTTCACACAAATACAAGTACAAAATTATGGGTGCGGATGAAATGTTTGCCACCTACGATTATAATTTTCGGTTATTATACTTTTTATAGCAAAATGTAGACGACTATAAGTAGGCAGGCCCGATTTCGAAAAAGACATATTTTACTAAAAACAATTCAAGTGGATAAAAGAAACCCCGTCATATATTCGAGTCAAATTGAAACATTTTCATATGTATACCTATTACCTACTATGACGATTATGCCTAACGTTAAACACAAACACATGTTCGAAAAGCAACGCGTGAACAAAAACCATAGAGTAAAAATAAACAAAGACGCCGCGAGAGATACAAAGAGAATGCAATTAATGTGCAAATTGCAATGACTACGTCACAGATTACTCTCGATTACACGCATACTTGGACAATTGTCATGCAACGACGCAATATAGAAAATTCAAAGGTGCATTGAACGGGTGAGTATATAAATATATATAAACGCAACCAGGTTGCAGAGTAAGATCAGTTTAAAACAAAAGAGAACTTAGTCAAATTGTAAAGAGCTGAAATTGCTGTAACAAAACATTACAATACATAATACCAAATGTCAAAATCAAACACCCATAAAATGTTTTTTATGTGCATTATGTTGTTACGCAAAAAAGTTACTACAATTTTGTTAATATTTGTTTATGGACTAGATTTATTTATTTATTATTTTATTCTCATCTTTCTTCTTAAAATATTAAGAACGGGATGCATTAAACATTTCGGTATGACCCGCAGTATTAACAGGTGATTAAAAAAAATTAAATTGGTTTTAAAAACAAATCAAAAGCTTTGGATACAATCGAAGCAGTGATAGAAGAAAAACTCATATTTCATATAACACAATTGGTATAGTTATAACTTAAATTGGACATTTTTATTTTTTTGTACATAATACATATACTACCAAATGAAAATCTGTCTAATACAGAAAACCTGAGGCGGAATTTTTACTCCATTTTTTATTATTCTAATAAGAATAGCGTATCTCCTTATACATTTTATAAATGGCGACTTTATAAATCCTGCTAATTTTATAAATTTATAATAATATAAATTTAGTAGATAAAAAACTTTCTGATAACGCAGGATCAGAAAGTTAACTAAAAAAATACAATACTTAAGGTGGTCAGCATATGGCATTGCCCGCACAACATTATTTTAAACAATTTTTTTCTTTAGTTAAACATGACTTGTCTCCATATTGAAGAAATGGTAAAATCATCCATATCACTTAATTTTTAATTCAAGGTTAGCATCCTGATTTTCCGAACGTTTCATATTTTTCCTTTAATATCAAGTTTTAACTCAGCGAATTATATATTATCTGGGGCCCTACTATCACTTTCGACAACGATTTTCGACGACGGTCGTTTTCCTATAGTAGGCAACGGAAGAAAAAGGTAAATAGTAAATTTATTATATTGTTTTCCTTTTTCTTCCTTTGCCTACTATAGGAAAACGACCATCGTCGAAAATCGTTGTCGAAAGTGATAGTAGGGCCCCAGAGATTATCAACTTTTTCTTCACGATCAAATTAATGCTATCAGAAATTCTAGCATCAGAAAAATATTATTCAATTTGTTGTTGTTTTTACAAACAATACATATATGTATATCCATATTATGTATCTTCTGCTATAATTGAGCCTGTGTTGTTTCATTATAGCTATTAATTTCATATTATCAATAGAAAATTAATATTAACTATTGATTTACAGTTTGCTCTGCCGGATTCAAACGTGATGAATAAATATTAAATAATTTAAACAATATTTAATCTGCGATCGTTTTTATTCTGAGATACGGGTAAAATTTTATGACTCGCCAAATTTTAGTAATTAATAATAAATAATAACTGTTGAGTCGAGGAACAAAATATAGCACATAGTGAAACAACGTCTCACAATCGCGAAGAAAAACAAAGCTGCTCTTGCTAGGAGGGCAGCTATGCAGATTTGTAGACGAAAGAAGGGAGAATGGTGGAAGGCCGAGCTTCTGCATGGATTCTGGTTTGCATCATACTTTCAAGTTCGGGACCAGGATGGAAGCCACTGTGTTAACATTGACGTTGTACTCGACGCATGGAGTGGACACTTTACCGACTTGCTTGGTGTTCAACATGCGTCATAGATTGTTGTTGTTGAGCCACCTCTAATACATCCGGCAGAGATTTGCATTGAGGATCCATTCCATGAGGAATTCACTGGGGCCATGCAGAAATTGACACGAAACCGTTTACCTGGGGTGTACTGCATCTTTTGACTTTATTCTATTAATATGGCGAACCGAGGTTACGCCTGACGAATGGAAAGTGGGCGCGATATGCCGAGCATACAAGTTACTGTCCTACATTACATTGGATAGAGTCACTCCACTAGCGGAGGGCGTTATTGGTGACTATCAAGGAGGATTTCCTCTGAATCGGTCAGTCACAGATCAGGTGTTTCCGCTGCGGATATCTATCCAATTGATTCTATCTTAATATTATGAGACGTATATCACCGTGCATCAGGTGTTCTTGGATTTTCGGTAGGCCTCTGACTCGAAGAATCGATAGAGTTTGTGGTCTGCCCTAGAATACCTAGGAATGCCAACAAAATTGGTACGTTGTGTAGAATGACAGTGACGCAGTCTCTATGTGAATAGCAACGGATTGAAGGAAATACTTTATCCGCTTGTAGAGTTTTCAGGTTTGGTTGGACACCAGATCAATGAATCTGGTTACAGGGATATTGGCACCCCAGATTTTAGTAGTGGCCACCACACGTTTGAGGGCATGAGAAGGTTCAAATATTTGGGCTCCCTTATCACTCACGATAGCAGTGTGGTTGAGGATATTAAAATGCGACTAGCAAAAAAAGGACAAAATCTGGTTAAAACCGTAAAAATATTCAAAAAATTTGCAGTTCTCGACAAATTATGTTGCTTTATGTGCTGAATTCGAGTTAAAAAGGACAACATTTGGTTAAATTTAAGTTTGCTACAATTATTTCCATAATAAAAGTTGGGTTTTCCGGAAATCATCCATACAACTACTCCAGAAAACGGTAAATGTGATATATTCTGAATACTCTATGGCCGATTCTAACCAATGTAGAGTATGCACAAACACAATTCTAAGCCAAGATGTAAGTAATTGTTTCAATTAGTTTCCTGTGAAAAGGTGGGTTTCGAGAAATCATCAATACAACTATTCCAGTAAATCGTAAATTTGAGAAAATGCATATACTCGATACTATGTGTATTTAAGTTTGTTTCAAGTAGGTTCCTTGATAAAGGTTAGGTGTTCTGAAATCATCCAAACAACTATCCCAGAAAAACGCAAGTTCATTATTGCGATACTGGGCCAAAATGTGCATTATAGTTAGTTTCAATTAGTTCCTTGACAAAAATTGGGTTTTCCAGAAATGATCCATACAACTATACCAGAAAATCGTAAATTTGACATGGCCGATTCTAGCCAATATGGAGTATGCAAAAACGCGATACTGGGTCAAAATGTGTATTTAAGTTTGCTGCAAAATGTGTATTAGTTCAGTTAGTTCCAGAATAAAAGTTGGGTGTTCCGGAATTCATCAAACTGTTCCAGAAAACCGGATATTTGATATATTCTCGATTTTAGAGTATACATACACAACTGCAATACCTGGCCCAAAATGTGTATTTAGGTTTATTTTAGAACTTGTTTTCATATATTAATAGGCTTCCCGACAATTTTCTATGTGAAATGATTATAAAATATGTATATTGAGATATATTGCGTTTACAGTTGGCCGATTCTGGTCTATTTTAGCCATAGAAGTAATAGAGCAATTTAGTTATGCACAATGTGGCATCACTAAAATCTATTGAAAAACGTAGCCCATATTACCCATACTTTACCTATTACTTAATGGAACTATATGGGATTTCTGATGTGATAATTACGTCAGAAAACCTTTCGTATCTCTTAAAGTATGCTATGCACAACATTTTTACTTAAAGGGACAAACCGGCACAATCGGATCCAAGTATAAAAAATATAAAATATTTGAATTTACTAAAATGGGATTTCTGTGATAAAAATGCTCCTTAATGCTTTCATAGAAATCTCTCATTCTGCCCATTATTGTGAAATTCACATAGTTTGTATATAAAAGAATAAAACACTCTGATTCACTCTTGTGTAGAAGGGGCTTAGTATATCTCTTAAAATACTTTGTATACACGGTCTGTATTGATTATGTTATTATTAAGAATAAAACCAAAAAGGATTTCACGCACAGAACATCACATTATTTACATATTTTTACTTTTAAGCCCTACATCAACTATACGTTTCATTTTTACCTTGAATCACTTTAACTGTTAAATATTTGCACAAAACATAAACAAACAGAAAAATCTATCGTAAATGTAAGAACCGAAGTAAGCAAAAACCGGTATTTGAACATACACCACATTTCTCCCACTTACTAATATTGAGAAAAGCGAAAAGATTATTTTTCATATATTGTATACAGTACTAGAATAAAAATAAAAGTTAAACAAAATTATTAAAATACTAACGAACTATATTTATGTATATGAAACCATACCACAGAAATATACTCGTACGTATATTCTCTATCATGGGAAATAAATAAAATATGTATGTGCGAGTATATAAATTTGAATATCAACAATAACATAACAATCCACAAAACCTACACACAAGAATTATAATCCTTATCAACTGTGAAAACCATTTTTATGTTAACCCATCTTTTGTTTCCGGTTGATAAAGTAAAAATAAATACCTTAACATCACACACAGTAAACCTCTGACAGTATTTATGAATACACAAAGTAAATTGAAATAAAAATTAAAATTAAATGAAAATATTAAATTTCATTTAAAAATATTTACTTACATAATCGTACACAAACACAAGTAATATATTAAGCGAGTAGTGTACGTAAATATAAAAAATTAAAAATTTTTGTTAAGATCCAACTTGGTAATCAGGTCTAATAAGAGTTTGTAAATCATATTATGTATGTATATTTGTAGGTAATTGACAAAGGTGAAAAATTCAAAGGATATTTAATGTGTCAACAAAATAGAAAATAAAACTTAATCCTTTTTTAATCCATTTTATGTATACATATAATATGTACATATACTCTATACAGACATATCTATATTTAACACGTACGATAAATTCGAGTAAATATTAAACCTCGTTTTCGATTGATATCTGAATGTAAATTTATTTACATTATAAATTAAGGTTTTTGTTCGTTTTGTTGTCATTGAATGTTGTATTTACTTATTTAGTACGAAAGGAGTTGAAAATCAGAACAATTTATTAGGAAGAATTAGAGCATAACAGACAAGGTACATACATATGTACGTAATTTACAATAAATTACTTACTAATATTTAACTTAATTGAAAAGAGTTTATTCGCGATTAGAGTCACCTATTTATTATATAACTGGTTGGGATTCATTATTATTATTTAGTAAAACGAGTTGGAAAGCGTATAAAAAATCATATTATGTAGTGAAACTGAAGGTATGGTGAAAAAATGAATAAAACTTAAATTACATTCATGAGTAGTTGCTATATTTATAGCAACGATAAAATCATGTTTTGGAAAAAAATAAAGAAATAATTTGATGCTCACAAAAGAAGGCCACCTGCGCATTCTCTTTGCTATTTAAGACAGAGACAACAGTATTTGAGATTGAAGATAAACCTTTAAAAACTGTTAGTCTTTATTATAACTCGATTCCATTGGGATTTTGGTTGCTTTTGTAGAAAACGTAGTAAAACGTTGTAGACATGTATTTTTTGTGAAAAATTGCTTTAACAATATATGACACTATTGACTTTAGCAATAATGTCATAATTGCCAAAGCCAATAATGTGATATATTGTTAAAGGTATTGTAAATGACTGGTCTGTCATTTGGGGGCAAGTTTGTATATAAATATGAAAATAAAATAAAAAATATTCCTATATACATATGTACATGTACCTATATGTATAGCAATATTTTAAAAGCTGTTTGCAGGAACTATAAAATTCGGAAAATTTGCCGCCAAACGACATTAAGTCGCCAATAATTAATTAATTAAAACAGTTTTAAACGCCATTACTGGCCCCTTATTGAGTCAACAATTTGGCTCCAGCGGTTTCGATCCCGAGCATGGTCTTCATACTGTCTAAGACAATCTGAAGAGGCCAAGTCGTTCTCTACACCGTGGAGCCATCGTCGCCTGCAACGACCTCTGCGCCTACCATATGGTGGCTCTCCTTTCAGAGATCACTGCACAAATCGTTCCGGATCAGCACGCAGAACGTGCCCGGCTAGCGTACTAGCTGCGATCTTACTTCATGTACAATATCGGGGATCTTCATCAGATCTCTCATAGATCTCGATATTGTACAGAGCTCGGTAGGTACCATCTTTTTCGCGTTTAGGGCCGTAAATCACACGCATGACTCTTCTCTCAAATGTTAGGAGCCATCTATCGTACTCATCCGTCAGCGCCCAACTTTCACATCCAAACATAACAACGGGCCTGATCAACTCTTTGTAAAGCTTCAGCTTCACGGCACTTGATAAGTGTTTAGATTTTAGCAGTGGCCTTAGAGGATACAAAGAACGACTGCCAGCTGCCAGCCGCACTTTAATATCCTCACCCACACTGTTATCGTGAGTGATAAAAGAACCCAAATATTTCAACCTCCTCACTCCCTCAAATCTGTGGTGGCCACTACTAAAATCTGGTGTCCCTTAAACCAGAGATCAGGTATTTCGTTTTGGACTCATAGATCTGAAGTCCAACTGAAGCTGAAAACTCTACAAGCGGATCAAGTATTTCTTTCACTCCGTTGCTATTCAGTCCAATCACGCATATGTCATCTGCATATGCAAGCACCTGATTGGACTGGCGATATAAGATGTTACGCTGCGGTGTTTCAGTTTTACGAAAGATGTACTCCAACATGAGATTAAAAAGTATCGGGGCCAGAGCATCTCCCTGCCGAACACCCGAGTTAACTGCAATAATTGTCGATAGCCTGTCCTCAACTTTAACACAGCATTGAACTGCGTCACTGTCATCCTACAAAGTCGCCAATAGATGGTTATTTTCTAGAAAAATAATCGAAGAAACTTTGTTAGCCGTGATCACGATTTTTTTTTTTTTTAGTGTAGACGTGGCATAGAAATTTGATGGTCCATAGCCTTACTTACTTACATTCACACAACATTCATTTAACCCATTCATTCATCCCATTCACACAAGTACAGTATACCACCTGCGCATTGCATAGCTCCATGTCACCCTGTACAGTGACATGGAAGATGAGTCGGTCCATGAGTTCTACATTCCAACAGAGGGTCATAGATGTTTTCAATTTAATCACCGATCGTAATCGGGAGATGAAAAATCCCTCTTGTATCCCGCTTCTGTTGGGATTCGAACCCGGTACCTCCCTATCCAAACGTCGCAGCTTTAACCACTGCGCTAGTTGGTCGGTTTTTTTATGTTTGCAAACATACATAAAAATTAGACGGGGTAAAAATAGATCACAACAATTCAAAAAAAATCAAAATCGTTATTGTTTGTAAAAAATTGTAATAAGAACTAAAATACCGTCTATAAATGGCGAATTTACCGATAAAAATATGGTATTTTTCTCGATGAATTCGCCATTAAATATAATAGACGGTATTTGAGTTTTTATTACAATTTTTTATAAGCTAGACCCGCCCACAAGTGCATTTATTTAGTAACTTTAGAAAAAAAATTGAAATAGCTCGTAGAAATTAATTAAAGGTGATCGGTCAACACATGATACAACAATTTCTCTATAAGATAGGCTCGATAGCGTACGGTCGAACGTAGAACTAAGATGGTGAGAGTACATTATTATGTTCTCATCTACTCACACATTATAGAATAGAAAGAATACAAAATTCGATATTGCATTTTATTTTTTATGTTTCACGAATATTTGTTTATTTTTGTTCGGTTTAACCCAATGAATGTCATTGTACACTTGTTTAAAATTTTGTTAACCAGTTAGCAGCTATCTATAATGGTACACATTTAAGTATGTAGACGAGATTTTATAAAAAAACATGATGAAATAAAACAAAGCATTTTGATATTAATTTTCAAATTATTTTTATTGTCATAGTTGAAATGATATTAATGAAATGATGTTTTGTATACAATATCTGAAAAACGCAAAGTTAAGGAAGAATGGATCTGATTTATTGATCTCACATGTAGGCTTGCCACCCGTCCTTCTTTCGTAAGAAATTGCCTCCATCCTCCACGAGGACAAAAATGTCCTCCACCAGGAAAATAAAGTATGTTACCAAAAATATTTATAAAGTGCTGAGAGAAGTTTGGTAAAATTGCAACAAAGAGTGCCTCAATCGCAAATCCCAGATGTCATGTGTCAATATCATCTGTCACTAGACGAAATTCAAATTATCAGACAGATCTGACATTTTGTTCAGTTTTGACAGCCATTGAAAAAAGACAAGCCATTGTTTTTTTTGCAAACATATTAGGTACATAGCTGAGATAGCAATATATCACACGAACATTTGGATATTAAAAAGCTATCCGTGCGTTGGGTGCCGCGTTTGGTTACAATCGACCAAAAACGCACACGTGTGACAAGTTTAGAGGCAGGTTTGGCGATGTTCAATCGAAATAAAAAGGAGTTTTTGCGTCGTTTGATAACTGTGGATGAAACATGGATGAAGAACAGACTAACCAGTAGATTTCTATTGGCGAATGCCGAAGAAGGCTAAGGCGGTTTTATCGGCCAACAAGGTTATGGCCACAACTTTTTGGGATGCACGCGGCATAATCTACATCGATTACCTTCAAAAGGGAAGAAGAGTCAACGTCGAATATTACTGCAAGTTATTGGACCGTTTCAACGACGTTTTGAAAGAAAAACGACCGCATTTGGCGAAGAAAAAAGTTCTCTTCCATCAAGACAATGCACGGGTGTGCACGTGTGTAGTTGCCATGGTCAAAATCCATTAATTAGGCTTCGAATTGCTTCCACATCCGCCATATTCTACAGACTTAGCCCCCTGTGACTATTTCCTGTTTCCGAACTTGAAGAAATGGCTCGGCAGAAAGAGATTCGGCTCTAAATCAAATTATTCGGAGAGTATCGAAAAATTGGAAAAATTTAAAGTTTCTAAATCTCAAATGAAAAATATTTATTGTACTGTCATCCTCTGGCTTTTTCAAAAGGTGGCAAACCTACTCACATGTCTTATCAAACAAGTTTATCATTAGCTCTAACAATCGCCCAGTATTTAACCTAGTCGAAATAAAAAACAATAAATATGAATACATTAGTCTGTATATTTCAAACCTGATTGGCTACCTAACTTCAAAAGAATATATTATGTATTTCATCACAGCCTTTTTGGTCTCACATTCGATATGATCCGGTTCAAATCATATTTGATATATCGACACAGAAATGTATACTGATTTTCTGATCAAAATATTAATGTTGCATTAACGTTGATTTTTGTCATTACATTCAATGTTAAAATTGATTTGAGTTTGAACAATTTAACAATTGGTATCGTGAAATGCAGCTATTATTATTAACAGAATAATTAATTTTACTGTCCCACTTACTCATCAACGGTTGAGAGTTCTCATTCGGAAATATAAGCGACTTCGGAATAATAGCGATTTCACAAAAACTGGCAAATTTATTTTTTCAGATAAATTCAGATGGGTTTGAAGATCATTTTTAGAAATCAGGAGATGCTCTTCTCCGTCTTCATCGGCATTGAGACGTTTAAAAATTTTCTCTACAGCTTCTATCGATTTTAAAAAAATTTGATTAGGTTTATATAAACCTTCTTCACTCAAATGTTTTATCATCGTTGGAAGAAGTCAGTAAACCCATATTAGAAACATCGTGTTTGTAAGTTAATTTATTTATCATTGCTCCCGCCATATGCTCCGCTAATCTAATTGCTTAAACTCATGATTTAAAATTTCATGATCATCTTGTTCATCTACGTCAATATCGAGATTACGAAGAACAATTTGGGATATTGTTGGTGAAACCATAACATCGTATTGTAAATTTAAATCAGACTGATGGGCTACTCCATAATCAAGTATTGTATCAATTATAGGTGTTGATTGAGTCAGAATGTGGTTGAAGGTTGCAATAGATGTCAGAGGAAAGAATATTTTGATTTCTTCCTAATAAATAGGATCGAAAGCGGTATTGCAACTATGTGTTTAGGATGATCTCGTAAACCCCCTGTAGCTCGAATATGAGAAAAAAAAATTGTAACACATCTTGATTTAACCGATGTTAATAAAAATTCAATGTTATTGTTGTCTTTTAGGTAATCATATAAACTTTTTAAAGGTGCATTACTCACTAAGATCCGTTTTTCCCCAATGATTCGCATGTCCCTTACAACCTGAGTAAATGCATCAATTATTGCTGTCTGCTCATCTAAGGCTAGACCAAATCCGTTTTTGTGAGCCCTATGATCGACTATAGGTACTCTAACATTGAAGCAGTCAAACCAGTCATTCACCAACTTCAAAAATTCAATTCAGCAACGAATGGCCAATTGGAACTGTCAGCCTCAACTAAATAACTCAAAGAAGTGCAGCGTTCAATTGATTTAGCAACCGTATTTGAAAAAAGCTGAGCTGCTAATTTAACTTTCATCCGACCTGGTTCTCGTATATCCAAATGTGTTGCCGAAATTGTATGGATAGCGAAAGAGCTACTTATTACTTTCAGTAATACCTAATTCTTTCCACAATTTTTGATTTGTTGGACCTAAGTCACAAACCATAGCACAAATATGAAAAGAAATCGTCTTCAACGATGAAATAATGGACATTATAATATTTTTCGTCATAGGACAGTCAAAATTGAAAAATACTGGTTGCTTCCAGTCTTTAAATAGTCAGTTTTATTTGGCGTGGCGTAAAAATGTTCAATATTGCATATTCTAAGTCTACCTTAGCCTTCTCGATTTGCTGCAGTTTTTCTTGCTGTTTTTTATTTTCTCGTTTAAGGCAAATATTTTCACGCTCGAGGTTAAGAAGGTAGTTATCAGTTTGTGTTTCAGAATTTACACTTGTGACGTGAGTTTCATCAATCACAAGTGCATCTGAATTAATCGAATTGGCCGAGGAAACACAAAATGAGGTGAGAGGTTCAGCATAGTAATGACAAACTTCTGATGCATATTCTTCAAAAATGTTTGGGTAGACCAATAATTTAACGGTTGAAACTACACCATATTTTAATCGCCGCTTTTACGTAACGCCGTTTATATGGTAGTCATAATTGTTATAGTGATCAGAGCATACTAGACTTTAGTTTCTTGTTATGGTTTACAGCCAAATACAGCACAACACACAATGATGAATAAGGGAACCAAGTCTGATATACCGATATAAAAAAATTAAAACTAATCTAGCGGTCACTTAATACTTAACTGATTCACATATGAATTACTTCTGTCTGGATGTAAAAGATAGTGCTATCAATAATCTATAATTAGGAAAACATTTCACGGCAATTGACAGGTACCTCAGTTTAAAATTACACAAATTATACAAAATTTACGACTAATCATTAAAAATAAATACTAAAATCAAAATGTCAAATTATAACAAAAACTAAAAATTCTATTACACAATACACAAAACAAAAGCACGTGCACAATAAAATAATTTTCTATTCATAATGTATCATGACTATACTTACATACATCCGTTCTCATCCACAGTAGAAATAATACTAAACAAAATTGGAAAACACGGGTTCACCAAAATACATGTAGTAGCGACAATGAATTTCTATCGAGCCTATCTTATAAAAAAAATTTTTGTATCATGGGTCAACAGAATTTTTTTCGATAAGTTCTATTCACGACTAACTCAGGTATACCTAATAAACTCAACAAAAATTATGTACATGTTTGGAAAATATGAATTCGGTGTTAGTTAAAATTTGCTAAACATTTAATCTTAAGTGTAGTAATACAGCTGTTTTTTTTTACCAAACGTGTGAAAACAACAAATAAATTACAACAACAAAAATAGCTGGATTTGCTGTGGGAGAATCGTGCTCAAGAATATACGAAAAGAAACCAACCATTTGGAAAACGAAAATTTTACTAAACTAAGACGTGGTACAGTAAAATTTGCACACAATGTTGCTTTTTTTTTAACGAACGCACCAAATCAAATAAAATAAAAAAAACATGAATTGTAATTTGCTGTTAAGTTACAAAGCAGGCTGTGTAATATTTATTTGTTTTAAATCAGTCGTTTGCAAAATGTCATCAAATCAAGAGATAGTTCGCAAACAAATTGTGCAATTTTATTTGGAAAATCAAAGTCTCACATACAAATCCATTGCAGAAAAAGGTAATTCTACATATTCTACCGTTAGAAGGACTATAATTCGGTTTATGGAGACTTAGAGCGTTAATAGAAAATTTGGAACAGGCATATCGAGGCATATTGATAAAAAATTGAAAACTAAAGTGGTGTGCGTTGAAAAACAATACAAACCTATCTCTGAGGGATTTAGCAAAAAAAAAATAACACAAATCATGTGCGAATTCTTCGAATTAAAAAGAGGTGTGATTTTCGATCGTCAGTAAATTCAAAGTACCATGGTGTGATAAATAACAAGGTATGGCAATCCGACGAAGCCGAATGCTGTACAAACTTTTGGTGAACAAAAAAGATGATTGTTTGGTAATCGATGACGAAACCTACGTTAATGCTGATTTCAAATCTCTGCCAGGTAACCAATATTATTCTGGAAAGGATAAACTGAGTGTCGACATGAAATTTAAAATTATCCAACATGAAAAGTTTCCGAAAAAATACTTGGTTTGGCAGGCTATTTGCCAATGTGGCTCTAGAAGTGATCCGTACATCACGCAAGGGACAAAATCTTCGGAAAATTACATTAAGGAGTGCCTCCAAAAGCGACTGGATGGATAAAAAGCACGAATTTGATTCCAAATTCATCTGTGCGTGCCTTAATGGTGGCCGTCCGCTCCAAAGTTCGACTTTTTAGCCGGCAATTAATTAATAAATAGTTTAGATGGTTTTTCATTAATAACAAATATGTAGGAACATAATCGAATAAAGAAATTAAAAAATTCGTTGTTGTTTATTAAATACTTATTGCCGTTTTAGAATTTGCAAATTTTACTGTACCACGTCTTACATGCAGATTATTTTTTAACACATAACAATTAATATTTTATTGTTATAAAACAACATTAAGACAAACCAAAAACAATTGTTTTACATTTTTGGAAATTTCTTTTTTTTAAATAAAAATTACCAAAATGTGTTTTTTTTCTCTATTTTACAGTAATCAGTGGTATTGTCGTATTATTTAACTCCGAAAAAACATCACCTGACAATACTACAGTAAAAAAATTCCAACAGATATTTCCAGTCCAACGAGATACAGAATAGCAGATTAAACTCCAATGGAATGGAATTTTTCCAGTGGATAAAGTTTTTAAAATGACTACATGACTAAAAATACATATTAGGAAAATAGGATTAAATTCGGTCGGTCAATTTTTTAAATTTGTTTACATATGTAATCAACATCACTTGTGTGAACTCATTAAAAGCATTTTTGAATGTTGTCCCAATTATACACCTTCAGTTCACTATCCAATGCTTAAAACGATTAAAAATAATAAATTTAACTTTTTAAATTCGATTAAATTTCATTGTATTGTAAAATGTCAATCATCATTACGGTCACCAACATAATGAAAGCAAATAAAGCATAGGCGCGACTTATTATACTTAATATTAAGGCTGTTTCTGAAACCGATATTTATTTATTTATTTGCTGCCATTTTAAATAAATATGAAAAATCATCGGAAACAAAACAATGCAAAATTAATTATGTCAACATTTGGAAAAAACGAGGGAAAATGTCTAGCGTATAACTTTATTCTAGAGCTTTTGTTCAAATCAAGACTAGATATGTAAATGAAATCAATATTATCACAATTGCATAAAATTTATTGCTGTTTATCGCAAATGCTTGTATGTAGGAAACTTAAGAAACGAATTGCAAAATCAGGCCATCGCCCTTAAAAATAAGCATCGGTTTCGGAAACTATTTGTGGAATCTAATTTATTCAGCTGCTGAGGTGACTTATTTTTTGTTTTTTTCTTGCAAAAAAGTTTAATTTGACTGTCAATATTTATCAAATATTTTTGGTGTGTAGCATTTGTGTTTATAGTCAATTTAAAACATGTGATTGTTAATAACACAACTGAGGTATACTTTTTCAGCTTTATAACGAAAATGAAATTTATTTTATTAAAGTACATATATAAATTAAAATATTTAGTTTTTTGTTTGCATTTCTGCGCACGATCCCAAAATTCATAAGTTAGTATTTATTGAATTGTAACTATAATATAAATGGCGATGGTCATCATTTTAAAATTTGTTGTCCGTTTATCAAAGTTTCCTATAGCCTTGTTTAGATTTTACACAAATCTTAAATGTATATTTTTATTCATATAACAGATTTTAACATATAATTGAATACCATAAATTTATAGAAAATTAAAAATGTATGTTATACTTAAAATGACTGCCGAGATTTGATGTGGGATATTTTTTTCTATACCCGTTCAGAAATTGTGAAGGGTTACACTGCATTTACCAACTAGAGACATTTCATTATCTTTGTTTTCCAATTTATTTATGACCGTTAGGTGATGTGGGATATTTTTTATACCCTTTTAAAATTGATTTCTTAACAAAAATATATTGACTTTAAAAAACCGAAAATATCATACTTTGAATGATACTTCTAAGAAAATAAATTTTGGTTATTAAAATTTGAAATGTTTGGCAGATATTACAAAGGCGTAGTGACATTTGAGAAAATCAAATTCATTCGTTTTTGGAGAAAAAACCAAATTATTAGCGCACAGCTGCTACTTCACTCAGTTACTTTAACAATAGTAACAAAATTCAAGAGCGATATACCAATATTCTTGTTATGTTAACTTCTCTTTCTCTTATCATGTGTGTTGTAGTAAAACCATCTTAATAAATATAAATATTATGATGACTTTGGTTGTAGATACATATAAGAACAATTGCTTGTACGATATTTTGTACAACTTGTATCCAATCTAAGCCACTAATTGTTGAAGCTATAAAAAAATACTTAGTATTGTCATTAATACTTAAAAAGACCAAATGGTTTTTGTTGCTTGTATGATAATGATGATGACGACTGTTAATTAATTACTATATTACAGAATATAGGTGAATTGAAATTAAAGGACTCATATTAAGATAGGTTAGCAGGAGAAAACCCAGAGCGTACAACGTCAATTCGGTAATGCTTTAATTAGTAAAATAAACGTGCAAACTCAGTTTATTTTGAATAGTGAAATTTCCGTTAGAGCTATGTATGTATAAGAAAAATTTGGAATTGGATATTCGATACTTCGTGATATTGAAGAAAGCTAAAAATTATTGATATATTACTCGATAATATTAATGTTACAATAGGAGTGCCTCAGGGTACAATCCTGGGACTTTTGTTCTTTATGCTTTATAATAATGACATGGAACGCTTGCTTCAATTTGTGATGTTACTGTTTACTGATGATATTATACATATATTGTGTTGCGGGTGATTCATTTCATTGGTATTAAACAGCAACTAAAATGGTATCATTAGTCGTTCATAGCGTAGATCGGATAATGCTTAAAGCAATAATAAAATAAACATTGAATTTTGATTTAAATCGTATTACATAACATTTGAGGCTCTAAAGGAATATAAATGTATACAAAGACATATTTTGTATTTATGAAATAAAGAAAAATCTAATTTAGTTATGTTCAAAATTATTTCTGTACTAATTTCGTATTCAAAATTTTTTGTGCTGTATGCAAAAATGTTGCTTCAATGTTGCTTCAATGTTTTTAATTTTTATTAAATTATTATAATTTAGTTACTAATTCATAATGCAAGTATCTATCAATAAATCTAAGAAACAATAATGCAGAATTAAACGTAGTAAAACGGGCCACTAGGGTTGCAGAAAACCATAGTTGCGCAATTTTGGCTGTTACGGTGACTTTGAGTTAGACTAGATTCGGTTTAGTGGCAGTCCAAAGAGACAGGCATAGTAGACACAAGCAGGTCCATAACCATAGCACAAATGTTTATTGTCCGCACCTACTCATTGGATCTATTTTATGAGCATTTTATATCCACCCTGCTGAGGTCCTCAAGCAATTTAAAAAGGGTGCTCCGTGATGTTCTCGACAACCCTCTTGACCTACGTGCGACGTGAGGAGATGCGACATAGGTGCTTTAAAGAGAGCCTAATTTTCCGTAAAAATGTGAACATATTTGATTGCTATATACAAATCTTAAATCCAGCGGCATCACTTGCATACAACTTCATTAAAATTAAAATAATTAAAACTTATGTAATATAAAACAATTTTATTGCTTTATCGCTAGATATTCGAGCAACACAAAAAAATTGCTAACGTTCACGAATCGTAATTGTGTATCATCAATTGTACGTTCAAATATGTTACACTTAGGCGAAGACAAAACGCTAAATTTATTTGTTCCATTCGTCTTGTGACTAATGTTTCATTTATGTATCATTTGTATAACTCCAATGCATTGATTACGAAAACTTTGGTATAGCAAGTTTTCGTAAATTTAATCTTTTTGTTACGCTTTATTGGAAAAACGTCGTAAATCCATGATTACTTACAGGTTAGTTTCTTTCAAAACTTTGAACCTTAAACATTCGGAGATAAAGGGTGGGCCATTTAAAAGTTTAAATTTAAAAATGCAATAAAACAAAAACGGTTTGAAATTTGCCAAATTTATTTTTTTGTTGTGAAGTACAATTGTTCCAATTAGAGATAGAATAATATTTCATTCATATGGCTGCCGCGGCTGGATCGGCCCAATTTTCGAACGTAAAAAAAAGGAAAATGTGTAAAATTGCCGTATTTGAGACTCAGAAAACCCTCACGTGGTCTTACAGAAGCCAATGCACCCATTACGAGTGACTGTTTATCGATTTATTGCGTCAAACGTTTGATGGCTGTTTAATTAGCCGAAATGGTGATGTCAATTGGCCGGCAAGAAGCTGCAATTTAACACCATTGGACTATTTTCTGTGGAGCGCCGTTCAAGACAAGTGTTATGCCAACAAACCAGAGACAATTGAGCATTTGAAGGCCAACATTCGTGATGCCATCGCCGAGATACGACCCCATACACTCGAAATAGTGCTCGAAAATTGGTCCGATATATGTACATATGTATAAGGATTGGTAAATGTTATTGTTATTTCTTTAATATAGTGGATCACATAGGTCATGGTACAATAAAGCTTTATTGTGATGAATCCACCACTTCCCCCCAAAGGATACCTGTTCATTAAATAGCAAAGTCTATTCGTACCGGTAGAACGCGCCCAATTTATACTCATTACAGCATAGTCTATACCAAAACCACTAACAGTGCAGTGCGATTCTTAAAGCCATGTTACAAAACCCTTAATATGTGTGTAAATATATATCAAAAACGTTACATGAACAATTGAATCGCGCTATACTGAGTTAATAAAATTGGATTGGTTAAACATAATTTAATTTAAAGAGGTCGAGATCGAGACAAATCTGTATCCGGTATTATTGTTATGTTATCTACATACATACATATATCTACATTTTTGTTTACATATTTGAATCAAATCGATGCCATTGATTGTTTTAGGTTATAAAAATGCTTAAAATTTAAAGAAGCTTTTAAGCATATGCCATTATTTAATGTTCCTTTTATCAGATTAAATATAAATCTGGTTACAATTGTGTTGTTTAATAACACATAAGAAAAGGGGAACCAAAGGAAACAAATCGTTGAAATTCTATTGGATTTATTTTGTACAAGAAAATATCTTTAATTTAATTTCATTTCAACAAAACAAAATAAAATTTTACACAACACTTTCACCTTGATTCAACTCGGTTTTCTTGTTTCAAGTTATAACAAAAAAATAACATGAAACAAAATTGATGAAATGAAGAGCACAACGCTGAACGCAAAAGGTCAAATATATGAAGACATGGAAAAATATTAATAAATGTAATGTGAAAATCTTTTAAACGTGGTTTCAATACGCAACAAAATGTATTAATAGTTACTGTGTTGAAATATATTTTGGGAAAAAATTACAATTTATTTCCAATTCAACGTGGATGAAATTCAAATTTTTCCAAGATATTTTTGAAATTATGGGATTTACAGAAAATTTACCCTATACGCCTTTAAATTCGGAATTAGAACTGATGTTTTTCGTATTATTATCTATTGGATGTTGCATAACATGGAAAAATATTTTTGTTTGTTGAAAATGTACATATGTTATGAGTATCGTATTAGCAATTTCGATTTTACACTATATAAGAGTTGTCTACACAGTCTTTAGATTTTATTCTCTAAAAATGGCAGAAAGGGGTTTAAGTTAAATGGTCTACAAACAGCTGAAATGTCATCCGCCCCTACACGCGGTGCACCCTGCTGGGTAACTAACGAGGCTCTGGAGACCGAGACATGCCGGTATAATCGACTATCGTGAGTTTAGTAAATTATGTTCTCAAACCAGACCCACTACCAACTCGTACTGCTCAGAGTGGTAGCATGCTCCATGACCAGTATAACAAACAATGAGTACAACAAATTCAGGTAATTGTACCGCAGGTGGTAACCCAGTGAAGCAGCTGACAAAACCACTTTCTAACGAGGCTGGCTCAACGGATGCTGGGGTGAGCGAATCATTATTTAAAAGCCCTTTTGGGCAAACCAACCCCAATTGGACAAAAACCCAGGGTGGCAAGATCAATATTAGCGCACACCCTGGAAAGGGATTACGCAGAACTGCGCAAGAAGACTTACGAAATAAAAACTTACAGTGAGAAAACAAGGAGTTAAAAGGTGCTCTAAATGTAGTAATATTTCAGAAAGAAATCACTAAGGTACAGCAAGAAAATGATACCAATGATCATATATAGGTTATGTATGATACAAATGAGCGAGAACTCAACAGAGAAAAGAGTTGAACTCTGAACCGTAACAAAATAAGAAACGCAAGATTAGTAAATCACTACAGATTTCACCCGAGCCGAAACAATCAATTGAGCAGCTTCCAGAAGTAGGAATGTACAACAGGAGGAAAAAGCTCAGGTTTCGCCAAAACAGAAACAATCAAGTAAAGAACTCTCAACCGGAAGTAAGAATATACAACTAGAGAAAAATGTGCCATGGCCACCTCCAGTTATAATTTCTAATTGAAATAATTATCAGAGTCTTAGAAACATCATGGACAGTAATCGCATAAAATTCGCATAAAATTCATTCATAAATCAAGCTAGCGTTAAATAGTGGTGATATCAAAATGAATGTCCCAGACGGTGATAGCTAAAGAAAGTTACCAGAAGCTCCTAATGAAGAAAAGACAACATGGTATTCCTACGAAGATAAGCAGACAAGGAGAACCATTGTTAAGAAACTACACGCTTCATCCAAACCAGAAGAGATAAAAGAGTATCTTTTGGAGAAAGATTAAACTAAATTAACGAAGTTATACAGCTGCTAAGAAGAGGTGACAAAACACTTCTTCCATTGTATATGTTATCTTTTGAAAGAACAGAAGATATTAAGAATATATATGCAATCAGCGAAATACTCCATATGAAAGTGCAAATAGTGGCAGTTAAAAAATATCAACTGATTCCCCAATGCAAAAAGTGCCAAGTCTACGGACACACCCAGATGCGTGAAATTTCTAAGAAAACACCGTACGGCTAAATGTCTGAAACAAAAAGATACCCCACCAAAATGTGTCAACTGTGGAGAGGCCAGCCAACTACAGATGTTGCATTGTTATAAAAGATCTGCAAAAAATTCGCATCAAAACAAGGGAAACTTCAATAAGTTACAGGGCAGAAATAAACTCAGCCTCAACAAGAATATCCACAAAATTAAGGCCACACAAAACATTAAACAAGCTATCACGAACTAATCCAAATGTAATATATCCTGATGTACTGACTAATGGAAGTTTGAACAACAACATAGTTCTGTTTTAGTTAATGATTCAAAAAAAGCAAGAAACACCCCTCATATCAATCTTGCAAAATCACAGTGAGCTTCGCTTTGTTAATTAAACATGGCACATAATCTAGCAATTCTTGCATGGAACTGCTCCATTGGAAACTATTTCTTGATTTAGAAAAACTAGGTATATGCTTATTATCTGAAGCACACCTTACTTCGCAAAGTCATATAAAAATCCGTGGCTACGTAGTTCACTCAGCCGTACATCCTAATAATAATGCACGAGGGGGCAGTGCCGTGATTATAAAAAAGATATTAAATACGATCTCCAACAAAAACGGGAAAGTGATGAAATAAATACAAGCAATTGGCGTTAGCATTAAAACCCGCAACCACAAATTAGTGGTAATTGCAACATATAGCTCACCAAGATATGACATCAAAGAGAATGCTTAGACTCACTCTTTCAAGTAGATAGGTGACAAATTCATGATCGGGGGTGGCTTCAACGATAATCATACAGACTGGGGATCAAAACTAACAACAACAAAAGGGAAAGAGTTTCATCAAGCAATAATTAAATACAACTGCAACTGGAAAACCAACTTATTGGCCCAGCGATCAAAATAAAACGCCAGACCTAACTGACTTCTTTATAACAAGAAAAATCCCGGTTGATTGACAATAAATGATACTATAATTACAAATGATAAACAGCCAATACAAATAAATATACTGATTGGAATTTTTTTAGAAATAAACTAAACAATAGCATCATTTTAAACACACAACTTTCATCAGAAGAAACATTAGAACAGGAGGTGGAAAAGCTAGTCAGATAGATATACAGCAAGCAGCGTGGAAAAGTACTAAAACAACAAAAGAAAAAATAGCTGGCAAATGCTACCCAATGGAAATTAAATCACTAGTTACAGAGAAGAGAAGTACCCAAAGGGAATGGCAGCGTACACGAGACCCAGCCGTCAAAAATAGATTAAACAATTTAACACAACGAATACGCGGAGAAATACGGGAATTTAAAAATAAATTCATACCTACAATCTCTCAACTACGATAAAGATAGTGATTATTCATTGTGGAAAGCAACCAAATATTTTAAAAGGCCAGTCATAATTGTCTCCACTATGGTATAGTAAATTGTAGGAAAAATTTATGTCAAAAATTTGAGGTTAGGAAAAAATCAATTTTTTAAATGAAGATAAAGATACTTTGTAGCAATTTACCCAATTTTCTTTTACAAGATCTAAGCAATAAAAAATTAAATACGTATTTAAAAATTATAAAAGACTACCAACAGCATATTTTTGAAATCAAAACAAACTAAAAATGTCAAAATGAACTATAATATTAAATAACTTTGAAGGTAGGTATTATTGCACTACTTTTGAATGTGCGTATTTGCCTTTTTATAGCGAAATAATGGCGTATTTTCGTATTTACATTTTTCAATGTTGTTTCTCATTTTTTTACAAGATGACCTAATCTGCAAAATTACGTTGAATGTAAATCAGCCATTACTATTATTAATCAATTATGTGATATAAAATAACCGTGATGCTTCAGATTTGTGGCACTGTACGACATAATTATTAATTTAACCATAAATATGAAAAACAAACCATGCCTATTTAATTAAATCGCTAAGTTTTCTTCAGTGCCAAAATAATATATTAGAAGACATAAGCTTTGGGTTGAATAATCTGGGTTAACGAAACATAAGACGACATTTTTTAGAATTGTTTATGTTATTGTGCAGTTGGTATTTAATAATCAACCTTCTTTTAAATATGTATAATATATGTATGTATGTATGTATGTATATTGTACATAAAGTATTTCAACATTTCTTATTTCTAATAACAAGAATCTTGAAAATTTAATAATAAACTCTTTTGTTTCGGTAAAAATAATTGTGATATATTTTTTACATTTTCTTTGTTAAAAATTAATTAAATAACAGATATTATAAAATACAGTTAATTAACAAAAAAAATTGTATTTCTCATTTTTCCCACAATAGACTATGAAGTGATAATTATGCAATCTATTGTTTGGATCACCAATCATAAAATTAAAACTTTTTTGAAATTTAAAAAATGGAAAGAATTCTAAAGATATGTGTTTATGTATTTCCTTTTTGTTGTGTTATGCTTATGACTTATGTTTCTTAGCAGAAAAATCAAAAGTAAATCCATTCTCCAAAAATGTTAGAATCGAGCAAATTCAATTATACCATGACAACGGTAGCATACATATTTCATAGATCTTTTCGAAGCAATATGTAATTGAAGAAATTTAACCGCCCTGTGACTTGGGCTATACACCTGGCATTCATAAACTTCAAAAGCGAATAGTAGCACAAAAGATGGGATATAAAAGTGGTTAGAATAAAAACAAAATCGATTCATTTATAAATAAGCTTCGTTTACTTAGAAAATATATCAAAATCACTGTTTTTGCCGAAAATAGCATTAGATGTGTTTGCGTTCTATCTAATATATCAACAGCAATTGACATGGGGATATTAAGAAGTTTCTCAATGGATGAAAGATGTGCAATCCCAAAATCTGATAAATAACTAATTTTGAGTGCCTTTTTTTTTATTTTTTATTTTTTCATTTATTCATTTATTAATATTTACAATGAACAACAACAGATTATCCAGTGGATTGATTGTCCCTTGAAGGATAATCTGAGTTGTATGGTGTATATATATAAATATATATATATATATATATATATATATATATATATATATATATATATATATATATATAATATATATATATATATATATATATATATATATATATATATATATATATATATATGTATATATGTGTGTGTAAAATAATTATTCAACAATTTATATGAAATAAAATATTTAAATAGATATGAACATAAAATTAATAATCACAGAAATACAACTTATAAATAAATTTCAATATTAGACTTATAGTAATTCTTAACATTTCTCTTAAACTTAATAAATGTTTCAGATTTTTTAACACATTCAGGTATTTGATTGTATATATATGGGCCTAGAAACGTAATCGATTTTCTTCCAAATTCTGTTTTAATATGATGGTAATTTATTCTGTTACAATTTCTAGTTGCATAGTTATGATGAATACAATTAAATTTGATGTTAGATAAAACTGAAGATACATTTAATGTTTTATACATATAGAGGGTTAATTGGAATTTGTGTAATATGTTAATAGGGAACACTAAATTATTTTCTTTGCAATATAATTCTTTGGTAGAAAATAACACTGGTAATCTATATACAGCTTTTAAACTTTTATTTAGCATTACTTGGAGTTTTCTTAGCCTAGTTGCAGTGGCTGTTCCGTATATAAGAAGACCATAGCTAACTCGTGAATGAATAAATTAGAAATAAATCATTAGTAAAACCCGAGTAGGAACAAAAAATGATAATTTCCTGAGTAACCCAACAAGCGGAGCAACTTTATTACAAATGATATTAATATGATCCTGCCAGAATATATTAACATCAAAAGTTACACCTAAAAATAATAATAATAATAATAAACAGTATTAAAGGCCATTACTGGCCCCTTACTGAGTCAACAACCCGGCTCCAACGGTTTCGATCCTGAGCATGGTCTTCATACTGTCTAAGACAATCTGAAGAGGCCAAGTCGTTCTCTACATCGTGGAGCCATCGTCGCCGGCAACGACCTCTGCGCCTACCATATGGTGGCTCTCCTTTCAGAGATCGCTGCATAATTCGTTCCGGATCAGCACGCAGAACGTGACCGAGCCAGCGTACTCGCTGAGATCTTATTTCATGTACAATATCTTCATCAGATCTCTGATCTCGATATTGTACAGAGCTCGGTAGGTACCATCTATTTCGCGTTTAGGGCCGTAGATCACACGCATGACTCTTCTCTCAAATGTTAGGAGCCATCTCTCGTATTCATCCGTCAGCGCCCAACTTTCACATCCAAACATAACAACGGGCCTGATCAACGCTTTGTAAAGCTTCAGCCTCACGGCACTTGATAAGTGTTTAGATTTTAGCAGTGGCCTTAGAGGATACAGAGAACGACTGCCAGCTGCCAGCCGCACTTTAATATCCTCACCCACACTATTATCGTGAGTGATAAGAGAACCCAAATATTTGAACCTCCTCACTCCCTCAAACGTGTGGTGGCCACTACTAAAATCTGGTGTGCCACTGTCCCTAAAACCAGAGATCAGGTATTTCGTTTTGGACTCATTGATCTGAAGTCCAACAGAAGCTGAAAACTCTACAAGCGGATCAAGTATTTCTTTCACTCCGTTGCTATTCAGTCCAATCACGCATATGTCATCTGCATATGCAAGCACCTGATTGGACTGGCGATATAAGATGTTACGCTGCGGGGTTTCAGTTTTACGAAAGATGTACTCCAACATGAGATTAAAGAGTATCGGGGACAGAGCATCTCCCTGCCGAACACCCGAGTTAACTACAAAACTTGTCGATAGCCTGTTCTCATTTTTAACACAGCATTGAGACTGCGTCACTGTCATCCTACATAGTCGTACCAGTTTTGTTGGCATTCCTAGGTATTCCAGGGCAGACCATAGACTCTCTCGATTGATCGAGTCATAGGCCTGCCGGAAATCCAGGAACACCTGATGTGCGGGGATGGATGTCTCATAATATTTAGATAGAATCATCCGCAGCGAAAAGACCTGATTGGTGACTGTCGATAGCCTGTTCTCAACTTTAACACAGCATTGAGACTGCGTCACTGTCATCCTACATAGTCGTACCAGTTTTGTTGGCATTCCTAGGTATTCCAGGGCAGACCATAGACTCTCTCGATTGATCGAGTCATAGGCCTGCCGGAAATCCAGGAACACCTGATGTACGGGGATGGATGTCTCATAATATTTAGATAGAATCATCCGCAGCGAAAAGACCTGATCGGTGACTGATCGATTCGGACGAAATCCTCCTTGATAGTCACCAACCAAGCCCTCCGCCAGAGGAGTGATTCTATCCAATACAATGTATGACAGTAACTTGTAAGCTGTGCAAAGGAGAGCTATACCGCGATAATTCTCACACTTCAAGCGGTCTCCCTTCTTGAAGATTGGGCATATCGCGGCCACTTTCCATTCGTCAGGCATAACTTCGGTTCGCCATACTAATCGAATAAGGTCGAAAAGACAGTTCAACAAAGTATCCCCTCCGAATATCAAGAGCTCCGAATTAATGCAGTCCACTCCAGGTGCACGGTTTCGTTTCAATCTCTGCATGACTTTAGTGAATTCCTCATGGGATGGCTCCTCAGTGCAAATCTCCGCAGTCTGTATTAGAGGTGGCTCAACAACAGTCTGTGACGCATGATGGACATCAAGCAGGTCAGTAAAGTGTCCACTCCATGCGTCAAGTACTGCGTCGATGTTGACACAGAGGTTTCCATCCCGGTCCCGAATGGCGGTTGACGTAGGCCTGAAAGTATGGTTCAGTCCAGTAATTCCTTTAAAGAGATTACGCGAACTGCGCTCATTACTGAGTTGTTGTACTTTCAGAACCTCGGCCTTCCACCATTCTCGCTTCTTCCGTCTACAAATCCGCTTAGCTGCCCTTCTTGCAAGAGCAGCCTTGTTTTTCCTCGCGATTGTGAGACGTTGTTGCACTTCATTATGGGCTATATTTTGTTGCTCAACTGCAAGACGACACTCGTCATCAAACCAATCATTCTTGGGTCTGACTTTCACTATACCTAAAGTCTGTTGAGCAGCACTCACAACCGAAGTTTTCAGTACCCCCCAGACAGAGTTCACGCAGTCAGACTGGTAATTAGCTTCATTAATGTTGTCGCTGACAAGATCCTGATATCGTTTCTTTTGATCTTCATTTATCAGACCTTCACAGTCGAAACGTACCATGCGTTTCGCTGTGTTCCCAGACTTGTACGAAAACTTCCATCGTAGCTTTGCAGCGACCAAATGATGATCGCTGCCTACGTATTTGGTTGCTGACCGATAAGTTCTCACATCCTGCACAACCTGAGCCCGTCCTTTAGAAACTAACACATGGTCAATTTCCATGGTATGTGTTTGTGAGGGAAGAATGTGCTTGCTACTCTAAGATCATGAGCAACCGCAAAGTACATCATTCTCTCACCATTATGGGTCGCAGTTTCGTGTCGGGAGTACGGACCTATGTTTTCACACAAGTCGGTCTGATTTCTGCCAGCTCTAGCATTAAAGTCCCCAATTACCATTCTAACATCGTGTTCGGGTATAGATCCCATCAGATCGTCCAAGTCATTGTAAAATGAGTCTTTATCTTGGGGCTGGCTGACCTCTGTGGGCGCATGTACACAAATTATCGACAGGTTAGCTAACTTCATGCGCAAGCGAAGCTTACACAATCGGTTATTAACTGCTTGGAAATCCAAAACAGCGTTCTTTACCTGCGGCCCAAGAAGAAATCCAGCTCCAAGATTTCCGAGGTCATCTCCACTGTAGAGCAACGTATAGCCCTGGGACACATGGTCTCCACTTTTAGGCCAGCGAGTTTCTTGAAGAGCAACGAGTTCCAGCCGATACTTCTTCATGCACGTGATTAGGCCCTCTAACGCTCCTGGTTTCCTTAGTGATTGCACGTTCCACGTGCCGATCCTAAATCTCGTGTCCGGGTACTTGAGCGGGGGTCCGGTGTTGTTTTGGCGGTATCCATTTTTCTTTTTGTTGACTTTATAAACACTATATTTTTTTACGGATGCGGGTCGTCAGCCCAGCGTTCCAACCGTTTAGTCGCCTCCTACGACAAGCAAAGGATACTGTGGTGGTATTCTTGGGAAACATGTTCGTGCAATTTAGATTTACGAGACATGTGAGTGCCCCCCGACCACAGGGGCCACCTAAATACACCTAAATACTTAAATGAATTAACTCTTTCAATATTAATGTTATTCATTTTGAATGGAGATAACGTAATCATTGATTTATATGGAGAGTGGAATATCATATATTTAGCGAAATTAGATTAGATTTAAGATACTCCAATAATATACCAAGGTCATATTCCATATTGGTCAATATGGTATCCGGATTTACAGTTTCATAAAACAAAGCCGTATCATCTGCAAATATTCTAATATGACCATTTAATGGTAAGTTAGGTATATCATTTAAAAAAATTAAAAATAAAAGTGGCCCCAAAACACTGCCTTGTGGAACACCACATTTAATGTCCAAAGTTTCACTTATAATTCCATTGACCATGACATACTGTTTTCTATTTGATAAATAGCTTTCCATCAAATTAAAAGCAACTCCACGTATACCATAACAATATAATTTGCTAAGGAGCAACTCATGATCAATACTATCAAAAGCTTTCTGTAAATCTAAGAAAAATGCTCCAACATACTTTTTGTTGTCAAAAGCTGTGAATCATATTTGAAATTTCAACAAGGGCTAGTTCCGTACCTGCGCCTTTCCTAAAACCATACTGGTATGAGTAAAAAAAGTTATTACGATTAAGAAAATCTACCAAACGGGATGAGATTAACTTTTCAAAAATTTTATCGAATACAGATAAGGTAGAAATTGGTCTGTAATTGTTAATTGATGAACTGTCGCCATTCTTAAAAATTGGAATAACTTTAGCAACCTTTAAGGAATCCGGATAAATACCACTTATTAAACATTCATTAAAAATATCAGATAAAATATTTGAGAAAAAATCAGCTCTACATTTCAACACAGCATTATTAATATTATCAGGACCTCCACCCTTACAGTCCCCAAGTGAACTTATAACATTATAAACTTCAGCTGGTGTGACTGACGAAAAATACATGGAATCAGAGCTACTGTGAATGGTTCCAAACTTATGAATATCTCTGTCCGAATTGATATATTGCCCTATCAGACTACCTACTTTAACAAAATATTCATTGAAAATAATGACTATATCACCAATATTGCTTAAATGCCTGCCATTAAAGAAAATCGAATCAATTTGAACTGATTTGTGATTTTTATTAAGGAATAAATTAACATTTTTCCATAAATCTCTTTGATTTAAATCAACAAACATTTTGTTAAAGTACTGTTTCTTAGCGAAATATTTTTTTGAAATTAATAGTTTTGATAAGCGTTCTAATTCAGTTTTAAGGGCAATATTACTTGAATTCTGTTTATATTTTTTTAAGATATTATTTTTCTTACGAATTATTTGCCATATATCATAAGTGATCCAAGGACACATTGTGTTTTTAATCTTAGCTTCAACACTTATTGATGTAGAAAACTTATCAATTAATTCATTATAGTATTTTACGAAAGTTACAATAGTTTTTCTTAATATATTTGGACGCATAGCAAAAATTGGAATAAATAAAATTGTGATCACTAATGTTCGAAAATATAGTAGAATTAAAAACTTTCTTGATATTTAAAAAACTACATGCGACATGATCTAAAATATTTCCACTAGCAGACCGAGTAACATTTGTGTTGGTAGTAATCAAACCATGACTCATTAACTGATTAATATAGTCAGTTACAACAATGTCATCTGTTTTGTTAACAGGAATATTCAAGTCGCCAAGTAATATATTGTCAGATAAACAACTTTCAGATAGCAAGGAATCCAGCCAATTAAAAAAAGCATTCAATACGCCACAACAAAACCTAGCTCATAATTTATTACAATTTTATTACTCCTGGCCCCGATTTTATTACACAGCCACTTTGTAACTTTTGATGTAATTATGATATCAAGATAGGACTTGGGCCAGAATTTATTACAAATTAATTACTGTTCATTGGTAAAACGCAGAAAAATAAAATGTAATTATTTTGTGTAAAAATCAACTTATTTTAATAGAAACCTACTGAAATACAAAGAACAATACCAAAATGTCGATCAACTATATTAATTTATTACACCAGACAGCCCCCCAGCGTTTCCATATGTGCAGTTTTTCCTGCAAATCGCAGATTTTAGTCATCGTACGCAGTTTTGCAGATTTTGTGCTCGAAATGCAGTTTTTGTAGATTAATGTTTGTTTTTTCTCTAATTATCATCATGATATTTTGTTCATTGGCAAATTTTTGAAACAACAATAATTAACAAGGGTATTTTCGAACTTTTAAATGTTAGCTTATGTTATATGGCCTTATGGGTATTTTCGACTTTATAACATATGGTCATCTCTTTCTCTGTGTCTTCTATTCTAAACTAAGCATGTCTGTCAAATTTAAATAGCATGAGAGTACGCGTTTGTTCATGAAGTGGTATAAAATGAATGCATACAAAAATGGAAAAATACCTTGTTCAAATCGGTAAGTATATAAACGTGCATTCGTTTTCCAATGAAATTTATTATAATGCTAATTGTTCAAATATTGCGAGTTCGACCAAACGTCAATCTGAATCTAATCTTGATGTAAGTGGGGAACCTGTAAGTTTGCAAGAAATAATTTAATAATTATGTAAAGTAATTTTTGTATCACTTTTCTTTAATCATTTTTGTGTATAGAAATCCAAAAAGCAAATCGAGAGAGGAGCTTATTCGAGTATTTGGCAAAGTTACCCATTGCTTAGTACGTGGATTAAAAAATATCCTAACAACTTTGCTTATTGCACAATATGTAATTTAGAATTGAAAGCCTCAGCCAGTGTAACAGATTTAAAAATACACGCTAAGACATCAAATCACGTAACAAGGGCGAAGGCTATTACTTCACACGCCTCAACGAGCTATAAACTTACTGAATTTAACTCAATCGAAAAAAAAGTTGCTGAAGTTGAAATTCAACTCGCTTTTTCTGCAGAAAGCAATTTACCATTTTTGATGATGGATAAATTAATTCCGCTTTTGAAGAAGTTACTTCCTGACACGAACATCTTAAAAAAGATGCTCTTAAACTATTTTTTATCCACGAAAACATTGAAAAATTAGAATCATCATAGCAAATTATCGACACTCTGCATAATCCGCAATTTGAAATTTATTTAAAGTTTCTGAAATATGATTTGGGGATGGTAAATAAATTAAATAGATTGTTTCAAAGCGGGGAGCGCCAAGTGCATACCATGCAAAGCCAAATCAATAGGCTTTACTTAATTAATTTTGATAGCTTTATGAAACCGGAATTCATTGCACTCTAAAAGTTTAAGACTCTTGAATTGCCTATTTCACCTGCCAATAAGTATATTAAAGATTTAAAAAGTATTTATTTAGGTGCAGAGGTTTCGATGGTACTTGATTCAGGTAGCCTATCTGAAGTAGATGAAATCGATTTTAGAAAGCATTAACTCGTAGCTCCAACGAATCCTGTTCAATTACTACAATATCTGAGTTTATGCCATCTGTGTTGGGCATAGTATATTCTCCAAGCTTTATGAAATTGGTAACATAAAATACGATTACGCAGTTTTTAGAGAAAAACTTTACGTTTGGAATAGTATAGTGGCCCCTGTGGTCGGGGGTCACTCACATGTCTCGTAAATCTAAATTGCACGAACATGTTTCCTAAGAATACCACCACAGTATCCTTTGCTTGTCGTAGGAGGCGACTAAACGGTTGGATCGCTGGGCTGACGACCCGCATCCGTAAAAATTCAACTGTTTATAAAATCAACAAAAAGAAAAATGGATACCGCCAAAACAACACCGGACCCCCGCTCAAGTACCCGGATACGAGATTTAGGATCGGCACGTGGAACGTGCAATCACTTAGAAAACCAGGGGCGTTGGAGGGTCTAATCACGTGCATGAAAGAGTATCGGCTGGAACTCGTTGCTCTTCAAGAAACTCGCTGGCCTCAAAGTGGAGACCATGTGTCCCTGGGCTATACGTTGTTCTACAGTGGAGATGACCTCGGAAATCTTGGAGCTGGATTTCTTCTTGGGCCGCAGGTAAAGAAGGCTGTTTTGGATTTTCAAGCAGTCAATAACCGATTGTGTATGCTTCGCCTGCGCATGAAGTTAGCCAACCTGTCGATAATTTGTGTACATGCGCCCACAGAAGTCAGCCAGCCCCAAGATAAAGACTCATTTTACAATGACTTGGACGATCTGATGGGATCTATACCCGAACACGATGTTAGAATGGTAATTGGGGACTTTAATGCTAGAGCTGGCAGAAATCAGGCCGACTTGTGTGAAAACATAGGTTCGTACTCCCGACACGAAACTGCGACCGATAATGGTGAGAGAATGATGTACTTTGCAATTGCTCATGATCTTAGAGTAGCAAGCACATTCTTCCCTCACAAACAGATACACCTAGAGACATGGACACATCCTCGCAAAACATCCCGGAGCCAAATTGACCACGTGTTAATTTCAAAAGGACGAGCTCGGGTTGTGCAGGATGTGAGAACTTATCGGTCAGCAACCAAATACGTAGGCAGCGATCATTATTTGGTCGCTGCAAAGCTACGGTGGAAGTTTTCGTACAGGTCGGGGAACACAGCGAAACGGATGGAACGTTTCGACTGTGAAGGTCTGATAAATGAAGATCAAAAGAAACGATATCAGGATCTTGTCAGCGACAACATTGAGGGAGCTAATTACCAGTCTGACTGCGTGAACTCTGTCTGGGAGGTACTGAAAACTTCGGTTGTCAGTGCTGCTCAACAGACTTTAGGTATAGTGGAAGTCAGACCCAAGAATGATTAGTTTAATGACGAGTGTCGTCTTGCAGTTGAGCAACAAAATATAGCCCATAATAAAGTGCAACAACGTCTCACAATCGCAAGGAAAAACAAGGCAGCTCTTGCAAGAAGGGTAGCTAAGCGGATTTGTAGACGGAAGAAGCGAGAATGGTGGAAGGCCGAGGTTCTGAAAGTACAACAACTCAGCAATGAGCGTAGTTCACGTAATTTCTTTAAAGGAATTACTGGATTGCACCATACTTTCAGGCCTTCGTCAACCGCCATTCGGGACCGGGATGGAAACGTCTGTGTCAATATCGACGCAGTACTTGACGCATGGAGTGGACACTTTACTGAGCTGCTTGATGTTCATCATGCGTCACAGACTGTTGTTGAGCCACCTCTAAAACAGTCTGCGGAGATTTGCACTGAGGAGCCATCCCATGAGGAATTCACTAAGGCCATGCAGAGAATGAAACGAAACCGCTCACCTGGAGTGGACTGCATTAATTCGGAGCTCTTGATATTCGGAGGGGATACTTTGTGGAACTGTCTTTTCGACCTTATTCGATTAGTATGGCGAACCGAAGTTATGCCTGATGAATGGAAAATGGCCGCGATATACCCCATCTTCAAGAAGGGAGACCGCTTGAAGTGTGAGAATTATCGCGGTATAGCTCTCCTTTGCACAGCATACAAGTTACTGTCATACATTTTATTGGATAGAATCACTCCTCTGGCGGAGGGCTTGGTTGATGACTATCAGGGAGGATTTCGTCCGAATCGATCAGTCACTGATCTGGTCTTTTCGCTGCGGATGATTCTATCTAAATATTATGAGAAATCCATCTCGGTACATCAGGTTTTCCTGGATTTCCGGCAGGCCTACGACTCGATCAATCGAGAGAGTTTGTGGTCTGCCCTGGAATACCTAGGAATGCCAACAAAATTGGTACGACTGTGTAGGATGACAGTGACGCAGTCTCAATGCTGTGTTAAAGTTGAGAACAGGCTATCGACAATTTTTGCAGTTAACTCGGGTGTTCGGCAGGGAGATGCTCTGTCCCCGATACTCTTTAATCTCATGTTGGAGTACATCTTTCGTAAAACTGAAACACCTCAGCGCAACATCTTATATCGCCAGTCCAATCAAGTGCTTGCATATGCAGATGACATATGCGTGATTGGACTGAATAGCAACGGAGTGAAAGAAATACTTGATCCGCTTGTAGAGTTTTCAGCTTCTGTTGGACTCCAGATCAATGAGTCCAAAACGAAATACCTGATCTCTAGTTTTAGAGACAATGGCACACCAGATTTTAGTAGTGGCCACCACGCGTTTGAGGGAGTGAGGAGGTTCAAATATTTGGGCTCTCTTATCACTCACGATAACAGTGTGGGTGAGGATATTAAAGTGCGGCTGGCGGCTGGCAGTCGTTCTTTATATCCTCTAAGGCCACTGCTAAAATTTAAACACTTATCAAGTGCCGTGAAGCTGAAGCTTTACAAAGCGTTGATCAGGCCCGTTGTTATGTTTGGATGTGAAAGTTGGGCGGTGACGGATGAGTACGAGAGATGGCTCCTTACATTTGAGAGAAGAATCATGCGTGTGATTTACGGCCCTAAACGCGAAATAGATGGTACATACCGAGCTCTGTACAATTTCGAGATCAGAGATCTGATGAAGATCCCCGATATTGTACATGAAGTTAGATCTCAGCGAGTACGCTGGCTCGGTCACGTTCTGCGTGCTGATCCGGAACGAATTGTGCAGCGATCTCTGAAAGGAGAGCCACCATATGGTAGGCGCAGAGGTCGTTGCAGGCGACGATGGCTCCACGATGTAGAGAACGACTTGGCCTCTTCAGATTGTCTTAGACAGTATGAAGACCAAGCTCAGGATCGAAACCGTTGGAGCCAGATTGTTGATTCAGTAAGGGGCCAGTAATGGCCTTTAACACTGTTATTATTATTTTGGAATAGTAGTTTATCAGAATGAAACTATGAATGAAACTCAAATTCTTCAAGTTTTGGCGCAAAACTTAGAATATCTCAAATACAGATAGAGCTAAATGTACTCAGATCTTTTCAATTTAGTTTTGGGTCAGGAATCCAATGTTACCATTTAGGGCATTAAGTTTATGTTCCGGGTATATAATAAAAAATTGTTAAAATTTTTCTGTACCAAGTTTTATTTGACCTTTCCAAGCACTCCAATGGTAAACATTTGAAAAAGTGTGGTTCTTCTGTGCTCGTCAATTTTTCGTGTGTTTTATTATGTGAGTGCTTGGTAAGGTCGATTAAAATTTGGTATCGAAAAATTTAAGGATCTTTTTTTTTTATTATTATTTATAAATTATAGTTAATTGATAGTTTTTATAGCAGAATAAAACTTCAATTTTTATTATCTTCTAATATATAAAAATGGTGTCTGTAATGATTGTAACAGCCTTTCTCAGGAACCAGACATCGCAGGAAGCTGAAATTTTCACCATAGATTAAGATTTTAGCGGTTTGGGTAAAATTTGGGCCCGAAGGTGGCGCTGTTTCCAAGATATAACGGTTTTTCTGTTTCTTAGCAACGAAGCATCTTAGGAACTTACAGCACGCGCAACAGAATACATCGTAGAACGTAAAATTAAAACAAAATTTATTATTAATCGTAAATAAACGTAATTACGTAGTGATTTTTATTAATTTACACAAAATAACTGTTAAAAACAAATTAACTAAAGTAAAATTACGATTAAAAATAACATTTTACAAAAATAAATGGGTACGCGAAAGCATTGATCGCATGACGCTTAAAAGTGCATACATTTTCAATTATTGATTGTGTTACCAACAACACGAAGTGACAGTTAAAGATAATTCCATTATATAGTAAAATTAAGTGTTACTTTCATAAACTAGCGACGCTGAAATATTGGTCGCAATAAACTTTCATTGAGAGAGAACAGCGTATTCAGCATTTAAACTGCCATTAAATATTCAAACATGGCCATAGTACTGAAAAAATGTCGCATTATAATTTGGGACGAATGCACAATGCTCATAAATATTTATTGGAGGCATTGGATCGAACATTAAAATATTTGACGAACAAAACAAATATTTTTGGTGGCACCCTAATTTTACTTTCTGGGGATTTCAGACAAACACTACCCGTTATGCCACGATCAACATCTTTATGGCAAACAGTAATACCAATGCCACGATCAACATCTTTATGGCAAACAGTAATACCAATGAAATTAACCACAAATATGCGTGTACTTATCCAAAACGATCCTTCAGTTGAATTTTTTTCTAAACAATTGCTTGACATTGGAAATGGAATAATTGCTGCTGATCAAATAACCAAAGAATTTCGAATCTTCAAATGTGGGCGTCTATTTCACTAATATGCTGTGGATATGTACGTCAAAGTTGAAACTATGAGTGATTGACATTTATCAGGTTGAACCAGGCAAAACTCCGTTCCGAGGAATACATTCATCTTCCAGATGCCATCAATACCGACGGAAATGCATAAAATGTCGGCAAAATTACAATTCTCCCAGCAACATACGTCGCAAGTCATATGCATGACTACGCTCAAGATGATATGTTGTATGTACGTCATTATGGTTTACCAAATTTGTTTATCATGCTCACGTGCAATCCACAGTGGACAGAAATTACATAAGAATTATTTCCTGACCAATCACCCAATTATCGCCATGACATCACCGCAAAAAAAATTGAAATCACTCATGGATTTTATTGTTAAGTATCTCGTGTTCGGCGAGACGCGCTGTTGGATGTATTCAGTCGAGTCGCAAAAACCCGGATGTCCACATGCACATTTGGTTGGTTGAGAGGATAAGACCGATACTTACACTTGCCAGTCCGTAAAATCTATTAAAGACATTTGCAAATACGTGAACAAAGGTAGTGACATGGCTGTGTTCGGAGTTGCTGCAGAGAATTTAAAGATGAACTAACTCAATTTCAAATGAGCCGCTATGTTAGCAGTAACGAATCGATGTGACGTATTTTTTCATTCACTATAAATGAAAGACACTACACTGGTGTTCACTTGGCCACACTTTTGAAAATGTTCAAACAGTGTGTTTTACAGCGGTGAACGTATTACAACGAGCTGACAGGCCGTTGCCCGAACGCTGCTTTACTCAGAAATGCGAAGATATCATATCTGGAAACAAACTCTTAGTCACTGTTCGTGGCCCAACATCATTCTAACATCTGCGAACTGTTAATGGTGTATTGTGCGACACATACAGCGAAACCTGTCAACGTATGGGATTGCTAGAGAATGACACTCATTGGGACCACAGTCTCGAAGATGCTATGATTTCGTCAAATGCTAAACAAATACGAACATTGTTTTCTATAATTTTATCAACACCGATTGTTTTATGGAACAAATATAAACATCATATGGCTGAAGATATGTTGCATCACAAAAAAATTCACTATGAAGCATTAATTATAGGAATGACAACGCCCAATCGCTCAAAGCACGACGAATTTAATCAAGAGTTGTGACGCGAAACCCAATACAACTCCGAAGCATTGAGAGAAACCGTTCAAAGAAACGTTCCTCTTTTAAATTAGCAAAAACCTTTTTAATATAATTGATTTTGGCAACGATTGCCAAATCAGATATTGCAACTACGTTGTTGAAATGCGGTCCAACAGCACTCAAGTTGCCGTTGAACATGCAAACTAATGAAACGCCTACTTGCAACTTTTCGAGGAATTCTGCGATGACCAAAGTGTTGCAGCAAACCAAATTGATCGTTTGGGATGCATGATAGCACACAAAAATATATCTTTGAGGCATTAGACCGCTGGTTGCAACATTAACGAAACAACCAAAACCGGTTTGGTGGTGCGATGATTCTATTGGCATGTGATTTTCGACAAACATTGCCTGTGATTCCACGATCAACGGCAGCCGACTTTCATGTTATTATGTTTTCACTTTAATATGTATAATGTACTTTCTGTACAAAATGTGAAAAATGAATTTTCGATAACTACATACATGCAGTAACATCTATTTACAATGAATCGAGAGGCAATACAAAACAAAAGGTTTACTTAAGGCCAGCAAGGCGGAGCGGGTTCAGCTATTTAGTATATTTTTTATATGAACGCAAAATCAAGATTTCAACATTTTATTACATGTAACCGGAGGCGTCGCGCCGCATAGCAGGCGTAACCCGCTAATATACTATAATTTATAAAAATAATAATCAAAAGCATATTAAAATCTCTCGATACTAAATTTGACAGGGACAGAACTCGTATTTTAATTTTGCCCCGATGAATTTATGTTTATATAAAAAAAATATTATTTGGATTGTGAAATCAAATTTTATTGGAAATATTCTAAGATCACGTGATTTTCGATAAACATTGCCTGTGATTGAATGTTTTCACTTTAATATGTATAATGTATTTACTATACAAAATGTGAAAAATGAATTTTCGAAAACTACATGCAGTAACATCTACATATTTAGAATGAATCGAGAGGCAATATAAAACAAAAGGTTTACTTAGGGCCAGCAAGGCGAACTGGGCTCAGCTATTTAGTATATTTTTTTATAGGAACGCAAAATCAAGATTTCAACACTTTATTAAATGTAACCGGCCACAAAGCGGGCGTAACCCGCTAGTATACTATAATTTTTTTTTATTAAAAATAAAAATGAAAAACATATTAAAATCTCTCGATACTAAATTTTAATCGGCCTAGGCAAGCATTCACACAATAAAACACACGAAAAATTTTCTTGCATCAATGCTCCAAATAAACACACAGCGACACAACTCGTATTGAAATGTTGCATCCGATGAATTTATGTTTATATAAAAAAAATGTCATTTGGATTGTGAAATCAAATTTCATTGGAAATACTCTATGGTCACGTGATTATAATTCTATTCCTTCTGCGAAATGAACTAAAGAAATCCCCTTCCATTGAAATGAATTTGCCATTAAAAATAGTCGGATAAAAATCACAAGTGAACATAATGTGTGTGTATAATTTATTAAAATAATGTTAAATCGTTTCCATAGAGGCTATAATTTATGATTATTACCAATGTCATGGAGAAGTGATCTGATTTGATATTTTATAAAACAAACATTTTGAAAAAATCAATTTGATCCTTCTAGGTACAAGCAACCCGTCATTTGAGAATGGTACGTTAAATTGAAATTATTGAATAAAATTAATATTGTTTACATATTCTATTGTAATAAATCCCTGACATATTAAATCTTACACACGTAAGCAAGAAAAATCAAAACAAAATTATTTTAGTTTCAAAATTTATGATGACAGACTTAAATTTAATAAAATTAACATTAAATTACCAAACCTTTTTGGACCAATTTTTCACATAAAAACACATTAATCATTTCACATTCAACTAAATAAAATACTTGTTTAACAATAATCTAGATAGAAAGACATAAATATAATAATATTTATTTGTCTATACTTATAATTCAATTATTTAACTCAAGATAAGACCTTTCCTAACCGATGGTCTTGTTTTATTTCTTGATTCATTAGACTGGAAAGAGTTATCTCAATATTTATAAATACGTCTCATACAAACTTTATATGAATCTAAGTTTGAGGCAGTAAATTTAGGGCAGGTACATTCTTGATTTACAAAAATTTAATATAAGATTTATATAGCCAATATTTCATTAAATATAAATTTAATATATTGTCCAAGGTCAATTCTGTTTCTAAGAAAAAAATACTTGAAAATAGAATTTTTTTTTTTCATTTCAATTCAGACAACAAAATTATGTGATTTATGCCATGACTACTGTTAAATTGAAATGTACACACTTTACCATAAATTCTATCGGCCTAGCATGAAATTATTCAAATGTCGAACATAATATATATAAAATGTGAGTTATCGTATTTGCAAGTAAAAATGAGTCTTATCATTTCATTTTTTTTGTGACATTTTGCTTGGGACTATACAATAATAATTTTTTGATAACATCTACACAAACACTTATTTCAATCCAAAAATAATAAAGAGAGTTTAATTAAAATAAATTACCATTTCTGGGGTAAATTTTTCTCTTAAATTGTGATTTAAAATCATACTTGTGGATAACCCAAAATATTTTCAAAATGATTTATGTAAAATAAATGTGATTTCCATATTATTTTGGCGACCATCCAGGAACATTTATTCGCCTGTATCATGGGCGTGCAACTTTCCAGAGCAACAAAATCCAACCGGAAAAAAATACTAGCGGAGGAAGAAAGATTTCGAGCGAGATACAGAGAAGATAATGTTAATCGAATTAAATGTTTGTTAAAACGAAATACGAAATGAAAATAAGAGGAAAATAGAAAATAAGAGCTTTTTATTTTCCATATTGATTTTTAGTATTCAATTTGAGTTTTTGTTGTTCTTCTGAAAATTTAATTTTCCCTTTTTCAATTTTTTTTCTTTTATTCTCGTTGTATTCTGTCTCATATTATTTTTTTATAATTAGAAATCATAAAGAATTAATTTTTAATTTATTATTACCATAGCATTATGTTTTTGAATTTATGCTTTTGTCAACCAAGCTTTCTGTGATTTTTAAATGATCACGTGCGAAAATTTGTTGTGTGGGCTTATGCGTATATATGCGAGTAGAAAGCGTTTATAATAATTTTTGGGTCAACAAACTTAAAAGCTTTTTCTCGTATATTTTTAAAATATTTTTATTGTTAGGTTTTAATTTTTGAAAAATGAAACGATGTTTCTCGTGGTTATATGCATTAAATTATAATTAATTTTTCATTTTTGCGTCTTACGCCTTAAAACTTTTTTGTGAGATTGTATGTATACGTAGTAACCTAAGAGCTGGGTATATTATGTGCATACATATTAATTTACCAAAGATGTTTCTTGTATTGTGTAAAATTGAAAGGTGTGATTGTCGACTTGTCTTTGCTGAAAACGACATGCGCATTAAGGACATACGCTGTTCACGGTTTAGACAACAAGAAACGTCTAGCTAAATCATTATTTGTTTGTTTACTCGATATTGCAGATGAACTTTATGATTAAGACTATGTTATACTTAACGTCTACTAATAATAACAGTTTTTAAAGGTCATTACTGGCCCCTTACTGTATCAATAATTTGGCTCCAACGGTTTTGATCTTCAGCATGGTTATCATACTGTCTTAGACAATCTGAGAGAGAAACCAAATATTGGAACCTCCTCACTCTCTCAAACGTGTAGAGGCCACAACTAAAACCTAGTGTGCCTTTCTAACTATTCTAACCTAACTTAAATTTCTGAGAGGATAAGTTTAATATTTTGAAACTGTTACCGTCCGTATCGTAATGTTATCCTAAAGAAATCTGATCACCGTTGTTTTGAACTAGTTTACAAAATCACTATGAATGGTTTACATTATCGACGATGTCTACGCTATCGATATCGTCTATGTTGTCTATTAGGGTTGTCGACTCTTCAATAAAATAGGACAAACCAATTTATCATCTCTAATCACACTCTAAATATTAACGCGGTCAAAGGTCGTTGTTTTTCAACTTGTCGTAGCCATTAAAAATTTAGTTCTAATCAATAATGCATGAGTTTGTTAAATCTGATTTTACAAACAAGTAATGCAGAATGTAAACAAAATTCTGTGGAATCGTAATTGCTCACGGCCCCATTGGAAAGATAAATTTCGATTTTCGTTCCTGTAATATACAGAGACAAACCATCTCTCATGAGTTATCTCACTGGTCATCCCCATGGTCTTGGGCCAATAGGTCTGCCTCGGATAATATTAACAACTAAATACATCGAAATTGGTTTTCAGTAAATCTTTTAAAAAGTTCAAGCACAATTTCTAATTTTTTCAAATATTGCTAAATCACTTTAGATTGAGTAACAAATCTACGTTAAAATACTTTTTAAATTATAATTAAAATTTGATTCAAACCCCTACTAGAAGAATTTTCGCTGGACTTACGAAAATCCACTCAACGTAGTTCAAAAGCTATTCAAATACAAATACATATGATTAAACATAATTTAAAGTTGCACTCAAATTTTGTTCATATTCAGCTGAAATATTAACTTATATTCATTCGTTTAATTTAACTAAAGATTATGTTTCTAATTTTCTTAAATTTCGCTCTAAAGTGAAATTTAAACTTGACCTAAATTCTTATACCTTAAATTATAATTCAACGTCTATACGCAAACTCAAACAACACAAAATAGTTTATTCAACTAAATGATTGATTTTTAACTCAATTTTAAATTTAAAATGTACTCAAATTTTGTTAAAAAATTACATTATTTTCACTCTTACAATTCATTTATAAACCACTAAAGATTTTGGTTCAAACTAGTTCTAGGATTCTGTTCTGGGATTTCACTTAAGCAAATCCACTCAAACAATATACATTTCGAAGTTTTTGCAAACTCAAATAAGAGTAAATATTTATAATTTAAATTGCACTCAAATAATCTATTCTCGATTTCATATTACAAATTGTACCCTGAATTTAACTTAAAAAGGTCCCGCTCAAAATATATAATTCAAAATCTACTCAATCAAATATAACAAAAAAATATTTTCTAATCAATGTTTGAGTTTTAATTAATATTTAAATTGCCTCAAATTTTGTTGAAACCTATCCGTTAAAAAGTCTGCAAAATGCGTTTAAAATTTAACTCAACTCTATAGTATAAATCTACTTGGATCCGGTTTCACTTAAAAAGATCCACTCAATATTATAATTTAATATCTAATAAAATTCCAATAAGCGTAAATAAATTAAATGTTGAAAAGCGGGCATTCTTACCCCTCTTTTCATGTGCTTGGTATTTTGACCAACCAATATTGAGCAAATGTATAATGACATGTGCATCTAGCCCTTGACACGATACGTAACTCCGTTGCTTAGGGGATGCTCATTGATTTCCCAAATATATTTTAATATTTTAAAGCTAATTTTAAAGTTCTGCAGTATTGCTAACATCAAGCTTTATTCTAGATCTGCCGAATTATCTTGCAAAATTAGTTGTTTTTTGAACCTTTCTATTTTATTTAAGAGCAGGTCATTAACGTTAGTTCATAGCTCTATCAATAGCTCTATCAATCTTCTACATTATCGGCGTTTTCTACGAATTGTCTACGTTGACTACGATATCTACATTGTCTACGTTGTCATCTATTAATTTCAACGTCAACGTGTCGACAACCCGTATCGACACGTTGACGTAAAAATTAATGGATGACACGTAAAAGCCCTGGTTGTTGCAAGACGACACATCATCCAACCAATAATTCTTGGGTCTGACTTTCACTATACCTGCTGCTGTTGTTTAGCTGGAGTGACAACTGAAGTTTTCTTTCAAAAACATAGTTCACACAGTCTGGCAATTAGGTTCCTCAATGCTATCGCTGACTTTCTTTTGAGCTTCATTTATCAGACCTTCACAGCCGAAACGTTCTATGCCTTTCGCTGTGTTCCCAGACTTGTACAAAAACTTCCATCGGAGCTTTGCCGCGATCAAAAGTTGATCGATACCTACGTATTTGGTTGCTGTCTGATAAGCTCTCACTTCTTGCACAACCCAAACCCACCCTTTAGACATTAACACGTGGTCAATTTGGCTGCGGGAAGTTTTTGGAGCCGTGTTTCTAAATGTATTTGTTTGTGTGGGAAGAATGTGCTTGCTACTCTAAGGTCGTGAGCAATTGCAAAGTACATCATTCTCTCATCATTATCGGTCGCAGTTTTGTGTCGGGAGTACGGATTTATGTTTTCACACAAGTCGGTCTGATTTCCGCCAGTTCTAGCATTAAAGTTCCCAATTAGCATTCTAACATCGTGTTAGGGTATACATCCCATCACATCGCCCAAGTCATTGTAAAATGAGTCGTTATCTTGGGGCGGGTTAACTTCTGTGGGCGCGTGTACACAAATTATCGACAGGTTGGTTACCTTCATGCGCAAGCGAAGTTTACACAATCAGTTATTTACTGCTTCGAAATCCAAAACAGCCTTTTTTACCTGCGGCCCAAGAAGAAATCCAGTTCCAACATTCCACCAACCTCCATTGTTCAGCTAAGCATAGCAGTGTAACACATGGTCTCCAGTGAGTAAGGCCAGCGTGTTTCTTGAAGAGCAACGAGTTCCAGCCGATACTCCTTCATGCTCCTGGTTTTCTAAGTGAGTGCTCGTTCCACGTGCCGATCCTAAACCTCGTCTCCGGGTACTTGAGAGGGGTTCGGTATTGATTTGGTTCGGTATTCAGTTTTTCTTTTGTTGATATTGCAGACAGTTGATTTTTTGACGGATGCGGGTCGTCAGCCCAGCGATCCAGCAAAGAAAGCAATATTGGCGATTATACCAAGGCAGAATTGATACAAAGTGGTAAGCAAAGATTACTTATTAAGTTATTTTAGTCTACAACTGATTCTATCTAATTACTGTGGAACATCTATTAATGCCCACGAACTCGATTAATCGTGAGAATTTATATGGTATCGATTAGAGCATCCATTCTGACTCTTCAACTTTTAAAAATTTAATTGTAGTAAATATTTCTACGATTGGAGAATAAATAAAAAGCATTGACAAAACAATGTTATTTGTCTACATTCTAATGTATTTATTTATATGTTTAAACCAAATTATTTGATCATTTATTTTCAAGTTAAATTTGATTATCCCTAGATTGTCTTGTCTGTAAATTTTTTTAATATAATGTGTTTTATATTTTAAGACAAGGATGAACACTTTATAAAGATTATATTTGATCCGAAATCAGCATAATTTTGCATCGAAAAAAGGTAACCTCAGCATAGAAAAAATTCTTGTCATCAAGCCTGATGATAGGAATTTAAGTGATGACGATGGGATTTTTGTTCACAACAATAAAAATAATCTTCCATGACTCGATATAAAATAAAATGTTACACAAAAAATCAGTACAAAATGAAATTCTTAAATAATCTAAATTACCTATAGAACAGTAAAACCACGGACAAGAATGAGTTGAAATAGCTAAACGATCTTTACTTGTATTGTATTGTATTTATTATGTGTTTTGTAAACTTTATAATAGCATCAATCCCAAAAACACACGAAACGTTTATATTTTGAACTTGAAATTCGAAAAAATGCTTTTAGTTTGGTGAACAAAGCTAGCTCTAAAATCAATTAAGTCTGTGTGCCTGGTTACTTTTTAACTGTTTTGCTGTGCCAATGGGAACCAGTTGTGACATTTACTAATTTTTATGTCGGTGTAATTTTGTGATATTGAGATTTCATTTTAATATAAGTTTTATAAAAAAGGCTAAAAATATATATTCTTTCGCTTTATTTCTCTATTCAAGAAAAGAACCAGTTTTCGACATAATTTCGGATTTTTTCTGATAAAATAGGCCTAAAATGATGAAAATCTTGTTAAAAACAAGGTAATATGCAAGAAAAGAGCCATTTTCCACATAATTTCGGATTTTTCTGAAAAATAGGCCAAAATGATGAAAATCTTGTTAAAAACGTGCTAATATGCAAGAAAAGAGCCATTTTTCCATATGATTTCGGATTTTTCTGAAAAAATAGGCCAAAAATACTGATAATCTTGCTTAAAACGAGGTAATAGCAAGAGAAGAGTCATTTTTCTGATAAAATAGGCTAATATGCAAGAAAACAGCCATTTTTCCACATAATTTCGGATTTTTCTGTTAAAATATGCATATACGTTTTGCAAATTATACAAAAATTTAATTGAGGTTCTGTTAAATTACCAAAAAAAATACTTGCGTTTTATAGCGTACAAAATATTTGCCAGTTGGCATGGTTGTAAACCAAATGAAAAATTTTAACTGGTCCGAGACCATTTAACTTTTTATGCGCTTTTTATTTCGATTGGCACACACACTAAGAAAAATAGCAAGGACATATTGTCCGCTAAAGGAATTTTTATTCAATTGATACCGATACAAAAAAAACATTCTTGCTTGTTTAAATATTACAAAATTTCAATGATGAATATGAGATTTCATTGTGTCACTGTATCAACACGAAAACATTCTATCGAAGAACATTTTTTATTTCATTATCCATATTAGCCCAAATTTCGGTTTTTTCTGGGTCTAGTTACTTGCATATATGTACATACACATGAATACATATGTATTATTTCCATTTAAACTTTATTTGTCCTTTCATCACCTTTACTCAAATAATTTTTTGCTGCCTGCAGGAAATTGACACAATCGATTACTGAACAATCTCACATGAACATTACAACAGAAATAAAATACTTTTACACAAAAAAAAAAAATTGACAAATAATTTTGATGTTGATTGAAAGGAACTTGATCGCTTTATTTTTTTTTTTTGGATTTGAGTTTGGTGTATGTATATGTATGTAGTACGTAACGTATACATTTTATTTGATTTTCTATTCACTTCATTTATATACACATTTTGGTGATAACATCGTATATATAGGAATATTTTCTTTTTCAGGCAAATACTTTATAATCGAGCGGAAATTTTTATTTTTCTGTTGTTAGTATCAGTTAAATAGAATACAGAACTCTAAACAAGATATAGAGAAAATGTCAAGCAGTAAGATAAATTGTGTATCCAAGTGATTTGTGTATCTATCATTTATTTATTCTTAAATGTATTTTAATTAAGTCTGTATTTTCAAATGATAGTAACTTAGGACGTCCTAAATTGCAAATATTTCGAAGATTGATTTAGAGTTTTCTTATTTTTGTTTTCATTTTCTTATTACAACAAATAGAATTATTCTGCGAAATTTTGATACGATTATTGTATGAGACTATAAAGATGAATCATACAACGCCGCATGAATCAAGTGTTGCGCAAATTTCTACATGTTTCTCTTCAAATTGAAATACATTTAACCCATTTTTCAGTTGAATTGCCGACAAATTTTAAGACATAAAAAACCCGATTGTGCAGCTCGATTTGGAAAAAGAAAAATTTAATGACAAATCATCTACATTCAGTTCTATCAAAATTAAGAGAACCAATATTTTAGTAATGAACAGTAATGAAAAACATTTTATATGCTCCACATGTTTAAACCAGTACGTCAGCACACCGTGTACTGCTGTTGAAATGGAAAATCATATTTTATACTCTGTCATCCCAAGTAAATCGATGAGAGTGATTATTATGATTCCGATGCAGATGCAAAGTTTATTTACAACGTGGCAAAATCACAAGGACAAACAATTCTAAACAGTACGTCACCATATACATCAAGTAAAGCTTCTGGAGGAAATCGAGTTAATCCAGTTAATTTGCCGAACGATTCAATCAATCAAAAATTAAGTAAATATTATTCAAACAAGATAACGAGAAACGAGGTAACAAAAAAGATCAGTAATAATGAAAAGGCTCAGCTGAATGGGACGTAAACATTTGAAAATAAACAGAATTACTCGTCTACTTCAAAGAGAAAATAGTAATACGAAGCTAAAAATTACGCCTTCCATAAGGTGTGAACTTAAAAATATTGACGGTATTCAACGATAGGAACCACCCAACCGTTAGCCAAAAATAACGGTACCAACGATAGGAAATTTTTGTATTGCTTTTGGGCATTGGTTGGTTAATCTAAACGAAACACCAAACCATCGGACAAAAATAAAAAATGGATACCAAACCACTTCGCCTCAAATTATCTTCATGTTTAGACGAATATCGCACGATTTATAATTTATTCATGCACATTGTACAGTAGAAGACTCAATGAAGAGCACAAAAAAAATGTATGTATAAGTTTGTTTATAACAAGGTAAAAGCAAATTGAAAAAATAATTTAACTTGTCTCTAAAATGGTTCTAAAATTCTAATTAGAATAATGTAGTGCTCTTATGAGAAATTTGACTAGGTGATGAATTACCTATTCTACAAAATACGGTATTAGGTTGGGTTGTCGCTGAAGGAACTTCAATTTCATCATCTGATCACAGTTATTGCAATTAAATTGCATATTCAGAACCGCAATTAGATGAAATATTAGAGTGATTTCGGAACATAGAGGAATGACATACTAACGATGAATCATTACTTAAGCCCGATTGTGATAAACATTTCCAAGAGAATTTCTCTAGAGACATTGATGGCAAATTTATCGTTAAGCTTCCTTTCGTTCACAGTCCAGAATTGCTGGTTGATTCATCATTTTTAGCAAGGCGAAGATTTCTAATGCTCGAAAAACGACTCAATAACAATCCAGAAATTTGTATGCAATATAAATCTTTTATGAAGCAATATCAAACGCTACAAGCATACTCCCTGACGTCGAAGGTAGCCCAGAACTGTCTGGCATCTTTAAATGAGATGGCTGATCAGTTCAACATCCGCTTGACGTGGGTGCTAGGGCATTTCAATATCGCAGGGAATGTAAAGATAGATGAGTTGGCCCGTAAGGGTACAGCACGCCTAATAACCCAAAGCAGGCGGGATATAAAGATACCACTTGCTTCATGTAAACTGCTGCTTCAGGAAGCAGCTATAAAAGAAACGAACGTCAGATGGTCTAACGCCAGTTCGTTGTAATAACCAGGCAGATCTGCCCTGGACTTGACCGGTCCAGATCAGGCCAACTGATATCGCTTCGACGGAACCATATTGGTATGGTCGTGGAAGCTATAACGGGACATTTTCTCATTGGGATACATGCGGACAGACTGGGTGTCCGAGCCCACGATTTCTGCCGCAGCTGTGGTGATGAGGAGGTGGAGGAATATGTGCCTTTGCGTAAATGGTGTTCCAAAATTCTGGAGTTTCTTAATGATATTTCAGAAGACGATCGTGAATCGTAATATCTCATAGATGAAAAAACTGGTATGAAAACTATAGGCATCCAATTTCCGGCCATTTTTGTGTCAACATTAATTTAGATTCTGCAATTAACTCAACTGCCACTAAACGAAAAATCATATCCCAAGTTGCAAAGATTTTTGATCCTCTTGGATTAGTGTCTCCAATAGTGGTAGTGGGTAAATTATTATTACAAAAGTTAAGGTCATTAAAGGTTAGCTGGGATGAAGCTCTTCTAATAGCATACTATTTTTTTTTTTTTTTAAAGGACTTGGCATAGACACTTGGCATACCATACTTATTGGGCTAATTTTCTAAGAACTAAGAAAAAAGTCTTCTCAACGATATTCTTAGACGTTGCACAGGCCTTTGATAAAGTTTGGCACGAAGGACTTAACTATAAGTTAAGGACTGTACTACCAATGCAATTCACTACAATATTAGAATCATACTTGAAAGATAGATTCTTTAGAGTAAAATTAGACGATTCCTATTCTGAATTGAAAGAAATCAAGGCAGGAGTACCGCAAGGCGGTGTATTAGGTCCGGTCCTATACCTATTGTACACTAATGATCTCCCTGTATTAGAAAACAACACTGTGGCGACCTTTGCTGATGACACGGCAATCTTAGCTGTTGGAGATAGCAACGAAGAATCAACTCAAAGTTTACAGTTAGCTATTACTCAAATACTTAACTGGACCAAAAGATGGCGAATTAAACTTAACGAAACTAAATCAGTTCACATCAATTATGCAAACAAACGACTCGAACATATTCCGGTTACAATTAATCAAGAAATAATACCGTATGCCAACACGGCTAAGTATCTTGACAGCATGACACTAGATGCAAAACTACGATGGAAAGCACACGTCAAAAAGAAAAGTGAAGAACTGGGGCTTAAATATAGAAAGATGTATTGGCTGATAGGAAGGAGCTCCGCTCTATCAACATACAACAAACTTCTATTATATAAACAAATATTAAAACCGGTTTGGACTTTTGGTATCCAACTTTGGGGTTGTACCAAACAGAGCAACGTAGAAATCATCCAAAGATTACAAAACAAAGTATTAAGGAACATCGTTGATGCACCATGGTATGTTAGAAACAGAGACCTCCGTAGGGACCTTAAATGGACACTGTTTCAAAGGAAATCCAAAAAAATGCAGTGAGACATAGGCAAAGGCTCGAACAACATGTTAACACTGAAGCAACTAAGCTGTTAAACAACACAGATATTGTTCGCAGGCTCAAACGAACTGAACCTTTTGAGCTGGTGTAATTGCTAGTGTAAACAGCGTAATGCTGATCGAAAAACACTATAACGATGTGGTTTAATTCAATTTATCAGACCCTATGGATCACCAGTGGGAAGAAGGCATAGATTAATACAACATAGTAAATTAAGTTAGAATAAAATTACTCGTTAGTCCAGATGACTAGATTGTAATAATTGTTTATTTAAAATATTTAAATAAAATTGAAAAAATAAAAAATTAAAAATTAAAATATTATAAAAAACTGAAATCGAGCAGTATCGTTGGTATAGGAATCGGCGGTTCAATCGATATTCTGACACGAAATGCAAGATATCATTTTACTTGCTATTTAAAATTCAGAGTGATTTTGGGAAACCCGTACGAGAAAAGCCTAGGAACGAAAATTGTAAATCAAATTTGATACGTACTAACATATTTGGTAAAACTATAAGTTAAACTTTCCGAGACATGCTATTCACCGAATTGTTAATCCAAAACTCGTTCTCGAATAAAAGCATTTCAGCGAAAGAAGAACGGGACTAAATTAAACAAAATGTTGAATCCATAATTTTTTTAGCTTTGTGTGAATGTTAGTATGAAGTTACCACGGTCAATTTCCGAAGACGCGTAATATAGGATTAACTAGACTTATATGTCTGTTGTTTTATTAAGTAATTCTGGAAAACTTGCAAAGTTTTTTCGGTAATCATTCCGTGATCTTCTCGCATTGTAAATTTTTTCAAATTTGTTCACCTGGGAAGTTCGGTAATTAAGAGTGACACACGTATGTGACTTCAAAAAACATGAAACCCGTTATAGAATCTGTAAAGTGTAGTGTTTCACACAATACCCCAATAGATCGAGTTAAAAACATATATTTATTTTGGCAATAATTGTTTTGCCGCCCCAGAAATGGCCACACAATATTTTTGTGATTCCAGGCTCTTAACCTATTTGTGGACACACAAGCATTACATCTAAGCCAAATTTCAAGTGTCTGGACAACGAAGTCACATCATTTAGATTTCTTTTTATCGTTTTATATATATTTTGTACGAACCAAATGTTTTATCAACATTATGGATTGTTCGTCGTTTGACCACATCCCAAGAATACTCCTTCTAGAATGACTACCAGTGGCGTGGTTCACAGCAGAAAATTATATGAAAAATCTAGGAGTGAGTCACAAATTTTATATTTGTTAACAAACCTAGTAAGTTTTAATATAGAAAAATAATCGGTCACCCAAAATAATCTTTTTGCAAAATGCAGACTTTTTCTCGAACGGGACGCTAATTTAGAATTTAAAGAATAATTGCATCTTATTTATTTATTTATTATTTATATAGGATTAAAACTAAGTTATAAAAAGTATTTAAATATTTTAAAATAAAAATTAAACAATAAAACAAGCTTATGATTTAAATACAAATAGTATGGCATGCAGTGATGAAATCATCTTATCAGCTTCTAATCCGTTAAAACTTTTGTTTCTATATGCTTAAAAAATTAAAGAGAATTAGGAAATATCTGTGATCACAAAGGATCAGAATTGATTTTACCATCGAGAGTAATATACTAAAATTAAAGAAACAGTGGGGAAGCTTCTATAAAAAACTAATTTAAAAATACAATTCTAAAATCGACAGAATTTAAAATAATTCAGATTTGAATTTCAATCAATAAAATTTAGTTTCAATTATGTATAACTAAAAAACGTAAAAGGAATGTGGTTTCAAAGTGTGAAAGAGAGTTTCAATATCATTTACTTCCATTAGCCATGATTTAACACCCTTCAAAAAGGTCAAATAAACAGGTATTTGTTTTAAAATACGGCGGATTTAAAATGAAGCTACCTAGCGCTAGATGGCAGCACAAACACAAATTTTTTTTGTTTTTTAGAAATTGCGATCTGTCAAACGTCAGCTGTTAAAATTTCACCCAAATTCATCGATTAGTTTATTTGTTGTAGTCGTTTGAAGTAAGCAACTTTTGTGTTTCTTGAAAAATGGGAAAAAACGAATTTCGTGCAGTGATTAAACACTATTATTTGAAAGGGAAAACGGCGAAAGAGACAAAAGAAAAGCTCGATAAACATTACGGTGAGTCTGCTCCGTCAGATTACATAGTAAAATATTGGATTGCTGAATTTAAACGCGGCCGAAGAAGCACTGGAACAATACCATCAACAGGAAGGCCAAAAGTTGTTACTGAAGAAAATATCAAGAAAATCCTCGATATCGTTATGAATGATCGCCGAGTCAAGTTGCGTGAGATTGTTGAAATGGTAAACATATCATATGAACGTATGTTCCAACATTTTGCATGAACATTTGCATATGAAAAAGCTATCGGCAAGATGGGTGCCGCGTTTGCTCAGTGTCGAACAAAAACGAGTTCGACAGACCACTTCACAGCGGTGTATTGGACATGATAAAGCGTAATCCTGATGATTTTTGGCGTCGATTAATTACTGTTGATGAAACTTGGGTCCACCACTACACACCTGAAACCAAAAATCAATCGAAACAATGGGTGGAAGCTGGTGGAAGTGCTCCGAAGAAGGCAAAGGCAGTGAAATCGGCGTGAAGAACGCACCGGTTCACACAGCATTAGATACGATGCTAAAATTACGTGAAATACACTTCGAATTGGTTGATTATCCACCTTATAGTCCAGATTTAGCTCCTAGTGACTTTTTCCTGTTTCCAAACTTGGAAAAATGGCTCGCAGGACCAAGATTCATCTCAAACGAAGAGTGATTACCGAAACTAACGCGTATTTTGAGGGGTTCCCGAAATCGTATTATTCAGATGGTATAAAAAAGTTGGAATATCGTCTTACTAAGTGTGTCGAAGTAAAAGGAGACTATGTTGAGAAATAAATGGTTTTTGGCAAAAAAAATGTTTGTTTTCCTACTTAGGTAGCTTCATTTTCAATCCGCCCTCGTATCTGATAGCTGATTATAAATTTTAGGCGCCACAGAGCTAAAAAAATGTTTAAAATGCTCTTTTCTTGGTGGTGGGCAATTAACGTGGTTTGCATTACGTAATGTATAGTTAGTTACTAAAAAAAGAAAATTTTTAAAACTTTATAAACGTATAAATGTCTTAACGGAAGAATGTTTAAATTTTTAAATAAAGGTAGGATAGAAGTTAATCGTGGTTTGCAACATATCGTTCTCATTATAAAATTTTGTGCAACTATTAGGGCCTTCAAATTGGAATAGTAAATTCCACCCCAACAAATTAAGCCATACTGAAATTTTGACTGCACAATGCCAAAATACATTGATCTAAGTTCGGATTCAGGACAAATATTACGTAGAAGGTATAATTGTCTATTACAGACTAACAAATAATTTTGTAACGACTTAACATGACTCTTGAAACTAAAACGCTTATCGATTGTGACTCCTAAGTATTAAAACGACTCAACTACATCTAAAACTTTACATTAGTCTGAATAGTTTTACATCTAGTATTTAAACAGTCTGAGGAATGATATACAACATCAGTTGGATTAGACACGACTCCAGATAATTTAATATATAGAATATTCGTTTTAGAACTGAGAACCATGTAGTGTAGGTCAAACCAGCGTCTCAGAATTCGAAAATCGTTATTAATCTTCTGGACATTGATATCACTATCCCTGGAGCTACATACCATCCCTACATCATCAGCAAAGCCAACCGAATGCCCATCTAACATTAGTTCGAAAAAAGAATTAATATAGATCAGGAATAAGATAGGTCCTAAGACTGATCCCTGTGGCACTCCACACTTAATTTTTCTAAATTCACCAATACAATTCCCAATATTTTCCGCCTGCTGTGTATCAAAAAGGTAAGACAGAAACCATTCGTTTGTAATGCTGCGTATCCCTGCTTTATCTAGCTTCAATATAATAATAAATTGTGATCAACAGTGTCGAACGCTTTTGTAACATCTATAAAATTTACTGCAACAGATTCATCGTTATTTAAAGAAAATATAATTTGGTTTGTTAGTTCTAGCAGAGCATTTTCAGTACTTTTCCCAACTCTGAAACCAAATTGGCTATTTGAAAAAACATTGAATTTTGTCAAAAAGGAAAGTAATGTTTGCTTAATTATTTTTTCAAATAGTTTAGAGAAATCGGGAAGCAGAGAAATTGGTCGATAGATACCCAAACTAAGTATAAATTGTCGAAAAACCTATTCCTATTGTATTTCCGCAACGAGTGGCAATATGCTGCGATTAACCCAAAAATGGCGTTCGTAATTAGACCGTATATTTAAATATGAAGTTGGTGCCATTGTTACAGTGAATGAATTGCGTTATTGAACGATGCTAACTGATTATTGGGTTCCTATAATCCAGAAGTTCTCTGCTCGTCTCGAAGAAGATCAAATTATATTATGTAGGGAACATTTTTACCGGTTTGCAACAAATCTATAAGCAATCAACGAAAATTTTCGTTAATTTGATCGTTTCGGAATCACTGATATGTAAATATACTTTATTTGTTGTTTCTTAATGTGTATAGCCCTACCCTAGAGTGAATCAATTACATTATAGAATTGTCAATACACTATACTTAATTTGTTGATATGTATTGTAATAGACTTAAAGGTATATATCCACCAAATCGGCCATATTTATGTATATACTTTGTATGTATAGAAATATTGATTCCAATTCAATTTATATTTCTACCTTTCGCCTATTTTACTATTAATTTTGTGGAAACATGATGCTATATTCAATCAATTAATATGGTTGAGTGAAACTTATCGATTTTCATTGAAATAATAACAGAATATGTATAAGAGAAAAAGAAGTTTAAACTTTCTTAGAATTTTTTTAAAAGACCATCATGATGATAACATAATCCGTGGCTAAAATAACAATAAATAAATTTTATTAATGCCGTGTGTTAATTAAAAATGGAGAAACCACCTTCTCTTTAACTTTATATGTGTGATGTTTTTAACTTCTAACATTAAATGAAATTATACTTTTAAATGAGTTTGCGCCACACAATTGCTGATAAAGTAATATTCAAAACTTGCCAATATATTTAGTATCTAAATTCGTATAAAACGTATAAAACTTCGTAATTTGTGGGTAACAACCTAATCATATCTCTATATGTAGCCATATGTTTGCACAAGCAATACATTTACAAACGCAATTTCCTAAAAATTGGAAGGTCTGTGGTCAAAATTTCATATTATAAACTTTGATGTTGTTGAAAAATGATTGTACATATAATAAAGGGCCGTTTTCATGTACATATATGGCTACGAAATCTTATGGGTACTTCCATCTGGAAATATATCGTTCTATCACACGTAACAGTTTAATATTGTTAAACGTACAAAAGTAAACATAATTTCCTTTCTTTTCCACAATTTCCAATTATACAATACCAATAATGAAAGCCACCCCCAGTTTCCTTTTTATAAAGTTATTTCTCTGTAATTGTTATACAGCCATTCCTCGCGAAGTCAAACAATAAATAGACATTTACGGAGGCAAGGTGTCCAATTATTTTGAAGGATTTAATTTTATCATTGGAGGTGATTTCAATGCAAAAAATACTTTCTGGGGGTCAAGATTAACAACTCCAAAGGGTAGAGAACTATACGCCGCTGGTCGAGCTTACAATTGTGAATTTCATTCAGGAGGAAAACCAACGTACTGGCCTACTGACACAAGGAAAACTCCGGATCTAATTGATTTCTACATTACAAGAGGTATATCCGAAAATCACATTTTTCTAGAAAATAGTGAAAGTCTTTCATCGGACCACTCGCCTGTCATTATGACTGTTAGTTCCACGATTTTATCAAGGATAATCCACCTAGACTAACAAATAACAAAACCAATTGGGAATTATTTAGGAAATTGGTTGAAGATAACACCGATCTTCTTATACCAATCAAGGATCCGGTTCAAATAGAAAATGATGTGGAACTATTAATCAATAATATATAACAAGCAGCATGGGATAGTACCCCTGTAATCCAAAACAAGGAGCGTAATAATTTCATTTATCCAGTCGAGATCAGGGACTTGGTTAATGAAAAAAGGAAAGCAAGGAAAACATGCCAGAGAAACCGAGCACCACAAAGCAAAATAATTTTTAATTACCTCTGCAATAAGCTTAAACAAAGAATTAGAGAACTAAAAAATGAATCGGTCACCCGTTATCTTCGTAGTGTTACAGACACTAAAGAAACTGAGTATTCTCTATGGAAAGCTACAAAAGCATTAAAAAGACCAAATTATCAAATACCGCCAATAAAAAATGATGAGGGAAATTGGGTAACAGTGCCAAACAGAAAGCAGCACCGTTCGCATCTCATCTTGATCTTGTTCCAACCATATGCTAGACAATCAGCGTATGAAAATATGATACCAGTGCACAAGGAGGATTGTAGGAGGAAATACCACCTGTAACTCTACGAGAGTTGAAAAATGAAATTAACCATAACATAAATACGAAAAAATCTCCTGGCTATGATTTAATTACAGGTGAAATAGTGAAGGCACTTCCTGAGAAAGGGGTGCGAAAACTTCTTCATATAATCAACGCTTCATTTCGACTGAAATATGTACCTCTGCAATGGAAAGTAGCAGAAATAATTATTATACCAAAGCCGAACAAACCATCTAATAATAAAAAGTCATATAGGCCAATTTCTCTGCTTCCAGTACTTTCGAAAATTTTTGAGAAACTGTTATACAAAAGGATGAAACCTATAATACTTGAGAGAAAGCTAATACCACCACATCAGTTCGGATTTAGAGAAAACCACTCCACCATAGAGCAAATTCACAGGATTACAAGTATTATTGAAGATGCACATGAAAATAAGAAAATATGATCAACAAAATTTCTGGATGTAGCACAGGCCTTCGATAAAGTATGGCATCCTGGATTGGAATACAAAATGCATCGAGATTTGCTAAGAGAATACTTTCAGATATTGAAATCTTACATTGATAACAGATATTTTCGCGTTAGATGTGAAGAAAAATTTTCCAAGCTAAAGAGGGTATCTGCAGGGGTTCCCCAAGGTAGCGTGCTAGGGGCAGTGTTGTATTTACTTTACACAAGTGATTTACCAAACACAAGCGGCACAACAATAGCAACATTTGCGGACGATATTGCAATTTTAGCTACTGGTTATAAAGTAGACGAAGCAACCAGAAAACTGCAACAGGCTACGAACCAACTTAGTAACTGGACCAAAAAATGACGCATTAAACAACTACACATTAAATATAGAAATATGTATTGGCTAATTGGAAGGTATTCAGAGCTGTCAATACCTAATAAGTTGCTACTATACCAACAAGTTTTAAAACCTATATGGACTTATGGTATTCAGCTTTGTGGCTGTACTAAGAAAACCAATATTAAAATAATACAAGCTTTTCAAAATAAAGTGTTACGTGGAATAGTGAACGCTCCTTGGTACATAAGAAACGATAACCTACATAGGGACCTCCGGATGGAAAACGTCAGCGAAGAAATAACAATTCATGCGAAGAAACACATACAACGGCTTGGTCAACATGAAAATGTTGAGTTACGTGGTATGCTGAGTAACACAAATGGAGTACGAAGGCTCCAAAGAAAGAAACCACTGGAATTGGGAAGACTACAATAGGGTGGCCAAATTTTTAGAGATTAACTAATGGGTTATATCTCTGCAAATTGAACATAAGAAAGATAGACAAATTACTAGATGATATCTGTAATCAGTTGTAATATTTAAAAAAAAATTAAAAAAATAAAAAAAAAAATTGTTTTCATCGTAAGACCCGTGAAAGTACCTTTCTAGCAAATTATCTCGTGTTTTTTTTTGTATACAGTTTTATTGAATAAAGTTAATTTATTTACAAGTTATTTTAATTTAAAATCATAAAAACTATCAGAATTGGATAATCGACGGGCTGCGATGTGGTTGTTACCAATGCGGACAAAGTAATAATAATCGTGAGTTCCCTTGATGGCTTTTACAGAATCAACTTTTTTTGCTAGTGATCGTGTCATTTTTCTGTACTCTTGATTTGTACAAACCGTGACTTGCCTTGTATTGACACAGGTGGTAGAAGTTTATTTTTATTTTTGTTTTGTATATTTGGTCAATCCCGAAATGAGCTAATTATACATTTATCAGTCCTATAATCGAGTTTTAAATTTGATATAGGAAAGTCAAAAATAAAGGGTTTTTGGCTGAGAAAAATATCGAATCATTCGTTTTCCGTTCCTATAATTCGATTATTAATAATACATAAGCATCACGTATGGGACCGTTCGAAAAGAGTAGAGTTTGTTGTATATTCGACGGGATGCTTCTTACCCTATATCATTTTGTGATTAATTTGAAACTTTTTTATTACAATCAGTAGGTAACTTCCAGCCGAACTAGGACGTGCATTTTTGATTGTTCATCACCTTTACATCGGTGGTTTAATCAGATTTTTATATGAAACACTGGAATTATTTTGAGCAAACATATATCATGATGAATTCAAATATTTAACTCATGAAATTTGATTTCTTTGAATTTTATTAAATGGTAAAGATATATTGGTCAACAAAATTTTGTAACAAGGAAGTACTTAGTAGTTTTGAAAACCCTATCTACCCTCATTACAAAACCATATTTATTTTAATTTGATCTTAACATGAAATTTCCGTTGGAAAAGATTCAATATGACTAACACAAAATTTGTGCTGATTTTAAACTTGTTGCCCTTCTTTAACGATTACTGCTTGGATATTCAAAATTCTGTTGTTTTACTTGTGAATGGGATAGTAGGGATAGGCAAAATCATTATGTTAAGAAAGACTGACTCGAAAATCTCTTACTCTAGGAAAGAACAATTTTAAAAATGCCCTAGTACAACCTGATGATGTATTTTTATCTCAGAAGTGAGCTTGTAGATAATAGGAACAATGACTGGGTACATTGTTCTATTCCCCCCATGCTAATTATTATTTTACTTTGAAAAGGTGGAATATCTGTTAATTACTCTATACATATTTGGTTTGTGAAAAGTTTTAGTAAATCTTTCTGCAGGTAGTTTTTTATTGCTTTTTTAAGTATAAAAAGGTAATTTTTAAGCACATCTATTGCAGGTTTTATGTCAACTATCTGCCGGTTTTATGATGTTACATAGTTAAGACCACAATGACCGAAACTATAAAAACTCAATCACTAAAGGTGAGTTTGCGAGGTGGGTTCCCTAGATTATTCCCTAGCTATTTACATCCGAGATCTAAACCAATAAAATCACCAAAAAAGTTCATCCATAATTTCAAGTTAAATAGCTTGGGTAAATATTCCTTAAAGGAAAATTATAGATTGTAATTGGTAATTGTACTGAAATGCTAAATTCCACCCTAACTTGTTATGACGTTTTATTATATAAATTCGAACGCGTCGAGTCTCCATCATGTGAAATGGCTTGTTGGAAAGGTATTTTCACGTGCTTTGCAATGAATATAAATAAAACGACGAGTAGTTTGATTTTGTAAATACTTAAGATACACCAATTTAAAGATGTCAACTTTCAAGTTTCCGACAACGCGGAACTTCGCGTATTTTGACCCCACCGAGTTATTACATAAATTATATTTGTTTTATCGAGACTAACAATCTCCCCGAATTTCAAAATAATTGGAGACCATGCCTCCGGATGGGCGTTTCATTTCACGTGGAATGGCTGTATATATATATCTATATATACAAATGTATATACTCGCTTATATATTTTTTATTATTCCATTTGATTTATGGTTTCAATAAAAATTTTAGTTAGGGGATTTCTTATTTATTTATTTTGTGTAAATGATTAATATTTTAATATACTAAATACAACATCTCACTATAGTTGTTTTTATTCCAAATTTTAGCATTCAAAATATTTAAAAATTCAACTGGTTGATGTAGAATAAATTTACTTTTTATATTTTTTGAGATAATGGCAGACACTTTTGTCGAAATAATATATTAAATTGAAAAACTACTAGCCTATAGTAAAAAAAGCACTTTGCGAATTAAACTTTTTCTTTAAGCATGAAAATATGAAATTTTCTCATCACTAACTTTCTATATTTTATTTTATTTTAAATATCATAAAGCACACATGAAAGCAAAACTTTTTTTTTTGTATCAATTTCATCACTTGCTTTACACCACCACCGATTTTATACATCACATGATTAATTTTCTTTATTTTTATTCCTACACATTTCATCTATTATGTTACAATATAATCCAATAGTGGAAACATACACAAAAAATTCAAATATTTGTTCTAAATCAAATTTTAAAAAAAAACCAAATTAATAACTAAAGAGTGGCTTAAATAGAATAAATAATTTTTATTTCTCAACAATTTTGCTGTTAAACAAGTTGCGAAGAAAAATCAGCACCGATATTTTTATAAATACGGTGGCGATACACCCGAGCTTGCTAAAATAAAATTTTATACTAACATCATTTTTATCACATACATTTTACGATAGCAGAGTCTTCTCAAAGTGAAGGAAACGCTAGAAGAGTAAACCTATGTACGTATATTCATATATGTATTATGTACATGCGCTGGCTTTATTCTTGTTTTCAGCATATTAAAAGCTCTCTCTCTCTCTCTCGTTTATAATGGAGGGTTGTATTAAACTGAGAATGTATCATTATAATAAATAAAATCCATTATGAAAAATATCCCCTTAAATTCCGTTATAACGCTTATTAGGGTTGGTCTAGCATGTATGCAATTCTCATATTATGGCAAAATTAATGATTTGCCATTCATATTTTATCGTTTGTATTATCTGTATCTGATGTACTATAGCAACATTTTCTTGTATTTTCATCACAAAATCATAAAATAAGCAGAAATAAAATAAACAACTGTATTGTTATTAATTTTCTACAGTAATTTTAGTTAAATATGTATTGTCGAATTATTATTTATCAAATTCTATCAGTGCTGCTTTGAACAATTTGCGGAATGTGATAAATTTAAAAAAATATGCAATAGTTCAAACTATTCTTTTAATAAAATCGGATATGAATCACATAACATAACATTTTATTATATGTACATTGTTTGCAATTGATTGAGTTATAATTATCCAAAGTGCCCTTAAAATCGGTAGTAATAGTAAAAAGTTATTAAACATGGAACGGTAAAAAGAAGAAAGAGCTGCTCACAAAAATGAGAAACATGGCACAACTATGATAAAATCTTTACAAGGTTATAACTTCCATTAAAAACAATCCGGGGATCTCGGACTAAGGCCGTGCCATAAAATTTGCCTCCTTGGTAAGAGGAATTCCAGATAACCAGAACTTATTCGGTAAAAAACATACCGGACTGCTCTATAACCAAGTTTTAACATTTAGTAAATGTGTTTTGATGAATGACAAATTGCAGGTCAAAAATTGGATGTTGCCAAAAATCGTAGCAACGTTCCCGCTAAACATAAGCACTTCAAGTTAGCATTATGATTTGGCATAAAGTGGTTTGCAGTTATGGACTCAAGAGCAGGTTTTATTACATACTCCACAATGAAATCGAATGTACACATAAAAGAATGGACTACAGAAACGTATTTCACTTCATTGGCCTGTATAAAATTACTGTGCAAGTTTAAGCGTGAATTCCATGGGAAATTTTGTTACTGAGCTTATTAATTTTACAGAGAGAGAGTGATAGAAACAATATTCCATTATAGTTACTAAGACAAAGAATTTATTTATTTTAGTTTTTGTTAGCAAAGTATTATAGTTAAAATTTTAACAGCGTAACAACAAAAAATATTTTATGAACGAATATATGTTCGATTTTTATGTTTGGTGTTATATGGATAAGTATATAGTTCAAATGTTTCAATTTGACTCGAACAGATGACGGGGTTTTCTTTAAATTCGTATGAAAAAAAATTGTAATAAGATATAATTTGAGGAATCGGGTCTACTTACGAGGTAGTCGTTTACAAATGAAATGAATGACATTTTGCAATAAAAGAAATCTAACAACCGATTATGGTGTGCGGCAACCGGAGTGAAGTTTCTAACAAAAATTCAAACAAACTGTAACTGCTGGAAAACCCATTTTAAATCCTCCGTTTGGGCAATTTTCTTCTATGACATGTTCCCTAACGATAGGCCTATTAGACCTATATAGCGAAATCTTGCCCAAATCTCCGAGAGTGTCTTTTTATTCGTTAACATCTATAAAGTTATAGATAGTGAAAATGTTAAACCCGATTTCAAATCGTTCGCTTGGTAGTTTGTTTCTACCTAATGTTCCCTTACAACAGGCTTAATTAAATTTTTATGTGTTGTTTGTTTTGTAATGACTTCCTAATTGAATTTCCCAGTTTCTTAATGTTTTATAGCGTGTGTGAATATCGTGTTTTATATAATATTTATTATAATTTTCGTTTTTTTTTATAATTATTATATTGCCATAATTATGTAAAAAATCACTTAAAGAAGTAAAACACTTTCTTTAAATTCTCATTTAAACATGGCGGAATTTACCAATCCATATTTATTTCAATTGGATTCTAATGGAATTTGCTTTCTGTAAATTTTTTCTAATTGAAACCACCACGCGTATACGTGTTATTTTTGGTGCGTTTTTTTATTAACAGAACTTCAAGTTCTATAAGAACATCGGGAATAATACTGGGAAATTTTATTTAGTTTAACCAATATATTTAATTTAAGTTCTATTTATTTGAATAAATTTCAACTTCTAACTATATTTTTTGACGTCTATTGTGAAATAATACAGGTATCAAACATAAAACAATGAAAAATATTTGTTTAAAATATTTCCTTTTAAAATTTCCCTTTTTTTCGAGTTCGTGTACTATGAATTTATCGCGAACTTGAAAAAACCAATGTTTAATCCAGAACATTGAAAAATAAAGTAACAAATTACATTTGCACTTAAATTGTTGTACATGTGTTTATGTTTACCGAGATAGATATACAATTTTGTCTGATATGATTTTTTGTCTCATCTCACACTCATATTATATATTTTTATCTTACTCTAATTTTACTGAGCAGTTTTTCAATGGAATTCAAACTTCAGTAGAATCGACTAAACTATACATTATAGTCGATTGTTTTTGTTCCATCAATGAATAATTTAAAAAATAGTTATATCATATAACAATCGTCATGTTTATTATTTTAGTAGAAATGTTGCATACTAAACTGGCACAGAATTCCTATACTGATTTACTTACTCCAAACTGCTCTAAAGGCGCAATATATTCGTATAAAGCTAATTAATTCAATGATATCTAAAAGGACCTGAACCAAGGTTGACGAGCTATTCAAATATTTGGCAATAGTGAAAAGAATGCCGAAGAAGAATGATTAACCTAATAAATTAAAAAGTGTATACAGCAATATCTATCAATATTTTTAAGATTTTTCCTGTGTCTGGATCAAACAAATATAAAATAAAGCTAAATTAAATTAAAATTTAAGAAAACAAAACGTTAGAACAAATTGCCGAAATAATTAAAAAACCAAAATGTTCAAAGGATGGTTCAAAGTTACTATAAAGAGACACGATCTCTTGTATCTAAATTTAGATTTGGACGACCATGTAAGTTGATTGTGAACTTGTAAAAATAGTCAAGATTAGTCCGATAAAAAGGACTGCAACATTAGCCTTCAAGCTGACAGTAAACTATCAAAAAACAGAAACGCAATATATTGCACAAACACTAGTTGAGAAGGCGTTCCTCGAAGAAAACCACTTAGTTCGAAAGTAAATCGAAAAAACGTTTATTATTCGCCAAGAATCATTTAGAAATAAAATGTTAATATTAAATTTTGATACATCCGTAAAGATCACTTTATCCCAAAACTTTGGAATATGGGTTTTTAAAAGCTTTGGGTTTTTAATTATTAGTTAATATTTATGCTGTGTACTTCAATCGACTAAATTGACTAACTTAACTAAACTCAGATTAGTTAATGCAATTTATTTATAGATGTCACTAGTATAAAGGTCATTTTTGTCTACATACATAAAATAAAACATCAAATTCGTTAATTATAAAAAAATGAATAAAATTTTATCAAGAAATTTAAAAGTATATAGTATATATAGACCTTTTATAAAGTATATATAGACCTTTTAATATAAATTAATATTTTTAATTAAAATTGTGATACGGCCGTTTCATGTACAAAAACACTTTTTATTTTTAAAAACGTGTGCTGCAATGAAAGTAATTCAATTTATAGTATAATAATAATAATTGTTGAGATTATACCACATTTGTTCAAAATTAGATACTGAAATTTACAAGCAGGTATCGAAACTGTTTGTATCAGCAGACTCTTTAAATGCATTTGTGTAATTTCTTATTGTGGAACAACTGTAGTGAGATTCCGAGTTGCGGTTTTTTAGGTAGCTTGAGGTTATATTAGGTAGCTTGAGGTACTTGGAATAATAGATGGATGCCGTATATAAATTGTAATTCTAACTTATTTACATATAGGAAAGACATATACAACTTTACAAATTAGGTACTATCCTGGTTCTGTTCTCACCAGAGAGTGTTATGCAACAGTATACTTTATACGCGAACATTTTGAATATAGAAATATTTAAAGTATTAATAAACGAAACCATCGGAAATTCAAGTGGCCACGACATAACCCGCTGTTACAGGGATTGCTATCGGGTTACACAAAATATGTATAAATCAAAAAAAAAAATATATAAATTTACATTTTTTGGTAAAAGCATAGACTCATAAAATAAAAATGTGGATTTAATTAACAATTCAGTTTTCGATTATTTCTAAAATAATAACAAATCATTGTATCATATAAATAATTAATTCTAGATACCACGCCACGACTCTCAATATGTTAATTATTACAAAATTAATTTCAATTCATTAATTTTAAAAACAAAAAAACATTCATATTGAATGTGCTCGCCATATACACAACACACTCGTAATTTTGTTTAATCGCTATCACTTCCGGATAACTGAAGTAAATTTAACATCGTGTCTAACATCATCGTGTTTAACATCAATCCTTTTTCACTGGCTGATGTCGATGATGTATTCTGGTCGCATAATCTCGAAGTAGGGTCAAGTGAAAGCTCTTGGTTCTACTTCATTCGTCCCCAAACTAGTAAGTGGTTCAAAGTACCTAAACTAATATATTATAAAAACATATTTACCATTGAAAATAATCCTATACTTTATATACCTATATACTCGTATGTACATTGTTCTTAAGTCAGAAACTAATACAACCACAATCTGGGGTTTCGACGGAATATGGGGTGTTACTTCCGACTCAATGGGAGCTCTTTGACGTGCTCCATGATTTTTTGAAAAATAAACATCGTCTTCATCCGAGCTATATTATTGACAGTAGTGGACCATCCTGCTCGTCGACTTGCAATCCTCCAATAGATGATCCAATAGATGAGATGGAGTATCCCGATTCGGATTGCGTAGAAGTTTTCCAGGAAAAATGCAGAAAACACACAAAAAAGGATTTGATTGAAATGGTTAAAACAACTACGGACGACATTCGTAAAAGCGTTCGAATCATTGAGAAAATTTTAAAGTTTGCAACTGAGAATATGTTTCCCAATGCAAAATTACCAGAACTTGAGTAAACCATTAAAGAAAATTTGAAAGCAAACGATAACTGATATTGGATATAAGAATGGATAACTGATAAAATATTGTGATAAATGAAGGTAACACATACATTTTAGTTAAATTTTTGTATTTTAATAAAATGATCATTTTTTGTTATTATTATTATATTCTCGAGCATAACTCATCCCGAAACTCCATTGCATCTATATAGTACCTGGGATTGCTTTCATAATTGTCTGTCGTCAGCATTGGCTCAAAATCAGTGAAATCACCAGATGCTAAATAAATATTATGCATGGCACAGCATGCGCACACCACCTGAATGTATCTTTTCACTTCCAACTCAATGCTTATCGATCGCCATCTTGCCTTTAGTATACCAAATGTCTGCTCAATAGTAATACGGGTGGAAATGTCCTCGGTTGGACATGTAACGGTTCTGTATAATTGGCAAATCACTAACCTCGTTGGTCATGTACCGAACCCGGATAACTAACACACATATTTATTATTTTATAATCTGCATCGCAAACCGCTTGCAGTTGAATAGAATAATCCAATTTTCTATTAATGTATTGGTCCGTTTGATTGGGAGGACATTTGATTTTAATGTGACATCCTTCGATGGCACCTACCGCCTTATTAAATATTTGCGAACGAGCTTTAAGTGCATATTGAATGCCAATAAAAAAATTACTTCAATTTGGCACGATATAAGAGATAAATTTATACTAAAATTTTTTTACCGAATTTTTTGATATACGTTGAGTATGACATGCAGCCTAAATAACGCCATTTCTTCTTAACTTTCTCTAATCATCCACATTCAATTGCGCTACTAATACAACTTTTCTATAAAGAAATATTATAAAACTATTCTTATAATACACTTACCAAATAGGTTCTCTATCAAAAAGTTTGCCTGTGCTTTCCTGCACTCAGTAATCCTCTCAAAACGGATGAACATTTCACAGAAAAGTTACAAAAGGAGTATCATAATCAGTTCGATGTGAAATTGGAAAAATTAGGTATTAGATGTGTTACTATATTCTCCATAGACTATATGCATTGCGTATTACTAAGTGTTATGCGGCAAATGCTCAGCTAATTTCTAAAAGAATAAAGAAGCTATTTTCCTTAAAAACAAATGCGATAACTGCTGTAGAATTTGCGCGAAAACAACGTACATTCGACAAAATAGAACATTGGAATTGTGACAGTCGGTTTAATTTGAAAATAAGAACCTTAAATCTATACGTAAGTGTAAGATGGTTATATTAAAATCAAATTTGGACTTTAGTATTAAAATTGATATTATGGTATTGGTAAGCTCTATAAAGCTCTATGCATACAAATATGTAGCATACAATTCCGATAGAGGCAAAAGCATTTGTATATATTAGTGATACTGATCTATCTTAATCCAGTGAACAATATTGGTAATTGGATGATGAGTTGTGTGTGTTCTTACCAATTGTATTCCATTTAACATGTACTTGTGTATATAGGTTGATGCAAATAAACCAACATTACTGATGATGATATACGTTATAGCGGAACATAAATTTATGAATCAACCCGATACTAGTTAGCAAGTATAATTATATGAGCTGTTAAATCGGCCGGGGAATTTCCGTTTAGTAATTATTTATAACTTCATTTATACGAGTCATATTTGCAAGTTACCTTAAACAGATAATTACCGCGCCTATATTTCCGTAATCTGACGGCCTTGTGCAAGATACGAAGGAAGCATATTTATGCTTGTATAATAATCTCAACAATTTGTAGAAGGTTAATATTTTTAGACAACAAGGGAATAAAAAGGTGCGAACCAATTTGATGAAAGTCTCATTGCAGTTAATTATTACCTTAAAAAAGTATTGATTTACGTATTATTACTAGAATTTATTTTTTCGTTGTTAATAATACTTAACTATTTCAACCCCCGTTCGGAACTATTTGTTCTATATTTTTTTGCATATGTGTTTAAAACTCTATATTTACAAATTTTTCTATACTTGTGAGAAGTGAATTTTTATATTATCTCTAAAAAAGGGTTTTCAATTTTCGGTAAAAAAAATAAAAGTAAGCGAGCAGTAAATTGAATCGAAAATTGATCGTTTTGGGAAAGCAATATTAAAATAAGGTTTACCAAAAATATATTTTTATTAACTTAAAAAAAAATAATCAAAACCTACGATTATAAAAACGTATACAATAAATAGTTATATTACGAACGTACCAACTGAATCTAGTTGGTATGCTGTTATGGCGTAGTCTTTATAAATAACTATTTTTAATTATTGTCTGTATTTGTTACAAAGTTATTGTGTTTTTTTATTAGTTGGTGATGATTCCGATTAGTTGGTGATCATTTTGACAAGAGTCAAATATAACCATGTACTATGTATATACGTACATTACATAAAATAAATACAAAAACCAAAAGATTTAGAGGACCGACTAGACCAGTTTTTTTTGGCATGGAGAAATTGATGTGGTTGTACCTATTGTTTCATATTTGATTTTTTTTTTGTAATTCATTTACGGTTGGCGTTTGATTAAGCAGTTGCTAAGTGATCACTATAGGGCAACCAAAAATACTCACTAAAAACCGGTTTTAAGCGCTTAAAATATGCTTTAAAAATATTGTTTTATGTATTTAAAATATGCCCTAGAAAAATAGAATTATATGTTTGGAAAATTATGTTCCTTGATAAAATTTTACAATAAGATGAGAAATACCTAACAAGAGAAGTAAAAATATAATAATAATTGCTCAAAAGTTTCTTTTATTTCAAAATGACGTTTAGAAAAATTAGCCTCAAAAAAATTCCACGCTCATAGAACTAAAAATATAAAACTACAAATAATTTATATTTTGGTTACAATAAATGATGAACATTTCACTAAGATTTCCAAATAAGAAGCTCTGCCTATTAGATCGGAAAACACTCTTGTACATAGAGAAACTTTTCTCGACATAAACTGAATTGATTCGTGCATATTTAAATGACAAATTCTGTTCAATGCTCCTTTGGGCCATTCTGTACTGATGTTCCCGTCAAACTCGCTGAAATTTTAGTTAATGTTGCGAATCCGTGGCTTTTTCGATTAAGGAGCTTAGCATTTTCTTAATATTGGAAGCTACCTCGTTTTCTATACTATTTATATTATTAACAGCACCAATCCGAATTTAGCTGAAATAAAGATCAAATCAGATCTAATTGTGCTGTCACATAACAGCTCCTTCTGCTTTTTTTTTTTTTTTTTTATATTTATTTATATTACGACTGAGGCTTGTACCCATTTAGTAATTTGTATTATTTGTATTATGCAATGTAAATTACTAAATCGGTACAAGACTCAGTCGTAATATAAATAAATATAAAAAAAAAAAAAAAAAAAAAAAAAAAAAAAAAAAAAAAACATAACAGCTCCTTCGAAATCCTAATTGAAGCAGCTTCGTCGTCGTCCAGCGCATCAAAGATACGAACTGCTTTTAAAAATAATTTTTTAACGTTGCGGATTAGGCGATCAACCATAACGTAATGGCCGCCAATTTTCTCACACAGACGATGAAGTCCATGAGCAATACAAGTAAAATAAATTATTTTAGAGTAAAATACTTGTATTCCCTGAGCCGCTTTTACCATGTATGGTGCAGCATCTGAAATGAACAACAAAATGGAATCTTTATAGGGAAAGTGTCACCTAACATTTTCATCGATTCATCAAAAAGCCGCGCAATGGTTGTATGATTCGCTCTTTCTAAGTGCGCAGTATTCAACAAAAAATTTTGTTGGCGTTCATTTCGTTTGAATCCAAAATACCAATTATGACATTGGCCACATATCTGCCGGTTGCTTCTTTTTATTAAATGTAAGTGCATTCATTTTGTTCATTTATTAACTGATGTAAAATTAAAAATCGCATGCAAAACACATATTAAACTTTGATGGTTGCAGATATGACAATCAATATTAGATTTGAGATCACCATTGATACCTAGATTATGCACTGTAAATATTTCAAATGTATTATGTATTAGAGATTCAAATTTGAATCGTACAAAATTTACAACATTAAATTAAAGAAGAGCGATGTTAGGTGTTGACTTGGGTCCCATTATCCTGTCTAATGACCTTGCTAGGCACTCACATAGTAAAACAAAAGAAAAATTGTCTGGCACTGATACAAGATATTTTTTCGTGTGAAACACCTCGCAACATCGCCAGTCCAATCAGGTGCTTGCATATGCAGATATGACATATGCGTGATTGGACTGAATAGCAACGGAGTGAGGGAAATATTTGAACCGCTTGTAGAGTTTTCAGCTTCTGTTGGACTCCAGATCAATGAGTCCAAAACGAAATACATGATTTCAGGTTATAGCGACAATGGCACACAACATTTTAGTAGTGGCCAATACACGTTTGAACGAGTGAGGAGATTCAAATATTTGGGCTCTCTTATCACTCACGATAACAGTGTGGGTGAGGATATTAAAGTGCGGCTGGCAGCTGGCAGCCATGCTTTATATCCTCTAAGGCCAATGCTAAAATCTAAACACCTAGTGCCGTGAAGCTGAAAGTTGGGCGCTGACGGATGAGTACGAGAGATGAAAGGAGAGCCACCATATGGCGCAGAGGTCGTTGCAGGCGACGATGGCTCCACAGTGTAGAGAATGACTTGGCTTCTTCAGATTATAGTATGAAGACCAAGCCCAAGATCGAAACCGTTGGAGCCAGATTGTTGACGCAGTAAGGGGCCAGTAATGGCCTTTAGAGACTGTATTATTAGTATTTTTATTTCTGCTAAAATACAGTAAATTTTTTTACCTACAGTATTTCTGCAATTTTCAGCAAAAACCCCACACATATTTTAATTAATTAATTAGTATTATATTTAATTATTGTGGTTGCAATAATCTGAGCCACCAAAAATAAAAAATATATGTACAATCGGAATCGATTGAATTTCATTTTTTTAATGTTTACAATCAATGTTAAAATATTGTCCCCTCGGGTTTAAGACATACAGGCTGCTATTGATTTCGTATCGATTGCCTATCGTTCCAAAAATTCCTCTGTAACGTACTCAAGCAAATACTTTCGTTTCATTATTTGTTGACACTTTTGTTATTTACGTTCAATTCGAAATATAAAACATTTCAAGTACAAACGTTGTACATATATCGAAATCCGAAATGATTAATTATTGATCAACAAGTGCTTCTCAAATAGCAGATTTGATTGATTTTCATTTAACTATAATTGAATTTAAACATGAGATACAATTCTTAATAATTTCATAAGAATTTTATTTACTGCGTAGAAACACAACACGTATGTGAAGTTAACCCAAAAAAATAATTTTCAGAATGTACTTTACTAAATCAAAAGTGTTTCATAGCAATCAGCACGAAAGTAAATTCTTTAATTTTGAAAGTTATAAATTAAGAGAATTAATTTGTTTATGTTTAGTTCATAACAAACTTTTCTAATTTATGTTTATTTTTAAATGATTTCATAATAAACAATTGCAAAATATTTTATCGGAATCAAAATTACTTGTGGTGTCAAAAGCGAATAAATAGAAATTAGAAATGCAACTACGTATATTCCAAGAGAACGATCATTTGAGTGATAGGTTTGATAGATATAGTGGCATATGGAACAGATATAATAGGGCCCTGATCACCGAATTTAAATATATGATTCCACAAAGTGTTCAAGGTTTGATTTGTCCATTATTAAATTTTAAAGTTTAATTTTTAAACAGGGATTGATAGATATAAATATAGGTATAAAGGGCTCATCTGGCCATCACATGAATATAGGGTTAGTCATTATTCGACGGTGAGGGAGCTATAATATCTGTTCCATATGCCGCTATATCTATCAAACCCTGCGAATTAAAATACCATGATGGACAAAGAAGCGTTTTTTAATAGCAATGCAAATTTCGCACTGTTGTATGAACGTAAAGATTGCACATATTTATATACATACATACATATATGAACCTATTTAACAATTTATAATTAATTATATTTAGAATTAACTTTTAAATTTATTGATTAAATTAATCTATACCTTTTCGTTTTAATAGAATTTTTATAGATATTATTATTTAATTAAGAAAGAAAGAAATTTTTGAAAGGCCTTTTTTCGAAATTTCGGGTTAACTTCACATCCACCATGGTAACAAGCTTTTATATTTTCCGTTATGTATTAATTTATGTATTCTACATTGCATCCGCAACTCTACCCAACTGAATGATACATCGTTATTTAAAAAAATCTTTAATAAGTTCCACATATATCGCTTTTATAGTGTACAATCTTAAATTACAATAATAGTATCAAGAACTTAAAATTATTTTGTTCTAATTGAATGCAATAATAAAGCACTTTATATTTCCCACTTTATCCATTCCAACCCGCTTTTAGTCCCAAATGGAATATTGTTGTTTGTTCTAGAAAATAAGTGATAAATATATTCTGTTCTCTTATCCTTTTGTGCACTATATGTTCTTCATACAGTATGTATGTAGAATATAGATTATAGTTAGTTTAGAAACAACAAAATATATATGTATTACTATTATTGTCATTCTATATAATAGTTTTGCTCCAAATTAACATGTTTGTAGTATTTTAAAATTATTATATTTCCTGTTTCGTCCATACAGTCTCATTTTCCATAATCATTTGAACTTTTTACAAAATGGAGTCCTCAAACAAAAACTAAAGCACACGATGTACTGCGGTATTCATGATTGCACACTCCTATGAATTTCATTTAAGAGTTTAATAAATTAAAAATGTTCGTTTAATACAAAATAAAATCTGCGGATTATCACAATCCATTGTTGATTAAACAATAGCATAAGAGACCCGTCAAATATGAACTTCAGGCGACGAGGGTTTCGTACAATGAAAAATTAATCAGTTTATAAAAATTTATTTGAGTAGGTAAGAAGTATTCAAAAAACATTACATATTTTTGTTTAATTTATTGACTTTTCGATTGGTGCCTTTTTGTAAAAGATTCTGAGGTGACCCTCTCGAAAACAGAAAAATTGTGGTAAATTATGATTCAATTTAATTAAAATTTTATTCTCATCCTCCAATTTTAAAGCTGAGAATAAAGTTTAAACTAAATTTGTTAAATAGATTTTGAATTAAAACATTTGCTTCGTAAGAGTAAAACATGGAGTAAAATTTATTTATAATTTACTTAATTTAACTTAAGTTGCTAAAAGCTAATCAAACAAGGTCAATAAAAATAATTATTTATTTTATTTAATAAAGATTATTTATTTTATTTAACCTTCACTCTGTGTATTGGGGTAAAATTGACCCCAATCATTTTTTAAGCCGAAAAAAACCTATTTATTGTTATTTCAAAAGTTCGAACTATTGAGATAGCCTCAATCATTAAGTTTTACATAGAATTCAATAAAAACCCGGTCAAAATTAATGTTATTTAGAGTAGTTACGATTGATTTAAATAACACAAGCATATTTCTGTGCACTGGGGTCAAATTTACCCCATATCTTTCGTGTATTGTACTATGTTCTATCGATATAAAGACGAAACTATATTTACTCTTTATGAGTAGGGAGAGAGTGAAGAACGAGAATATTTATAGTACTAATATAATCAACACACACAAAATTAATTTATATATCCTTCTTTCCCTCTTCACGTATATTGCTTTATGCATTTTGTATATAAGTACTATTCGCAACACAAGAGTTATAAAAATACATTTGTGTATCTATATATGTACCTATGTATATAAGATTTTCCCGTTATTTTGTTGATCTCGATATTTCATATTCAAAACGATATTTGCAGTTCAGTAACAGTTCTCGTTTACAACATTTATGCGTTTCTAGTAATTATTTTCTAGTAGTCAAAATATTTATGTAAATTTTCTTGTGTATATTTGATTGTAATGGCACTAAAAAGGCAAAGTAGCCAAGAGCTCCGGGAGCTGTTTGATAGTGTATCAACCCCAGAAATATCCGAAGAAGAGGAGTTAGCCAACGATAACATCGATCTGGAATTTTCAGATTGCGACGACAATGATCAGGTGACACAGATGACTACAAATGATTGCGATGAAGATGAATTTTTAGATTTCATCCCAGACGAACCAGAAAATGCTGAACAAAGAACTAGTGAACGTGAATTATCCGATAGTGGAACATGGTATTACGCACAAAATAAAAAATATTCTTGGAAATGGAGCTCAAATCCTCCTAATGTAACCAGGTATCGCAATTTTCTTATCCTCAGAGAAAGGGAGGGCCTGACTGCTCAAACAGCGCAAAATTTAACCACGCCACTGTTAGCCTTTCAAAGAATTATACCAGAGTCTTTGGTAAATGTTATTGTGGCTGAAACCAATAGGAAAGCTAGGCAGTTTTATGCGTTAAACAATGAAATGAATGAAAGACATCGCGCGTGGCATGATACAAACTCGGTTGAGATATATGCTCTAATAGGAATTTTAGTGTATGCTGGAGTTCATAAAAATTGGGACGAGCGATTGGACGAGCTATACCGCATAGACAATCGCCCATTTTATCGAGCGGTAATGTCATTACAAAGGGTCCAACAATTACTACGATTTTTACGGTTTGACAATTACCAAACAAGAGGAGATCGAATAAAAATTGATAAACTAGCAGCATTCCGCGATGTTTGGACCATGTTCTTGGCAAATATTCGAGCACCATATAAGCCATCAGCCAACTTAACCATAGATGACCAGCTAGTATTAACTCGTGGTAGATGTTCCTTCAGGCAGTATATCCCATCCAAACCTGGGAAATACGGCATCAAAATATTCTGGATATGCGATGCTAAAAATGCTTATCCTTTGAATGCCGAAGTATATATAGGGAAACAACCCAATGAGCCTCGTAATATTGATTATGCAAAGAATTTAGTACATCGGTTATCGGCACCATACGTCAACAAAGGGCGAACCATTACAATGGATAATTTTTTTACAAGCTGTACCTTGGCCGAACAGTTAATTGATTAAAAAAACACCATTATTGGGACAATTCGGCACAATAAACCTGATTTGCCCAAAGAATTTACAGACAAGGCTGAGTTGATAAAAAGAGAAGTTAACTCTTCTCAGTTTTGTTTTGACAACAATTTAACGCTAGTTAGCTTCATTCCTAAACAAAATAAGAATGTGCTATTGCTATCCACATTGCACAATGACAAAGGAGTTAACATAGATTCAAAAAAGCCTAATATTATTTTAGATTACAACGCAACAAAGGGTGGAGTTGATACTCTAGATAAACTAATAAGAACTTATACCTGCAAAAGAAAAGTCAACCGCTGGCCGATGGTGTTATTTTTTAACATGATTGATATTGCTGGTGTAGCAGCTTATAAGTTGCATAAAATTGCTAACCCACATTTATATGGCAATGCAAAAGTTTCGGAAAGAAAATCTTTTTTGAAGGAATTGGCGATGCAGTTGACTAAGGAGAACGTAATGCAAAGGTTGTCCAATCCACGAGCACTAAAAAGCAGTGTGAAATCTGCGGTTGGTCTCATTGGTTACACAGTTTTACAAGAAAAACGCTTTTCAACAGCCCAACAACCAGCAAAACCATCTTCTAGTAAACGTCTTCGATGTTACTTATGTCCTCGATCTGCTGATAAGAAAACTAAAACGCAATGCCATTTTTGCACACAACCGTCATGTTCTACTCACACCAAAATGGTGTGTACAGAATGTCTAAAAGAAGTTAACAATGATTCGACCGAAGAAGATGATGTGTCAACAGACGAAGTATCTGATTAACATATATGCATGATGAATTATCTGTCTATTATGTGATTTTATTTGTTTTTTTTTTATGTATACATATTTATGTGATATTCTTATTAAATTTATGAATTATTATAGTTTAGATTAATGTTATTTTTGAAATAAAAGTAAAAATAAATGAAGAAAAACAAGAATCTTTATTTATTTCTATACAAAATGCATCATAACGCATGTGGGGTCAAATTGACCCCAAAACACAGACAACGTGTTGAAAGCTATACACATAGTGAAGAAAGAATTTTAAATTTAAGGATGTTGCATTCTTCTAATATAGATATGTATATTTCATTAGTCAGTTTCACGAATTTCTTAACATTTTTTGGCGATGATTTTTTTCATTCAAACGATTAATTATTTGTTGAAGAGGAAGTGTGCATTTTTTACAATTTCTTTAATGTTTCCATATAATTTTCAAATTTAATTGCACTATATTGACTTAAATATCCATATTCTATCACATTCTTTGCCAAATGAGGCTAACTATGAGCATTGTGGATTAAATTCTCCTCTCCATAAGATACAGCGTATTTTCTACAAATTTATTTAATAATTGCATATGAATATGCCATTATATATTGTTGCTGATCAGGTGGTACGTTATATTTCGGGATCGGCTCGCCTGTGGGAGATTCATTTACCAGCACTGTATAAACTCACCATCATTTCAAACGTACCAGAATATCAATAAAAACGAATCAAGCAAAATCACTTCGCACTACAATTATGCATTCCGATAATTTACTGGTGCATTAAATTCACTTAGTTTGATTTATACTGTTACGCAATGTTTAATTTGTTAAATTTAATGCTTAACAAAGTTAAATTTAAACCTTTTTTTTGTATTTTTTTTTCTAATAGTGATCACTAGAGGAACCAAAAATATGCAATATGATGTTTTTTCCTGTATACATAATTTATTGTGAAAAGAATAAGATAGGGATCCGTTTCACCAAAAACGAAACCTTTTAATCCCTATTTGTAAGAGAATATTTTACTGATATCGCCACTGCTTAGCGGTAAATAAATGTATACATTAATTAAATAAGTTTGTTTATAGGGAAGTTATAATCTACTGCTTAAAGGGAGTTAGACATTTTACGGGAAACCACCAATAGAAAAATCATTTGTCATTTTACATTTCGTTCACAATAATCAATACTTCATATAAGTTTTTATTGCATATAAAGAATACGAATTTAGTAAGTACTTCAGTAAAATTATAAATTAATTTCATATGTAAACAAAAAGATAAATTTTCTATAAATTAAATTTGCTTCAGAACATGCCAAAATTAAAACAACCAGCCACAAGCAAACTGAAACAAATCGTGAGTCAACATCCAGCAGAATTAAAACGGATGAACAAATCCTGTATTGTAAAATATGCAATATGGCAGTGTCAGCAGGCAGAATGTTTACCATAAGGCAGCATTTAGAAAGTGCGAAACATATCGATCTTAAGCTGAGTGACACAAATAGAAAACATCAAATACTCCTAAACATGACCAATTCGCTGAAGACTTATGCGATACATTTATTGCAGCCGATATCCCGCAATATAAAGTTCGAAATACAAAAATTAAATCTTTTTTGGAAAAATACACTGAATATACCTAAAGTGCCGTCTGAGACTCTGTTTAAAACGACTACCGAAAAAATTAAAAATCAATTTTTATGGATATCGATCGATGAAACCACTGTTCAGAGGATCCGGTGACACGTAAAAAGTAAAAATGTTGATTAATATAAAATTAATTTTATATTTACTACGAAAGTAACTATATTATATAAAACTATTATAACTACTGTTATATGCCGCCTTCACAGGGGCGTTGTCACAGTAAGCTCTATTATTCGAAAAAAAATCATGGTTGTTTTTAATGTGTAAGTATGTGTGTTTGTCCGGGTATTGCACCGTGGATCCGTTAGTGGCATTGAGTGCTGGAGTAATCCACCCAACTTTAATTTTCAACTTTGGTATATAATAAAATAAAGAATGTTCTTACCGATTTTGCATTTATCAATCCAATATAAAACGCATATTCAAAACATATAACAGTCTTAGGTTAGGTTAGGTAAGGGTGGCCGTCCTAAAGGACTAGCATAGACACAAAATTGGTCCGTAGCTGTACCACATTCAAGTTTTCTCCTCTTCACTCGCTGAATCATCGTGAGCTTACCAAGAAGCGTTTAAAGTCCCGGATCCCGATCTTACTAAGATCCGTGAGGTCGTTCAAAGGGGAAGTCCCCATAAATTTTGTTCTGCTGTACGCTAGACCAGGACAGGTGCAGAGCAGTTTACATGAAGCAAGCGGTATCTTTATATCCCGCCTGCTTTGGGTTATTAGGCGTGCTGTACCCTTGCTGGCCAACTCATCTGCCTTTACATTCCCTGCGATATTGAAATGCCCTGGCACCCACGTCAAGCGGATGTTGAACTGATCAGCCATCTCATTTAAAGATGCCAGACAGTTCTGGGCTACTTTCGACGTCAGGGAGTATGATTGTAGCGTTTTAATAGCAGCCAGGCTGTCCGTAAAAATGCGAATATCCCTCGTAGATATTACATTATACTTCAACCAGTCCATGACTTCCATTATCGCGATCAGTTCAGCTTGAAAAACGCTGCAAAAGTCGGGAAGACGAAAAGAGAGGTTAACCCCTAGTGCCTCACAGAATACCCCGCAGCCAACCCCTCTATCCCTTTTTGAGCCATCCGTGAAGAAGCTTAGCGCCTCATTGTCCATAACCGTTTCGTTCACCCAGTCCTCTCTGGTGGAAAACTCAGTTTGGAATCTCACCTCAGCAGATGGCAAGGGAATAGCGTAGTCGGTAGCTTCCGGAATACCCCTGTTGCATAGGATAGACGAGTGCCCTGCATTGTTACAGGTCCACATAGATATGGATTTGAGCCGAATGGCTGTGCAAGATGCAAGCTGCTCGGCCGCAATATCCAATGGAGTAAGATGAAAGAGAATCTCCAGAGCTTGAGTAGGTGTGCTCCTGAGAGCCCCACTTATACACAAGCAGGCCGTTCTTTGGACTTTCATCAATAGTTTAAGGTTGGCCATAATTTTTAACGCTGGCCACCAGACGACAACCCCATACAGCAGTATAGGTTTGACCACTGAAACGTAGAGCCAGTGTACTATGTGGGGCTCCATACCCCATCTCATTCCAATGGCATTTTTGCAGGAGTAGAGCGCTATAGTAGCTTTCTTTACTCTCTCTACGATGTTTGGTTTTCAGCATAGCTTGCTGTCCAAAAGAAGTCCGAGGTATTTTGCTCTATCCGTAAAGATCAAGCGAGTACCATTTAATGTTGGCGGGTCACAGTAAGGAAGCTTGTGCTTCCTGGTAAAGAGGACCAGCTCTGTTTTCTGTGGGTTTGCGTTCAGTCCGCACCCGCGTGCCCACTCAGAGAGGTAGCCAAGCGCGCACTGCATGCGCTCACTCAGCGTACTAGGATATTTACCGAAGACCGCAATAGCAACGTCATCCGCGTAAGTAACCACCTTGAAGCCTTGCCCTTCCAGGTTTAGTAACAGGTCATTTATGACCAAGTTCCAAAGAAATGCGGATAAAACTCCACCTTGAGGTGTCCCTCTGCTCACGTATCTGGCGGCAGACGTCCCACCCAGATAAGCTGTCACGATCCTGCCTCTAAGCATATGATCTATCCAGCCTCTGAGTGACCCGTCTACCCCCAGACACGCAAGGGCCCCAGTGATTGCCCCCGGTCTGACGTTGCTAAAGGCCCCCTCTATATCCAAGAAGGTTACCATTGAATACTCTTTATATTCAAGTGATTTCTCAATAGGGCCAATAAGGGAGTGGAGAGCTGTTTCCACCGATCGTCCCTTACGGTATGCATGTTGAGATTCCGACAGCTCGCCCGGCTTGATTGAGCCTCTAATGTGAGCCTCTATTAGTCTTTCCAGTGTTTTCAACAGAAAAGAAGATAAGCTTATAGGCCTAAAGTCTTTGGGATAGCAGTGAGAGCTTTTTCCCGCCTTAAGTATAAATATTACTTTTATTTCAGTCCACTTCCTAGGAATGTGACAGAGTTCCAGGCTGCCTTTGAAGATAACTTCCAGCCAGGGCAGGGTTAAGTCAATAGTTCGCTGGATATCCACAGGGATAATGCCATCAGGCCCTGCCGACTTGTATGGCTTAAAGCTGTTTATTGCCCATAGGATATTCCGCCTGCTTACTATATGGCTTACGGAGTTTACACCCCTATTTATCATGGGTCCCTCCGGAGCTAGTACCGAGCACTCCAGGAAGTGCGTTTCTAGTAATAGCTCCAGGGATTCCTCACTACATGTAGTCCATGAACCATCCGGTCGTTGTAGATAACTCGGGATGGAAGGACTAGAACAAAGTACTTTGCGTAGCCTGGCCGCCTCCGAGGACTCCTGTATATTGCCACAGTAGAGTTTCCAAGCCCTCGTTTTGGCTGCTCTCAGCTCGTACTTATAGGTTTTGAGGACTTCCTTGTAACAGTCCCAGTCTGCAGCAGCATTTGTGTTCTTCGCTTTCTTGAACAGTCTCCTGCATTTCATACGAGTACCTTGGAGTTCCTTCGACCACCAGGGTGGCCGAGATTTACCCAAGGGTCTACTGATAGGACATGCACCTAACATGGCCTTGTTAAAAGCATCAGATAGCTTGGCTTCTAGAGCATCAAGCTCTTGTGTAGATGCAGGAGGTTTTGGAACCGAGACCGGTAATAAGTTACCCAGAATGGTTCTGAAACAATCCCAATCAGTTTTCCTCCTATTCCTGAAGGGTGGTTTGCTAGTGGGTTTTGTATCCGCTTCGTATTGGAGATAACAATGGTCAGAAAAGGAATGGTCTTCGAACACTTTCCAGTTCAATACCCTCTCCTTAATAAAATCCGAGACAAGTGTGATATCCAGCACTTCTTGTCTATTTTTAGTAATGAAGGTTGGCTTGTACCCGATATTACATATATTTAGGTTAGTACTTAAAATAAAATCAAGGAGTAACTCACCTCATCTGTTGATATTTGTACTTCCCCAGATTGAGTGATGCGCATTAGCATCACTGCCCATGATGACTCCTACTTTTCGTTTTTGAGCCTCCATTATTGCACTAACCAACCTACCTGGTGGTATGTTTTCCTCCTCGTACGGTAGGTAGGCCGATATTAGCCAGAGATTTTGGCCATCCATCTCGATGCTAGCCACCACTACATCAGCGTTGCTGTAATTAAGTAGTATAAAAATATTCAGATTATTTCTAGTGAGAATGCAGGAACGTATCTTATCTTCATTCTTCGCATGTAGTATTTTATATTTGGAAGTTCTGAGGCCCAGCACCCGGTCACCATTGACCCAAGGTTCCTGAACCAGAACAACATCAATGGACTCAGATTCCATTTTGAGCAGGAGGGCCGCCGAGGCGGCTTTAGAGTGATGGAGGTTGATCTGAAGGATCTTAAGTATTACATATTGCTTACCTCCACCACTGTTGAATCAGAATCGTCTGACGTCGATTCGTCCGGTAGGAGCGCACAGCGTAGTCCCAATGATCTCGATATCTCCGAGTCCAGGGATAGTGTCTCCTGAGCGTCTTCCGGGATGCTTTGGATATCTGGGTCACCAGCAATAGGCGGGACGCCACTAGTGGCTTCCCCACCTGCTGCAGTTGCCCCAGGTCTGTCAGCCTCATCGCGCTTATAGATTTTGAGCGTAATCGCTCCAAATCCATAGCTGACCAGGCCTCCAGATTTTGCCAAAGCACCCACGGATTCTCTGTCGATGATTATGACGGCCGATCTGTGATCCGTTTCCGCCTTTACCTCATCTAACCTGGCAATCTTCCAGGTGGCCGTTGGCAGATCCGGATTGCTGATTTTCAACATTTCCAGGATCTCCCTAGGATCACCCGGCTCCGCAGGAATCCAGGCTCGTGCCCTTGGCCTGCAGGGAATTTCTTCCCTAGTCACCACTGCTAGTTTGGCCCCCGGCCAGACTTCCCCCAGGCTGCCGATCGCCTTTTTATAGAGGGTCACAGACCTCTCATCGGCACAGGCAGTCAGTTTTACGTGACCCCGGTGCCACCCTCCGTCTCGGCAGGACGGAGCAGGTCCTGGGTTCTCCCTCATGATTTTTAGGAAGATGGCGGCTAAGGCCTTCTCCACCTTCCTCCAGTTAAGGGTCGTAATGCTCCCATCTTCTTGTGCCCTGTCAACGACTGCCATGATCAGGTGATCCTTTAGCACCTCGTTGAAGGGCCTGGTAACATTGTCCGGAACCCGTTTCTTTTTAGCCTCCGTAGGCGGTTCATCATCAGATCTCTGCCTTTTCGGCTGTGAGATCACAACGGAACCCTCCTGCTTTGGCTCAGTGATACGTCTTGCCCACGCAAGTGTATCCTTGTCTCTATCCGTTCTCTGCTCCAACGGAATGTTACAGATCTTAGAGATCATGCGCCAGGCTCTCTTCCTGGTCTGATAGTTTGACACTGATGGAGGGCCAGCATTCCTTTGGTTTCGAGGGGCCAGCCTCATTCGGTCTTATGCCTCTAATTGCACGTTGGAGACCGGGCCCAAAGGCCGATGTCTCCGCAGTACTAGATTCCGGTTTTTTAAGAGCACCGGTCTCTTCTTGTTTTTTATCTGGATCTTCCATAATAGGTCCCACGAGTAGCGGAGAAAGGAGGTCCACCTGTACAGAGATCCGCAATACACAGGTAAGGCTAAATGATCCGGAGGGCGCCAAGTATCCGGATACACCGTTAGAGACTGGGCTAGTTTTTAGACTGGGCCCCCAGCCTGGCCGGTTATTAGCACGGTACGATTAACACCTTAACCCGGCCCAGTTATTTAGCGCCGTGTTTTCGCCTAGTACACCACATGGTGTAATAGTTGCCCGGTGGTCACCACGGGGAGGTAACACGCACACTTGTGGAAGCTGCAAGATACGGAGCTGGCAACAAGTGCCAACTTGATTCCCCCAGACAGCTTCTCACCAGACCACCTCACCAGACCGCCCTTAGTTATATAACTATAACAGCCTTAGTAAGTTCTTGAGTTACATAAATTATTCACCGTGAATTATGCCGTAATCAAAATGGACTGGTTAGGAATATACCTATTGTTATTCTATACCTTTACTGTATGATGAGCACTTAATAAAACATGTGAATAAAAGCCACATACAGTTTGGCCACCAATCTATTCAATAACAAAAAATGCTGGGTCGCATATTTGTTATTCGTCAGACCTTGATTTGCAAGAATTATGCAAATTCTCTAGACAGAAAACGTTCTTGATATTTATCTTGATGAGTATTAGCGGATGACATTTAGAAATTAAACCATTTTCTACAGAATTCTGGATTATTCTCAACAAAATAAAATAAAAATTTAAATATGCGCCGAAACATTTCTGCAGACGCAAATTATCATATCTTTAACGTTGAAATCCATTAAAAAATGAACGTTTATTTTCGGAATGGACCACGTTCATTGCAAAGTAACAAATCGTTTAACTCAGGATTATTCTCAAAAATCATCATGGACGAATTTATTTTAATGTCTAATTTATAAATTATAATTCATTTTTAAAAGTGAGATTTATTAACTGAAGATACACGTATAATCGAAATCGATATTAATAATAAATAGGTATAAATAATTTCACTGTAGAGGAAGATAATAAAAGTATATAAAACACAAATATATATTTTAAAATGTGTTTGAATTTATAAGGTCCAATAAAGTCGCTTTAAAACTGTAATGCCAACCTTAAAACTGTCTAGCAGAAAACGTCAACGATACATTAATTTATTGGATTATACAGTATTTTGGTAAGAAATCCTAGGCAGAATTATTTAGTAAAAGTAATAACTACAATACGTAGTTTAAAAATTCGAAAATAGGGAATAAATAATTTTTATACATATGAATTATTCAAAATTTTTTTAATCCAACCGTATGGATGTTGGTGATAAAATTGTCTAAACCATGAAAAAACTTTAGATCGCTATAGTCGAATGATAAAATCGTAAATTTAATCATCATAAATCAGTTTTTTGGCATTTCAAATAAGAGTAATAAATAAGTGCTACTAAATAAAAATAACCATTTCACAATTAGAACACTCAAAGTAAATATTCAAATGCGACCCCTACACTAGAATACAATATTAAATTAAATTTTAAATTTAAATTGAAAAACCAAACATCATTGAAATAATGTCTTCTCCATAATAAATAAATCTCCAAAAAAATAATAAATCAACTGAAAAATATTTATTTTGTATTTGTAATACGAGTACAATTACATAATGTATGTTTCTTTACATTGCGATATACAAAACAACAGAATAAGCGTTATATATATATATATATATATATATATATATATATATATATATATATATATATATATATATATATATTTATATATATATATATATATATATATATATACATATATATATATATATATATATATATATATATATATATATATATATATATATATATATATATATATATATATATATATATATATATATATATATATATATATATATATATATATATATATATATATATATATATATATATATATATATATATGTATATATATAGTTAAACCTCTGTATATTGGACAGGGAAGGGACTTACCATAATCCATAACTGTCCAATTTACGGAGGTGTCCAATGTATGGAAAATTATTTTTCGAGTAAAAAATACATGACATCAACATTTTAATTTTTATTTCATGTTTAATTCATAGTGTATTTAATAAAAATAACAAATCATAAATATCAAATTTAACAAATTACATACGTATGACATATTTTGTAAGTAATGTATTTAACATATAGTACATAGTTAACTCAGTACAATGAATAAAAATATATAAAAACTAAATTAATATCACAAACTATGCGTACTATTTAACATACATATGCAGCAGAAATTCACTTTGCTCAATACCCTTTATCTTTAATAATTTTGTTTAAAACAATAATCAATGGTTGTTTGCTTTTTTGGTTTGCTATGAGACTAAAATCATTTAAAGTTTGCTTTCCAAAGCCAAGATATTATTGAAAATAGACGGACAGGTATCCAAACAAAAATGTTTCACTACTTTAAGTGCTTTAAGGGCTTTTTCAATTGAAACCTTTGGCTAATCCGTTTCATGGTCTGATTCAACCTCTGCAGATCAATCTTCTAAGATCGACTGCAAAATTGGTTCATTGCTCGGTTCACAACAAATGGCTAAGCCACTCATGAATGGGTATAACATCTTCAATTTCGCTGGGCTCATCAGTAGCATTAATACTGGATCCCTCTAGCTATATAAAGGATTTTGTGCAACGTTGAATAGTGTTGGTCATACATACGTAGTTACAATATGATAGTAACTAATACTAATTTAAGCTAATTTAAGTTTTGCACCAGGGGCCCAGAGTGGCATTGAGTGCGGAACCTGCTTAGGTTCCAGCCAACTTTAATAATAATTAATAGTTTAAGTTTAATGTTGTAAAATCTATTCCACCAGCTGTACCACATTCGAGTTTCCTCCTCTTCACTCGCTAAACCATCCTGAGCTTACCAAGAAGCGTTTAAAGTCCCGGATCTCGATCTTACTAAGATCCGTGAGGTCATTCAAAGGGGAAGTTCCCATAAATTTTGTTCTGCTGTACGCTAGACTAGGACAGGTGCAGAGCAGATGGAATACATTTTCCTCCTCCTCCTCATCACCGCAGCTGCGGCAGAAATCGTAAGTTGGGACACCCAGTCTACTCGCATGTATCCCAATGAGACAATGTCCCATTATAGCTCCCACGACCATGCCAATATGGTGCGGACCGGTCAAGCCCAAGCCAGATCTGCCTGGTTATTACACACGAAGTGGCGTTAGACCATCTGACGTTCGTTTCTTTTATGGCTTCTTCCTGAAGCAGCAGTTTACATGAAGATAGCGGTATCTTTATATCCCGCCTGCCCCACTTATACACAAGCAAGTCGTTCTATGGACTTTCATCAATAGTTTAAGGTTGACCATAATTTTTAACACTGACCACCAGACGACAACCCTATACAGCAGTATAGGTTTGACCACTGAGACGTAGAGCCAGTGTACTATGTGGGGCTCCATACCCCATCTATTTCCAATGGCATTTTTGCAGGAGTAGAGCGCTATAGTAGCTTTCTTTACTTTCTCTACGATGTTTGGTAGCTTAGCTTGCTGTCCAAAATAAGGCCGATGTATTTTGCTCTATCTGTAAAGATCAAGCAAGGACCATTTAATGTTGGCGGGTCACACTGAGGAAGTTTGTGATTCCTGGTAAAGAAGACCAGCTCTGTTTTCTGTGGGTTTGCGTTCAGTCCGCAGCCGCGTGCCCACTCAGAGAGGTAGCCAAGGGCGCAGTGCATGCGCTCACTCAGCGTACTAGGATATTTACCGAAGACCGCAATAGCAACGTCATCCGCGTAAGCAACCACCTTGAAGCCTTGCCCTTCCAGTAACAGGTCATTTATGACCAAGTTCCAAAGAAGGGGGGATAGAACCCCACCTTGAGGTGTCCCTCTGCTCACGTATCTGCCGGCAGACGTCCCACCCAGATAAGCTGTCACTATCCTGCATATCCCGTCACTATTTTCTAAGTATATGATCTATCCAGCCTCTGAGTGACCCGTCTACCCCAGACACGCAAGGGCCCGAGTGATTGCCCTCGGTCTGATGTTGCTAAAGGCCCCCTCTATATTCAAGAAAGTTACCATTGAAAATTCCTTTTATTCAAGTAATTTCTCAATCGAGCCTATAAGGGAGTGCTGTTTCCACCGATCGTCCCTTACAGTATGCGTGTTGAGATCCCGACAGCTCACCCGGCTTGACTGAGCCTCTATTAGTCTTTCCAGTGTTTTCAACAGAAAAGAAGATAAGCTTATAGGCCTAAAGTTTTTGGGATAGCAGTGAGGACTTTTTCCCGCCTTAGGTATAAATATTACTTTTACTTCAGTCCACTTTCTAGGAATGTGACAGAGTTCTAGGCTGCCTTTGAAGATATCTTCCAGCCAGGGTAGGGTTAAGTCAATAGTTCGCTGGATATCCGCAGGGATAATGCCATCAGGTCCTGCCGACTTGTATGGGTTAAACCTATTTATTGCCCATAGGATATTCCACCTTTTTACTATATGACTTTTATTAAATGACGGAGTCTTTACCCCTATTTATCATGGGTCCGTCCGGAGCTAGTACCAAATACTCCGGGAAATGCGTTTCTAGTAATAGCTCCAGCGATTCCTCACTACATGTAGTCCATGAACCATCTGGCCGTTGTAGATAACCCGGGATGGAAGGACTAGAACATAGTACTTTGCGTAGCCTGGCCGCCTCCGAGGACTCCTGTTTGTTGCCACAGTAGAGCTTTCAGGCCTTCGTTCTGGCTGCTCTCAGCTCGTAATTATAGGTTTTGAGGACTTCAGTAGCATTTGTGTTTCTTGCTCTATTGATCAGTCTCTTGGAGTTCTCTCGAGTGTGATGTCCAACACTTCCTGTCTATTTTTAGTAATAAAGGTTGGCTTGCACCCGATTGTACTTATATTTAGGTTAGTATTTAAAATAAAATCAAGGAGTAACTCACCTCGCCTGTTTATATATGAACTTCCCCAGATTGAGTGATGCACATTAGCATCACTGCCCATGATGACTACTACCTTTCGTTTTCGAGCCTCCATTATTGCACTGCCCAACCTACCTGGTGGTATATTTTCCTCCTCGTATGGTAGGTAGGCCGATATTAGCCAGAGATTTTGCCCATCCATCTCAATGCTAGCCACCAGTACATCAACTTTGCTGTAATTTAGTAGTATAAAAGTATTCAAATTATTTCTAGCGAGAATGCAGGAACGTATCTTACCTTCATTTTTCGCATTTAGTATTTTATATTTGGAAGTTCTGAGGCCCAGCACCCGGTCACCATTGACCCAAGGTTCCTGAACCGAAACCACATCAATGGACTCAGATTTCATTTTGAGCAGAAGGGCCGCCGAGGCGGCTTTACAGTGATGGAGGTTGATCTGAAGGATCTTAAGCATTAGATATTGCTTCCCTCCACCACTGTTGAGTCAGACTACTCTGACGTCGATTCATTCGTTAGGAGCGCACAGCTTCGTCCCAATGATCTCGAAATCTCCAGTCCAGGGATAATGTCTCTTGAGCGTCCTCTGGGATGCTGAGGGCTTCTGGGTCACCAACACCAGGCGGGACACCAAAAGTGCTCCCCCCCCCCTGCTGCAGGTGCCCCAAATCTGTCAGCCTCATAGTGCTTATAAATTTTGAGCGTAATCGCCCCAAATCCATAGCTGATCAGGCCTCCAGATTTTGCCAAACCACCCACGGATTCTCTGTCGATGATAATGACAGCCGATCTGTAATCTGCGGCAAGACGGAGCAGGTCCTGGGTTCTCCCTCAAAGTTTAGGAAGATGGCGGCTAAGGCGTTCTCCACCTTCCTCCAGTTAAGGGCCGTAATGCTCCCATCTTCTTGAGGTCTGTAAACGACTGCCATGATCAGGTGCTCCTTTAGCACCTCGTTAAAGGGCCTGGTAACATTATCCGGAGCGCGCTTCTTTTTAGTCTCCGTAGGCGGTTCATCATAAATGTAAGATCCCGGAACCCTCCTGCTTTGGCTCAGTGATAAGCCTTGCCCAACGGAATGTTGCTGTTCTTGAAGATCATGCGCCAGGCTCTCTTCCTGGTCTGATAGTTTCCTGACGCTGGACGGCCGGCATTCGTGCCTTTGCCTTTTGGTTTCGAGGGGCCAGCCTCATTTGATCTTATGCCCCTCTTTGTACTTTGGAGACTGGGCCTAAAGGCCGATGTCTCCACAGCACTGGTTTCCGGTTTTTTAAGAGCACCGGCCTCTTTTGATTTTAATTTGTCTGCCATAATAGGTCCCACGAGTAGCGGAAAAAGGAGGTCCACCTTTCGCTTAGTACACCACATAAAAACATGGTGTATTAATTGCCCGGTGGTCACCACGGGCAGGTAACACGCACACTTGTGGAAGCTGCAAGATACGGAGCTGGCAACAAGTACCAACTTATTCCCCCAAGACAGCTTCACACCAGACCATCGAAAAAAAATTGACTATTTTACTGCCCAATATCCAATATACAGAGGTTGTCCAATATACATACATATATGTAAAGTAAATGGAAAATTTTTTTATAAATTTTATATGAATTTTCAAAGAACTGAATAGAAGTGTCCAATCTATAGGAGTGTCCAAAATAGAGGAGTGTCCAATGTTGGAGGTTTTACTGTATATATACAATATATACATATACATATATGTATGCAGATACAGAATTTTTTTATAACAGAAAAAATATAATATTTTAAGCGAGTGATATTTACCTAATTTTTTTAAATATGAAAACGTTTTAGTAAAATTGAATAAAATGTTGATTTTTTGTTAAAAACAAATTGGCAATTTTTTTTTTTTTTTTTGCCTAAACCTGATATTTGCTTGACGTGGTGGAAACGTGTAGGTCTACCTGTATAGGTGGCATATATTATAGAATATACAATACGCATATGAATGAAAATACCTCGACTAAAAATTGTTTACTCTTGCATTAATACTTCTACATAAAATAGTGTTATATAGTAGAATTATATAGTGACTATTGAAATTGGAGGTTGCCACATCAGCTTTAATTTCAAAACAAGGTAAATGAATGTGTGAACTTAAATATCTCAATTTAGACAAGTTAAAGCACGAACTGCTTTGTTCACTCGTCTGAATGATTTTCAAGACACAAAGGACGACCAATAGACTTTGGTAGACGTAATTTTTTTTAACTAAGTGTAGTACGATGATACTCGTAATAAAGAAGAATAAAACGATTATTTCATAACAATTTAATGTTCAGCCCAGTTGGGTCGTTGAATTTGGTTCTAAATAATATAAATTAAGAATGTTCAGGATGCAATAAGATCGCTGTGGAGGATGCCATGGTAAGTAGTGACGGTTTGTAAAGTGTGATTGCCTATGCACTGTATTAATATTAATTTCATGATAACAAAAGGAAGATGGAATAGAAAAAAATAATTTATTTTGTGACAACAATGCAAGATCATCACTTTGCAACCTCATACAGCCAGATAAATTGAAAACTGGAGCAAACATTTTCATGTCATCGGCGTATATCAGACATCTTGCAAATTTGAAACAGTTCACCACATCGTTGACGAAGAGTGAAAACAACAATGGTCCCAAGTGGCTGCCTTGAGGAGCCCGGATGTAGCACGGAAAAAACGAGAACGGGAATCGTATAACTTGACCATTTGCCAACGATCTGACAGGTAAGAGTGCAACATTCTGATTGGGATGAAGTTGGAGTTTAATTTCATTAGCTTGTGGATCAGAATTGCGTGAGTAATTTTATCAAAGCCCTTTGAAAAATCAGTATATACCACGTCCAGCTGTAGTCTGGAATCAATCGTACTGTGAAGATGGACGCTGAAAGACACTTGGTTTGTAACTGTCGACCTTCCCGCAAAAAAACCATGTTGCTGAGGTGAAATATACCTTTTTGTATGGAAAAATCAAAATCGATGAACCATTGATTCAAAAAGCTTTGGAATCATAGAAATTATGGCAATCCCGCGATAGCTGATGATCTCGCTTCGTTTACCCGATTTGAATATGGGACGTCCTTTCCTTCCACGAATCTGGAAAATCTTGCGTTCGAAGGCTTTCGTTAAAGATACCAGTAATGTGATCACACAGGCTCTCCGCGCAATTTTTGAATTCCTTACGAGTTTTAGTGAAAGCAGGATAATACTCTTTGCCATGCAACATTATACCATGGTTCTTGAAATCGCGGTTCAGTACCCCTCGACGGAACATACCTTGCGATACCTGTTTTGAGTCGTTCAATGAATTGTGAAACGTTATCATTCAAATCTTGACCAGCTTGAAGTAAATTCTAATCCGAATTGTAGAAATATTCATTCAGAGCAGCGTAGTCAGCACTTCTAAAATCAAAAAACAATTTATTACTGGAAGGAATGACGAATTCTTTGTGAAATATATTTATCATTAATGGAGTATGGTAGATGCTCGAGCAGCCGGTAAAATCCTCGCATGCCAAAACTTCTGAGAACCTATGGTCAGTTGTGAATACAAGATCCAGTAATTTTCCTCGACTGTTACACGTATGGTTAACTTGTGTTGCAGAAATGTTTGCGAAGTAATCCATCGTAGCCAAGGCCTTGTCCTCGTCAGAAAATGCCGTAAAACCACCATCGATATCCAACCAAGAAATACTAGGAAGATTAAAATCGCCAATAATCAGTAATTGTTCATCGTCACGTATTGCTGGCAGCACCTCCAAATCGATGAACTTGACGATCTCGAGGTAGAGGTCCAGGTTTAAGCTAAAGGGAATATACAGCGCAACGATGAGAATGGAGGACCGTGCAATTTTTACACGGGCAGCTATCACGTCGAGGCTAGGGAGGCAATATCGGGGATCTTCATCAGATCTCTGATCTCTCGTTAAAAAAGTAAATTCTCTTAATTCTCAAGTCATATATAAACTTATCTCAATATAAATTTGGACCGTAAATCACACGCATAATTCTTCTCTCAAATGTAAGGAGCGACCTCTCGTACTCATTTGTCAGCGCGTAACATTCACATCCAAACATAACAACGGGGCTGATCAACGCTTTGTAAAGGGTCAGCTTCACAACACTTGACAGGTGTTTAGAGTTTAGGAGTGGCCTTAGAGCTGACACAGCACGGCTTCCAGCTGCCAGCCGCACTTTTATATCCTCACTCACACTGTTATCGTGAGTGATAAGAGAGCCATACTCACACATACACTAATAAAATTGCTAGCATGATAGAAAATATCAGCAAATTTGCATAGTGGAGACCATAGGAACACGACAAACTTAAAACGGAGAAAATAGATATTTTTTGACATTTTGCCGTTTTGCCTTACCCATTATCTTTATTATTAAAACCTACCAGGGTTCCAAATAGTAGGGGTAAGTATGTTTAAAAGTAAGTAAGTATACTAACCAAATTAATTTGGAACATAACCAGTTTGTAAAAGTTAATTTGAGTAAAAGTTTATTTGACTTTAATTTTTGCAAAATTTTGGACGAAATTCATCAAAAAATTTATTTAAAAGTATTTTAAGAACTTTCAAAGTGAGGCCTTTAAAATGACATATCACATTATTATATAAATAAAGTATAAAAATTGTTGGTACCTACTTTTAATTATTAATTATTTATTTTTCTATTAATTTTTTCCTGAACAGTAGTTGAATTATCTGCGGATTAAATGAGTTAACGTGTATTCAGAATTTTCTTTACATTATATTTTATTAGGTTACTTGATTCAGTTTTAATTTTATTTAATTAAGTTCAGGGTTGTGCAACAATTCCTGTCGAACTACAATTCAAAGATATGAGCCTGTGACAAATTGGCCAATATATTCGATTTCCGGACAGAAATAATTAAAATTAATTTTTTTATTAACATTAAATATTCTTATTTGTTGTGTTCATGAACAAATTTCATCTATAATATTCTTGTTATTACAAGTATTTTGGAGCTGAATTGCAACAAATATAAAATGTATTTTAGTTTTCGTTTTCCTATGGACAGGCAAGGCGACTAGGCTTTCACAAATCAAATTAAAAAAAAAAGAAAATCAAAAATCGGTTAGGTGGCGAGTCATTTATTTATTACATATTATTAAGACCCGGGTTTCTACTTCATGTTTTCCTACTTCTGGTACCACTGACTACATTTTCTGTAAATATTTATATGACGTAGAATCTTAAAATAAAAACTCCTTCTCCCAAATTGAAAATCTAAATAATTTGTAGGGTAACATTAATTTGAATTTGCGGTAAAGGTATTTTTTATATTATTATTATTTATCAAAGGAGTACAAAAAAATGAACCTAATATGTATTACAATTGTTGAAAGGTCCATTTATTATTTTGTTCTATGCTAACGACGTTATACATCAGTCACGTTATACTTCATAATTTTTAATCTTTATTCGTCCCAATAGATTGTATCTTCGAGAAAAAAAAACGTACTGCTGTTGTATGTAACATAGAGGTTGTGGTTAAGGTCTTTTAGAAACACAAATAGCAAATAAATAAGTACATAGCTAAGTACAATTTCTTTTTAATTTTAAATGACAAACAATTTAAATTATTTATTATAAGAATTTTTTATAACGTTTTGGAGAGACAATCGAAATAGGAGTAGATTTAAGTATTACGTTGTCAATTGTTTTTCGTATGCCCAAATACATATATATTTCAATTTCAATTTCATTTTTAATGAATTTTAAATTAGTTTTCTTGTTTTATATTAAAATATATTACAATACATCTTTTTTAAAAAAGTTTAAGATATTATTGGTTTAGTTTATAATTTATACGTTGTATTATGTACGTGGTAAAGGTTTTACGAAAGCGTAAAAGTTTGTATATAAATACATAAATATATGTCTGTGAAGTTAGCACGAAAACACACTGAGAGCACTCAATGCATCATAGAAAAATTCCGATTCCGAGGCATGGAAAACATCAAAGGGTTGTTCTTCAACCTGGAATCGAAGCTAGACTTGACCAATTATAGATTAAATCGAATTAAGATATTGTATAAATCGCATAGTAATTTTTCAATTTGAATAATTCCATACTCGAAAATACGTCATAGAAAAATTCTGATCACTTGAATGGAAAACGTCAAAGAGTTGTTTTTCAACCTGGAATCGAAATTAGACTTGACCAAATAAAAATTAAGCCGAATTGAGATTTTAGTACTTCTACATAATGGCCCATGGTAAATTTTTCAATTTGGGTGTCAATTTGAATAATTCCGTACTCGAAAATGCGTCATAGAAAATTTCTAACCACAAGCATGGAAAACGTCAAAGGGTTGTTCTTCAACTTAGAATCAAAACTAGACTTGATCTATTAAAAGTCCAAAACGAAATACCTGATCTCTGGTTTTAGAGACAATGGCACACCAGATTTTAGTAGTGGCCACCACACGTTTGAGGGAGTGAGGAGGTTCAAATATTTGGGCTCTCTTATCACTCACGATAACAGTGTGGGTGAGGATATTAAAGTGCGGCTGGCAGCTGGCAGTCGTTCTTTATATCCTCTAAGGCCACTGCTAAAATCTAAACACTTATCAAGTGCCGTGAAGCTGAAGCTTTACAAAGCGTTGATCAGGCCCGTTGTTATGTTTGGATGTGAAAGTTGGGCGCTGACGGATGAGTACGAGAGATGGCTCCTTACATTTGAGAGAAGAATCATGCGTGTGATTTATTCCCCTAAACGCGAAATAGATGGTACATACCGAGCTCTGTACAATTCGAGATCAGAGATCTGATGAAGATCCCCGATATTGTACATGAAGTTAGATCTCAGCGAGTACGCTGGCTCGGTCACGTTCTGCGTGCTGATCCGGAACGAATTGTGCAGCGATCTCTGAAAGGAGAGCCACCATATGGTAGGCGCAGAGGTCGTTGCAGGCGACGATGGCTCCACGATGTAGAGAACGACTTGGCCTCTTCAGATTGTCTAAGACAGTATGAAGACCAAGCTCAGGATCGAAACCGTTGGAGCCAGATTGTTGATTCAGTAAGGGGCCAGTAATGGCCTTTAACACTGTTATTATTATTATCTATTAAAGGTTAAGTCGAATAGAGCTTAAAGTACTTTCACAATATGTCCCATAGTAGTTTTTCAATTTAGTGTAAATTTGAATAATTCCGTACTCCAAAATGCATCATTGACAAATTTTGATCACAGACGTGGAAAACACCAAAGGGTTGTATTTCAACCTGGAAACAAAACTAGACTTAACCAATTAAAGATTAAGCCGAAATGAGTCTTTTGTTCTATTGAATAAATCACATAGTAATTTTTCAATTTTAATTTCATTTCTTAAATAATATTATACTGGGGAGATGATCAAAACTGTCATATCGCTCAGATGTGAGTTTTTGATCTCCAATATAAAATGATTTATTTTAAAAGTGCCAGACGGGATAAAGCAGTATGGTTGGTGTTAAAATAAGGGTGTAGTGTCATAATTTAAAATATTAAATAAGAAATATAATTATATACGGGAATGAAGTTTCTATGGAGTTTTTATGGAACGGTATAAATGTCAAAAAACCTATCAAATGTCGAATTGTCTCATGAAAATGTATTAAACAGTTTCGAATAAAACAAATTAATTTATACAAATTTAAAATTATAAAACATTAAAATATCATTCAAACTACTAAAAGAACTGATTTAAAATGAAAATTAATTTAAAACTAATAAATTATTTAAAATAAAAGCAGAAGTATTCTAATAAGAACGTCTCATTAAATTAAAAAAAAAAAATTAAATTGTAAATTTGCACAAACAGCCACCATATAGAAATTGACCATAAGGCTCTAGTCTAACAGAAAAATACCAAAATAGCTGAAAATATAGACCCTGAAGATTCTCATCCCTTCCCAAAATTCTCGAGAAATCTATGTGAAAATATGACGCGGCTCACAACTTGATAATTTCTATTAAACTCATTTTGCACAAACAGCCACTATATAGAAATTGACCATAAGGCTCTAGTCTATGAAAAAAATGCCAAAGTTATAAAATAAGTGGACCCGGAAGAGTGTCATCCGTTCCCGAAATTATCGAATAATTCATATGAATATATGACGTCACAAGCAATTTTATAATTTCAATAGAGGCATTTTGCACAAACAGCCACCATATAGAAAATGACCATAAGGCTCTGGCCTTTCAAAAAAATGCCAAAATAATAAAATAAGTAGACCCGGGAGTGTGTCATCCGTTCCCGAAATTATCGAATAATTCATATGAATATATGACGACACAAGCAATTTTATAATTTCAATAGAGGCATTTTGCATAAACAGCCACCATTAAGGAAATGGCCATAAGGGTCTATTTGAACAGAAAAACTAAGAAGTACCTGAAAATATAGACCCGGAAGGGTTTCATACCTTCCCGAAAAATTGAATATTAATGAAAATATGACGCGAATCACAACTTGATAATTTCTATTAAACTCATTTTGCAGAAACAGCCACCATATAGAAATTGACCATAAAGCTCTAGTCTAACAGAAAAATACCAAAATAGCTAAACTTTGGCATTTTTTTGATAGACTGGAGCCTTATGGTCAATTTCTATATAGTGGCTGTTTGTGCAAAATTCCTCTATTGAAATTATAAAATTGCTTGTGACGTCATATATTCATATGAATTATTCGATAATTTCGGGAACGGATGACACTCTTCCGGGTCTACTTATTTTATAACTTTGGCATTTTTTTCATAGACTAGAGCCTTATGGTCAATTTCTATATAGTGGCTGTTTGTGCAAAATGAGTTTAATAGAAATTATCAAGTTGTGAGCCGCGTCATATTTTCACATAGATCTCTCGAGATTTTTGGGAACGGATGAGAACCTTCAGGGTCTATATTTTCAGTTATTTTGGTATTTTTCTGTTAGACTAGAGCCTTATGGTCAATTTCTATATGGTGGCTGTTTGTGCAAAATTAGTTTAATAGAAATTATCAAGTTGTGATTCGCGTCATATTTTCATTAATATTCAATTTTTCGGGAAGGTATGAAACCCTTCCGGGTCTATATTTTCGGGTACTTCTTAGTTTTTCTGTTCAAATAGACCCTTATGGCCATTTCCTTAATGGTGGCTGTTTATGCAAAATGCCTCTATTGAAATTATAAAATTGCTTGTGACGTCATATATTCATATGAATTATTCGATAATTTCGGGAACGGATGGCACACTCCCGGGTCTACTTATTTTATTACTTTGGCATTTTTTTGAAAGGCCAGAGCCTTATGGTCATTTCCTATATGGTGGCTGTTTGTGCAAAATGCTTCTATTGAAATTATAAAATTGCTTGTGACGTCATATAGTCATATGAATTATTCGATAATTTCGGGAACGGATGACACACTTCCGGGTCTACTTATTTTATAACTTTGGCATTTTTTTCATAGACTAGAGCCTTATGGTCAAATTCTATATAGTGGCTGTTTGTGCAAAATTCCTCTATTGAAATTATAAAATTGCTTGTGACGTCAAATATTCATATAAATTATTCGGTAATTTCGGGAACGGATGACACTCTTCTGGGTCTACTTATTTTATAACTTTGGCATTTTTTTCATAGACTAGAGCCTCATGGTCAATTTCTATATAGTGGCTGTTTGTGCAAAATGAGTTTAATAGAAATTATCAAGTTGTGAGCTGCGTCATATTTTCACATAGATCTCTCGAGATTTTTGGGAACGGATGAGAACCTTCAGGGTCTATATTTTCAGTTATTTTGGTATTTATTTGTTAGACTAGAGCCTTACGGTCAATTTCTATATGGTGGCTGTTTGTGCAAAATGAGTTTAATAGAAATTATCAAGTTGTGATTCGCGTCATATTTTCATTAATATTCAATTTTTCGGGAAGGTATGAAACCCTTCCGGGTCTATATTTTCGGTTACTTGTTAGTTTTTCTGTTCAAATAGACCCTTATGGCCATTTCCTTAATGGTGGCTGTTTATGCAAAATGCCTCTATTGAAATTATAAAATTGCTTGTGTCGTCATATATTCAAATGAATTATTCGATAATTTCGGGAACGGATGGCACACTCCCGGGTCTACTTATTTTATTACTTTGGCATTTTTTTGAAAGGCCAGAGCCTTATGGTCATTTTCTATATGGTGGCTGTTTGTGCAAAATGCCTCTATTGAAATTATAAAATTGCTTGTGACGTCATATATTCATATGAATTATTCGATAATTTCGGGAACGGATGACACTCTTCCGGGTCTACTTATTTTATAACTTTGGCATTTTTTTCATAGACTAGAGCCTTATGGTCAATTTCTATATAGTGGCTGTTTGTGCAAAATAAGTTTAATAGAAATTATCAAGTTGTGAGCCGTGTCATATTTTCACATAGATTTCTCGAGAATTTTGGGAAGGGATGAGAATCTTCAGAGTCTATATTTTCAGCTATTTTTCTGTTAGACTAGAGCCTTATGGTCAATTTCTATATGGTGGCTGTTTGTGCAAATTTACTATTTAATTTTTTTTTTTAAATTTAATGAGACGTTCTTATTAGAATACTTCTGCTTTTATTTTAAATAATTTATTAGTTTTAAATTAATTTTCATTTTAAATCAGTTCTTTTAGTAGTTTGAATGATATTTTAATGTTTTATAATTTTAAATTTGTATAAATTAATTTGTTTTATTCGAGACTGTTTAATACATTTTCATGAGACAATCTGACATTTGATAGGTTTTTTGACATTTATACCGTTCCAGAAAAACTCCATAGAAACTTCATACCCGTAATTATATGGGTAACAGCGAAATAAATGAAGAATAAGGGGAAAAAACAACAACAACAACAAAATATACAGCATTCACAATTGTGTATATCAGCAGAGACGCAAACCTTTATATTCACCACCATATTTTATGAAACGAAAAATATATGGACCGCAGTACCAACACAATGGAAAAATGGTAAAGAAGACGAATCGGAATACGTCAAACGTATAATGGAGTTATGTCAAGTTCGTGGATAATTTATATTACTAATTTTTCCGGATATTTATACCTATTTGCCCTGAAATTTATAATACAATGGGGGGAGATTGCTGAAGATTTCCATATAAAACTCGCGTGGCTTCATGTTAACGACCAAAACTAATAAAGTTATATCCTATGATGGCGCACCAAACGTTTTTAATAAGAATTTGTATTTTTCCGGTTATTTCCAAGTTATTTCATCCGGGTGTTGTCAATTTGGTTTTGTTTATTTAATTTTTTTTTTTTTTTTGATTTATTTACATTATTTTTCAAAATTTCGTTAAAAAAAAAGGTAATATTGCGTTGATTTGCCAGTGGTACCATCTAGTTAAAATAACCTAACTGTCATAAACTGCTATATCTTGATACGCAAATCTGCAGTAATTTCCCTTATGGTACAGGGTGTCCGCCGGGAAGGTATACTACTTTGTTTGTTTATAATTATTGATTAAATGAAAGAGAATGGATCTTATATTGATGAATGTTTTATTTAATGTTAGCAATTATGTATGGAATTATCAGATAAATGTCCGCCTCTGTTAGCCTCACAAATGCGAGCCCTTTTGAGCACATTTTTCATTACATTCTCACACAGTTCTCGCGGTATTTCATTAATTTCATCACGAATATTTTGTTTGAGTTGCTCAAGCGTTTCTAGTTTGTTTGCATAAGCCTTGCTTTTCAGATATCCCCACAAAAAGAAGTCCGGAGCAGTCAAATCAGGCGACCGTGGAGGCCAATCAACATCACCATTTTTTGAAATGACTTGTTGTGGAAAGAGGTCTCGCAGTAATTCCATTGTAATCCTGGATGTATGCGATGTGGCACCGTCTTGTTGATACCACATGTTAATCAAGCCCAAAGCATGCAGTTGTGGTGTTAAAAAGTTTTCAATCATATCACGATATCGCTCCTCATTCACAGTTACCGTTACGGCGTTTTCATTTTGAAAGAAGTAAGGTTCAATGATTCCTCCTGGCCAAATTGCACACCAGACTGTCACTTTTAATGGATGTAAAGGTGACTGATGAATAATTTGAGGGTTTTCCATTGCCCAGAACCGACTATTCTGTTTATTCACATATCCATTCAAATGAAAATGTGCCTCGTCGAGCTGTAACATCCTATTGGCATATGTACGGCGGCGTAAATGGTATTGTGGAAGAAGCTCTTGTGTCAACTGAATCTTAAATGGAAACAAATGCAACTCCTTGTGTAAAATTGTGGTCAAACTTGTTCTTTGAAGACCAAGCTCCTGAGCACGGCGTCGAATTGAGGTTGATAGATTGTTTTGAACACTTTCTTGAGCAGCAGAAATGTTTTCAGCCGATCTTGCAGTACGTTGTGGCCCATGCTTGGGCCTATCCCCTACAGACCCTCTTTCTTCGAAATCATTCACTACACGATAAATAGTGCGTTTTGTTGGCACGTTGCTTCTCCCAAAAATTTCACGTAACTTTCTCATCGTCACAGTAATCGATGATTGATTTTGATAAAATGTTTTAACGATTAAAACACGTTGGTTTATCGAATATTTTTCCATAATAAATTTGCCACGTGTCTACTTCACGACTGCCAAAGTGCCAAATATGAACTGTCAAGACTAACGTTTAACAAAACGGCAGCAAAATAAAGTAGTATACCTTCCCGGCGGACACCCTGTATTATAAGTTATTTGATATTTGTACAAATGGATGCTTAACTTATGATGTAACAAAATATTTAGGGGTGATGGGAAGTAGAATAGATCATACGGTTTCCACCATTACCCAAGAGGTAAGGTCTAATGCACTTTTGGTATGGGGGTATCCCAAATTAAATTAGGCCTAATCCCCTTTTGTAAAATAAAGCTGTGGCTAATTGTATGGTGACATTTATCAAGTCTCAAGTGAGACCCTCTGGGCCATCCATAGTAGCGTGTTGCACCAACCCTGTTGGTAGTCGGATGGACGGCTAATTTTAACGCAAACGTTTTGATGTTTGAAGTAGTATTTTGTATAGATGTGGTGGAAGATGTATTCCTGGGTGTAGCAGTCTGAATGGGCATAAATCCGGAAACGGTCACGGTCATGGCACCATAGCCAATGGCGAACAAGGGACAAGAAGGGGACGGGAGAACGGTTCATGAATTCGGTTGAATTGGTACTGGGGAGGTGGCTTTCGGAGGGGGTGGGATTAGCGGTGTTTGTCAAGGATTTGTAAAGCTGGGCTAATCGACTATGTTAAGCCCTTCTTCGGTTTCTTCACCAAGAGACCTACTATAGTCCGATTCATAAAGTGCATAGATTTCATTGGCCCCTTGCCTTAATTCAGTACGTAGCGAAAGCAATGTCTCCCATTCTATATGAGGTCTAACTTAAATCCTGCCTTAGTGACTCATTCCAAGTGTAACAGGGGTGTTCCAACTTGTCGGGAACGGCAGTGTAGGAGGACGCTGCTTAACAAGGTGGGTGGGATTCCTACGATGAATGTGTCCCCAATAATGATTCGGTATATCTTGATTCTTTTGGTAATAATCTTACCATGTAAGATATCCTTGATTTTACGTGAGCGAGGATGGTAAAAACTCGAGTAGTTTCTTTAGAAAAAAAACTCGTTTTTCCTTAGCCGGCGTCGGTTTGCAAAGGTAAGAGAAACTGTCTGTAAACCATATGTCAACACAGGGGAAATAACGGAGCGATAGAGATAACCGTCTAGGGTACTTGATTTTTATGAACAAATTTCTGCATATGATGAGTTATTCCGAGCGCCTGATGGCACCAAGTACGGATAGTGAGAGGCCGACTTAACTTGGAGGTTAACTAAGTATCCAAATATCGCATCGTATCAACACGGTTGAAAGTGACACCAGACAACACTATGCTGGGGTTGTGGTACAAATGATGCTGAGGAATTTCGGATGATTTATGGGAGTTCAGAGCGGTGCATTTATGGGAGTTTAATTCTAAGCCCGCTAATTTTAAGGCGCCTATTAATTGATCCACAATGGGTTTTAATGCTCTGATGTCTCGTGCGATGAGTTTAATGTCATCTGATTAGGTGAGTATGAGAGATAGTTGCAACTTTACATGCTGGTCTTTTGCTTTTCTTGACAAATATTGAACCATTTAACAACATATATACTAATTATCATTCATTATAGTGTCTATCACAGCTCAAATACATGGAATTAATAATAATAAACTGATTTAAATTACAGGATCTCTGCCAGTTAAACTTAAATGTAAATTAATTAATTAAAGGTTGGAATGCAGAATAAAATAAATCGGAACAATCTCATAAGTCTGATCCAGCAAAGTACTAATTTTTTTTTCAAAACCCAGTTATGCTGAAAAAAATTATAAAAATAGATTAAAACTGTATCGTCCTGTGTTACTAACTATTGACGATACCAGGTGTCTGTAACCGAGTCAATTTCTATCATACCAACTAAGCCTATCCAAATCCTCTTTATGTTATGTGTCAACGGGTGTTCGGTAATGCTTGGTCGAATATTCCAATCAAATCAAATTTCTTAAATAATATTATACTGATATTTAATTTTAAAATATTAAGAATTATTTTAAAGTTAAATTTTCTTTTTCTTTGATTTCACGATATGTTAATTGTTATCTAATACACAATTCATTGTTTTAGTACAACAAACAAAATATTCATGATACAAACCACTAGAGCTGCCAGTGTCATTTTCGTGCTGGCTCCCCACCGGTATTTAGTCTTAAAAAAGTAAAAATTAAAGTTGGGCGGATAACCAATACCAGCACAAACACACATGCTTAAACATTGAAAACACCCATCCGTGATTTTTGGTCACCGGGAATCGAACCCGAGACGCGATTACCAAAGTACCGACGCTACTTACTGTGCCAATGATAGTGACGGTATTTAATCTTACGACCGAATGAAACCAGCGTATGATTTTTACGATATATAAGTTTTATTGTATAAAAAATGTAGATGTATACGTATTGGTTCACGTTATTGGTCGGTTTATTTTATAGATTCGTTATTTTCAATTGCAGCGAAAACAATTAGAAGTGGAATTTTCCAGATTGTGCTGTATGTATCAATTGAATACATTGAATCCATCCTGTTGATTTAAAAAAATGGAAATGGGATCTGGTTTTAGGCTACAGCAACACGATGTGCAACTGATTTAGTTTGAATCATAATTAAGGAATGCCGAAATCAATAAAAAATATATTACATATACATACGAGTACATATTTGGAAGCAAATAATTATATTTTAATTAAAAATGGATCAGAACCAACATTCAACCAAATTAAAAAAAAAAATATTTGTAGATTGCTGTACGGAATATTTACAAATATTCATATTGAAATAAGATTTATAGTTTATGACCTTAAAACACAGATGGAAAATAACCTGATAAACTATGGAAAATAACCTGATAAATACTGGTAACTCTCTAAAAAATAAAAAATATCGCTAATAACAATAAGTTCAAATCCTGGAAAAAACAAACAAAAGTTGCATCGTGCATACCAATAAACATTCTTTCGAAATTTCAAAACTTTTTGAAAAGATGGGATTACAAAAACTAAAAGCAATATTCAGATCACCAATTTGGACTTCGAGACCAGCATGGTACTTTGGGGCAGTATTGCATGAGGACCTTAAAAATAAAAATAAAAGTAGGCCTGCAAAAAATTTGGTACAGTTCTTGAAAGCTACTTGTTTCCCATAAAATACCAGATTAACCATAATACAGCTATTACTGAACTAAATGACATAAATTCAGGAGTTCCACAAAATCAAAACTTTCCCTAGAATGCAAGTTACCGCTATAAAAACCGATCCTAACCTCTATATGGACACATGGAATTCAATTATGGGGCTGTACAAGGGTAAATATGGAACTTTTGCAACGGACATAAAAAAGTACTTCGCTGTATTACAAATGTTCCGTGTTATATCCGAAATCGCAACATCCTTGCCTTTGGGATTAAAACGGTCAATGATATGATACAAGCACCCAGTTTGAAGTACCTTTCGAAACTGGAAACATATTCCAATGAATTAGCAAGGGAACTATTAAGGCAACCGAAATATATACGACGTCGCAGAGTAGATCCACTAGATCTAATGTATTTATATATTTAATTTAACTACATATTTGAGCTAACACACATCTCAATTAATTAATTATTATTTATCATACTAACAATAAATCTTTGACATAGGATAAGGGAACACTTCTTGTTAGTTTCATGTAAATAAAAATTCAAGAATAACGCCATTGACAGCTTCAAAAAACAAAAGTATAATATATGTGGAGACTCAGTTTTTTCTCAGGAGCATGTTAGCAAAAAGAGTTTCGTTAAACAATTTTCATTTATTTTCCAGAGTCGGATTTTTATAGTTTATACATCTGATTTTATACGATCGAAGGCGAGCGACGTTTTTGTAATAAGGAAGTACATGCCATAATCTCCGTGTGGTTTTTCATGATGAATATCATAACTTGTTTCTGAATATACCTTCAATTCTATCAATGAGAGACATTGATAGAATCAACACCAAGCTTGGACGACATATTCCAGCTGTTGAGCTGGATGTAGCTGAAGTATTAAACAACGTCTGCTGATCCATGGATTTTTTGCCTATGAATATAGGTTAAAACTTAGTTCTGTTATCACATTCACCCTGTTAATAATGATGTCAATGATCGATTTAAGTTCCGCCAATTGCCGGCAAGATGTTGACTTCTGAATAACATTGATATAAAAAAATTGATAGCAACACTGATGGCCTAGATGTCAAATTTTTCGTCGGTATATTTCTATCGATAAACTTTTTTTGTATCACACCAGTTTAGATTTCAAACATTTGAAAGGTTCGCCTGTGATCCAACGGTAGCATAGATTCCTTCCATACTGCGGTGACATATTGAGCGAAATATTTAAAATCCACTTGCTGATGAGATGAAAGGTTGTTTGTCTAGTGTAATTTAAATTGTCATCCTCAAATTTTTTCTGAAATTTCTCTATAAATTTCACTATAACGTTTCCAATTTACTTATTAATGTATCAATATTTACTTAGTAATTCAAACCACTCAGAAATTAAAAGAAATCACTCAGAATTTAAATCTGACGAAAATAATTGTACAATACTCTCAAATGTGTATATTTCAACCAGTTCAGAAACACAATTTCCATCTAAACAAAAACAAGTATGTACAACATTATGACAATTTAGTTAATTAAAATAAATATCAATTATTATTAATCTATAAACAAGGATCCTTAGTTTTCTCATCTTCATTGCTGTTAAACTGGATTAGGACTAGTTCATATGTAACGATAGTTCCAGCAATCTGAAATCAAAAAGCATCAAAACTATCAATGGACAACTGTAATATAAATAAATATTTGGTATAGTAAGGAAACAACCCATGAAAGCACCACACTTGTATGTGGCTACATCTATGAGTGTGTAATGAAACTATTACCATGGACATAAACCAACTAAAAATATTTTGTTATAATGAAAAAATCTCCACAATTCACCTTCAATATTAGCTGCCGCGTTATAAAGAAAAATCGTTTTCCTGTTAATGCAACTTTTTCGTTTTTAATTAAAGACACAAATCGTTTCACCTCTTTTGTATAACAGTTAATCGGAACACGATACAATATACGAATTGGTTTTCTTGATTCATCATAGATTTTGGAGACATACAAAACCACAGCGAATGTTCGTATTATTAAAAATACTAGTGAAAACCAAAAATATATTGCGTGCATGATGTTATCGGTGGGTCTGAAATATGTTATCAATTAGGAAATTTATATAAACTATGTGAAATGGTTACTTACTTTAAACTATTAAGTAGTTGTAAACAAATGAAATATAGATTATTCGAAAATGATAGAACAATTATATATTCCAGCTCTTTGTCGATGGTATTCAACAATTCAATGAAAGTCTGATAATAATGGCGATGTAATTCCCAAAATGAATCAGGCATAGTCTGCGCAAGTATAAATACTCAAACTAATATTATTTCATCAGTAAATCGGATAAAACTTACCTGGCCTTCAGCAAGTTCCATATTATAGTTGATTTGATTCAATCGTGCAGTCAAACAAATGCTGACCATAATTATGAATAAATCCATAAAATTCCACGTGAAAGTTGTATACATATTAACAATTTGTGGTGCAATTATTTTAGAAGTGGTGTAATTGGTAAAATATAGTAATTGCGGGAATGACATTTTAAAGTATCGCTCTACCGGATCATTAATACCAACACATCGATATGCCTTATAAATTCCTGAGCTTATTGACAGCACGTGTTCAACTGCAATTTGATCTTAGTTAGTATTTCGAAAAAATCTAATAAACCATTATACTCACCTAAAGCAAAAGTAAAAAATAAAGCTGCAATTCGCCTTATATGCTGACCCATACGCCTATTTTCACGAACCGTTGGATATTTTGGAAATTTTATCTCAGTTTCCTCCCAGTACAACATTAACGTGGGCCATCTTCTCGCCAGCGATATAAATAGAAATGATGCCACAAAATTGGTGCCATAGAATATGATCACGGTCGTCTTATGAAATTCGATTCGATTTACAGATATCCATACAAGTGTAATGGCGATCATAAAACCAACTGCAATTTCTATCAAATAATTGTATAAAATTTTCAAACTTAGCATTCTAAATTTCAAGTCGACCGCGGATCTAGAACCGATTCCATTTACAGGGAATAAGGCGAATAGTTGGCCGAGGAAAAGAACTGAAAGTATATAAAAGAAATGCTTAAAAATATTTGTTTTATTACATCACAGCAAATGATCGAAACACGTGTGTTGCGATCGAGTTGTGTTTTTATATGTGTTGTGTTTTGATGTAAAATGGCAGGAAATCTGATAAATCATGATAGCACAATTCGGTAAGCATTTTGCAATAAACTAATTTAATATCAATTGAAACGGACACTACGCTCCAGATGGCGCCTTTGAGGAAGTTAAGTAAAATAATTAAAATTAATCCTTTAAGCTCTCTATTTTTATTTTTAAATATATAAATCAGAAATGTTTAAAATTAAAATTAATTTCAAGAATACAATCAAAGTATCCTCGTAGGAGGCGACTTAACGGTTGGATCGCTGGGATAACGACCCGCACCTGTAAAAAAATAATCTGTTTATTATGTCAACTAAAGGAACAATTCATACCGCCAATGCAACATTGGACTCCCGCTCAAGTACCCCGACGTGAGGTTTAGGATCGGCAAGTGGAACGTGCAGTCACTTAGGAACCGTTTGAAGGCCTAATCACATATTTGAAAGAGTATCAATTGAAACTCGTTGCTCTTCAAGAAACTCGTTGGTCTAAAAGTGGAGACCATGTGTCCCAAGAAGCTTTGGATTTCCAAGCAGTCAATAATCGATTGTTTAAGCATTGCTGGCGAATGAATTTAGCCAACCTGTCGATAATTTGGGTAAACGCTCCCACGAAAGTCAGCCAGTTCCAAGATAAACACTCATTTTACATTGACTTGAACGATCTGATAGGATCTATGTATACCAGAACACGATATTAGAATGGTAATTGGGGATTTTAATGTTAGAGCTGGCAGAAACCAGGCCGACTAGTGTTACAATATAGGTTCGTACTCGCGACACGAAACGGCGACCGATAAACGTGAGAGAACCAAATACATTTGGAAACATCATCCATCTTCGCAAAACTTGACGCAGCCAAATTAACACGTCTCAATTTCAAAAACTCTGTGGGAGGTACTGAAAATTTCGGTTGTCAGTGCTGCTCAACAGATTTTAGGTATAGCGAAAGTCAGACCCAAGAATTACTGGTTTGATGACGAGTATCTTCTTGCAGTCGAGCAACAAAATATAGCCCATAGTAAAGTGCAACAACGTCTCACAATCGCGAGGAAAAAGAAGTCTGTTCTTAATAGGAGGGCAGCCAAGCGTATTTGTAGAATGAGCGCAGTTCGCGTAATTTCTTTAAAAGAATTATTGGATTGCACGATACTTTCATGCATAAGTCAACTGCCATTCGGGAGCGGGATGGAAACTTCTGCATCAAAATCGACGCACTACTCGACGCATGGAGTGGACACATTACCATGAAGAACTCCGCCCTGGGTGTTCTTCATGGGTTACAGACTGTAGTTGAGTCATCTCAAATACAGATTGCGCATATTTGCATTTAGGGTCCATCCAATGAAGAACTCTCTGGAGGAATGTATAGAGTGAAACTATGCCGCTCACCTGGGGTGGATTTAATTAATTCGGAGCTCTTGATATTCGGCGGAGATACTTTGCGATACTGTCTTTTTTACCTTATCCGAGTAGTATGGCGAACCGAAGTTATGCCTGACGAATCGAAAATGACCGCGATATGCCCTATCTTCGAGAAGGGAGACCTCTTGAAGTGTGAGAATTATCGCGGTTTAGCGCTCTTTTACACAGCATAAAGCAACTATGCTACATTATATTGGAAGGGATCCCCGCCGGCAAGGAGATGCTCTGTCCCCGATACCCGTAAATCGGTAAATCGAGTAAATCTCATGTTGGAGTACATCGTTCGTAAAACTGAAACAGGTCAGTCCAATCGAGTGCTTGCAATTACAGATAACATATGCGTGATTGGACTGGATAGCAACGAAGTGAAGGAAATACTTGATCCGCTTGTAGTGTTATCAGCTTCTGTTGTCAGTCCAAAACGAAATACATGATCTCTGGTTATAGGGACAATGGCACACCAGATTTTAGTAGTGGTCACTACACGTTTGAGGAAGTGACAATTTTCAAATATTAGGACCCTCTTATCACACATGATAACAGCGTGGGTGAAAATATTAAAGTGCGGCTGGCAGGTATGCTTTGTTTCCTCGAAGGACACTGATAAAATCTAAACCTCTATCAAGTGCTGTGAAGCTGAGTCTTTATAAAACGTTGATTGGGCTCGTTGTTATGTAAGGATGTGAAAGTTGCACGCTAACTGACGAGTACGAGAGATGGCTCCTTACATTTGAAGGAAGAATCATGCGTGTGATTTATGGTCCAAAACGCGAAGTAGATGGTACATACCGAGCTCTGTATAATATTGAGTACAGAGATAAGGATCCTCGATAATGTACATGAAGTAATTAGATCTCAGCGAGTACGTTAACTCGGTTACCAGTACAACACAAAGCGGAGGTATAAGCATGTTTCATCGAGCACTATTTTGACATAATATTAATATCAGAGACACATTGCAGTAAATGAATTTATTTTAAATTAATGAAAACTTAATTTATGACACTAAACCTTCGGATGGTAAGGCACATAATGGGGTTTACCCATCTCGATCAAAAGAAGGTTAATTAATATTTTAAGATACGACAAAAATCAAATTTAAGCAAGATATTAATGTAGCAACATAGAACTTGAAACAAATTTTGGATGTAGCAGGAATGGTTACATTTAACTTCAATATTTCTCAATGAGAAACTTATTCAAGAAAAGCGAAAAACTTGACAGCAATAGCTAACAAGAAAAATAAAGAGACCAATAAACTTGAGTCCAGTCGTTAGGCTATCTGATGAATTCTCGGCTATAAAAGGTTACTCGTTTACTAATCACTTAAAGGAAGTATTTACTTCAGATAAAGCAGCTTACCATTTATAGATTCGATTTTAGATTTGCAGTAAAAGGATACAGAATTCTTAATGCAAAGAAATTCACAGTAGAGAAAAAATTCTGTTCTGCCGTATTCTTGGATATTGACACCATGAACTCAAATATGAACTTAAACATAGGTTCTATAAAAGCAATTTCACGCAGTTCTTCAAAATTATCTACACCAAAGGCGATTCTCAATTCACCAAAGCCAACGCAGCGAAATGGGGTCAGTGTTATATTGGTTGTACATATCCGATTTACCTGTTACCAGCAAAGTAACATGTTTTAACATTTGCTGTTGACCCAACAATCTTGGTGTCTCTAAATAAATAAATCCGAGTTACGTTCACACTGAACAAACCCACTTCTTCAATAGTAAAATGAAATAATGTAACTGTTCCACAATAATCCAATATCACTTAGTCAGGTTTGGACAGAAGGCTGACATGGAGGAAACACAATGGATCAAAGCGCTATTAAATCAACATATCATTGTTAAAATGTATTAGTTAATTGGAAGGAAATCAAAATTATCATTGGACAATAAGGTTCAGCTCATGTTCTGAAGAAAAAAAACGCAGTATATTATAAATGATCCGTGCTATATTCGTAACACTAGCATACACCTTGACCTGGGCATTAAAACCGTTAAAGTGTTGTCAGAGAATAGAGCTCAAATGTGTATTACTCGAAGCTGGAGCACTCTTCCAAGTGTAACAGAGTGCCTTCTATAATAATAACTATTAACTTAGTTTAAATTAAAAGTTAAATTATAGTGTTTTAGTGTGCAATAGATTTGCATATTTTGTCTACTTTCTGATGCTGGAATTTATTTTAAGTTATTTTGTTTCTCATCGCTTTTGTCAGTAAATTAAAAATTTTATAATTGGGGAAATAAACTGCTAACATCCAGTTTGAGTACATTAAATTACAATTTAAATTAAAGTTGGGCGGATAACTCCAGCACAAAGCAAGGGCGTACGCTACTTACTGTACCAACGAGACCGGCTATGAGTACATTAAAGTTATCAACATGTTCTTGGAGAACCAATTTTGTAGTAGGTTCCTAAAACTACAAAATTATAACAAAAAAGTGCTGCTTTAGTGGGCTTAAACTTGATTTCATCGATTTTGACGTACTCAAAAATCAGCAGTTGAAGTTTTGAAACTTGATACAGCTTATAGGCAGCGTTATATTGCAGTACATGTAGAGATAGAAATTTCGGAAACTTTGACTGTGTGTGTCCAAAACCTGTGATAAAAAATTGTTAAAATCATTTTTAACATTTATTTAAGAAGTATTCCCCTACCTAGACAATTTTTTATTATTCTGTCTGAATACTGTAATAATTATTTGACATATTTCCCCGCCTTTTTTACAAGTTTTTCACATAAAATACATGAATTTTATTTTATATATAAATCTCGTATATAGTATATATATATATACCTATGTACATATATATAATTATGCGTTATAAACTATTTAATTATTTTTTCTATCGAATTTAATTTGTCAACCTTGAATCGCATCGTATTACAATTTATTCGATGGCTGTCAACAATTATCGTAGTAAAAGACTCGAATAATTTGGGTGTGTGAGGTATTTTCAAATAAATGTCAAAAATTATTTTAACTGTATTTTATCACAGGTTTCGGTACAGTCTTAAAGTGACATATCGTCTCGCTTGTTATAAAAATAAAGATTGAATTGATGGATTTGTTTAAGGTATGTAAAGAGATAAAATGTACGATGGAGGAAAGTTCAAATTTAATTTTGCAAAAAAATTAATCCTTTTTAAAACTGTATTAACTAATTTGTTCAACACAATCCACGAAACCAGCCCAGAAAAAATGGCATGAAATAATATCACGACATATGTATTTCTATTATACTCTCAGCCCAAAAATGACTATGTCGTGACACAACAATTACGAAATGAATGTTCGTAATTTTAATAAATGCGTTATAAATTATCAAATAAAAATTTTATTCTAAGAACATATTTAATTATTTAAAATGAATTAGTTAAACTCATTAATTAACTAAGGTATAATTATTCATAATATGTATTAAACATTAATTTATCTACCATTAAAAATTAAAAATTTGACCGCCCTCGTTAGCACAGTAAGTAGCGTGCTTGAGTTGTTATTCGAGAGTGTCGGGTTCAATTTGGTGACCAAAAATCACAGTTGGGTGTTTTTAATGTGGAATTTGTCCCGGTATTGCACCATGGGCCCGTTAGTGGCATTGAGTGCTGGAGTAATCCGCCTAATTTTAATTTTTATCCACCATTAATCAACAATAATTAATTTTAATCTAATTTGCAATTTAATTTCCAATATGGTTTCTGTTCGTTCTGGTTTTAAATTGTAAAAATATAATTGTACTACTAATCCCAATCAGAATTTCTAAACTAAGGCATTCAGAAATTTCAATTTTTTTTATCGAGTAACTCGAATTTTTGAGTATCAGCATCTCGCTGAGATATTCTAATCCATCTCAGAGATTTTCTTATATGGTGGCTTTCTAAACCGATATTAATGATCCAAAAAAAAAAAAAGAACTGGGCTCTAGTAACAAATTTTCAAAATCTATCATAATCTACAAATATTGTGTAGAAGTGGTTCCGTTCTATGCCAAATAACTGAAATCTTAGAGATTGCCTTATATACTCGTAGTAACTATATAGAATTATGATAGATTTTGACAATTGGTCATTTGGGCCCAGTTCTTTTTTATGGAACCATCAGTATTGATATAGAAATCTTGATTTACTCCCTTTCCATTCTATATAGTCACTATATGCGGTAATCTCTAAGATTTCAATTATTTAGCATAGAATGGAACCACTTCTACACAATATTTGATGATTATGATAAATTTTGAAAAAAAAATTTACTTCCATTTAAGAGTAAAAGACTCTTAATTTTTAATTTTAATTGAAAAATGTGTATTTTTAACAAATTCTAAAAAATTTAAGTAAAATAAATTTGCTAGTTAAATAAACTAATTAAATTTAAAATTTTACTAGTTAAATTTACATAGTTCAATAAACCAAATTTTAAATAAAACGTATTAAAAAGTTTGAACTGGAAGACTACCTAATTTGAAATTAAAAATTTATTACAAATATGGGTTATGCAAATTAGACCAGCATTGTGATAAAAGAAGGGTGTTTTATAGAGCTTCATCAATATATGACTTGAGATATCAAAATCGTGAAATGTCCACCACTGAATTATTGGAAATGGTATAGTCGATCGGATCGGTAATGTATCGTCAATTGAATTTATGAACACGTATTAATCCAATGAGACTTTTGGAAATGGTAGTGTATCGGATCGGTAATGTATCGTCAATCGAATTTATGAACACGTATAAATTCAATAAGATTATTGGGAATGGTAGTCGATCGGATCGGTAATGTATAGCCAATTGAATTTATGAACACGTATAAATTCAATGAGATTATTGGAAGTAGTAATCGATCGGACCGGTAATGTATCGTCAATTGAATTTATGAACACATATAAATTCAATGAGATTATTGAAAATGGTAGTCGATCAGATCGGTAATGTATCGTCAATTGAATTTATGAACACGTATAAATCCAATGAGATTTTTGGAAATGGTAGTCGATCAGATCGGTAATGTATCGTCAATTGAATTTATGAAGACGTACAAATTCAATAAGATTATTGGAAATGGTAGTGTATCGGATCGGTAATGTATCGTCAATCGAATTTATTTTTTTTTTTATTTTTTTTTTATTGTTTTAAATATTACAACTGATTACATATATCATCTAGTAATTTCTCTATCTTTCTTATGTTCAATTTGCAGAGATATAACCCATTAGTTAGTCTCTAAAAATTTGGCCACCCTATTGTAGTCTTCCCAATTCCAGTGGTTTCTTTCTTTGGAGCCTTCGTACTCCATTTGTGTTACTCAGCATACCACGTAACTCAACATTTTCATGTTGACCAAGCCGTTGTATGTGTTTCTTCGCATGAATTGTTATTTCTTCGCTGACGTTTTCCATCCGGAGGTCCCTATGTAGGTTATCGTTTCTTATGTACCAAGGAGCGTTCACTATTCCACGTAACACTTTATTTTGAAAAGCTTGTATTATTTTAATATTGGTTTTCTTAGTACAGCCCCACAGCTGAATACCATAAGTCCATATAGGTTTTAAAACTTGTTGGTATAGTAGCAACTTATTAGGTATTGACAGCTCTGAATACCTTCCAATTAGCCAATACATATTTCTATATTTAATGTGTAGTTCCTCCTTTTTCTTTTTAATGTGCTCTTTCCATTTTAACTTAGCATCGAGAGTCATGCCAAGATACTTGGCTGTGTTAGCATAGGGAACTTGTTTGGAATTTAGTTCTATTGGTATCCAGTTAACTATTTGATTGGTGAAGTTAACGTGCGTTGATTTTTCTTCATTTAGCTTAATGCGCCATTTTTTGGTCCAGTTACTAAGTTGGTTCGTAGCCCGTTGCAGTTTTCTGGTTGCTTCGTCTACTTTATAACCAGTAGCTAAAATTGCTGTATCGTCCGCAAATGTTGCTATTGTTGTGCCGCTTGTGTTTGGTAAATCACTTGTGTAAAGTAAATACAACACTGGGGATACCCTCTTTAGCTCGGAAAATTTTTCTTCACATCTAACGCGAAAATATCTGTTATCAATGTAAGATTTCAATATCTGAAAGTATTCTTTTGGCAAATCTCGATGCAGTTTATATTCCAATCCAGGATGCCATACTTTATCGAAGGCCTGTGCTACATCCAGAAATATTGTTGAGCATATTTTCTTATTTTCAAGTGCATCTTCAACTTACATACTTGTAATCCTGTGAATTTGCTCTATGGTGGAGTGGTTTTCTCTAAATCCGAACTGATGTGGTGGTATTAGCTTTCTCTCAAGTATTATAGGTTTCATCCTTTTGTATAACAGTTTCTCAAAAATTTTCGAAAGTACTGGAAGCAGAGAAATTGGCCTATATGACTTTTTATTATTAGATGGTTTGTTCGGCTTTGGTATCATAATTATTTCTGCTACTTTCCATTGCAGAGGTACATATTTCAGTCGAAATGAAGCGTTGATTATATGAAGAAATTTTCGCACCCCTTTCTCAGGAAGTGCCTTCACTATTTCACCTGTAATTAAATCATAGCCAGGAGATTTTTTCGTATTTATGTTATGGCTAATTTCATTTTTCAACTCTCGTAGAGTTACAGGTGGTATTTTCCTACAATCCTCCTTGTGCACTGGTATTATATTTTCATCCGCTGATTGTCTAGCATATGGTTGGAACGTTTCTTCAAGATGAGATGCGAACAGTGCTGCTTTCTGTTTGGCACTTGTTACCCAATTTCCCTCATCATTTTTTACTGGCGGTATTTGATAATTTGGTCTTTTTAATGCTTTTGTAGCTTTCCATAGAGAATACTCTGTTTCTTTAGTGTCTGTAAGACTACGAAGATAACGGGTGACCGATTCATTTTTTAGTTCTCTAATTCTTTGCTTAAGCTTATTGCAGAGGTAATTAAAAATTCTTTTGCTTTGTGGTGCTCGGTTTCTCTGCCATGTTTTCCTTGCTTTCCGTTTTTCATTAACCAAGTCCCTGATCTCGACTGGATAAATTAAATTATTACGCTCCTTGTTTTGGATTACAGGGGTGCTATCCCATGCTGCTTGTTGTATATTATTGATTAATAGTTCCACTTCATTTTCTAATTGAACCGGATCCTTGATTGGTACAAGAAGATCGGTGTTATCTTCAACCAATTCCCTAAATAATTCCCAATTGGTTTTGTTATTTGTTAGTCTAGGTGGATTTTCCTTATTAACAATCGTGGAACTAACAGTCATAATGACGGGCGAGTGGTCCGATGAGAGACTTTCACTATTTTCTAGAAAAATGTGATTTTCGGATATACCTCTTGTAATGTAGAAATCAATTAGATCCGGAGTTTTGCTTGTGTCAGTAGGCCAGTACGTTGGTTTTCCTCCTGAATGAAATTCACAATTGTAAGCTCGACCAGCGGCGTATAGTTCTCTACCCTTTGGAGTTGTTAATCTTGACCCCCAGAAAGTATTTTTTGCATTAAAATCACCTCCAATGATAAAATTAAATCCTAGCTGGTTCAATAACTTTCTATAATCCTCTTTATTTAAATTATATCTTGGAGGACAATAAATTGAACAGACATTGAAATTTTTTTTATTGTTAAGTTGAATGCTGATAGTAGCTACCTGCATACTTTCTTCTTCAATTTTTATTCCCTCATGATGTTGAATATTTTCTTTCACAAATATTGTTGATCCCCCTCTTGCTCTTTCTGCTGGATGTAAAGCGTGATAAGAAACGTAACCACGTATTTTGGTGTATGAGGTTCTAGTAAGATGGCTTTCTGATATTAAACATATATCAATTTTTTCAATATTTAAAAAGATCTCTAACTCTGGAATATGTTGGATTATTCCATTTGCATTCCAGATAACAATTCTTAATGTTTTATTTATCATATTAGTTTAGTATAATATGGACGTTATTTCATCCACTGTTTCTCGGCTATCTAGTCGCCTGTTCAAAGCATCTATGGATCTCTCTTGTCTTATAAGCCGTGTATTTAGCGCTTCGATGCTTTTAAATATTTTTTCAAGCATAGATGTATCTTTCGAGTCTTTGAAATGTACTGATTTGTGTGGGGTCGTACTTTGTAGCCCGGATGCCACCACTTGTGAAAACGACTTGCGATCAGTAACTTTACTCGATATAGATGTGGTAAAGTTTCCTAGGTTGGTGTTTACGCTATTGGCTATCGGCGTTTTATAATATGATGGACCTTGCCGTGATTTGTCTCTAATTTTTTGTAGTTCTTTAGCTACTATGCACCCTCTGTAGTTTGCAGGATGTTGCTCTTTGCAGTTCACACATGTTGGAGGGGAATTTCTATTTAGTGGACATGCCTGAGCAGCATGCCTTCCAAGGCACTTTACACATCTTGGCTCTCTATTGCAGTATTTTTGCGTATGATTAAAACCTTGGCACTTCTTGCATTGCACTATAAGCCCAGTGGATTTCCGTAGTGCTTCTATTTTAACCCTCATATTTAAAATAGCTCTTATATTAAAGATGGCTTCTATCTTTTCTTTGTTATTGAAAGTTAACATAAATAACGGGAGACCTCTTTTAGTAACTTTAAATTCGGACCCTTGTTTGACCTTCTCTCTTTTGATTATATTTGCTGCATTTTCAATTTGCAGTCCTTGTCGTTGGAGATCTTCCATAATGTCTTTTATTGCACAGGTTGGATGGAGGCCCCTTGCCATAACCTTTATTGGGCGGTTGCTTTTATTTTCATATGTATACCATTCGATTTTCTCTAAATTAAGCTTTGTTGATAATGCTCTATAAGTATCGGAGTCCGGTGTGTAGATTTTCCATACATTGTTGTTTAAGGATATTACTATGTATTCCTTATCTGTAATGGATTTCAAAATATTTTGTACAGCTCCATATTCGGTTATACCAATAATATTAATTGGTGGTGGTTTTTCTTCCTTCGGTGGTTTGCTTTCACTTTTATCTCGTTGATCCTCATGGGGCGGCACCTTTGCCTCCTTCCTATTAGTAGATTCTGTCTGCGAGCTACTAGCTACTTCCGGAGAGTATTCTGCTTTCCTTTTCTTGCTTGGGCGTTTTTTCCGTTTGACAATCCATTCGGTCTCTTTTGTTAACTCCTCCTCATCAGTATAGAACTCTGTAGTCTCGTTACAAATTTGAGGTTCATCATTGACTTTGGTTAAAAAATCTCTTCTCAATTCTTCATTTTCTTTCGTCAGCACCATAATTTTGCTACTAAGCTGATGCGTCATCTTTTCAATTTCATTGATTTTTGCGAGAAGATTCGCATTTTCTCTTTGTAACTGAGAGTAACCAGTTGATGATGGCATCAGGCTTGAAAGCCCTTCTTGTGATAACAAGTCTAAGTTAAAATTTCCGCTGACACCACTTCTGGCATTAGAAGCATCGGCTTGATCAACTAACGAGTTAATACTATTTTCTTTTGTAGGGGATCTTCTTATATTTGGTCTTCTTTGGAACGGATTTGATGTTCCCAGGTTATTGTCCTCTTCAGAATCCATTCTGCATAAAGCGTGGATTTACCAATGTTGATATTGGTGTACCACCTTAATTTAAATGGACAATAAACTCATCGAGCCAATAATTTTGGCCGGGAGTGTATATAAAATAATTAAAAAGAAGCTAACACTGCACTTTTTATTTTTTTTCACAATATGTACTTATAAAATAATTAAAAAAGAAACTACTAACACTGCACTTTTTGACTATTTTATTTTTATTTTATCGCTTACTTTATCGATTTAACGTCCAAACCCGGCAACGGTTGAAAATCGAGTGGCCACCGAATCCTAATTCTAATCCTAATCGAATTTATGAACACGTATAAATTCAATAAGATTATTGGGAATGGTAGTCGATCGGATCGGTAATGTATAGCCAATTGAATTTATGAACACGTATAAATTCAATGAGATTATTGGAAGTGGTAGTCGATCGGACCGGTAATGTATCGTCAATTGAATTTATGAACACATATAAATTCAATGAGATTATTGAAAATGGTAGTCGATCAGATCGGTAATGTATCGTCAATTGAATTTATGAACACGTATAAATCCAATGAGATTTTTGGAAATGGTAGTCGATCAGATCGGTAATGTATCGTCAATTGAATTTATGAAGACGGACAAATTCAATAAGATTATTGGAAAAGGTAGTCGATCGGATCGGTAAAATTCAATGAGATTATTGGAAATGGTAGTCGATCGGATCGGTAATGTATCGTCAATTGAATTTATGAAGACGTACAAATTCAATAAGATTATTGGAAATGGTAGTTGATCGGATCGGTAATGTACCGTCAATTGTATTTATGAACACGTACAAATTTAATGAGATTATTGAAAATGGTAGTCGATCAGATCGGTAATGTATCATAAATTGAATTTATCAACACGTTATATTATTATTATTAGAGAGTTTCATGCATTGAGTTGTTTATGTTGTCGATCTTGTGTAAATTACCATGTGAGGAATGACTTCAATACTATTCGGATATCTTGCGATAGCTACATGTTTTTGTAGATCATTGTCGAGTATAACCGATTACGTTCATTACATATACCTATAAGTTAGCAAATATAACTGTAAACATATTTAGAATTAGTAAGGTCAAACATCGTACCTGGTCTTCAGGCTCTGTTGTTGACATAGTCTAAAATCATAAATCTATTCCTAGACCTCGGTTCAAACGAGCTTACATAAAAAGAAAACGCAACAATGTGCTTCCGTTGCTCACCAAACCATACCGGCACCGTTCTACGCCTCCAGCTAAACGATCATATAAGATTAATTCAATGACGTTTCTTGTTCCTTCCACTCCTACTAAACGTCCTTGTCGGCGTAAACAATAAAACCAGTACTTACATTTGAGAAAGACATGATATCCCACGTAAAAATTATCATTGAATAAAGGGCTAAGTACCAGGTTCTCTTCCAAAAAATGCTGCCTATGAAAGAAATGATATCAAAAATTACGCCAAGTTTTATTCATTTAAAATCCTGATTCACACTTTTTTAATTTCTTCTTCCGTTTGGGTGACAAATTTTAGTTTGCTAACCTAGAATTTGGCCAGTTTTATAAAATTTTAGGTTAGATGATTAAAATAAATGGGTTACAAAAGGAAGAAAATATTAAATAAGTGTGAACCAAGCTTTTAAATGAATAAAACTTGGCGTAATTTTTGATATCATTTCTTTCCTAGGCAGAATAAAACTTTAAGGTAAAACAATAAGTATTGTGTTAAAGTCATTTCAAATCTTAATTGTATCTGCAGTTTTAATATTAATTTTTAGAAATTTTATAAATAATCGACATAAAATATAGAAGTTTTGCAAAAAATTGCAAAAACTGCCGGAGTACAAAAAAAAACTAAATAAAACTGGTGAAAAATTCCTCAACTCACAACTTCACTATATTGGGCCAGAAGTCACATCAATATTTTATGTTTTTTCTTCTTTTATTAGTTAGTACTTGATTAAAGAAAATTTTTATGGAAGATGATTTTTTGTTGTTGTTGTTGGGCCAGAAACAGGGTGTCAAATATTTGAAAAATGCGCGGACATGGTAATGTATTTGTGACTATCAAATAAAAAGTAGTTACCGGATAATAATGATAGAGGGCTTATTTTTTAGGTAAAAGTATGCCAATTAAGGAAAAATTATAAATATCATAATAATAATAACAGTGTTAAAGGCCATTAATGGCCCCTTACTGAATCAACAATCTGGCTCCAACGGTTTCGATCCCGAGCTTGGTCTTCATACTGTCTTAGACAATCTGAAGAGGCCAAGTCGTTTTCTACATCGTGGAGCCATCGTCGCCTGCAACGACCTCTGCGCCTACCATATGGTGGCTCTCCTTTCAGAGATCGCTGCACAATTCGTTCCGGATCAGCACGCAGAACGTGACCGAGCCAGCGTACTCGCTGAGATCTAACTTCATGTACAATATCGGGGATCTTCATCAGATCTCTGATCTCGAAATTGTACAGAGCTCGGTATGTACCATCTATTTCGCGTTTAGGGCCGTAAATCACACGCATGATTCTTCTCTCAAATATAAGGAGCCATCTCTCGTACTCATCCGTCAGCGCCCAACTTTCACATCCAAACATAACAACGGGCCTGATCAACGCTTTGTAAAGCTTCAGCTTCACGGCACTTGATAAGTGCTTAGATTTTAGCAGTGGCCTTAGAGGATATAAAGAACGACTACCAGCTGCCAGCCGCACTTTAATATCCTCACCCACACTGTTATCGTGAGTGATAAGAGAGCCCAAATATTTGAACCTCCTCACTCCCTCAAACGTGTGGTGGCCACTACTAAAATCTGGTGTGCCATTGTCTCTAAAACCAGAGATCAGGTATTTCGTTTTGGACTCATTGATCTGGAGTCCAACAGAAGCAGAAAACTCTACAAGCGGATCAAGTATTTGTTTCACTCCGTTGCTATTCAGTCCAATCACACGGGAAAAAAAATGTATACTGAAATCGAAAAACGTGTTTCTAAATATTAGAATCAACCATTTTTTGACTGCTTTATAAACTTTTCTCTGTAATTCATAATTTTTTTGTGAAACCAACCAACTAGTTATAATTTTGAGAAAATAATTGATTTTTAAATTAAATCTTCCGTTTCTAAAATTGAGAAACATGAGAATTTCCGAAACTGATTCAACAATTTCTAGACATTACTTTCAAATTTCTAAATATCATATAAAGTTTTTCTACGTATTATTAAAACAAGCATTTCTATCATTTATACCACTCTTTTCTGAAATTTATCATAAATATAATCACAAATATAAGAAAGTGATGTTGCTAAAATTAAGAAATAGTAAACTTCTTAGTTTAATCACAGTTTATGTTGAAAATCATTAATCTTGCTATAGAATTCTAACAGTTTATGATACTTTTTTTTAATTTTTAATAAAAATATCTAGACGACATTATTGAAAATCTTGATTAGATCCTATGATGAGGAATATTTCTCATAGATCATGTGATCTCAAATTAAAGCTCTTTTTGGGCAAATCAAATGGAATCAAAATGAAAATGAAAATCAAAAGTTTACAATCTCCGATTTGAAAATAACATAAGCTAAACTAATGCTTTTTGTTAACCAACATAATATACAACATTTAAAAGCATCAGTAATCAAATATGAAATAAAATATAAACTTGTTTTACACATATGTACTATAAAGGATTGAGCTTAAGTAGTCACCTAGTATATTCGCTTGTATCTTTAAACAATTTGCGTTCATTTCACCTTGATATATTTTTATATTACAATTTTACAAAATTATGGCTTATTTATTTATTGGCTCAGCAAACATTAATAAAATTCTGAGGGTAAACGAATATGTTAACTATATGTATATATGTATTTATACATAAAAAAAAAATATACATATATATATATATATATATATATATATATATATATATATATATATATATATATATATATACATATATATATATATATATATATATATATATATATGTATATATATATATATATATATATATATATATATATATATATATCCGCCAACTCTTGGGCAACATGCTAAGCAAAGTCAATAAGTTGAGTTCTGAATGGCATTAATAATGGTATATGTATCTGTTTGGAACTTTCGATACATTCAGTCATTATACATTTTGGATCACACAACATTGAGCGTACCATGATTTTGAACTAATAAGTTATTTGAAAGTTTTATTAAATATAAAATATAATTTAATAATTTAAAATTTAATTAATTTGAAAAATCTAGTGTATTTGTGTAATTTCAATCGAAAATCACTTTCTCCGCCATATAGATGCGCAGTATAGTACCTCTAATATGTGTACTGTGTGATCGGGTTCATTTTCGTCATATTTATTATGGGATCTTATCATATAAAATGCTACCGATTAGTGATGACAACATTTTGGGGAACCTGAAAGCACTTTTCCAAAATCCACTTCATTTTATCAAATTTAGATAGTAAAGGTTTTGAATTCATTCTGATCGGTCTTCATTTATGGGTTGTCATGAATTATTGTAAACAAGTTTCAAAAATCATCCAAGGTATAAATTAAAAATCATTACAATTGATTATAACTACCTAGTCGGTTCTTAAACAAAACACCATCCAGTTAGTAATTAATTCCATAAAATAATTTTTCTCGTGCAATTTTATTTTTTAATCTTAAATTTACAGTAATTAGAACCGATTTGATAATAAATGGGTATTAAGAAGTTATGCAATTACTTAAATTTGTTAACATATTCCTCAAAAATACATTTTAATTGAAACATTTTTCCGCCCTCGTTGGCACAGTAAGTAGCGTCTTTGCTTTGTTATTAGAGGGTCTTGGGTTCGATTCCTGGTGGTGACCAAAAATCACGGTTGGGTGTTTTTAATGTGTAAGTATGTATATGTGTTTGTCCGATATTGCACTGTGGGCCCATTAATAGCATTGAATGCTGGAGTAATCCCCCAAACTATAATTTTAAATTGAAAAATAATAAATTTGAGATCAATTAAACAAACGCATCTCGCGAAATAAAGCTGGCACTATTATTCAACGGCAAACAGATTCTTTATCTGGTTCATATGTTATAAATATACTAATAAGAGAAAGATTAATTAGTTTATAGTTTTAGAAGATATTATGAAATAAGGTTAGTTTCTCATATATCTATATAAATTATATATTATTATATACATTATATATACCTAATTCTATAATTTTATGTACGTATAAATTGAACAATTCTTGTCGGTGTTAATTTCATGAACTATAATATTGCAATATGGTAAGCCTTTTTATATTAATTTTCTTGCGATAACACTTTCCAACAACTACTACAAAATAAATAGATCGTTTTTATATTTTATTTCTGTATATGATCTATCCTTTGTTTAAATTATTGGACGAGTACTCTTTTTTTAGAGTCAGTGTGGTATACAACGTTAAGTGAAAAAAGAAGTAAAAAAAAATATTTTATCAAGTGTGGTGATTTGATTTTAAAAATTAATTAAAATTATAAGTTCTAATTCTAATTAAAATAATAATACTTATTATTTGGTAAGTAAGTGTTTGTAAGACTTTGTGAAAATCATGAGTTGCTTGTGTGTTAAAAGTTTTCCATGTGTAAATAATTACATCCGCCATTTAAAATATGTTCCCATGCAAAAGCCGGATGATAATTTCTTGTGCCAGACGGGATTTATTTCCACATTTAATAATATTAATATAGTTTTAAAAGGCACTTGCAGCGATATCATCTACAACAATTTGAATTACCAAGTGCGTCGTGGATTTTAGAAACAGTAGAAGAAATTCAAACAGTGCCGCAAAATATCAATAAGTTTACTGGAAATTGAAAATTTAAAAATAAATATCCCTAAACAGAGTTTTAATATAAATCCCATAAAGCAAGAAATTTCAAATTGAATTTTAAAATTCCTATCTTCATTGACCGGATATTATAGCATTTTATGACATTTTCCTAAGAGTGAACAAACAAATATTAATATATTAGAAATTCAAAATTTAGTTGAAAAACCTCTCCTGCTACACACATTACCTAATGGAAACAACTTTTTTAAACCAGATTTGTACTAGATAGTTTGCAAAAACAATTTTTAAATTTTATTATTACTTACAACTGAAATAAATTTTAAATTTTTTATCATTAATAGTCTAATTATAAGAGTATACAAAATACATATATCAAATTAAGATGAGTGATAGCTATGGTAAGTGTAACATGGTTTTTTTTAAAATTTGTATATCATTTCTAACGATAGTGTTGTTTTATTATATTTACAGAAAACTCATTTATAGATACAGAATATTAACCATTCAGTTCTATTATAAATTACCACAATTTGCAGCCAAACTAATCAAATGCGCATGGTAATTCTACTGAAAATATTGTGGAATTAAATGCATGGGATATGGATCAACAGGTCATAACAAAATTTCAAAGTAGGTAAGGTATATGATTAAATGACATACACGCACATTTTCTGCATCCAATATGAAAGCGGTATGTATAGTATATGAGTACAATATGTAATAAGTATGACGAGATGATCCAAATGGTTTTATTTTCATATTTTATATGTGCACGTATCCATACTAGGGCTATTCCTGTTTAGTAGACAAATCGCGGTAAAATAATTCATCATGCAGCACTTCAGATATTGGAACACAATTTGTGAGTTTTATAAAAAATTTTGTATTCTATTTTATAGTAATTATTGATTTTCATTTAGGCATTGAAAAATTATTTAGCTACTGCATATGGCAAACAAATTGCTAAACTTTTTGATGAAAATGTAGAACAGGGTAGAACTCAATGAATCAACGGGATTGTCGAGGATTTCTTAGTTAATGACCAGCAAATGAGTAAAGAACATTTTGTATCGATTAGTAACGAAATTGAAAGCTATGTATATTCGCATTAGAATCGAAGGAACTTTATGATATTTCCGGACGACCACCCAAAGGCAGACTGTATAATAAATAGCAAACAGTGATGGTTTAGTAAACCAAACTTTCAAACCAGCTGATAATAATTACGTCTGGTTCTTTGGATATGCTTTCTGGTATGGTTTAGTAAACTTGAATATAATCTGTAATTTTTAGATTTTTTATTAACATGTTTTAAATTTTTAGATGAACTTGATGAATTTTTGGGGGAAAAAAGACTGGCCTCGTAAAGTGAGCCCTGGGAATCTGTCGAAATTGAATGGAATTCAGCATTTTCAGGGAGACATAAAGAAGTTCAAATATGCTCAAATAATTCATCGAAATTTTTGAAAGATTGGACAATTTTACCAGATTCTCGTGACTATAGTTTGGTAAAATTTTATATCATTTTAGTTATTTTGCAATTTATTTATTTTATTTTTTTTATTTTATTCAACATTTTTACTTTCAAATTTATACCAAATTTGATGAAACTGAACCTTTTGTGGACAGGGAAATCGTAAATTTAATAAAAGAGTAAAATCAAATAAACTTATAATATTTTTTAAATTTTCATTAAAATTAGTGACAGCTTGGTATGATTCTGTAAGATATTATAAATATTATATTATGAAGTTGATAACAAATTAAAAACAAACTAAAACTAACTGAAAATTAAAATTATTTTTATTGTATTTAATTTGGAACTAATAACTAATCGATGGGTAACTTATTGACTTAGGATGAAATTGAATGAACAGAGTAAATTTGTAAATAAAATGGATCGTAACAATTTACAAATGATAATTAACCTCTTTTGATATTTTTTCAGTACGTAATATCGAATAATTTTAATAGTTAAAGATTAATAATTAATATTATATATAAGAGTACAAGTTAATGTATGAACATTTTATTACATATTTAATATTATTATAGTTTCTTTAATTTATAAATATTATAGTTGGAACCACTTTGAGAAAGTTTGTTTTTAAAAAAACGAATACTAAATAAGTGCTTCCAACAATAAAATATAGTAAAATACGATGAACGATGTTTCTGAATACCATCTATGTAATTGGTAAATTTTTTGTATTACATTATTAATTTCCGCATAGCGTTTCTCATTTGCATCCAAATATTTCAAAATTTCATCTAAATTTTCGAAATCTGATCTATTTATTTCTAAAATTCATTTTCCGATTTATCAAATTGCGTTTTCATATTTCTTAAAACAATTGTATGTAAAATTAATACTGTATACTGTTTTATAATATATATCAACGTGTTTCTAATTCCCAATTACGAAAATTTAAATTTCGTCTATATTAGCTTGAACTAAATCTACACGTTTCTAAATTGTATCTTCATGTTTCATCATATCCCGTGCAAGTTTGTTGATTCCACTAATATTTTTATAAATTTCACTAACATGTTTCTCAGATGAATCATCATCTACTTGAAATGTATCTGTATACGGTTTTAATTTTATCTAATTGTTAATAAATGTCATCTTAATTGAAAATTTACATTTTAAAATTAAAACTCAGGTTTCTAAATTCCTACAGATTTTTTATAAATTACATTACCGTATTTTTTGATTTTGTCACCATGACTGTTGAATTAATAAATTGTAAAATATTGTATTTTAAGACTATGTTTCTAAATTGAAGAAAAAAAAGTGTCGGCTCTATTCAGATAAACAGTTTTCTGAAATTTAACCAGTTTTTTATTAATAATAGGTAACTTTTTTTTCCGTGGCACGCATATGTCGTCTGCATATGCAAGCACTTGATTGGACTGGCGATATAAGATGTTGCGCTGAGGTGTTTCAGTTTTACGAAAGATGTACTCCAACATGAGATTAAAGAGTATCGGGGACAGAGCATCTCCCTGCCGAACACCCGAGTTAACTGCAAAAATTGTCGATAGCCTGTTCTCAACTTTAACACAGCATTGAGACTGCGTCACTGTCATCCTACACAGTCGTACCAATTTTGTTGGCATTCCTAGGTATTCCAGGGCAGACCACAAACTCTCTCGATTAATCGAGTCGTAGGCCTGCCGGAAATCCAGGAAAACCTGATGTACGGAGATGGATGTCTCATAATATTTAGATAGAATCATCCGCAGCGAAAAGACCTGATCAGTGACTGATCGATTCGGACGAAATCCTCCCTGATAGTCACCAACCAAGCCCTCCGCCAGAGGAGTGATTCTATCCAATAAAATGTATGACAGTAACTTGTGTGCTGTGCAAAGGAGAGAGATAAATATCATATCATCTTTAAATTTTTTCATTTCAAAATTTTGTTTTTCATTTTTAAGATGTGATTATGCTTATACGATTATGTTAAGGTGCATTTACCGCAACCGATTAAGGAAAACGATAATTTATATATTTTGTTGCACTTCTTATGCACTGGTTGCGGTATTTCAACCGTCAATTTAACCGTTAATTAAATCTTAACATCCGCATTTAATAAAAACAACTTGTTACTTTTAGCTCTGAATCTCGAATTTTCTTTTTCTTACATTTTTGTCATTTCAACTTATACAATAAATCTCTGAATATACATATTAGGCATAGCGCCATCTTGACAATACATGATATACAATATACATAATAATCTCCAAATATGAGTAATCTAAGCTCCAATCTATTTTAGCTTAGACACATTTGATTCTAAAAATAAATATGACAACAATTTGTTCAACGTGTGAATTAAACATTAAATTCAAACGCCGAAAAATTCAAACAGGTTCAACACCAATTCCGGATCCATCTACATCGCCTGTTACACCGAAAACAGTCGCTTCCGATGCTATTTCTAGTAGTAGTGGTAGTGAAGAGCGTAATTTGATTAATACGACTGTTTTAGAACAAATTAATAAGATATTACCAGTTATTGGCAAGTCGCCAAAATATCAGAGTAAATTAGAAACCAGAGAAAAACATCAGCATCCTTAATTTATTAATTTAAATCGTTTTTACCATCATCCTCAACATCTTTGGTTACAGGAATCGAGCCTTTAGGTCAGCCAATGATAGACCAAAGGAAGGCTGCTCTATACGATGAATTCATGGAACAAACGGAAAACAAATTCAAGCAATTTGAAAATCACTAACAATACAACAAATCCTAAACGAGTTCAACGCTACACAACACATGGTCCGAACATCAAAAAATCTTCAGAATGAAAATGGTCCATTGAGTCTTCCAGAACCTAAAGCCGGAAAACCTATAATTGATGAACTTAAGTAATCAGTATTTGATTATTATAACAATGATGATGTCAGTCGGATAATGCCCGGCAAAAACGATTGCTTAACTATTGGAAAAGTTAAAGTATAGAAATGGCTATTGATGTGTACTTTCAACGAATGTTATGAGGGATACAAGATGCTGCACCAAGACGACGAATCAAAAAAAAATTGCGTTTTCTAAATTTTCACGTTTTCTACGTCCTAAAAGTTGTGTACAACCTGGAAGTAGTGGAACACATAAAGTTAGCGTTTATACAATTCATCAACATGTCAAACTAACCAATGGAAAGATATCGCACTACACAGATTGTTTCAAATTTATATTATGTTGTAATCCTACATCGACCTGCTATCTTCTAGGATGGGACAATTGCCCATGATTGGAGCGGTTTCGAGAATTTTTGGAAAAATCATACCTTGAAAGTGACTACGAGAATGCTGAGATACGATTTAATCAGTGGGTTTCGACCGATCGATACAACTTGAAAAGTTACTCAAAATCGCTAGATGAATTTCTGGATTATTTCATATCTAGACTGAAAAATTTGATGCCGCATTATTATATTTCTCTTCAACAATCCAATCCAGCTTCATCAAACAAAAGAAATTTGAGTTGAAGGATATAGAGGTACTGATTTTATGTGATTTTGCTGAGAACTATTCATTTTTTATGCAAAATGCAGCACAATATTAATCGGGAAGTTCATCCAGTTTTTGAAGGGCAAATTTTCTAGTTTATCCAAAATTTATTATATTACTGATGGTGCTGTAACACATTATAAAAATAAAATAAAATTTATGAATGTCATGAAACACAGAGATGATTTTGATATCGATTGTGAATGGCATTTCCACGCAACAGCTCATGGTAAGGGACCGTGTGATGGTGTAGGGGCCACCATCAAAAGAATGGCATCAAGTGCCAGTCTCACCAATGCATATGAAGGTGTTATAACCAACGCACAAGAATTATTCACATGGGCTAAAAGTTAAAATACCGATATGAAGTTTGAATTTTGTTCAGAAGAAGAATTTAAATCAAAACAAAAGGTGCTTGCCAAAAGGTTTGAACATTTGGAAACATTCAAAGGAACGCACGGGTTTCATGCAGTTATCCCTACTGAGGAGGCGGGTTCTTTTCAAATAAAATATTTTTTATTAATTCAATTACTTGGTGTTTTAAGTTTAACTTATCCACACAAAAATAGAGTAGGGATCACACTAAAGTATATTTCGCAAAATCCCAAATCATTAGAAATTTGTTATTTTTATGTGTGTTCGAATATCAAATGAACAAGAATAAAAAATAGTAAAAAAAAAAATCTTTAAGTCATATTCAATGGCGATTTTAACGTATAAAACGAGTAACCGATGGTATTTAAACCAATTTTGCAAGAAAACAAAAAATTTCCCTATTTTGATTTTTTGCTATATGTAAGAAGATTAAATTGTCTAAAAAAAAAAAATCTTATAAACATAACCTTTTTTAGAAAATTGAAAAACAAAATTTTGGCGGGAATTTTTAGGACAAAAAATTTAAAGATGATATGATTTGTATAATTTTTACTTAATTGGCATACTTTTACCTACAAAATGAGCCCTCTATCATTATGATCGGGTATTTACTTTTTATTTAACAAATACATAACCATGTCCGCGCATTTTTCAAATATTTGACACCCTGTATCTTGCGCAACAACAACAATAAAAAAAAATCATCTTCTATAAAAATTTTCTTTAGTCAAGTACTAAACAATAATAAAAAATAAATCACACAATTAAAATATGACTTCAACAAATTTGTGAGTTGAGGAATTTTTCACCAACTAGTTACGTAAAGCTAGCATGATACGTAAAGGCTGTATGAAGCATATAGAGAATTTATACTAAAAAAATTTATACACAGTGTTTTCGTATTTGTCTGTATGTCCGCGTTTTACACAACCAAATTTTCGACCACTTTCCGGCTAGAATGTTTAATATTTTAATATACGATGAAATAAGTAACACAAAAGATTTATAACACGGTTTAATAGATTCACCATGTGCCCACCTTTAAGCAATTGAAACAATGTGATCATTTACATAGATTACATGTAAATGTTGCGCTTAGAAATAAAATATTAAAATTATTTTAATAAGGTGAGGGTATTATCTAACACATCCCATACACCACTACATCTTTCAATCCCTGTGAGCTGAGATTCACTGGTGGACATTTCAACGATTTTGATATCGCTAGAATACTCCTAAATTACATATATTTGTAATAGTTATATGTAAATGGTAGAAGGACTCAATTATTTATTTCTATCATTTATCCCCGTGATATCGTAAGGTGACTTCTTTGTTTAATTACCAAATGATTTACGAGCCTGAGACCATTAACCATTTGACGTAGACATCTCTGAGATCGGCGTGAAACTTAATTGAATTGTTTAATTGTCATCTTTTAATCTAATTTATAGTAATAATAATTGTTTGTGAATTAATATGATTATTTATTTATCGAATATGCAAATAAAACGGAACAAACAATTTTATAAATCATTATAAGTAATTATTCGGGATAAATTACGTAACTTTTTCGGGTTGAGTGAGAGACAATTTTCTGGATGAAACGTATATTTTCTACATTTCTTAATTAAATACTTTTACGGGCTGAAAAAAAAAATTTCGGGATGAAATAGATATTTTCTTCATTTATTGATGGGATTCATTTCGGGATGGTTTTTCGGGCTAACTTCACAGACATAACAAACCAAAGGCTTTCAATTTTAAAAACTAATATTTTTAATGTTAAACTTAAAAACTAAAATGAATTAATAAAAAATAAATATTTAAAAAATTTTTTTTTAAAAACCACGCCGCTTTTATTTGATTTGAAAAGGCTTTGAAAAGTAGAAACCAAAATTTTTCTTCCTTACTACCAAGGAATATTTATAACAAGAAGAAATTTTAAATTAATATGACTAAAAATATAAGCGTGGTAATTAGTAATTTAAGACTACTAGACACACGAAGTAAAGTCTTTTAGTAACACTAATGGAACAGTCTATTCTGATGTATCCTAAGAGTAGATTTTTTGCTGGAGCATTTCAGTATTAACGTAAAAATGATAAATTGAGAGATAGTATATACATTCAGAAGGAGCGCCCCATGCTTATATTTTTAGTTATATTTATTTTAAATTTCTACTTGTTATAAATATACCTTGATAGGAGTAAGGAAGAAAAAATTTGGTTTCAACTTTTCAAAGCCTTTTCAAATCAAATATACGCGGCGTGGTTTTTTAAAAAGTTTTTTTTTAATATTTATTTTATTTTCTACTCTTTAGTCATCGAAATTCGCAATTAATTTTTCGACCATTTTAACATTTGTCAGGAAGTTGCAAAAAGATAGATTGTATATCCTATCTTTGGACCTTACCGTTTAGAGTACGATCCGAGAGCACTATGTCATATGATTGTGTTTTATTTAGCCAACTTTTAAAGTCTTTGTCAAATTTTATAATCAATTTTTCAACCAATTGATTACAAAATTTGCCGATACAAACAGACACACAGAGTGAGCTAATAAGAGCGTATAATTAAAAATATTTGGATCGAACCGAGATTTGAACTTTGGTCTACAAAACCAACGTCCATCACTCTCGACTGCCGCCACATGTTTTTTTCGTTGCTACATTCGTCTCTTATGTTAGCAATTTGAATAAAGGCTTTTCTAAGCCTTTTAGGCCGAAAAAATGTTAGAATCTTGTATTGTCATCGGAGTTAAGCCTGCATACTAAATTTAAGCTCAGTTGGACTATCGCAACTGGTTGAAAATTGATTACAAAATTTGATGATACAAACAGACACACAGAGTGAGCTAATAATAGCGTGGTGAAAATGCAATATAACAATTTATTTTACCTGGATATATAATCTGATGAAATGTTTCACTGCCATCGTTAACGATATACCTGCTGCCTTTGACGGATTTAAAATCACCTAAATGTCAACAGAATGAAATCAAATTAAAATCACTGCACTAAGTATTAAAAATATCAATAAAATCTCACTTTCGAATACGCTTAAATTATTCGTATTTATCGGCGCACCAGCATCTCTAGGCGTTTTAATAACAATATTCAAATGTCCGCTAGCCACATTCTTTTGTTTTCGATTTAACGATTCTTTGTTGGAAACATTTTTAATTCTATTATTAACAGGTACCTGATGACTGATTTCAATCATGATTACGATTATATTAACACTTTCATTTTCGTATTGCTTTGATTTTTTTTTTCGATGAGTTTAACAATAAATTCGTTAACAATAAATATAATCGATTACATAAATTATTATTTATGTATAAAAAATAAAAAAATATCAATTGTCATCGAATCTAATTTAATAATTACATTGTGTGATTTAATCCACTTTAATTTGAGTCACATTGTCCATAGAAGCGGGTTACTCGCCGATTGAATACTCGATGCCTACTTACCTATTATACATAAATCATTTCTTTGTGTATCTGCTACCATATAAATAGAATAATATTATACCACAATTTTTATTTTAACACGCCACTTAAAAGTTAACTAGTGGTCTTGAAAATTTAAAATCAATATTGTGTCGAACGTTCAATACACGCGTTAGATATTGTCATTTTAAAACTAAAGCTTCATTCAAACTACATATATGATTTTTTAATAAATAATAAATAAGTTTATCAATATATAAGATTTTATAATATTTCATTTATGGATTTTTTTTATTGTTCTTCATTTTATCAGCTATGCACGTTTATTTCATTCAGTATTCACACAATGTGAATTGTGTTTTAGAATTAAAATTTATTGTATTTTTATAAAAAATATTTTACTCATTATTTCTTCTTATTACTTGTTTGAATCATTAGTTATGTTTATTAGGCCTTTTACAAATTTTTTGGTTTCAAATTTCTTTCTGGTTCATTATTTATCGTGATTTTAGCATAACCACAAACTCGTAACACTTTATCTTACTGTCGTTTAACTTAACAAGAATTACAGACCTTACTGAAGTTAGCAGACAAATTTTAAATTAAAATTATTTTTGTAAGATGTGAAATTATAAATTTGAATTTTGTTAAACTATTAATTCCATTTCAACAAATTTTAAAATGTAAACACAACATTTACGAAAACGGAAAATAATTCATCTACGAGTATATTACTATTACGAAATGTCCCAAATTCGGGTAGCCAACTCTTTAGATTTGTAGTTTCACCGGGTTATTAGTTTGGGTTACTATCCTAAAAGAAAACTTCTATGATTCGTATCAGGTCATATTTTATGTGGGATCAGGTTAAAAATAATTAAAATCCCCACCCATCTTTTGTTCAAATGAAATAGTCCATATTCGAAAATTCGGGTAGAATAAAATTCCGTATTCGAAAATTGCCTATGATGTCACAATGAGCCGGTACCCATATGATCGTAACTTTATTGTTAGAACAAGGAAGGTTCATGAAATGTTTACATTCCTTGACGTGTTTAGAAGTTCCAGCCTGGTAGTCCCATTGGCGAAGAGCGTATTTTAGCCGAAAGTTGCGCTGATTGTATATGCAATAATTTTCGTATTGCTTTCTCAAAAAGGATTTTTTATTTTTTTAATGGGCAGCATATAGCAAAAATATCACCGTATGGTGATATCGTCTACAAAAACTAATTTTACTAAAAATTATGACAACTATGCACATAGTACTAACAATTATGATAACTATGCGTAGTACTAAAAATTATAACAACTATGCACGAAAGCGCGAAGTTTGCAGCGTTACTAAACTAGTGATACATGTACATATATGTATCACTAATTTAGTAACGCTGCAAACTTCGCGCTTTCGTGCATAGTTGTTATAATTTTTAGTACTATGTGCATAGTTGTCATAATTTTTAGTACTATCGGCATAGTTGTCATAATTTTTAGTAAAAGTAGTATTTGTAGATACGCGTACAGGATACAGGTTAATTATCGATATTCCTTCGGCATAAGTTTTAAAAGATAAAGTAGCTATATATAAACAAACGAAACACAGATTATTAGATTTATTATTTATAGCCGTTTGTAATGCAAATTAAAAATACTAAAAATTAATTGAGACTAAATGTATGTATAGTAGACTTTGTTGCTGTAAATTGGTTGTCGATTAATTTACATCATGTCCATACATCCCGATGGAATTTCTCCCTGTGTTTACAACTACACATTCGGTAGTTTATAATGGATTCGCTAATCGCGAAACTACCCTCGTGTATTGACGACGATTAGAGGTACGTGCAGCTTAAACGCCACGGATGACATTTTGGCTGCACTCGGCGTATATCATCAACATATCAAAGCTTCTGCGTCTGAATAAAACATTTTAGAGCGCACTAAAAATTATCAACGACTGACTGTTGCAAATAAGAAACGAAAACAAAGACTTTTCAAAAAACTGCATCGAAACAAATGGCTCACCTTTTTTCGAATACTGACTACTGCCTACCTCAAAACTCCCTTTCCCATTTAAAATAAATTAATATTTGCCTGTAACTGTCATCTAAGGTCACCAAGGGTCACCAAGTAAATTCACTTCTGCTTTTATTACTAGCATCTAAAATGTTTTGCCGATAACTAGAGCATAGTTTTCGAGTAAAGCGCATTGATCTTTTTCATTAAATAAACATTTTAGATCATTTCATTCGCCTTTTTCATCTGTAAGAATACACAAGTATCTATAACCAGTATGATTGATCGGAGTGAAGGAACTGCGTTTTAAAAGTATCCAAATTACCACTAAATATTTTTACTCATGTTACAAATGAAAAAACCGTACGGGTCATATCAAGATGGTTTTGAATTTGTATTTAGTATACTAATATACAAAATCGGACATCTCTGAGAATTTCGTAATTTGGGAGAATCTTTCGGGTCCATACGCAACATATCGAGGTGGTGCAGGTGGTACTGAATTTGTATTTAGTATTAGTTTAGTATTTAGTAAGTCCTTCGACATTATGTCTAAATGTTTAAATTTACCATTGTTACGGACCACGCTAATTGCCGCTGGTTAATGGATCAAACAGATCTGTCTGGTCGGTTGGCCAGATGAAGCCTAAAACTACAGGGGTTCAGCTTCAATATATAGTAGAGTAGCGCAAAATTACCGCGAATATCGTACATGATGTGCTGTTACGTGATCACTGTGATGTTTTACACCAGGTTGATTGTTCTGGATGCAGCGAAAATAGTACGCTCCACATAGATTTAAATTCTTCGGTTTTTTGTGATGATCATTATTTTGCATAAATCAGATAATTCAAGCAAAACCAAAATTGTCGATTTTAATTTACGAGTTGAGGAAGAGTAGCGGATGACTAACAACTCGTAAATTAGAATTTACAGTTGTGCGTCTGTACAGCATATGGTAAGGGGTGCATAAAACTCGCATCTCTCCTTAAAAATTAGTTGTTATAACGAGCCTAACCTTTTCTCTCAAAGAGCAACCTCATATGTCGCCGTCTAGCAGTTATACGGGAATTCATAAAACATTGGGAAGACTACAGTGATATTTTTGCTGGGAAGATGTGGCCAAGCAAATACGAGAGTACACCAACTCATGTCTATTATGTAAAATGTTAAAGATAATCAGTCAGGTTCTTCACCAGGACACCCTTAAATCACTAAAAGAGTCTTCTGCAGTATTGCTTATAAAAAATTAAAAAATCCAACCTGTTCACCCATCAGAGCAATGCTCTGATAGCGTAAATCGGACTATTTTGCCGGCAATAATATCAAATGTAAATGAAAATATCACAACTTGGGACTTATACTTACCGCAGGTAGCTTTATATTTAATGTAGCTCATTTCCTCTTCTTTGTGCTGAGGTAAATTAGAAAATATTTTTTTATTGTTCGGTAAGGCTGTCGGGTATGATCCAATGGTATGTGTAACATAACACCTAAAGAGATAAATTAAATTAACTGACTTCTCAAAATTGAACAAAATTATTTTAGCGTAGAATATTATAAATTGTGCGGCTTGCTGTTTTGCATTTCAATGCTTTGTTTAACTTATTGATTTTTTCATAATTAAATAACATTACAATTTTTAACAAATATTTTATTATTATAAATTCTTGTTGTTTAAGCTATTAATGAAACATATAATTTAAGGAAAATCGCATGTTTCCTCTACGTAAACAGGTGGTTTTAGTTGATTCATTAAAAGAATTTCAAATGTAATTATTGTGCCAGCCATCTAAAATTGTAAAAACCAGCTTCATAAAATGAGTAAATTTTAAAAAGTTCTACCTACGGTAAATATCGACCTCCGGGTAATATAAAAATATCTATTTCCTGAAAATGCAACACATTCATGCAGCAACTGTTCCATAAAACGATGAACCTCAATTGACCATGAACTTGGATGTATTTGTCGTACTATTGTTACAGCCTCGATGGAAACATCATTAATATTGGCGGCCATAAATAAAACAGTCATGGTACGTCCTAAAACAAATATGAACGTGAACCAAAACGTAATCTGTGACATTATAGTTGAAAAATCTCTAAAATATACATAAGTGTGTAATTTTGGAATATTTTTTAGGTTTGGTATCTAGTGTCATATTATCTGCTTACCCAAAACATTCATAAAATTTTGTACATATAAAATATAAATTATTTGCGCACGAAAATATAATGATCAACCGAAATTCATGATCAATATATCGTACCAGTTCTGTAATTAGGACATAGTGTTCCCGGATACTAATCCAAAACGATTCAGATATTTCCCGTTTACCAAAATCACTGATTCGCTTGTTCAATACTCTAAAATAAGATACGATCGCTATACTAAACGAAATAATTAGTATGTCGATGAACGATCGGTTAATAGCATTGACAAAGTCTATTGCCTGGAATAGATAAAAGAATTAATGTGCATGATCAAAATTGTTTCAATTATTTACTGCACCTGAGCATAAATTAGCAGCATGATATTATACGAATATAATCTGTAGTAATGATGTTTGAAATAAAAGTAGAAAATCTCACCAAACGTACCATTTAGGTTACAGTCTTTAATTTTATTGTTTATTATATAGATGCGAAAGCTAAGATTCAATAAATGTTCCGCTGTAATTTAGAACACACTATTTTATACTTAATATTTGTAAGCTTGGTGCATCTATTATCTTACCAATTGTAAAAAAAAATATAATAAATCCAATCAAATTTAATTTCAATTTATATTTCAAACATTGATATGGGCGTCTGAAAAAAATTATCTCGTGCTCAACCCAATTATTCATCAGCACATTCCACTGTTTACTTTTAATGATTAATGTAAGTTGAGCACCCAACAGCGAAATAAAATACATGAATCCGCTAAAAACTGTTAAATTAAAGTTTGGTCCAAATGCATGGTCCAGAAATATCCTAAATTCATAGGTACAGCAAATGAGCACAATAATTGAAAATATGGTATGCAAGGAGCACCATTTGAAACGAATTTTGTTTACATCCTTGTTAAGAATATTGGTGATTGGCATAAAACTGAAGAATTGCGCAAAGAGTATTACTGGAATTAAAAAAAATATATACATACATATTATTTAAAGTAACAACTATATATACAATATGTGAGATTTAAATTAATAAATTTATTAATAGTTTCCGTAACATTAGCCGTGTTTCTTGACGAATGATCTGCTCCGGATCAGATCCTATCTGCATCCCTTTCATTTGTATAGCCGCGTTTCATGAAATCAACACAAAAATTTTATTATTTTTTGTTTTTTGGTTATTATTTTGATCCTAGTAGCATTTTGGTTCAAAATTTTTATACAAAATCAAAAAATGAAAGGGAAACAGATATGATCTGATCCGGATCAGATCATTCGTCAAGAAACACGGCTATTAACACAGTTCCATTACAAATGTTGAAATGTCCGAACTCATTTTACATCGCTCAACTAAAACTATTTATCCTAACGTAATTGTTAGGGATAGGCGAGGTAGATTACGCCATGTAATCTACGCGGTTGCCGACGCGTAAAGTATAACGTAGATTACTTGGAAGTGTTTTTGGTCAACGTCGACAGTTAAAATAATGTTAAAAACCTACGATATTTTACCGATTTGAAATCGAATGCGCCGAATGCGAATGAGGTGATTTTTTCATTTGTTTCCTTTTGGCAAATGACGCATGAATAGTTTCAAATTGTCGTGTTTTTATTTTTCAGTATTGTTTGCCATTTCATCATGGAAAAACTTAGCCCGGCATAGCCTCTACAAATTGTTCAGCTTTATTACGAAAATCGGCGTTCTGTGAGTAATGTGTTTCGTGCGCTTACACCAAGTTACGGTTGACATAATCGGTCACCATCACTATTTGGAATACCATCGAAAAGGTTGAATCCCAGTTTACAGTATTGGATGATACGCGCCGAAATAGACGGTTTGGTGTGGTTTATGGGCCTGTGAAATCATTCGTCCACATTTCTTAAAAAAAGAAAACGTACATGCGAATAGTGCTCGTTATTGCGCCATGATAACGGAATATTTGCTACCTGAAATTATTTGACATATAGCGCGCGAAAGAAGTAATCTTTAAAAAATAAATTGCAAGAAATGTTCTTACGAATGATAATTAAGTTTCCATACGATCAAATTGATTTTTTTGAGTTTTTTTAATTTTTGCACAAATCCCTCTATACGTGTGAACGAGCTATCTATGGCCAAAACTTTACTGCTGGATTGTGTTGAAGAATTAGCGGCAAAATACGTCGTTATGAAAAATGTGACTAATACATGGCCCCACTACTGCAAATTGCTGGCCAAATCATACATTTGTTTGCAAATGTATCTAACTTGAAGTGTTTCAAAATCAATTTCATGTACGTTTCGTCAACCATCAAAACATATCCACTAAATTTTGTAAAAATTTTGTCATCAGTAGTAGCTCGGTAGCACTCTTAGTCTCCCTGAGCTCGAATTCGTTTTACCATGGAGTGGGGAGTTTTAAATTTTATGGCACAGTCATAATTAAATTTCCCCGGATTATTTTTAATGAAGGTTAGAACCTTTTTGTAAAGATTTCTATCAGTTGTATCATGTAAAGATTTCTATCGTTGTTCATTACCAATTTTTAATACGCCGATGGTCGAGTAAGCAGAGTCACTGATCTTGAAATCGTTAACTTGAGTTCAAGACTCGTCAGCGCCAATACATTTTTTAATTAAATTTCTGCTGTAAAATTGGTTCAACACAGCTTCTGTTGAAATCTACATTCAATTACTGCAAGTATAAGGGTCATCTCTTGTGTCAAATAAACATAGTCCATTCCAGTTGCTAAAATATTCAATTTACTCTATTGAATTCGCAAATCTTAAAGATTGCTATCACAGATTTATATACGCCGGTGGTTCAGTAAGCATAGTCGTTGCATTTGGAATTGGGAACTTGAGTTCAAACCTCGGTGTGGCATTAAATAATTGTTAATTTAATTTATTTAATTTCTCCCTTCAATTGGCAAATATAAAGGATGAGTATAGCGGCAAATCTATATATCAAAATGTGAGGTGGTAAAGTAAGCGGTGTCATAGGATTTGAAATCATTTCACATTAAATTGAAAAAAAAATCGTTTTTTGATTTAAAAATTACCAATTAGCAGTTAAATTAAAAATTGAAAATTTTAGCAACGGCAATGGACTCTGCTTATTCGACCATCGCCGTACAATTTCATTACCGCTCTGTACACATCTTTTATACTTGCCACTTTTACATGGAGAATATTGAAGTTTTGAACAGAAGCTGAGTTGGATTTGAGTAATTTTATTTCACGATCGCCAAGGAGAAATTAAATCAAAAAATGTTTGGCTCGATCTAGAATCGAAGATAGGATTCAGCAATCCAAAGTCACTAACTTTGCTTACTGGACCACCACCGCGTATGTATTTCATGCCATACAAATCTTTTATATCTGATCATTTGAATAGAAAATATTGAAAATTTTAGCAAAGGCAATGGACTCTGCGTTGATGGTACCACCTATTATGAACTTTTTTCCCAGACGCTTGTTTTACTCTGAGTATTGTTGGTTTTAAATATTGAAAGTCTTGGTGGACTTGGTTGTTTGTTTTTATATATATGAACAAGTGTTGGTTATCGAACGATTTGGCTTTTTAATAACTCGGTAGCACTGATAGCTTCCTGAACTCGAATTCGTTTTACTATGGAGTGGGGTACGTAAAATTTTTAATGAAAGTTATAACCTTTTTGTCTGATTTTTTGTGAGACGTTTTTTCCGATTAAAATAAAAATTTAAAACAAATTCCACTCTTTTACAAAAAGACATTTAAATGCATTGACGGAAGTTCAATAAAACTATCACCAATAACGCATGGTTCCTAAAGAAATTTGGTCGCCCTCTAGTTTAGAACTAATTAACAAATCCGCTCTAGGAATTGTCTACATTAACAAGTTTGTCTACGTTGTTGACATTATCTACGGGTTGTCGACACGTCAATGTAGAAAATAATGGATGACGCGTAAACGCCCATCCCTGATGGCAATCTAATTCTGAAAATTGTTACGATTGCGGTGACATCTCTATTTAAGTGGAGAAACCACCGCATATAATTATATTGTACTAAAGAAGTGCCTAGATTTGTGCCGCCCTCGTTGACGCAGTAAGCAGCGTAATTGTCTTGTTATTCGAGGGTCTCGGATTCGTTGAGTGCTGGAATAATCCACCCAACTTTAATTTTTAGTGTCTAGAATATGGGTGGTAAACGTTCAGGAATATATTTATACGAGAAAAAGTAAACCACAAGTTAAAAGCGAATTATGCATGCGGTGCGGATATAAACGAAATCGTGCGAATACTAAATAGTTTTACAATTAAACATGCGGAAAAATGCAATAAAAATACCGTACTATTTGTTAATGATTTTTAAAAATAATTTGCCTTGTGTAGTTGTCATAGTCACTGTTTAAATATTGCATATTTTGCTTTGCTCTGCACAGCATCCATAATCTGACTTTTTGTTTTGGTTTAGAAGCGATAGAGCTAAGTAATTAAGTAACCGATAGAGTTAGGTTTGAAGAATAGCATTAGTGTGATTAAAAAACAAACGAGGTAAAATCAATGTGTAATTGTGCTTACAAAGTAATTGAGTGAATTAAAAATATTTTTGAAATAAAAAAACTAGTGTTAGCTGATTTTTTTATTCACAATCAAAATCCAGGAACCAAAGTTGAAATGGCAAGGCAAAAACGTTAAAATTATGCGTCCGAGTTCATAACTATTATACTATTCAATACAAAATTATTTATGCAAGCCAAATTTTTATTGCAATGCACAAACCGCTTTAAAAATTATATGTATAAATAATAAACTTCTTGAAACTAATAAATTTAATTTAGTTAACTTAACTATTAAAAAACTTTAAAGTTTGTTTCTAGGAAAGACAACAGTTAATTTAGTTGTATGCAAAATTATTGGTGCAGATCAAAAATCACTATTTTTTACTATTGTTTGAATTTTTTTGTTTCTAAAATTTAAAACAACTGAATTTAGTGTTGAAGTGATGATCGATGATAACAAATATGGAATTTCGGCTAACGAATTATACAAATAATATGTTTGCCACCGAAATACCATTTTGTAACAATTGAAATAAAAAACATTCATGGAACAATACAAAATGTCGATGGAATTGGCCGAAATCGACCAACAACGAAGAACACTAAAGGTCATCTAAGGTCACCAAGTAAATTCACTTCTGCTTTTATTACTAGCATCTAAAATGTTTTGCCGTGAATAAGACTCGCACCTTTTTCATCTGTAAGAATACACAAGTATCTATAACCAGTATGATTGATCGGAGTGAAGGAACTGCGTTTTAAAAGTATCCAAATTCTCACTAAATATTTTTACTCATGTTACAAATGAAATAACCGTACGGGTCGTGTCAAGACGATCGAGATGGGTTCTGTAAAAACAAGATAATGTGAAAAAATGAAACATTGAAAAAGTTTACACAAAAAAAATTTAGACAATTTTTGTCTTATTTAGGTTAAAAGGTATTCTATAAAACAAAGTAGTCAGCGTGTAAAGTTTTTCTTGCTGAATAATTGTATCGTGTCTAAATCCACTTTGACGTTTTGTTAGTGTTTCGTTTCATAATATAATATAAAGAGTAACAAGGACAAACAAGTTTTTTTTTGTTCGGCACTAGCCCGCCTTCTTCGTGAAATTTTAGTTTTAAATTTTTATCCGTGAAAACGAACTACACAAGATAAATTGTATGTGTAATTTATTGGCGTTTAATATCTTACCCATTTTTTAATTTATCTTGGTGTAAAGTTATAGAATACCATTTTGGTATGAAAACGTGTAAAGTACTTGTTTTCGCATTTTCACATTATCTTAGTCGTTATAGAATTAGGCTACAGGACACCCTTAAATCACTAATAGCGGCTTCTGCAGTTTGCTAATAAAAAATTAAAAAATCCAACCTGTTCACCCATCAGAGCAATGCTCTGATAGAGTAAATCGGACTATTTTGCCGGGCAATAATATCAAATGTAAATGAAAATCACTCGACTTGGGACTTATACTTACCGCAGGTAGCTTTATCTTTAATGAATGTTATCCATACTTCAACTTCGTATTCCTCTTCTTTGTGCTGAGGTAAATTTGAAAATAATTTTTTTTTGTTCGGTAAGGCTGTCGGGTATGACCCAATGGTATGTGTAACATAACACCAAAAGAGATAAATTAAATTAACTAACCTCTCAAAATTGAACAAAACTATTTTTTCGTAGAATATTATAAATTGTGCGGTTTTTTTTCATTTGAATATTTTGTTAAACTTAAGGATTTTATCATAATGAAATAACATTACAATTAAACAAATTAATAATTTATTTATGATGTGAATAAGTATTTTATTATTATTAATTCTTGTTCTTTATGTTATTAATGAAACATATAATTTACGGAAAATCACATATTTCCTCTACGTAAACAGGTGGTTTTAGTTGATTCATTAATACAATTTCAAATGTAATTATTGTGCCAGCCATCTAAAATTGTAAAAACAAGCTTCATAAAATGACTAAATTTTAAAAAGTTGTACCTACGGTAAATATCGACCTGCGGGTAATATAAAAATATCTATTTCCTGAAAATGCAACACATTCATGCAGCAACTGTTCCATAAAACGATGAACTTCAATTGACCATGAACTCGGCTGTATTTGTCGTACTATTGATATAGCCTCGTTGGAAACATCATTAATATTGGCGGCCATAAATAAAACGGTAATGGTACGTCCAAAAACAAATATGAATGTGAACCAAAACGTAATCTGTGACATTATAGTTGAAAAATCTCTAAAATATACATAAGTGTGTAATTTTGGAATATATTTTAGGTTTGGTATCGGGTGTCATATTATCTGCTTACCCAAAACATTCATAAAATTTTGCACATATAAAATATAAATTATTTGCGCATGAAAATATAATGATCAACCGAAATTCATGATCAATATAGCGTACCAGTTCTGTAATTAGGACATAGTGTTCCCGGATACCAATCCAAAACGATTCAGATGTTTCCCGTCTACCAAAATCACTGATTCGCTTGTTCAATACTCTAAAATAAGATACGATCGCTATACTAAATGAAATAATTAGTATGTCGATGAACGATCGGTTAATAGCATTGACAAGGTCTATTGCCTGGAATAGATAAAAGAATTAATGTGCACGATGTTCAAAATTGTATCATTTAACTACTGCACCTGAGCATAAATTAGCAGCATGATATTATACGAATATAATCTGTAGTAATGATTTTTGAAATAAAAGTAGTAAATCTCACCAAACGTACCATTTAGGTTACAGTCTTTAATTTTATTGTTTATTATATAGATGCGAAAGCTAATATTCAATAAATGTTCCGCTGTAATTTAGAACACACTATTTTATACTTAATATTTGTAAGCTTCGTGCATCAGTTATTTTACCAATTGCAAAAAAAAATATAATAAATCCGATCAAATTTAATTTCAATTTATATTTCAAACGTTTATATGGGCGTCTGAAAAAAATTATCTCGTGCTCAACCCAATTATTCATCAGCACATTCCACTGTTTACTTTTAATGATTAATGTAAGTTGAGCACCCAACAGCGATATAAAATACATGAATCCGCTAAAAACTGTTAAATTAAAGTTTGGTCCAAATGCATGGTTCAGAAATATCATAAATTCAAAGGTACAGGAAATGAGCACAACCATTGAAAATATGGTATGCAAGGAGCACCATTTGAAACGAATTTTATTTACATCCTTGTTAAGAATGTTGGTGATTGGCATAAAACTGAAGAATTGCGCAAAGAGTATTACTGGAATTAAAAAAAATATATACATACATATTATTTAAAGTAACAACTATACAATATGTGAGATTTAAATTAATAAATTTATTAATAGTTTCCGTAACATTAACACAGTTCCATTACAAATTTTGAACTCATTTTACAGCGCTAAACTGAAACTATTTGTTCTATAAAGTAATTGTTCTCATTCCATCATATATGGCAATCTAACTTAGAAAATTGTTACGATTGGGGTGATATCTCTATTTAAGTGAAGAAACCACTTCATATACTTATATTGTACTAAAGAAGTGACTATAATTTGTGCCGCCCTCGTAAAAATCGGAATAAACGGCTCGCAAAAAATCAGACAAAAAGCTTATAACTTTCATTCAAAATAATCCGGGGAACCTTAACTATGGCCGTGCCATAAAATTTAACACACCCCACTCCCTGGTAATACGAATTCGAGTTCAGGAAGGCTATAAGTGCTACCGAGTAATTAAAAAGCCAAATCGTTCAGATAACTAACACTTGTTCAGATATATAAAAACCAATAACTTTTCTATTATTGTGGCAGGATTGTACTGTTCTCCAAGACTTTCTATTAAAAACCAACAATCCTCAGAGTTGTTCAAGCGTCTGGGAGAAAGGTTCATAATAGGTGGTGACTTCAATACGAAGAATACTCACTGGGGTTCTTGATTAGGTACAACTAAAGGAAAAGAATTACTGAATGCCATTAAAGAAAATGGATGTGAATCCATTTCAACTGGAAAACCAACATATTGGCCAACTAACCCAGGAAAAATACCTGACCTGATCGATTTTTTTATAACCAAAAGTATTTTTCTGCTACATCCCTCTTTTATACTTGGCAATTAATTGGAAAAAATTGAAAGTTTTAATAGAAGCTGCGAGTTGAACTAATTTGTAAGATGAAATTAAATTAAAAAAAACCTTAGCCCGAATGTCGCTTGAACTCACGTCCATTAAACAAACGAATTGAATTAATTTGTAAAAAATTAAGTTAAATTTGTTGTTAGTTTTAATTGATACTTAAACTCAGCTATAACTATTTGTTATACTTTCAGTTTGTAATAGGAAATTTTTTATTTGGACGTTATTCATGTACTGACTTAAACTTAAAATTTGTACGGTCACTCGTAATGATTATGGCCCGCCTAGAAGATTCATAATTTTTGAAAACATAAAGAGGAATAGCTTGTCAGATTTTTAACTTCATAGAAATACACTGCTTGGAATGTCACTACGCAGTTCAGTTTCAAACAATATTAATGTTGGGATATTTTTGGTTCAACTCAGCTTCTGTTAAAAAATTTCCCAAGTTTATCAATTCAATTGGAAAGTATAAAAGATTTGCATAACATCAAAAATATGTACGGTGGTGCGCGAGGTAGTAGTGTGATTGACTCTGGATTTGTGGACTAAGGTTCGAGGCCCAATAGCGATGGTATTCTTTTAATTTAATTTCTTCTATATTCAAATTGGTTCAACACACAGCTTCTTCACACAGCAAACATTTTCATATTTTTCAAGTAGCGGCATATGTATAAAAGATGGGTATATAGCGATGGTGAAATAAACGGAGAGTCCATTGCCTTTGTTAAAATTTTCAATATTTTCTATTCAAATTACAGAAATAAAAGATTTGTATAGCATGTAAACATAAGCAGTCGTGGTCCAGTAAGCAAAGTCAGTGACATTGGATTTATGGATCTAAGTTCGATTCTCAATCGAGCCAAACATTTTTTGATTTAATTTCTCCTGTCAAATTGGTGATGGTGAAATAAAATTACTCAAATACAACTCAGCTTCTGTTCAAAACTTCAATATTCTCCATGTAAAAGTGGGAAGTATGAAAGATGGGTATAGAGCGGTACTGAAATTGTACGGCTATGGTCAAATAAGCAGAGTCCATTGCGGTTACTAAAATTTTAATTTTTTTTATTCAAATGGCAGATAAACGATAGGAATATCACTAATTATATGTATGGCGCTGGCTCGGTGGTAAAAGAACCTGTGTGTTTTGATTGTAATCATGACTAGTTCAAGCCTCAATATATATATTTTTTATTTAATTATTAGCAAATTGATCATTTTTAAATCAAAAAGCGAATTTTTTTTAAATTTTTGAGAAATGTGTGGATGCCCACTAAGTTGTTTACCCTTAATCGAGGTTCGAACACTGCACAACATCCACAATATCAAATCCTATGACACCGCTTCCTTTATACCACCCTCACCATTTCCATATATAGATTTGCCGCTATACTCATCCTTTATATTTGTCTATTGAAGGGAGAAATTAAATAAATTAAATTAACAATTATTTAAATGCCAAACCGAGGCTTGAACTCAAGTTCACAATTCCAAACGCAAGGACTCTGCTTACTGGACTACCAGCGAATATAAAGTAGATGCTATATAAATCTTTTATGTTTGCCAATTCAATAGAGAAAATTGAAAATTTTAGTTAGTTAGTATTTTAGTTTCGTAATAAAGCTGAATAATTTGTAGACGATATGCCAGGCTCAGTCTTTCCTTGATGAAAGGGCAAACAAATAAAAACACGATGACAGTTTGAAACTATTCATGCGTCATTCGTCAAAAAGAAACAAATGAAAAAATCACCACTAGACGACCTCTTTTACAAAATACTCCCGCGAACTGGCGCATTCGATTTCAAATCGCTAATATATCTTAGGTTGTTGACGTTATTTTAATTGTCGACGTTGACAAAAAATACCGCCATGTAATCTACGTTATAGTTTGCGTGTCGACAACCGCGTAGATTACATAGCGTAATCTACCTCGCCCATCCCTGATTAAAACTATGGCAGTTATCGGTTTATACGGTATCAATGATATATTTGATAACTAATCAAAAGGCGAGAAGATTAGTTTTAAAGCGGGTCTCCGAAAATGGCGTAATGAAACTGTCCGAATGTCAATTTCTTGAACTACACAAATTGTTGTTATTAACAAATTTTTTTTCGCTCCGTTATTTTCTTTTTTTTTTCTTTTTACCACTTCGGTAAGCCAAACTGATTATTTTCTATATAAGATAAACAAATTAACAACAATTTTTACCTAAGTGAAATATTTTCCAAATAACAAAAATATGCATGTGTGAGTATAAACAAATAGTATTCATTCAGGCGACATTTTATGCTACAAATGTTGCAAAGAAATCCCAAAAATCTTTTGCCAAAAAGTTGCCTGATATTGCGATAAAAATATATTAAATAAAAGTCAGAACATTAAGATGTGGATCGGGTTTCGGAAATACTATTGGAAAGATTGGAATCTGAGATATAAATAAAGTACAATATATATCGGGAATGTTGCAACAAGATTGTATGAAGAAATCTGTTAAACAAAAATGACAAGATTAACATGCGGGTAGGTGCTTCGGATAGTCCATCTGATAGTCCAAATTTGAAGTCGTCAATAACTGTCAGAAGATATAAAGAATATTTCAGCAAGTTTAAATAAAGAAATCAAGTAGAAGGTTTAGTCGATCCTTATTCATCTACAGTTCAATGTTTCAAAATAAGTAGTGAGGAGCACATAGTTCCCAGATCCATTTTAGCCTGCAATGTTACATTTGTGATATTGTAGTTACCAGTGGTCACGTTGAGGACGTAATGCATACAGTTGCCCTTAATAAAGCCAAAATCCGGGCCTCAATGTTAAGTCAAATTTGACTTTGGCTATTATGGTTAAGTCATAACCCAAACCACCGCAAGTTCAGTTTGTCTGTCTAAGACAATATGACCATGCTATAGGGGTTGAAATCGGTCTTTATTTTATAATGAACCCTATTATTCATTTGGTGCGGCTCAATATTAGTTTTTAATGGTTTTAATTGAAAAAAGTTATAAAATAAACAAATTATTTATATACTTGCATTTTATATTTTTTCGTAAAACAACAGCGATGGGTTTACTACTGTGGTATCTGGTGTATTCGTTATCCGTTTGTGTAGATCATCATGGATCTCCCAATAACCATTTGGTCGTAGTATGTAGCTTCTGTAATGCTTCATTGATGATTCAAAATTAATTATACCTTTTAATTTATACAAATGATCTGCTAAAGATAGCTCATTTTGAATTTGTTTCAGTTGAGCTCGATATGTTATGGTTATATCGAGAGGCTGGTAATCAACCACCACAACCCCAAATTTTGAATCAAGATTTTTTTTACAATTCTTTGAATTACAAATCCGACACGTTATGTTAAGGATATATATCTTGTTGTTAAAATTTTCTAAATTAATCTCACTGAAGTTTTTCAGTTGCAATGGTAAATAAAATTAATCTTTTATATTGTCTGCACTTCACGAAAATTTTACAACAACAGTCTCAACACCTTTACCACTACATTCTTGTATGTTACATTTAAAATATTTAAGTAATATGTTTGTTCTATTTTGATATACATGTTTGCAGTTAGCCCATCCTTAATATAATTCAATACAAACTGTAAAAATTCATTTCCAGCATATGAATTTAAGCTTTGGTATATTCGTATAAATCAATGCCCATTATATAAATTTTTTTATAGAAAGTCTATACCATAGACTATCCGAAGCACCTACCCGCATGTCAATCTTCTCATTTTTGTTTAACAGATTTCTTCATACAATCTTGTTGCAACATTCCCGATATACATATATTGCACGTTATTTATATCGCCGACCCCAGGGATTGACCACTTTAAATTTTCTTTAGAAAACCTATACAATGGTCTATCCGAAGCACCTACCCGCATGTCAATCTTCTCATTTTTGTTTAACAGATTTCTTCATACAATCTTGTTGCAACATTCCCGATATATATTGCACAAATTAAATTGACTTTATTGAAGAATTAAGTCAAAATTGACAAAATTTAATTATTTCTGTAAACATGGTGCAACTTGTCATTTGCAATTTGGTCGCTACTTACATAAATCGTCAGCTACACGGTCTAAGTTTATGTTGTGGACGTTCTATAAATTATATTCTCATTAATTACTTTTATTACAGTAATACAGAACTTTGTTAGTTGATTATTTTTAATGGTATATACTTTTAACATACATTTTAATCAATTGTAAAGTGATCAATATGTAGATGTCTATAAGAATTCTGTAGGTTACTTGTTGCGACAAATAAAAATTAAAAACTAAATGACTATGTGGGTTATTTCTTTTTGGAATCATCATTTAGGCAAATAAGTTACCACTAAATACAATAAAATTAAAATATATACGTATACGAGAAATTTGGGAGTTATTTTGTGAAGAATTTCACAGACATCAATTTTTTATTAAGTTCAATAGTGGGCAAGAAGAAGTGGGCAAAAAAACTTACGCTCAAGTAATGATGAGTAACGAAAACAAACAAAAAACTCAAACAGACGACATAAATCAAACGCTTAAGCTGATATTAAGCAAACTTAATACTTTTGATCAGCGATTACAGAAACTAGAATACAGTACCAAGGGAGCCATCCCTAAACAAAACCATGTCTAACGACTTAAGGATTTTATGCTGGAATGCCAATGGACCCCAGCAACACCAACAGGAATTGCAAATGGTTCTGGACGCAGAGAAAATCGATGTCTGTCTCATCTCTGAAACTCACTTCACTAGGCAATCAATTATCAAATTTAGAAATTATAAAACATATCACACTATTCACCCGGGAAATACTGCCAAGGGAGGTAGTGCTGTTATAATTAGAAATAGTATTAATCACTTCGAGGAATTAAAATATGAAACAGAACAAATACAAGCAACAGCTGTTAATATCAAGACCAAAAATAACTCTATTAGTGTTATTGGAATTTACTGCCCACCGAAATACTCTCTAAAAGAAAAAGATTATCTTGAATTTTTCAGTAAACTACGGAAAAGATTTGTAATTGGAGGGGATTTTAATGCAAAAAATACTCACTGGGGTTCTAGACTAACAACAACCAAAGGGAAAGAACTCCTCAATGCTATCAGAAAATACGGTTGTGAAGCCTTATCAAATGGTAAACCGACCTACTGGCCAACTGATCCAAATAAAATACCAGATCTGATTGATTTCTTTATAGTGAAAAATATATCTGTAAATTATATACATATAGATGAAAGTTTTGACTTAAGCTCTGATCACTCCCCAATACTTTTGACATTAAGTGAAAGGATCATTAAAAAAAAACCTATCCTAGTTTAGTAAATAAACACACAAATTGGGAATACTTTAGACTGTCTTTAGAAAGAAAAATTAACTTAATGGTTCCGGTAAGGAGTGAGGAGCAATTAGAAAAAGAAGTTCACAAGTTCATATGTGACATACAGCAGTCAGCTTGGGAAAACACTCCTGAAGTTAAAAAGAAAATTAAGGGAAACAACTACCCTAGAGAAATTAGAGAGCTTTTGGCAGAAAAAAGAAGGGCAAGGAGAATATGGCAACAAACTAGAGCCCCTCAAGATAAAACTCAGCTAAACAATCTGACTCAGCTACTTAAAAGGGAAATCAAAGATTTGAAAGACGAATCTATCAGTAACTACCTCAGAAAATTATCTAATGATACTAGTACTGATTATTCTCTCTGGAGAGCAACCAGAAGAATTAAAAGGCCAATAATGCAGATTCCTCCAATCAGAACAGAAGATAACAAATGGGCCAGAAATAACGAAGATAAAGTACGAAATTTTGCTGAATACCCGGAAAAAATATTTGAACCACATGATGACCAATCGTTGGAAGCCGAAATAATAACTGGAGAGGTTGTACAGGAAAGTGAAGAAATCCTACGAGCAACACCAAAAGAAGTCATGTATGAGATAAAAACAAACATGAATCCGAGAAAAGCGCCGGGTTATGACCTTATCACAGCAGAAATTTTAAAAGAACTACCAAGGAAAGCATTATTAAAGCTCACCAATATTATAAATGCCGCCTTTCGATTGAAATGCGTACCCAGCCATTGGAAAATTGCAGAAGTAATTATGATTCCTAAACCTGGGAAACCACCACACAAAACTGGATCATACAGGCCAATATCACTATTACCAGTTATGTCTAAACTCTTTGAGAAGTTATTAGTAAAAAGACTAAATCCGATAATTGAGAGGAAAAACCTGATTCCAAATCATCAGTTCGGTTTTCGCAACCAACACTCAACATTAGATCAAGTACACAGGATAACTAATATTATTGAAAGAGCATTAGAGGAGAAAAGTCTGCTCAACGATATTCTTAGACGTTGCACAGGCCTTTGATAAAGTTTGGCACGAAGGACTTAACTATAAGTTAAGAACTGTACTACCAATGCAATTCACTACAATATTAGAATCATACTTGAAAAATAAATTCTTTAGAGTAAAATTAGACGATTCCTATTCTGGATTGAAAGAAATCAAGGCAGGAGTACCGCAGGGCAGTGTATTAGGTCCTGTCCTATACCTATTGTACACTAATGATCTCCCTGTATTAGAAAACAACACTGTGGCGACATTTGCTGTTGGAGATAGCAACGAAGAATCAACTCATAGTTTACAGTTAGCTATTACTCAAGTACATAACTGGACCAAAAGATGGCGAATTAAACTTAACGAAACTAAATCAGTTCACATCAATTTTACAAACAAACGACTCGAACATATTCCGGTTACAATTAATCAAGAAATAATATCGTATGCCAACACGGCTAAGTATCTTGGCATGACACTAGATGCAAAACTACGATGGAAAGCACACGTCAAAAAGAAAAGTGAAGAACTGTGGCTTAAATATAGAAAGATGTATTGGCTGATAGGAAGAAGCTCCGCTCTATCAACATACAACAAACTTCTATTATATAAACAAATATTAAAACAGGTTTGGACTTATGGTATCCAACTTTGGGGTTGTACCAAACAGAGCAACGTGGAAATCATCCAAAGATTTCAAAATAAAGTATTAAGGAACATCGTTGATGCACCATGGTATGTTAGAAACAGAGACCTCCATAGGGACCTTAAAGTGGACACTGTTTCAAAGGAAATCCAAAAAAATGCAGTGAGACATAGGCAAAGGCTCGAACAACATGTTAACACTGAGGCAACTAAGCTGTTAAACAACACAGATATTGTACGCAGGCTTAAACGAACTAAACCTTTTGAGCTGGTGTAATTGCTAGTGTAAACAGCGTAATGCTGATGTAAAATCCACAATAACGATGTGGTTTAATTCAATTTATCAGACACTATGGAACACCAGTGGGAAGAAGCCATAGATTAATACAACATAGTAAATTAAGTTAGAATAAAATTGCTCATTAGTCCAGGTGACTAGATTGTAATAATTGTTTATTTAAAATATTTAAATAAAATTAAAAAAAAAAAAAAAAAAAAAAGTTCAATATAGTAACAAATTTTTCGATCATGTTGACTGAATATTCGGTATGATCTTCATCTTCATAGCATTACCTATATTATTTCTATATTTGCTGCGTACACTCATCACTATAATGGTGTCTATAATAACCATATATTAATTATTGATATTGCTTAAATTCCTATGATATTTTATATTTAATTGGCAGACCGAAAATTACATTGCTCGTCGTGGAAAGGAGAAGCCGTCAGAACTATTATTTAAACGGTATAGCAACGTGTGTTTGGTACAAAATATTTAAAATTAACCAATAATTCGGAATCACAAAATATTGCTCCACCGTACATTCCCGATCAATCACTTCTGGTAAATTAATGTTAACCATTTTTTATTAAAGCCACCGGTTGGGCATCACTGCTCTAAGATGTATAGGAATTTAGAAATGGCTGAATTAAGTATTTAAAAAAAATAAAAACAACTGATTTTGTGGTCAATGAGTATAAATGTTAAAAATAAAATGGACCATATCGCGTTCTGAGATTTTATAAAGGTTTATAATAATTTATATTCTCAATTAGGTAACCCATCACTGTACTCGCTCTGCTCCTATCGAGTTTAAATTTTCACCTCTCATATACTGAGAGGTTATTTTTATAATTAGGCAGCGTCGCGATATTGTGATAAAAAATATCAATCTAAAAAAAGTTGTAACTCGATCGGAACGTGAGTTCAGGGGCGGGTTACCTTACTTTTATTCTGCTAAATAACTTTTTTTGTGTAATATATTAATATAATTGGATAAAGATCATTTTACTTAATAATGACCAATATCGTATAGGATTTTTTATAGCATATCAAGCTTTTTTCTTTATAACTAGTTGGAAGGATGCGATACGATTACCCATATAATGGAAAAGGTATATTTGGATTATTAGATCAATTTTTTAAAACATAGATTTTAACATTACAAATCTAACACCATCTACAACTAATTCTAAATTTAACACATTAACATTATTCTGTAAATCATCGTAAGCATTTATTTAATATGCACAATTTAATTTAATTTAATTTTTACTGGAACTTCTGAAGTTCTGAATAGAATTACGATGTTTCATAATTTCCGTTCTTTAAAAATTGTACTGCAGTACGATAAAATGAGCGATGTAAGATAACTAAGCGAAACATATTTTTGCTTCCTCTTTATTTTGTGAAAACGATGTACTGCATTACAATTTAGTGAAGCAAACCTCAATGGATTGGATTTTATCAAACAATTAGAAATTTTCGGGACCAAATGAAAAAAAAACTGTACGATTTGTGTTGATTGGGCCTGATACGTAAGTACGATATTTATAATTTCTGAACGTTTCATGTTGAGCCTAATCCTAACTGCTCACTGATTTACTATATAATTTCAAAATTGTAAAAGGTACAATTTCAGTTTGTTTCCAAGAAAACTCTAGAAATTTTATATAATTTGCAACTAATAGATAGCCACGTACAACTTCATGTTCAGAAATTTTCAAATTGCAACAAAATTTAAAAATTTCTATAAAATGAGAAATGTTAGGGAATAGTATTACAATCTTTAACATTGCTTCTTATTTTCATTTTTTTAAAATTGTATTCGTGAGAAACTGAGCCCCATTATAACGCCCGATGTAATTTAGGAATATCCATCAAATAGAACAATAACACTATTAACGAATAACTAAATTGTTTCAAATTAAATTATTTTATTCAACGCATTGGAAAGCAAAAAATGTGTGTACTCGTATATGCAAATATTAATGATTTTCTATTCTTGCTATTCTTTAACAGTCATGTTGCTTCATAATTCTTTATGAGCGTGAACGTTTGGTTTGGGAATAAAAATTTGTCCACGGCATCTATAATTCTTCCATATATAGTGAATATTATTCATAGTAAATTAATCCACAGTGAACTGTCTACCATTGCATACTTTTAAAGCAAAATGTAAATTTCGCACACAACAACAAAATAAAATGGATGAAATCGCTAAATATCGTCATCATATAAAATTTGTTACAAATTCATATTTTAAAAATAACTAGATGAATAAATCAAAGGTACAATATATAAGTCCATGAATTGGATGAAAGAAGCATCGTTTAAATCAAATGTTATTTAGATCCCTGATTAAGAGAATTACTGGAAATAATACAATTAAAATGGAACATGTATTTTAAAGTCACACTAAGCAGAGACTAAGTCAATGAATTTATTAATAATTTGCGTAACATTTTCAAATATTTTCTTTAACATAATAAATTATTTTAATTTATTTAAAAATGGTGTGATTGATTCCAAGTTCTCACAGTCCGGTATGATTTTACCATTAAATTCTAAACACGATTCCGCACAAAGTTCACCATTGAAGTATGAACCAAACATAGTTTTACACTGAGCACAATTTCTGATGCAAACACCAAGAATATCGTATTCACCAATAATGTCTAAAATGTAAAATTGTTGTATTACTTTTACTTGCTAGTTACGTCAAATAACGAATAACTTTGTATGTATAGTTGCAACTTACCGATTTGCGGATATGGACCACAATATGATTGCTGTATGGTGCATACAAGCACGAAATATGCAATAAAAATATTAATTATGTTGAGTAAAATCATGATGAAGATGATTTTCTTATGAGAATAACAAATCGAATGATGACACCGTTTTTATTATCTACGCTTATATACTCGTAAAATAAATGGGTGAAGATATAGACCGTAATAATTGAATATGCCAAGAACAAGGATTAGTAATGACATTGGATTTTTTTTTAATTCTTTTTTTATTGACGGAAATTCATCTCAATCAGACGCCGGATGTGAAGATTAATTAAATCAATGCGAAAAGCGGTAAAGCTGACATATAACGTAACAATTTCTGAAATAATGGCATCGGACTAACAGATTTCTTACCAACCATTTTCCTATATAATTTGAATTCAGGGCCGCCTTACTATGACTTTTGCCTACTATTTTCGACTGGTATCGTTTTCCTATAGTAGGCAAAGGAAGAAAAAGGAAAACAATATTATAAAGTTAGGTTAGGTAAGGTTAGGTAAGGGTGGCTGTCCTAAAGGACTAGCATAGACACAAAATTGGTCCGTAGCTGTACCACATTCGAGTTTCCTCCTCTTCACTCGCTAAACCATCCTGAGCTTACCAAGAAGCGTTTAAAGTCCCGGATCTCGATTTTACTAAGATCCGAGAGGTCGTTCAAGGGGGAAGTTCCCATAAATTTTGTTCTGCTGTACGCTAGACTAGGGCAGGTGCAGAGCAGATGGAGCACATTTTCCTCCTCCTCCTCATCACCACAGCTGCGGCAGAAATCGTGGGCTGGGACACCCAGTCTGCTCGCATGTATCCCAATGAGACAATGTCCCGTTATAGCTCCCACGACCATACCAATATGTTGCCGTCGAAGCGATATCAGTTGGCCTGATCTGGACCGGTCAAGTCCAGGCCAGATCTGCCTGGTTGTTACACACGAACTGGCTTTAGACCATCTGACGTTCGTTTCTTTTATGGCTTCTTCTTGAAGCAGCAGTTTACATGAAGCAAGCGGTATCTGTATATCCCGCCTGCTTTGGATTATTAGGCGTGCTGTACCCTTGCGGGCCAACTCATCTGCCATTTCATTCCCTGCGATATTGAAATGCCCTGGCACCCACGTCAAGCGGATGTTGAACTGATCAGCCATCTCATTTAAAGATGCCAGACAGTTCTGGGCTACCTTCGACGTCAGGGAGTATGATTGTAGCGTTTTAATAGCAGCCAGGCTGTCCGTAAAAATGCGAATATCCCTCGTAGATATTACATTATACTTCAACCAGTCCATGACTTCCATTATCGCGGTCAGTTCAGCTTGAAAAACGCTGCAAAAGTCGGGAAGACGAAAAGAGAGGTTAACCCCTAGTGCCTCACAGAATACCCCGCAGCCAACCCCTCCATCCCTTTTTGAGCCATCCGTGAAGAAGCTTAAGGCCTCATTGTCCATAACCGTTTCGTTCACCCAGTCCTCTCTGGTGGGAAACTCAGTTTGGAATTTAATCTCAACAGATGGCAAAGGGATAGCGTAGTCGGTAGCTTCCGGAATACCCCTGTTGCATAGGATAGATGAGTGCCCTGCATTATTACAGGTCCACATAGATATGGATTTGAGCCGAATGGCTGTGCAAGATGCAAGCTGCTCGGCCGCAATATCCAATGGAGTAAGATGAAAGAGAATCTCCAGAGCTTGAGTAGGTGTGCTCCTGAGAGCCCCACTTATACACAAGCAGGCCGTTCTTTGAACTTTCATCAATAGTTTCAGGTTGGCCATAACTTTTAACGCTGGCCACCAGACGACAACCCCATACAGCAGTATAGGTTTGACCACTGAGACGTAGAGCCAGTGTACTATGTGGGGCTCCATACCCCATCTTTTTCCAATGGCATTTTTGCAGGAGTAGAGCGCTATAGTAGCTTTCTTTACTCTCTCTACGATGTTTGGTTTCCAGCTTAGCTTGCTGTCCAAAAGTAGTCCGAGGTATTTTGCTCTATCCGTAAAGATCAAGCGAGTACCATTTAATGTCGGCGGGTCACACTGTGGAAGTTTGTGCTTCCTGGTAAAGAGGACCAGCTCCGTTTTCTGTGGGTTTGCGTTCAGTCCGCAGCCGCGTGCCCACTCAGAGAGGTAGCCAAGCGCGCACTGCATGCGCTCACTCAGCGTACTAGGATATTTACCGAAGACCGCAATAGCAACGTCATCCGCGTAAGCAACCACCTTGAAGCCTTGCCCTTCCAGGTTTAGTAACAGGTCATTTATGACCAAGTTCCAAAGAAGGGGGGATAGAACCCCACCTTGAGGTGTCCCTCTGCTCACGTATCTGCCGGCGGACGCCCCACCCAGATAAGCTGTCACGATCCTGCTTCTAAGCATATGATCTATCCAGCCCCTGAGTGACACGTCTACCCCCAGACACGCAAGGGCCCGAGTGATTGCCCCCGGTCTGACGTTGCTAAAGGCCCCCTCTATATCCAAGAAGGTCACCATTGAATATTCCTTATATTCAAGTGATTTCTCAATCGGGCCTATAAGGGAGTGGAGAGCTGTTTCCACCGATCGTCCCTTACAGTACGCGTGTTGAGATCCCGACAGCTCGCCCGGCTTTATTGAGCCTCTAATGTAAGCCTCTATTAGCCTTTCCAGTGTTTTCAACAGAAAAGAAGATAAGCTTATGGGCCTAAAGTCTTTGGGATAGCAATGAGAGCTTTTTCCCGCCTTAGGTATAAATATAACTTTTACTTCAGTCCACTTTCTAGGAATGTGACAAAGTTCTAGGCTGCCTTTGAAGATAACTTCCAGCCAGGGTAGGGTTAAGTCAATAGTTCGCTGGATATCCGCTGGGATAATGCCATCAGGTCCTGGCGACTTGTATGGCTTAAAGCTGTTTATTGCCCATAGGATACTCCGCCTTTTTACTATATGACTTACGGAGTCTATACCCCTATTTATCATGGGTCTCTCCGGAGCTAGTACCGAGCACTCTGGAAAATGCGTTTCTAGTAATAGCTCCAGGGATTCCTCACTACATGTAGTCCATGAACCATCCGGTCGTTGTAGATAACTCGGGATGGAAGGACTAGAACATAGTACTTTGCGTAGCCTGGCCGCCTCCGAGGACTCCTGAATATTGCCACAGTAGAGCTTCCAGGCCCTCGTTTTGGCTGCTCTCAGCTCGTACTTATAGGTTTTGAGGACATATTATAAAGTTACTATTGTTGTATTGTTTACCTTTTTCTTCCTTTTCCTACTATAGGAAAACGATAGCCGTCGAAAACAAGAGACAAAATTCATATAGTACGGCCCCAGTTTTTGAAGTCAGTAATATAAACACTGTCACTTCCGTTAGAGGTGATTTTTTCATTTGTTTTTTTTTGACACATGATGTATGAATAGTTAATTTACGAAAATCAGCGTTCTGTGTGGAATGTGTTTCGTGCACTTAGACCAAGTTACGGTTGACATAATCAGCCTGTTGAGACCACTATTTGGAATACCATCGAAAAGTTTGAATCCCAGTTTAAATAGACGGTTTGGTGTGGTTTATGCGCCTGTGAAATCATTCGTCCATATTTCTTCAAAATAGAAGACGGCCGGGACGTACCTGCGAATAGTGCTCGTTATTGTACATGATTACGGAATATTTGCTGCCTGAAATTGAAGCCCGGCCTCGACAATATTCGGTTCCAAATTACGACAACATTCGGAGTAATTAATTTCACGGTTCGGATTGTTGAATTGGCTATTTACATCGTGTGATACCTCTAGACTCTTTTCTTTGGGGCTACACAAAGTCCAAAGTCTATGTGAATAAACCAAACAGATTTGAGGCATTCGAAGCTAACATTACTCGTGTCATTTGCCAAATACCATTCGATTTTCTAGAACGCGTCATCAAAAATTGGACTTTGAGAAAGAACCATTGCAGTTGCGGCCATCATTTGAAAGAAGTAATCTTTAAAAAATAAATGGCAAGAAATGTTCTTTCGAATGAAATAAAGTTTCCATACGATTAAATTGAATTTTTTGAGGTTTTTTAATTTTTGCACAAATCACCTCTATAGATTTCGTTATAACGCTTGATTCTCCCTATTTCTGGCATAACACTAAAGCTTAATTTTTTCGATACATCGAAAACCTGTGGACTCTTTGAGATAACATTGATTTGATTAATCAGGTGCAAATTTATTGCTTTTGTTGGAATTAGAGTCGTGTGAACATGCTATATGGCCAAAACTTTACTGCTGGATCCTGTTGAAGAATTAGCGGCAAAATACGTCGTTATAAAAAATTAAACAAAAACGTGGCGTCACAACTGCAAATTGCTGGCCAAATCATACATTTTTTTGCAAATGTATCTAACTTGAAGTGTTTGAAAACCAATTTCATGTATGTCATCCATCAAAATTCAAAACACATCCACTAAATTTTATGAAAATATTGTCATCCGTCTGGCATATATTTTATCGAACAAGTGTTCAAGACATCTTCCGTTGAAATCTACATTCAATTTCTGCAAGTATAAGAGCCATCTCTAGTGTATGACGCTAATGAAAATATACGGTGATGGTTAAATAAGCATAGTCCCTTCCTTTTGCTAAAATTTTCAATTTTCTCTATTGAATTGGCAAATATTAAAGATTTGTATAGCACCAAATGAAACAATCATCATAGATACGAGTCGTATCGCGCGAATTATTACGGCACTCCCCCAATAATTAGTATCGAATTAAATTTTCCATCTTTGTAAAACTCGACATGCGGTTAAAATTTAACGCATCAATTTAACCGCGAAATCAACTGACACTAAAATTGTTAATATACGAATTCTATTGTTTTATTTTAAAAAAAAATTTAACATCTACATAAAGTAGTTTAAAAAATTACACTTTTGCCTGTATCCTTAATATTAGACTAGAGCCTTATGGTTATTTTCTATATGGTGGCTGTTTTTGTAAAATGCCTCTATAAATTATCAAGTTGCTATTGACGTCATATATTCATATGAATCATTCGAGAATTTCAGAAACGGATGACACACTCCGGGTCTACATTTTTTATTACTTTGGCATCATTTATTACAATATGGTGGCTGTTTCTGTAAAATGAGTTTAATAGAAATTATTAATATAAATTAAACTATGAGGAAGGGATGATTTGATTCTTCAGACTAGAGCCTGAAAATCTGAGATATAATCGCTTATTCGTTGGCCAGATAAGCGGAATTTACCATGTAGTTCAAGAAGGTTCAGGAGATCCTCCACATAGAAAAACACTAAAAAAATTCTGAAGATACATGTATCTTCAGCATTTTTTTAGATCTCTTCTATGTGGAGGATCTGAGATATAGTTACTTGAACTCAGAAACTATCTGAGATATAGTCGCTTGAACTCAGAAACTATTCGCTATTTTTTAATTCCGCCATAAATTACTTTATAATATCTTAAAATACGTTGTATTTCAATGGCAATAAAGGGAGCAAAATAAAAGGTTCTACATTTTATTATTTTCATACAAATTGTGCCATAGAAGTCTCTTAACAGTTTATATTAAAACAAAAGTTCCTTAGCTTTAAGTTTAGGTATTTTGTTTTTTAACTTAATTTATCAAAAATTTGCGAAATTAATTTTGATTTAAAGACAAATTTATTTATTCAACCCATGATATTTTTTCAATAAAACTGAGAATTTACTGCCATCTTGTGGTGAACATTGAAAAAAGTCTATTTTATATTATTACGTTTTTGCCCTGTCAAACAAGGGTCGATCACTGGATTGTCAATAAAACAAACGATGTATATTCTATATCACACAAAATTTATTTATTTTCGATTAATGACACTAAACACTAATTATATATTTCACTTTTTTAACTTAATTATTTAACTTCACAATAATTATTGTATTTTATTACACTTTAAGAACACTGCCGCCCTCGATAGCACAGTAAGTAGCGTGCTTGCTTTTTTATTCGAGGGTCTCGGGTTCGATTCCCGGTGGTGACCAAAAATCACTGTTGGGTGTTTTTAATGTGTAAGTATTTGTGTTTGTCCGGGTATTGCACCGTGGGCCCATTGTGGCATTGAGTGCTGGAGTAATCCGCCCCATTTTTTTTTTATTTTTTTTTATTTTTAAGAACACTGTATTTTACTTTATAAACACTTAACTTCACTTCTTCCTTTTTATTACTATTAGCACTCTCACGGTTAAAACCCAACTAACTTACTCCTAAATGTTTATCGCGTATTTATACCAAATAATCTAACCTTCTCGAAATGTCCACCATATTCGAGAGGGTCTAGATTAGTCTAGACACATCTATCCACTTTATCTATTTTATAACAGTTTTACATTTACGGCAATGTCGCTACTCAAATAGAGATGTCGCCACGATCGTAACAATATTTTGTTTTGTTTCAATAATTGCTTTCCAAATGGCATATTGTAAGCTGTAACAACATGATTTGTTTGCCTCTCGATCGATGTTTATATCACTTTGTCAAGAATAAATCTATTCACTGTTTCGTTTATTCATTTAAGGCTCTAATTTACTCAATTTGCAAAAACATGTGTATCTTACAAATCGTTTTATGGCGACATAATTATGATGATAATATATATCTCATAATTATTATAATGATTTGCACTATTTCAAATTTTATTGTATACCCATTTTTTGGCATTTAAATACCGACATCAATTTTGATTTTTGTTCTAGGTAAAGTAGAGCCTTAAGGTTTGCTATATTAGCCTGTTAGAATATATATGGGTATTTTTATTTGTTACGAAAAATCGTTGCATGTGGCCTTTTAATTTGGTTGCCATATTTTTGGTTTAATTTTTAATATTTATGTACATTATGTTGTTATGTACATATGATTATTCTTTTAAGTTATCTAGAAGTTTTAATAAATTTGAATAAATAATGATATAATGTTATTATGAATTTTGGAAATTGTATTTAATATTTTTTCGTCAGGAAATATTAATGTAAAATAGTTTTCGAAAGTTGTTGAGGGTTGAGAAACAGCCTCCTATTATATACAGATACATGTTGTAAATAAAAGGGGGTAAATAAAGGTCTAAACCTAAAGCTAAAGCTGCAAAATACAGAATTGAAAATTTCTTCTTGAATCACACGGTAAACTTCAAAGCGAATAGTTCCTGAGGTCAAGCAACTATATCTCAGATCCTCCACATACATACATACATACAATTCTGAAGATACATGAAATCTTCTTGAATCACATGGTAAACTCCGCATATCCGGCCAGCGAATAGTTTCTGAGTTTATGGAACAATAGCTTTTTCGCCAAGCAATTTTATTTATTGTCATTCAATTTTAATCTTATTAAAATTATATCTAATTACAAAATTAGTATAAATATAACTAATGTGTACAATTATAATTATTAATGTATAAGTATCATGAAAACAAATATTTTTCGGGGCTGAGAGTAAATTATGATAGTGTACATAATTTACTCTCAGCCCCGAAAAATATTTACATTTATTTTGATATATATCGTGATAGTATAATATTTCGGGGCTGAGAGTAGAAAAGTATCATAATACTATCATGACAGTAGAATTTTTCGGAGCTGAGAGCAAAAAATGTCGTGATAGTAGTCACTAGTGTTGCCATCGTATTTTTCGGTGATGTAATTTGGGCTATCTTCACATACATGACTAATTGAATATTTCATTTCCATCATAGCAGCTAAAGTGTGGATGTAACCATGTAAGAAACTATGAAAAGTTCTAAGCAAGATTAGTCCGGTTAGTAAAATAATTCGCTAATGCAGCATATCCAATGTATCTTCTATAAACTAGTCATTGAATCTGTTACAACTTTTCATATTTAGCTTCATAAATGTAAATTTGAGAAATCGCCCAACAATTCCTTCATAAACTACTTCTCTCGACAATTGGCGTACTAATTTAACAAAAGTTTCACTACATTATCTGTATAACGATGTTACCAGTCAGTTCTCATTATTCGCACAACTGATCGAGTTCATTATAAATAACATTTGGAAATTATTACTAATAAGTCATGTTAGGTCAATCCATACTCCATAAATAGTCAATTATTTTTTTATAAAGTATCATTTACTATAATTTATGAATAATAAAAAAACTATTAAAAAATATTCGATACCAAATTTTAGTTGACATAACCAAACACATATTAATTTAACACATATTTTTGTTTCTTGCAATAATCTTAAGCACAAATTTAATACTGAGTCACTGAATGTTAAAATCCAAAACGCAAAATGTGTTTGTACATTATTGTACAAGTATCGATTGTATTACATTTCAGATTGAAATTTGAAACCTCAGAATAAAATCGATTAAAACTAAAGTTATATGATTCGTGCATGATTCGAGTGCTATTTACAAGTAAAAACTAATAACAATAATGCTACAAATATTCTATATTGCGGTAGGTAAATCACTTTGCATTCATACTCGTAGATCAAAGAATTGGTAGTATCGATTAATATTCAGACATTAAAGAAAATTAAACCAATAAAAATTTAGTATCATAGAATAGTATATCCTATATAAGATAATTATAATGTTCCATCCAGTTGTAGTTTTAAAATGAAGAATAATTAATAAATTAAATAAAAATTTTCATTTAAATTTTACAATATTTAATGCTAAATTTCATTAGTAAAATGTATCGCACATACACAATATTTATTCAATTTTATTTAAGTATGGGGCAATGGACCCTAGACTTTCACAATCGGGTACAATTTTTCATTAAAATTTCAAACACGATTCTGCACATAACTCGCTGAAATTATCCCAGGATTCCATCTCTTACCGTTAGCTTATATATTCTTGTCGTAAGAAGTAATTGGCACAATAGGCTCAGAACTTCATATGAATATGGTCCCATACATAAAATTAGGAGTTTAACTTTTGGTTCTCGAGTACTTTGATTGCCGGAAAAAGTTTCCTTTGTTTTCAACTTGACATGATGTCGACTTGCTATGATAATTCGTTGAACACCAGCCATATGTTGTAATTGGCGCAATGGGCCCATATGTATATGGCCCCATATAAGAAATACAGATTTTAATTAATGGTTCTCGAGAACACATATTTGAATAACACAGATGCCAACAGACGGAAATTTGAAAGAGTTTTTAAAAATAAGAAATTTTTAATTTCTCTAGAAGTAAAATTAAAAAATTTAAAATATATATGTACTACTAAAATTGAAGAGAGTGTGTTACAAATATGTATATGTAAAAATTCAATTAGCCCACCTGCGAAAACAGTTTACTTTTCTGAGCAAAGCGATGATCTTGCAGTTGCGGAAAATAGCGAAAGCCGGGATTTTATTATCTCTGTTAAACCTACCACTGAGAACTACGATATTAATAAATGTTTAGAATCAGATGAAGGTGGGTGTTTTGAAACTCCTGTTAAAAAGCGTGCCATAGTGCGTAATGGTTGTTTTAAAACTGGTTGTTTAATTAATATTAAATCCATATAGAATATCGAAAAAGCTGTATCAGTATTCGCGCATACTGTGACATACTTATCAATCGGTATCTGCGAAGTTTTCAGTTCAAGTGAAACAATTTGTCATGAGTTCCTCAAAACACGACAGATTAGAGGATCTGAAAGAGATGCCTTAAAAGCTACTCTTACCTCTCAAAAAACTGATGAACAAAGGTATGAGACGATAGTGAAAAATGAATATACACCATTTCTCTATAAACTCAATACGACCAGTGGTAAATCTTTAGGTTCGATTCGAGAAGTGCGATCCGAATCATTAAATAAAATGATAATAATGCCGATGACCTAATCGAAGGTGTAACATACAATAATGATACTCTACCAATTTCAGCATGCATTTTATACTGCGCGCTTGTAGTACAAATAAAAGTAAACAATGATGAGCCAAATGATCCATTTCCATTGAGCGGTATGATTAGTTCACGCCATAATATGAATATATATATCATTGGGAGTTGGTTGTTTTCATATCGGAATGAAGTAGTCAGCAGGATGAAAGCTTGGCCTCCATTTACCATTGTAACTGATTACAATTTCGCTCAAAAATATTTAAATATTTTACATAACTCAATTAAAAATCCATTAATCACAAACGAATTAGTTCTAATTCATTTATGCGTTTCACATAAAATACTCATAAATACTTATAAAATACGATCGTTAATTTATCCAGAAATTTTAAAATAAAAAAATTTACTGAGCAGAGTGGTCAGGAAATGAATTCAAATTCTTCTTCCGACGACTCATTAACGTCGAATCGTCAAGGACCAGTAATGAAGGGACGTAAAGTGTAGGGCGAAGTAATGGACCAATAGAAAATGATGTTGCCACTGTTAACCGTAGAATGAAGCAATCTATGACATTCGGTAGCTTATCAGGAAAACCTCTCAGATTTTGCCGAGAACTCAGTGTTAGAAATGAATATTTGCTGAAAAGAAATATAAATAATATTCCAAAAAAAATTAAAAAGCATATACCTAGAGAGAAGAAAAATAGGTACTACATAGAAACATTTAAACGGAATTTTAAAGGAAGAAGAGAATTGGAGAGGTCAATCGAAAACAAAACGAAGTATAGTTTTAATCTGGGTATGTTAACTAAAATAAGTGAACTAGACAAATATAATAAAAAAGGTTCCCTCATAAAAAAAACCATATGAAACACCTACACGATCTTTACACCATTCACAATTAAATGCCTTCCGAAGTCAAGAGACAGATCACCTAAGTTTCTTGGAAAATGGAATAATTAAAAATGAAAACTATTTTTATACTTGTGCGTTTGATACTTTTGTGCAGTGCATTCAAAATATCGATACTACTCATTTTATTGATGACGAAATCATCCGTATTTCTTATATGGCGTCATATACATATAAACCCATTGCGCCAATTACAACATACGGCTGGTGTACAACGATTTATCACAGCAAGTGGAAATCATGTCAAGTCGAAAACAAAGGAAACTTGTTCTAGTAATCATGGTTCTCGAGAACCAGTAGTTAAACTCCTAATTTTAGAATAAATAAGCTAACACGTCGTTTGAAAATTTTTAAAATGATGTTATCAAATTTTGGGTGGATTTTTAAAATCCTGGAATGGGATGAGAATAGTATTGCCCAATGAACATTTTTAATTTTTCTGGGTGGAATCCTGAGATAACTTCACACACTTGTCATTGAAGTACGCTCCAAGCATGGTTTTACACTGAGCACAATTTTTAATGCAAACTCCAATAATGTCATATCCGCCAAAAAAATCTGTACGCATAGGTAAAAAAATAATTGGTATAAGGCATTTTCGTGGCAGATATTATGAGTTTCTTACCAGTTTGTGGATGTGGATTGCAATATATACTGGAAACCCATAATAATTGTTCCAACAACATATACAATACGGTTGTTTATTAACATTTTGACAAAAATGGTTTTTAAAATGGTATTCAAAATACGTGTGCTAGACAATTTATTAGACATTGGTCTTTTTATACAAATTTGAGTATTTTAAATAAATGTGATAATCGAATTAGCCTAGTATCCGGATTCTGATTGAGACTAAATAAGAAATTTCCGTCCATAACACATATCGATTCAAATTTTTTATTCTATGTGTGGCATTATTTAAAATGATGTCAATACTAATGGGCTTGTTGTTGCGGTAAATTTAATTATCACGGTCTATATTTTCACCCATCCTTAATGCCTACAAGTGTATATATAAGCTAGAATAATGCAAGTATTATCATCATTCAAATTGTAAATCTTGTAAGATAATCATCATCACAATTCAAATCATGGTTTCATTCAACAAAATTAATGTTTTTATTGCGTGCTGCGTAGTTGTTTGTGCAATGCAACAAATTTCTTGTAGTCCACACCCACAAATCGGTAAGTAAATAAGAATGCATCATATAACGCGTTGCACGTTGCTTAATATAATTTTTATTCTATATTATAGACATTATTGGTGGATATGATATTCTTGGAGTGTGTATTAGGAATTGTGCCCAGTGTAAAACCATGTTTGGCGCATACTTTAATGGGGAGATGTGTGCTGAATCGTGTTTAAAATTTAATGGTAAAATCATACCGGATTGTGAGGATTTGGGTTCAATTACTCCATTTTTAAATAAATTTGAATAAATTCGTCGATGACAAACAATTTTATTTGCGCATTTATATGAATACTGAACGTTAATGTTACATAAATTATTATTAAAATAAATATATACGATTTAAATAGTTCTTTAATACTTTTAATAAATCAACATACATGGTGCGATTGAGCGATAAAAGCATTCCTCATCATAAATCCCATAGTTACTATTCTGATATTTCCGAACGGTGGCATCCACATTACCATCAACGTGATTAAAATAAATATTTTTCACTTTTATTATTTTATGATTACTTTTATTTATTTTAGTCCAAAACTTCTTTCTGTATAATTTATTTTTACTAATATTAATTCGGCTATTATTTTTATTATTATGAGTAGAAAACCTATCCATATTTAGCACTTCACTAGTTTTTAGAAACTTACTACGTCTTCAGGTAAAAAATCACAAATCATCTACAATTTGAAAATGAACTAGCAATTCGTATAATAACATATACGTACTACATACTCGTATAAATATAGTATGTTGTACTACATAGAGCGATATCAATCAAAATGCATATTTAATGATAATCATTTTATTATTGAAATAGTTGTTTAAAGAACTGCTTTTACAGCTGTTTGTATACAGTTTTTACTTCCAATAACATAATAAGGAAAGTATTGTATAGTCCTAATTAAAATCAACTGAGATTCTAATTTCTAAATGCTCCCGAAAGCTTCCTGATTATAATTTTGGGATGGTGGCTTTACTTAAAAGCAAAAGTTGGATGGATTAACTCTTTGCGTGCTGAATCAATTCCACAATCGGGCCCACGCTACAATACCCGGACTAACACACATACGTCCACATTAAAAACACCCAACCGTGGTTTTTGGTCACCACCAGGTAGGAATTGTATTATCGGTAAACGATTAACCGGTTAACCGGGTTTACCGACCAATTTAGCTTACCGTAATACCGGTAAAAAAATTAGAATTTACCGGTAAATTCGGTAATTTTTGAAAATGAAATAACAAAAGAAATTTCTGGGATATTCACACATTTCTGATGAAAAATATGGTTTTGTTGTTAAATTAAATTAAACACACATCAGATGATCAACCCATTGGCCAACAAAATGTTCGTCCCTGGTGTTTGCAACCAAAAATAATAAAACACAGCAGATGTCCCAGAAGAGCTCGGAGCAGAACTCATATTAATCTTAGAGTGCAATACCGCAGGTGGATTGCCTGTTAGTAAAGATTTGTTTAGGTTAAACTATCAAGATGTTTGTGTCGAAAAAGAAATTGGTAATTTTTAAAATACTATATACGAATTTCTACCGATGAATCTATAGCTGTGGAATAATTAATATTACTTACTAGATCTTGCGCTCGAGCTTATAGGACATAGAACAAGGACAAATACGTGGAAAGTATTTAACGTTGGCGTTCAACCACATTTCATCAATAAAGCCAAGCGTCGAATTTGACGTCGAATCTGAGCGAGCTTTTTCAGCTGCGGGTGCGATATGCACTAAAATAAGAACAACTCTGAATGATTCCATTTTAGATACAATTTGTATGTTAAGAGCATATTTCAATACCCAAAAGATTTATTGAATGTTTAAAAAAATTAGTGTTTTCTTTTTGTAGTTTTATATATATATATATATATATTAATAATTATATATATATATATATATATATATATATATATATATATATATACCTATATATATATATATATATATATTTAAAATTAAAGGCGCCACATTTATTTATATTGCGGAAATTCCAACGGTCAAAAAATCATCAACGCTGGCACTCAATCAATATGAGAAAAAAGCCGACCCTATAAAAGCTTGGCCAAACGTTTTTTGCGGTTGTAGCTTTTTTAGAAAAGTTGGCAAAGGCGCCACATTTATTTATATTGCGGGAATTCCAACGGTCACAAAATTATTAAAGCTGGCTTAATGGTTACTAACAGGGTCTTGAACCTTATAGCAAAGAGAAATTAGCCGTCCTTAAAAAGACTTGCACATAACAATTTATATTCCACCAAATAAATTTTACATATTAAAAAATTATGGGATGAGTATTTTGGTACTAACTGTATACATACAAATTTTTTTTGTAGACGAGAAAGTGTGGGATAGTATAAATGTAAAAAATCCTGGGATGAAACAACTATACAAATTTTATATGTATTTTTAAAAAGTATGGGATGGATTATTTACACTAGTGCTGCCAGGGGTAATTTTAAAAAATCATGGGATGAAATCCTGGGATAACTTCAAGGCGGTATAGCTGGCGTAGTGGTGGCCAAGTGTTGCCAGGGGTAATTTTAAAAAATCATGGGATGTGATCCTGGGATAACTTCAAGGCGGTATAGCTGGCGTAGTGGTGGCCAAGAGAATCTCAAACTTTATCGATATTAGAGGAAACAGCCGTCTCTATACATTGAAAAGTTTGCAAAAGCGACAAAATAATATTTTTATGTAGCGACAATAAATGTGCGATTTTTTATATATTTTCTTATGTAGCGGCAAATCCAAATTTCAAAATTTTCAGATGTGGCCAGCAGGGTCCCAAACTTAATTATCCCTTTTTCTTAGGAGAAATGTTTTTTCAAGAATTAAATTCGCTAGTTAGAACCAAATAAACTTTACATATTAAAAACATTTCTGTTGTAGGATATCCATTTCCGAATCCACAATAGTAATATTAAAAAGCTGAAGAAAGTTCACCCGAAATCGATTTTTTAAAATAAAACAAAAATATCCACAATTAGGAAGTAAATATTCAAAAATATAAATAAAGTTCAGTTTTATATATTAAAAATGGCTGAGATGAGTGTTTTTGTTTGGTACAGAATACTTAACTGTATTAAATCAAATACTTTTAAAAGTGTAGCATTGATTTTTACACTTGTGTTGATAGAGTTTATTTTAAATATTCTTGGGATGAAAGTCTGAGACATGTTTCTGCCGATTCCCCAAAAATCCCAGGGAATATACACGAATTATTCCGAAATGGAATTAAATTATATCATGGTATCTCATTTGCAACTACGATCCCCATAAATTAAATTGTTAAACTTGAATTGCTATTTTTGCAATGGAATTCGATGATCATCGAATCGAAAAAGAAGTGATTAGAAACCTCATTTAGCAAAACCATTGCAAAGTTACTTTCGTTATTTGTATTACTTCGGAAAACTCATATTTATGAAAGTTACACCATAATTGTTCATTCAGTGTTAAAACTATATCTGTTCGTTGATCATATTCGATATCATTTATGGTTAGTAAAAGTTTAGGATTTTTATTATTTGTCCAAACCTCGTATATAAATTCACTTATGTTACGATGTGCAATAATCGATTGGTATATCATCAGTGTCAGGATATTAAAATATCTGACCTCGCAATGGAATAAACAGTTTCACGTACATATGGGGAGCTTAAAACAGTATTTCGATCAATATTGAATAATCGCTAACAAAAATAAGAATGTTCACACCTTAGAATTAGATAGATTAAATCTGGTGCTGGAGATAGACTTAGAGGTTTTGCACACAAGGCGAGAAGCGAGTTTATAACCGCGATATTTTATCCATGCTATCCGCAGGTAGCTATCCAGAGCTCATACCGATCATCTATCGATAACAGTTCCAGACAAATATGTACAGCCAAATATTTTTTTAATGAAATTTTGATATACAATCGAATGAAAAATTATAGTTTACTGTTGAATAAATATAAATAGCGCGTTGAATTTAATTTTTAGTACACAAAAATGCGTAGCACGCTTCGATATCGAGAGCAACTATCAGGAGAATAAAAACATCCCTTGTATCTTTTTTTCAATGTTTCAATGTGAACGCGTATTCGCTCAATCAAAATCATTTTGTTTATTGCAATATCAGTTTACTAGTCTAAAATGACATTCTATTTCAAATTGTATTTGTCTCTGTAATTCGTCACTAAGAGTAAATGTGAGAGCACATAAATTTGTTCTAATTGGCTGAGATCGCAATATAAAAAACATTTTCGTTTGAGCGAGATAGATTTGCACTCTACATTCAGCGGAGATATTTTATCGCAGTTAAATTTACCGTTCGGTGATTCCAGTGAAACTATATTTAATAATCTATTAACAATTAAATTAAAGTTAAATAAAAAACTGACCATATTTTTTTAATTATTTCATTTTTATTTTCTTTAAAAAACGGGCTCCGAAAGCGATGATGATAATAAATTTTTGTTTTATTTTAATTTTAAATTATTATTAGTGTTCTGTCTTTATAATAATATTTATTTATTATATTTTTCTAAAGAATTTATTATTTTTCTTATTCCTCATCTTGCCACTTAAGTAAATGTTCGTTTTATATTCTGTATTTAGTTTTTTTTTTTTAATATTTATTATTATTGCGTACATATTTACAATTAAATATTTGTTAATAATAATAAATAAGAAAAACATGTTTTGGTTGTAGTTTATATAATTTTTTGTTACTGTCAAGTTTATATATATATATATATATATATATATATATATATATATGTATATATATATATATATATATATATATATATATATATATATATATATATATATATATACATATATATATATATATATATACAAATATATATTTATAAATTAACAAATCAATTTATTTATTTTTTATAATTGTTAAATCTTTTTTTATGTTGAAGATAATTAAAGCTATGAAACATATTCCTCAATCTCAATTTTTTTTTTTTTTAGTTTTATAAATAAATATACAAAATTAAAGAAATAAATGTACACTAGATGTTTTTTTTTGAATGATATAACAAAAAATAGTTAGGAAATGATGGTGAATTATTTCAATTGATAATAATTATAATAATGAAACAAAACGATACTAAGAAAATGAGCACATGTAGCGCTGTTGATAATATAAACTGGGTGTGACATAAGTATTTAATATCCGTTAAAAAATTATTTAGTACATAACGAAATGGTTTCTGAGAGTGTGTTTCTGTGTCTCTTTGTATTATATTCGAAATATAATATTAATTTATAATTAATTTTGTCAATTTTAGTAATAATAAGTATATAATAATTACAAATTTGGTTTTATTCTAAATATTTGTTTTATTAAACAAATAATAATAAAAAATAAATAATAAAATTTTTTAGGGATGTCGCAAAGATATTTATATTCTATTTTTATTTATATTTAATGTTTCTTTAAAAAAATTTTATAATTTCATTTGTTTTATTTAATTTAATTAATATTAAAAAAATGACTAAATTATAAATAAAAAATATAAATTAATTATATATTTATTATTAAGTTTTTTATAATTTAAAATTGATTTTTTAAATTTATATTTAAAGTTAATTTGATTTAAATAATTTTTTTTTATTAATTTAATTTTTTTTTCTTTTTTGATATCACAGAAAAATGTATTTACATTTTTTCGCTTAATGTTGTTGGTTTTCTTATTTATTTATATAATTTGCTTGCCTTTAATTTATGTTTAATTTAATTTTATTTATCGATGTTAAATTAAAACAAAACTATAATAATAATAAAATTAACTAGATACTATTTAGTTTGTAATTGTATTCAAATTTGTTACTGTATTTATTATATTTAATTAACTATTATGTGTGTAATTATTTTTAGTGAGTGAATGGCATTTTTGGGTTTTTTGAATTTATATATTACTAAAAAACAATAAAATATGAATTATGAGGTAAAATTAAAAATTTTAAACAATAATAAAATTTTAGTGGTTTTATAAATTAGTATTATTATAATTGTTTTCTTTCTTTTTTTTTTTGCGAAATTTGTATAATTTTATTATTATTATTATTGTGATTAATGGGAAAAGGAAAATATAAACTATATTGTATTTTTCAATTTACATTATATAATTTGTTTGATTTTAATTAATTTTAGAATTGAAATAACATAAAAATATTAATAAAAACAAATCTAAAATAAATATTTTTTTTATATAACAAAGCGATTCTAAAATTTATTAAATTTCAATTCAAAAATTAATTAATTTTTATTTTTATATTTTATATCGAAGTAAATTTAATTATATATAAATTTATTTTGTTTAATTAATATTTACTCATTTATTTGTTTTAGTTTGTAATTTAGTTTAATTTCGAATTAGAAAATTTTTTTATTTTTTATTTATTTAAATTTAAAGTATATTCATTTTATATATTTTAATTAATTTTAATATTACATAATAATAATTTACAAGTGGATTTTTAAATAATATTTAATTATATGTACTTTTAGTTATTTTTTTGTTCTATTTATATAAATTTTAATTAATAATAAAATTCATTATTTTATTTTTAAAAATATGTATCTGTTTTTTTCTTTTTTTTTATTATTTTTTTAGAGTAGTTTTAAATATTATATCTAATTTTTGTATATTTTTTTGGATTTTTAAGATTTTTTAGAATAATATGATAAATAAAACAATAAATATAATGATATAAATAACATAAAATAAATATTTTAAATATAAAAATGGATTTAACAATTTAAATTTAACTATTTAATTTAATGAGTTTCTTTAAAATGCATTATGTAAAAAGGGGTAAGTCGCATAACAAGATTAATATGGAAAATGCAGAGTTTATGAAGAATAAATGAAAAAATACGATTTGTTTATTGTTTGCAGCGAAATTATAAAATATATATTTAAATAGGACAACAATGAATTTTTTAGATATAGTTAATTAACAAAATAATTTAACGAAAATTTAATTATATTATTTTATATTTCCGGCTTTTGTATCTGTTGAAATTTATGTATGATTATTCTATATTTATTTATTTTTATATATATATATATATAAATTAAATACTTTCTATATTTAATTAATTTAAATAATTTAGAGGATTCATTTTATTACTTAAATAGTTTTTTTCATTTTTTACATATGGTTTATTACTTTATGCGAGAAAAAGGCGGTAGCGGGTAATATTTTTTTTAGTCCCTAAGTGGGTTGATTTTTATTTATATGCTATTTTATGTGTTTTATATTTATTATTCATTGTTTATTTAAACTTGCTTTATGTATTTAATTGAAATTAAATTCTAAAATTGTGAAACGTAATATATTACAACAAAAAATTAGAGGTTCTGTTTTTAGTTAAGTTATCATTTTCGATTTTATAAAATATGAAATATTTGAACAGAGTTTTTTTAGTTTTTTGGGTTTTATTATGGAAAATGATATTCTATTTTTTAAAATTTTATTTGTATGGCAGTTGTTCATTTATGAAGTGTATTTTAAGTTTTGAGATCGTCGACTTGAAAAATATAACGATTTTGACGGTTTGGCAGCAAAATTAATTCATAGCTTAATTAATTAATTTATAGTTTTATAGGTTGGCCGAGTTTCCGTTGGTTCTTATATTTTACTCGGAGGAAAATAATTAAAATGTTGATTTTGATATTAGGCTGTGTCCTGCATTTTGAATAAAGTACATGAAATATTTAAAATTAAAATTTTGTTTATTAAATTTACTATTGAATTTGTTAGTTATAGAAATAATGGCGGATTTATAAATAACATGTGATGGTTAGTTCAAATTAACACCTTGACGTTGCACTACTATAAACAGCTACAGTTAGAATATAGACAACTATAGTTTACTTTACGTTTAATCCATATACGTACGTCACAAACCATATTTCAAGTAAAGTACTTCTAATTCAAGTATTAAATTACTATTTTGAATTTCGTGAATCAACTTCTACAGTAACTTTCGTTAAGTTTGCTGAGGTTTTTCGATTTAAAAGTGTAATTCATCACGGCTATTTTACAACCATTGTATAAAATAGAAATTTATGTTTTGTTAACTTTAGAGCAAGTAAGTTCAATTAATTTAGTAATAAGATCTGTTTATGATAAAAAAAATGTTCACACATCGACATGCCCTTAATCCGCTAGGTTGTGTATAACTATTTCCATGTCTGAATTATAACATTGTCTATTATTTTTATATTATTCTCGTTTTAATTATACAAAAACAAAAATAATTGTAACAACCAAAAAATTAGGAAAAACCAAAATAAATGTTAGTTCCGTTTATAATTATACATTTTGTTAATAATTTAATTTTAGCGATAAATTATTTTATATTTAATTAATATAATTTTACTTTATTTGTTATTTAAATATTATGATGATGAAAAAGGCAGATTTTTGTTTTTTTGTTTAATTTATGTTATTAATATTATTTTTGTTAAATATTTAAATTAAGTTACATAGTTAAATTTAAATTTATCATAATAATTTTTACAGGTTTTATTTTGTTATTTAAGTAGATTTTAATAATATGTTGTTTTTTTTTAATAAAAATGTACGGCTATTATTAACTATATTAAGTTTATTTTATTTTATTTTTTTTGTTTTTTAATTTTTTTAAATTTTTTTTATTTTTTTTAAATTTATTGAAGGATATTTTAATTTTTTAAAAGTCAAAAATAAATTATTTAAATAAATTATATCATATTTATTATGGACGTTCTTTGAACTATTTATTTAATTAATTATTTTTTAAATATATATTTATAAATGTTTCCCTCAATAAAATTTTTAGACAAATTATTATTTATTTATTTAGCTAAATTATTATTTCGTTTTTGTTTTTTTTTTCTGTTTTTTTATTAATTTTTTAAATTATTAATTATTTTTAAATCCAACTTACGAAGGAACAGATCACGTTTTTTGTTTTTTAATATGTATGTTCATAAATTTCTATTCATGTTCTTATTTAATTAATTGAAAAAATCAATTAAAAAATAATAAAAGTATGATTTTGGCTGGGATAAAATAAAAAATATTTAGAATAATTTATTTATATTGGTCATTAAAAAAAATTTAAAAAAACGATGAAAATTAATAAATTAATTAATTATTTTTGATTGTTTTGTGTTTCATATAATTTAAAATCTAAATTTTTTTTCTTTACTAATTAATTTATTATTATTAAATTCAAACAAATTTTACTAATTCGATATGTACATTAATATATACTTTTTGTTATTACAAAAATAAATAAATAAAAAATTGAAAAAGCCGCGCACACAAAACATAATGTAATATTCGCTATTTTTGTATTTTTTTTTTTTTTTAATTTAATAATTATAAATGTAATTAATTAATTTATCAAATGGAAAATAAATTGGATTTTTTTAATAAAACTAGAAGTTATTTTTTATTTGTTATGTATATACATATATATTATTTTAATTTTTATCTATTTAAATTAAATATTACTCTTTTTTTTAAAGGCGAAATTTATTTGTATTTAACTTAGTAAGACATTAAAATAAAATGAAAATTTGTTTTTAAACCCAGATCTGTTCCCTACGTTCATTGCGATGTCTTAGCCTATGCTAGCACCAGTCTTCTTCGTCTGAATCGGAATGCCGGGTATGTAGACCACCACTACTGCTTCCACCACCCTTTGGTTTGTAACCGTTTAATACTGGTGATGGCAGAACACGACCTGTTCTTCCCATTGCTAAGGCTTGTTCGTAAGATAACGGTGGTGCGTGATATTCTAGTCTATTGATGGCAAAACCAATTTAAATTTTTGAATACATTTGAAAATGTGTATTTGAACAATTCGACCAAACATACCTATCTCTTTCTAATTCTCTCTCCCGTTCGCGTTCTCTTTCATACGCCTCACGTTCACGATCCCGGAAATCATAACGTAAATCGTAATCACGATTTCGCTCGCGTAAACGTTCCCGATCACGTTCACGATCACGACTTGTATAATACATATCACGATGATCTCGAAAGAAATCACGCGAATGTGGTAACGAGTGAACACTATGAGGTGTTGAATGATGCGTTTGTAAAGACCTCTGGCAAAAGCAAACAATTTGAAAGAATGAATTTTAAAAATATTTTTGAATTATAAGGTTGAACTTACATGTGTTGGACTAGCATTTAACTTAGGAAAATTAATATTAGTTGGTTTTATTTGTAACGTTGATGGTTTACAGGGAGTAGGGGGCAATCGTCTGCCCTGCCCTCGACGTGCTACTAAAACGGGATAACTATGCTGTACATGCGGTTGTTGTGGTTGTTGCTGTTGTTGTTGGGCTGCTCCTAAAGATAAAAAGAAAACAATTTTGTAGCTCACTCAATTTTTATATGTACGTACTAAAATACTAATACACAAAATATATAATTATAAATATTTAATAAAAACAAACAAAAAACTAAAAAATTAGCACAGCAAGAAAACTATCAACTACAAAGCATTTTTTTGTAACAAATTTTAGTTAACACTTAGAACACTACTAAAAAGTGAAATAATTTTATTTTTTTATAATTAAGTTCTGGTTAGAAATATATTCATGCTATTTTTGATAAAACAAAAATATAAAATCGTGCAAAAAATAAAAAATTTAAAAAAAATTAATATTTTATTTAATTATATATTTTTTTTTGGAAGTAAAGTTTTGAAAACTAAAACATAATTATAATAATAATAGAAAATGCTATATTCTTTGTGTTTTTATATAAAAATAAAAAAATAAATAATCAAAAAATAAAAATTGCTCTAATTTTTGTAATTTAATAAATTTTTGTTCGTATTTTTTTTTTTTTTTTTTAAATTTTGTTAGTACCCATTTCATCATCTGCAAGTCTATCTCGTTCACGCATCTCCTGGAGTCGAGCGGGACTTGGTGATCGTGACCTCTGACATAGACTTGTTGTACCATATTGTGGATACTGTAAATGATTTCGTCTGCTTGAACGGTGATGATGATGTAAATTATGATGTACACCACCATGGGAACCATAACGAGCTGGTGATGGGGAACGTGCGGGACTTGTTGATGCTGACCATGAACCTAAATTTTATAGATAGCATAGTTTTTGGTTTTGTTCTCAACTAAAAAACCCAAAATATTTTTTTTGTTTTTTTTTTTTTTTGTAATTTTATTAATTTAACAAAAACAATAACCAAATAAAATAATAGAAATATTAAAATAAAATAATTTAGATTATAATTTGTATGATTTTATTTTAATGATCATTTTTTTTTTTAAATTATTATAAAAAGACGGACATATATAAAAACACGAATACATGAAATGGGTACTTTGAACACAAGAAATAATAATAAATAATATTAACAAAAAATAGTAATATGAATAAAATAATAATATCATTTGTTGTAATAATAATAATGTAATTATATATGAATATTGATATTTATAGTGTGTGTAATGTACAACAACAATATTAACTACATATGGAAAATAAAACAAAATTTGTGATTTTTAAATTTTTTTTTTGTTGTGATGGACACAAATGTTAACATAAAAAATTTGCTGATCGTCATTATTCATATACAAATAAAAATATATTTTAAAATAAAACAAACAACATTGAATAGTTTTTGAAATTTTTAAATGTAAATCCTGAAATTGTGATATTAATATTTTTATTTTTTAAAATTATAAATAGATGAATATAAAATTGAAATAAAACAATATTGTTAATATTTTAATGTTGATTTGATTTAAATTAAATACTGAAATTCAAATATTCTCAAAATTTGGGAAACCAATTGAAGAGAGAGTGAGAATAAACCTAAATATTAAAAATACGATATTCAACATTAAAACTTATCAATAAATAAATGAATAATATACAAAATTATAGAAAAAAGTTATTTCGTTTTGCAAATTACATTCGATAGCACTGAAAAATATCTTTGATTTTGAAATTATATATTTAATGGGAAACATAAAACTTATATATAATAATATCGTACAGTAACGCTAAATTATACAATATATGATTAATAACAGTTGAAAATTGTATAATATACATATTATATTTATATATATATATATATATATATATATATATATATATATATATATATATATATATATATATATATATATATATATATATATATATATATAAATATATATATATATATATATATATATATATATATATATATATATATATATATATATATATATATATATATATATATATGTATATATAATTACACCTATATATAATATATATTTGTATATACAGATGGATAGATAATATATTTACACATAGATTAAAAAAAATAGACGAAATGAAAACTTAAAATTATATATTTACACACAAAACAAAGAATATATTTGATAATATGATTATCAAAATAAAATCATCATATTAGAATTCAAACAATAAATTTCAAATTTTGTTTAAAAAAACATAAAATTACCACAGAAAAAAAAATTTGAAACAAAATAAATTTCAAAGTGTTTTTTATAATCGAAAAATTCAAATCAAAATTAAAAATCAAATATTTTGTTTATTAATAACTATTAAGGGTATAGAAAAAAAATGGTTTATGGGTATTTACCTCGAGCAAACCGAGTACCAGGACCTCCATGTCTTGCACGTCTATGTTCTTCTTTTACTATTTCTACAACGTTGGACACAGTATCCGAAAATCCTATATCATGGTGCTGTAAATGTGCTGGAACACCACGTCTTCGCGGACTTGGTGTTCGTACTAATGGTGATCCCGCTCGTCTAAAGTGTTACAAACATAATAAGTAATTAAATAAATCTCGAGGTAATTCGTAATATTAAATTATATTGGGAATTCAATAAACGTAATTATTTATGAAGTATTTAAAGAAGAAAAATCATTACATATTGTACATATCGAATTCATTGGAAATACACATGCCGTCTGTTGGAACGGTCCACAAAGTAAGCAAATTTGGGGCTCAAGTAATTGTGTCAGCAACATTAAAATTCTGAAGTATTGAATATTTCTGAGTATATTCATAGTAATAAATGTTTAGAAACTTTTAAAAATTCAAAATTGGTGTAAATTAAAATTTTTAAAATTAATTGTGTTAAAAAAACTATAATTTCAAGTAGCTTCAAAGGATTTAGAAATTTTAAAATTTCAAGCTTACAATTTCTTTACCATATATCAATAATAATTTTATTTATTCGATTTTTTAATTGTAACAACAAGATATCGAGAACACGAATTTAAATTTGTTTTAAACCAGTTGGGAAGATGGAATTTTTAAATATAAAGCCATTTTTAAAATTTAACAATATTAATTTACACAAAAAATTACGGATTTATTAGAAATCTTAAAAAAAAATTGTTTACTATATTAAATAATTTAAAGTAGCATTTCTTCGCTTCAACATGTTTAAATTCATTTAATGTTAATTTTAACATTTTCAGAAGTATTAAGAATTATAGAGTAGTAGTTTGTGCTAACCATCTAATTTTTTCAATATAACATATAAATTTTTTTTAAAATATTGCAAATTTAAATTGATTAAGGGTTTAATTTTAATTTTGAATCTGAGTATGATATTATTATTCAATTTTATACTTTTTATTAAAAATTAATTTAAATATTTTCCGAATATTTATAATTGTCAGAACATAAAGAGTTTTAAGAATAAAAGTGGGTTTTAGGAATTTACAAATTAAGTATGGAACATTTTTAATTTAAAATATTTAGGAAAATATTAGGAATTTTCAATTTTATTTCAGAACTTTCAAAATTGTAGAATAAGGCGGGATTTTTCAATTCTCAAATTTTTTGTATATTTTTATGTTTATATGTTAAGAAATATAAAAATTTTAAGATTTCTGATTCTTAATTTATATTTTTAGACTTTCAACATTTACTGCCAAATTTAAACAATTCGTATATTTTTAGATTTATACCGTTTACAAATTTGAAATATGTAATTAAGAAATATTTCAAATATCGCGGAATTATATTTTCTTTTTAAATTTTTTATAGCTAAGTTAAATAGTTTTTCGACAAAAACCATTCACTCACAAACCAAATTTATCAGTATTTTTCCACTAATCTGTAAAAGTTTTGTATATGGGTACGTTCAGGAAGATATTATCTAGCGATTAACACAAGTTTTTATAAAAATTCGTTCTAATAAGCGAGAAAATTTAAAATTTAATTGAAAACTATTTTATAATATCGATAAGCTGACAAATCAATTTATTGGAAAAAATGTATCTTCGATGTAAAATTGGTTAAGGAATCAACTAAATATCGTGTATTTTTTAGTTCATCCCTTTTTAATTAGATATCATAAGTGGCAAAAAAACAATTTTTTCATGGAATATTTTGTGTTTTTCGATAGCGGATTTACACTATTTCAAATTTTATTTTAGACGCATTTTTTGGCATTTAAATATCGACATCCATTTTGATGTTTGTTCTAGGTAAAGTAGAGCCTTAAACAAGTCATTATTTCATTTAAAAAAGTTTCTATAGCAACTAAGATTAGAATAAAGACTTATATTGGGAATTTGTGATTGTGTTTGTCAGAAAATAATGTATTAATTAGTTATGCTCAATATTTTAGTGAAATCCTTAACACACTCTGTATCTATAGGTAACTATATCATAAAAAAAATAACATACCTTAAACTAGGCGACCGTCGATGACCATTATAAGGATGACCTGGATGTAGGTGGTCACCGGTTAATGATTCCATTGATGGGTGTCTCATAACAACATCTTGTAATTCCATTACCTACATTTTTAATTTATTCCAAATTAGAGAAAAATTTAGTATTATTTTTTCAAATTAGTAAAAACTTCATTCGTTAAAACTAAATTGTTACAAAAGAATTTCGTTTTAAAAAAAATCAAACATTTCAGTTTGATTAGTTTTAATTCAATAATTTTTTTTTTTTTTGCTTTTCAAAATATCGAAATTTTATGAAATTTGCTGATAACGAATTTGTCCTATATTTACAATTTGATTTTTTTTTTATTATTTGTTGATATAAAAAAAAAAAAAAAATAGGCAAGAAATATTTTTTTAAATTTTTTGTACACTGAAATCATTTTTTAATGGTTTAAAATAGCTAAAGCTATGCTTAGAGTATATAATTAAAAGTAGTATAAGTAAATATATAAACACTTTGCGTTTCTAAATTATTTAAGTAGATAACATTCTCTATTTTATTTATAATATATAGCTAAAAAGTGATTTCAGTAAAAATTTTCTACGTAAAAAAAAATCGCAAACTCTAAAAAATTAGTTAAAAAAGACTTTATTTTATTTACAAAATTTAGATTTTTTTTTTTTATTATTTTATAATTAGTTTTGATTTATATTTGGCCAAATTATTGTATGAAGAAAATTGATAGTTTGGATAAGAAGTTTGTTCTTTAATACATCATAATATTGTGTAGGTGTGTTGTGACTGTGTGGTTAGATGAAAATACGGTACAAGTGAATTTTCTTTTTACAAAGTGAGCTCAACAGTTATAGATGTTAACTAAAACGGCTTTAACTTTCCTTCATACAATACTTTAAACAAAATTATGTTTTTTTTTTATATTTAGTTTAGTTTTCATTTTATATAAATTATGTTTTTAAATTTATTTATTTATAATAAGAATAAAAAAAACATGCAAAATATGTCAGAAAAATAAAATTTGAATTTAATTTTTGGTTTAAAAAACTAAATTTTATGAATATAAAAGGATAAAAAATTCCAAAAATAATTGTTCGTATTATTTATAAATTTTCATGCAGCTCAAATGTGCCTTATAAATAATTGTATTAAGAATATATGTTAATAAATTAATATTATGTAAGTCGCTTAATTATTTAACTTAGCTTTCAAAGAAAATAACAAAAAAAAAAAAAAAATTAAAAAAATAGCACTAATTATTTTTATTAAATTTTTTTACGGTTATTCATAGATTTCCTTTTTTATAGTTTTAAAAATCAAGAATATAGAAATAATATAAATAGAAAATAAATTAATAATAATAATTTTCTTTCAATTTTCTACTATTATAGTTAAATCATTGAAATTCTCTAATAAACAAAATATAGAGAAAAAATTGCGATTTGTGTCTAAAGATAAAACAATTTCCTAAGTCTGACGATTTTAAAACTTTTTTCGCATTTATAATAAACAAAACAGCATGCAAAAATACAATAAAAAAATTAAAAAATTATCTAGAATCAAAATAAAAAAAATTGTTTGTAGACAAGACAAAATTAAAAATGATAAACAAATCAAAAAAATAATTGCAAAAATTATACGTTAAAAAAAATATTAACCGCATTATGATTTCTTTAAGTTTTATGTTTTACTTACCAAAAACAAAAAGAAAATAAAACAAAAGTTTAATAAATAAAACAAAAAAAAAAAAGAAATAAACTAATTTCCTAAACAAAATTAAAACGTTAATTTCCTCTTATATATCTAAATTATTTTCACGTATTATCACCAGATAATTTATTTTAATTTTAAATTAATTTCATAAGAAAATTAAAAATTACATGATTTCACCATTTTGCTTTGTCCTAGCGACAACTAAATTATATTCACGATTATATTATTTTAAAAATTTTCTAAAAACAAAATTTCAGTTTACAACGATTATAATAAAAATTGCTAATAAAATATCCGAAAAAAATAACATTATTTCTAGGTATTTGATGGTATAATTATTAAACTGAATGACGTTGAAAAGAAAAATCGACGAGTCCATATTAAAATCTAGAGTTTTTCAGTTCACCCAGCATTTTTTAAATTCATTTTATATCTTTCGATATTTTAGGCCATTTTAATAATTCCAAAGGCAATTCTAATCTCTACTTAGTTAGATCAACTGTGGTGTAATAATTAATAATCCATATTGTAATATTTAAATTCGGATCGGAGTTATATCTTGGTTAAAATATATTAACAACTAAAGAGAGCAGCGAGGGAAACATAAGCGCCCTTCGTATATTGTTAGCAATTCAATTATTAATTTTCGTTTAAAGTTGTGAGGAAATTTGAACTTTGATATTATTTGGAGTAAAACTAAGTTTGACAGATTATGGGATATAGAAATTTAGGTTTAAACCGATTTCAATTTGTGTTGGTAATTATAAGATTTGAAAAAATAAATGGCAGGGAATGAAGGTATATATAGTAAAAATCTGCAACACAGCATTTTATTTCTCCGACAATCCAATTCTATAATAGCTACCATCAATACAATATTGTTCTATTTAATTAAGACTAGTTCCTAATTAATTTTTCATTTTATGTGTTTCTATACAACAATTAAAATGTTTTTATATATCACTTTATTATATAATATTTAGTAAAAATAAATAATCTAACCACTAATTTTCAGTGTTTTTTTGATTATATTACTTATATTCGGCGAATAGTATTTAAGTTTTTTATGAGTATCACAGAATTTGTAGTAAGAAAACATTGTTTTAAAGGTAAGTTTCTAGATTTATGTGTAACAATAACTTTTTGAATAAATGTTTTAAAGTATTCTGTGTCTGAGGTTTTTTGGTATTTTATTAGTATTAGTTTCGTTTTTTTTTTTCATATAAATACATTACCAACAGATGTCATCACCTTTTTACTCCTGAAATTAGAAAAAAAACAAAAAAAAACAAGAGGGTTGTTTAGTTCTGTATTTGATAAAGATTTATAAAAAAAATTACTACCTTAATGATCGTTTCCTCATTGTAGACCGTCGTGCAAATGCTGCTAAAGTATTATTAGTGTTATTATTATTATTATTCTCCGCCTCATTGCCATTTGGGACAATGCCATGCAGCAAATGTGTTTGTGAATTAATTCCATCATGCGTTGCTTCCATACTTAAAGAACCTGTTCGCGAACCACCCTGTTTTTCTATTTGTTCCATTATGCAGTTGAAGAAGGACGGTTTCTGTGTGTATTTTGTTTTATAGTTTTTTTATATAGATTTTTTTTTAAATGTTTTCATTTTAACGTATAGTAAATATGTTCGTAATTTCATTTTGGTAAATAATTTCCGAAATAGTTTTTTTTTTTTTTAAATTTTTCATTTAAATATATTTATATTAATATGGAAATCAAATAAATTATAAATAAAAATTTCCGTTTTTTGTTATTATTTTTAAATAAAAAAATTAAATAAAAATTAATAAATTAATAACGGCACAGCATCAAACCAAATACGTAAAAATTAGAAAGATTTAACGTTATATAAGCATAAAAACACATATAAATAAATTTGGATTGCACAAATTTATTAGTTTTCAAGTTTTCGAGTTATTTTATATTTGAAGCAAAATAATTATATATTTTTTTTTTATTTGGAAGAAAAGAAAGAAAATTCAAAGAAAACTTTATATAAAAATTGAAGAAAACTTATTTTTATCAAAAGCTTGATAAATTATAAAAATACAAAATTGAATTGTTCTTTTAAATTTTTACAGTGATTTTAGTGAAATAACATTGTATAAATTTAATAATAAAATTTATAATAAACTTTTGTCGTATTTCATCAATTTCATCAATCATTTTCACTAAAAACACTATAAATAAAAAAATTAAGAAAATTAAAATGTATATTTAAGTGATATTATTTAATTTTCTTTTAAGAAAAATTAAAATGTAAAAGCGTAGCATGTTTATTTGATAATTTTCAAACTCGTGCAATAAAACAAAAAATTGTGTTATTTTAATTTCAAGCCTATAAAAATTGTTCAATAAACTGCATGCAAAAGACGAAAACTGCTAAATATATAGTTGTTATATTTACAATACTTAAAAAAATTCAAATAAACAAATAAAATAAATAAATTAAAAGTTTAAATGAAAAATAATTGAAAAAACAAGTCAAATGTCTCTAAAAGATCCAAATGCGGGGATGACAAAACTATAATAAATGTCAACAAGACAAACAAGCTCTTAATGATATAATCATTTCCAAAATGCCAAAAACATGTGGTAAGGTTTTTTTTTTTAAGGAGTAAAAAGGTTTTCAAAATGTACTATAATTTATATATCAGCTACATAATCTAATTTATTTAAAAAAAAATTTATTTCGTTGGCATTTATTAACAAAAAAAAAATTGCAGATTAATCAAAATAAGTTTAATTATTATTTAAATATAGGACAATTTGTTTTATTTTTTACGAAAATTGAGTTTTGTTTATTATTTCTATAAATATGTATATATCAATAAAATATTAGTTTTCTAAATGTATGATAATAGATAGATACAAAATTAATAATTAAGAAAAATTAAAAATTAGTATTTTTACTCGAAATGTTTCGAATAAAAAACTAATTATAATTAAAAAGTATGTAAAAAATAAAAAGTATTTATGTTTTGAATAGCACGATGCATTATATTATTACTTAAAAATAATAATGGAAAAATTAAATAAAATGGTATCTGTATTTTTTTTTTTCTTAAGGTAATGAAAAAATTTCAAGCAATTAAATATCCGTTTTTAAAACAATTTATATTTCATTTAATTTTATTTTTAGTAGAAACGAATCTAAAAGATTTCATCGTATTCATTCTAGTCGTGCAATTATACGTGGGACAGTTAAGGATTACAATTTGTCTGTATGGTATCTAAGCATTGACTTAAAATATATTGAACTCGACCATAGTTTGTTTTTTATTTGTGTAACATCGATGCTGACTCACCTAACTTTACCAAGTATTTTTCAAATAGACTAAATAAATCACCAATTTTAAAACAAAATTTTATTTTTGAATTAATTTGAAATTTGTGGTGAGTCTTGAAATGCGAAAAATAAATGCAGAAAAAAAAATGTTAATCCTTAACTGTTAATTTATTTAAATTTCAAAGGAAAAGTCAGATATTAAAACGAAACTATAATAATCTATTAATTTTAATAAAGTGATGTTTCTTTGAAACATAATATTTTCGGAAAAAATTCTGAGCTTAGTCTTTTCCATTGAATTATTAAAGAAATATATTAAGTAATATGAAAACATGTAAGGAAATCAAAACTAAATTAAAACATTCCCTAACTTCACTATTTGAAAAAAACAAATTATTCAAATCGAATCTTTAAACTAAAAAAATAATTTTTCCAAATGTTTTTTTAATTTATTCAAATTTATCTAATTATTGAAAAAATTGCATTGGGTATTTTTTTTTTTTTTTTTTTTAAATTTGTTAGTTTTTTAGATTAAAAATAGTTTTGTAAAAAAAAACCAAAAAAAGATAAATAAATTATTTTCAAAAACAAAAACAAAATTATGAGAAAATGTACCGGCTGTCTGGCCGTTGGACTATTATTGCTTGCATCTTTTGCCTGAAAAATAACAGGCCGTGTTTGGTTTTGTCAAGATTACATAAATATTTTTTTTTTCATAATTGTAACTTTAAATATATTAATTATATTATAAGAAATAGAATAAAGAATTATAATTAAAACAATAAAACAAATCATAATAAATCAATAAACGAATAAAAACAAAATGATACGGGATTAATGTTTTAAATCTGCAATTTGAAAAAGAAGTTTGATTTTTCGGGATGACAATTTGGAAAGGTCACTCACTATATATATATTCAATTTACAATATTTAGAATTTTAACAAATACAAAATTATAATTAGAAAAAAATATTGAATTCGTTATTTTACTGACAAAAAAGTTTACCTATAATTTGAACATTTAATTTAACAAGGATATGTTTTACGAAATTAATTCTATTGAAGTTTGTTTCATATTAAATAACGATTTTATAAATGTTATCAGGGTAATTAAATACTTTTGTTTAAGGAAGAATTAACAAAATATATAAACAATATATATAGTCATAATATTATAACCAAACCAAGGTTTAATTTACTACAAAACATAAATAATGAAATTAGAAAATCATTATAAATTATAATAAAATTAAATGCCTCCAAAAAACATAGAATAAACGAAAATCTAACCATTAAGTAAACAGACGAAAAACGTACTGTTTACTTTAACGTTTTCTTTTAAAAATGTTCCGCAGGGGACTAAATTATTATTAATTATTCGAAAATAGTATTATAATCATAAACAAATATAAATGAAAATATAAAATAAATAAATTAAGTAAATTAAAAATAAAAATAAATCAATATATTTATATATAATATACGACATGCAATTATGAAACCCATTGCCATACCTGTGGCCCGCCATCGGTTTGACCGAACCTCGTATTACGCCATGATTCTAAAATAAGAAGACCAGCATAAATTTTCCCCACTGTTAATTTACCATGCACCGCATCCTTTCGCGGTACTAATAAATCGAGCATTTTTTTCGCTTGTAACGGCCAGATATGACGAATTGTTTCGCGTAATTCTTCGTCAGCTTGATCCATTTCTTCGGCTATAGCATATATAAAAAGCATATTGATGATATTATAGTTAATTAATTAATTAATAGTAAAACACTAAAATTAGGAATAGAATTTTTAGTTACCGGCCCTCATTTTAATATTTAGATTTTCTCGAATTAATGCAAATAATGTTGTTGTAAAATTAACTTTACCATCAGCATCAAGTGGCATATTCATTCGAATTAATTTTTTATAAGCTAAACGATTTGGACATTTATTACCAAAACCTAATGGTGGATCCATATTTTTTAACATATCATACATTTCGGTATAATCTATTTTACCACTGAAAATACATACATAATTACATTATGATGATAAATTAATTTATTTTAATAAAAAAGGTAATAGCTTACGTGGCATTTGGATCATATTCTGCCCATATTCTAACGAATTCATCTAAATGATGAGCACCTAATATACTCGAATCACGAGTTAAATAATCAAAATTATCCATAATAACAGCGACGAATAAATTTAACATCTTAAAATAAAAAGAATAATTTTGTTATTTAAAAGTTTTATTTTATTCATAAAAATTGTTAAAATATTAGTACTTTGAATGTGATCAGATCGATTTTCGACCTTTCTTAGGTAGATTTCTATCAATATTGCAGTGTATACAATAATTATTATTTTTATAAATTTTACGCCAAATATTATAAATTACGCCATTAAAATTTGTAATGAAACTTGTTCATCCCCAAATATAATGACAGTTATTTTTATCGTGCTGCCAACAATTAAAACAAAAATTAAATTCCAAATCCTGTAGCTTTTGACAAAAACTAAATCGTTACCTAAATCCTAATATTCTTTTTACGAATTATAACAAAAATGATTTTAAACTAACCGAGGGACAACGATTTAGTCTCTCTTTGCCATGCGATTCAGGGATGGCCCGGATGGGCAGTTACGCGTCATCTATTATTTTCTACGTCGACGTGTCGACAACCCGTAGACAACGTTGACAAAATAGACAACGTCAATAATGTAGATAATTCCTAGAGTGATTTTGTGAATTAGTTCTAAACCACGGTGATGAAATTTTTTTAGGATAAATGCAAACGAACCATATAAATGGTTTTAAAATAGTATAAAGATGGTTTCAGCGTAGTAAGAGCAGCTCATAAAAATAGGAAAAGACTGCACAACTATGGTAAAAAAAATTACAATAAGATTATAACTTACATTAAAATTAATTAGGAGATTTCTGATGGTAACACGAATTCGAGTTCCGGAAGGCTATGAGCTACTGAGTTATTAAAAAATCAAATCGTTCAGATAATTAGAACTTTGTCCGCTAAACGTGCCTATAAAGAAGTTTTGACAAAATTTAGTAAATGAGTTGTGATGGAAGACGAATTGTACCTAAAATTGGATTTGAAACACTTTAGCAGCTCAAAATTTGAATTTATCTAAAAATAGTGACAATGCGCTCTCGCTAAATATAAGCACTTCGACTTAGATAAATTTGCAAAAAGAGTCAAGATGGCAAGCAGTAAAACGCTTGTTGACTTACAGTTGGCTTTGTGACATTCAGGAATTCATTGTAAGCACTGGGAACTGGGCCACGGAACAAAATTAATTTCTTGACTATGATGGAACTCGACATGTTTGAAGGAAATAGGACTTTTAAGTGATTTATGATTTGAAAAAATGGGATTAAGTATTTTTTGAATACAATTTTTGAATATGGCCAACTAGAAAAGAGCTCGGCCGATTATAACGAAACTTTATCAATTCGATAGAAACAGGATTTAAAAATTAATTTTGAAAGTATTCGTTAACCGATTATTATAGGTAATTCGACATGTTCGGTTAAAATGAAAATTCTAACACGATTATCGAGATCAGTTTTAGAATATGAATTAGAATAGATTTGGGATGTGGCTTTCACTGATTAAGATTAAATTTCTTCACTTATAAAATAAAAAATTCATTCGCTTAATGTAACAAGATATGAACTCTTTGTGAAAATTTGTCCAATTAGTGTAATACATATTATCTGGGAGAGATTTGTCTTCAATTCAAAAAAAAGCATTTTTAAATCTACCTTAAATTAACTTTTTCAGAAAAAGCCTAGTTTTATTCCAGTTGGCCATATTCCACAATATGATACAAAAATAATATTTTAGAACTTTATCCAAAAATCAATTTATAATCCCATTTAAATCCAACATGTCGGATTTCATCAGAATCGATTAAGAAATAGTTCAGTTAAGTTTCAGTATAGGTAAGCCAAAACTTCATTCAAAAATCATTTTATAATCCCATTGCTGAGTTTTATCAAAATTGGTCATCCAAAACTTTATTAAAAAATCCATTTAAAAACGCATTTCCATCCAGTATGTTGAGATTTATCATAATTGCTCAAGAAATAGCCTAATCCTCATCTAGTAGTCCAAATATCAGAATTATGAAATGGTAACGGAAAAATTCTTGCGATGAACTCCTTAAGATGAGTTACTTGTGATGAAAGTTTTAGGCTGAAGTTTAGTTTACACTACTCTAAAAACACACTCTATAGGTGAAGAAGAATGGCGGATGAAATAAGATTGCCGAAAATATGAAACGTTTCTAAATGGAACAATTAATATTGCTGGTAAAGTCACTTCAGAAATTGCGTAGAATCTCCTGGGAAGCATCAACATGTGCTTGACTTTATCCGTTATAACAAAATTTGAAATTTAGACCAATCCGAACGTTTAGTACACAAATTTTTTTTAATTAAACTTTTTGGTTGTTTTATTTCAACTTATATTTCCATAGTTATAGTATGGTATGTGGTTCCCGATTTAATTTGAACCTTTTATTTCATTTCTTCTTACGACTTAAATGAAATCGCCCTTTTACAAAATACTGCATTTTATTTCATATCACTTAAAACTCGTAGGTTGTTGACATTTCTTAATTGTCAACATTCACAAAAAATCTTGCCAAGTAATCGACGTAATATTTTACGTGTCGACAACCGCGTAGATTATACGGCGTAATCTACCTCGCCCATCCCTGATGCGATTGCAAAAGCCTATTTTGTTGGGTAGTCTTTCAAAACCAAGCTATAGTAAAATCATGTAAACGGCATTGCTTGATTTTAGTTTGTTAAATTTAGAAAAGAAATTCATAAAAGCGAAGCAATTTTGCGAATGCTTTATCTAAGCAGTTTTCCCTTCCTGTATGTCAAATTGTTCATTTCTCTCGGCGGAGTATGTAAACCGCTAGAGAGCGCGTCCTCCGGTGGCGAATAGAGGAGTGTTCATCGGTATCTACGGGTAGCGAAGGGTAGGGAGGAAATAAAATACTCCCCGCGGACCAAACATAAAGGAAAATGCAATGGCAACAACGGAAGGAAAAATATTACCCCAGGTGGTTCCACCCTTCTCGGAGAAGGCCGGTTCCATGGATTCTGGGGGGGAACCAACCATTGCTACAGGAAAGATCACGATCGGAGAACTTTACCGAAGAAAACCCCGTTAATAACCCTTTTGGAAAGAGTTCCAAATTGACAAGATCACCAACAAGATACGGTAACGAATATGAAAAGGAAAATTTTGAACTACGCAGAAAGCTATGCGAATTTGAAAAGATCACAACTAAGCTAAGTATGATTACATGATACTTAAAAAAGAAAATGAGGAACTTAGAAAAGCTTAGATAGAAGAACAGAAGGTAGCTAAAAACGTAGCATTTGGCGGAAACGTAGCCATCGGTCAGAATGAATATGTCACGGACTCAGATGAACTTAATTCTGAAGTGAATTGGGTGCTAAAAAAAAAAGAAACAAGAAAAAAAGCGACGACTGAGCAAATTACCCTTTGTATCTCCAGAACAAATACAAGAAAAAAAGGACATAAAAAATCCGAGTAAAAAGATGCAACAACCCAAACCACCACCAGTCATTGTAAATAAGATTGAAAACTACAATGATATACGAAAAACGATGGATTCAAACCAAATACAATACCAAACAACGATGCTCAGTAGTGGAGATCTTAAAGTCAATGTCCCAGACGAGGAGAATTATAGAAAACTGAATCTTTCACTTAATGAAAAGGGAAATACATGGTACTCTTATAAGGACAAAAGATCCAGGCCGATTAAAGTTGTGGCAAAAAAGCTGCACCCATCCTGCAAGCCAGAAGAAATAAAGGAAGAATTACTTTCTAAAAATTTGAAAATAAAAGAGGTTACACAAATATTGAAGAGAAAGGATAAAACTCCGCTATCATTGTGTTAACTTTTGATAAAGATGAGGACATACAAAATATTTATCAAATAAGGTATATCCTCAACATGAAGGTTGACATTGAAGCTTTCCGAAAATCAAGATTGCTCCCGCAATGCAAAAACTACCAATCATTCGGGCACACTCAGAACTACTGCAATAGAGACCCAAGATGCGTTAAGTGCGCAGCTAAGCATTCCTCCAAAGAATGTACAAAAACCAGAGAAACTCCGGCCAAGTGTGTAAATTGTGGAGAGTCACACCCCGCACATTATAGAGGATGTATAGTTGCCAGAGAACTACAGAAGATGAAAAAAATAATAACAACAAAAAGGACATACCAAAAGGCAAATTAAAGGAGCCAAGAAATCAAATAGAAAAGATAAGAAAACCTGCTTATCAAATAATTCAAGCTCCAAGTATCTCATATGCTGAAGTTGCTAAAGGGGGAGCAGAACTGGAAAACGATTTTGACCGTTATAGTGAAATGTTGCAAACAATTCTAAACCGAATGGATGAGCAAGAACCAAAGCAAGTAAAAGCTATTGGATCAATCATTCAAAGACTAACGAAACTAGAAAACAGCATCAGGACTGCTCCTGTCACCCATATTTTACAATGAATAGCGACATTAGAATACTAGCATGGAACCCCAATGGGTTATTGCAACATCAGCGAGAATTGCAACTATTATTGGACATTCAAAAAATTGATATCTGTCTCATATCCGAGACCCACTTTACAAAACAATCGTTTATAAAATTTAGAGGTTATCAAGTATACCATACAATACACCCAGAAAATACAGCCACAGGAGGAAGTGCGATAATAATGAAAAGTAATATACAACATTACGAAGAGAAAAAATACGAAACAAAAGAAATACAAGCAACTACCGTCAGCATTAAAACTAAAAATCAGTCATTAGCCGTAACGGCAATTTATTGACCACCGGGATATAATCTTAAAAAATTACACTACGTACACTTCTTGGAAAGCTTAGGCGATAAGTACATCATTGGCGGAGACTTCAATGCGAAACATACTCATTGGGGATCAAGAATAATCACTACTAGAGGTAAAGAACTTCTTGGAGCAATGACAGAAGTTGGATGTAATTGGCATTCTACTGCCAAACCGACATACTGGCCAACAGATAATAACAAAATACCTGATCTACTAGATTTCTTTATAACTAGAAAACTTCCAGCAACTTATGTTAAAATCGAAGAGGGGTATGATTCGAGCTCCGATCACTCTTCAATACTACTTACTCTCAGTGAAAAAATTATCTCAGAAGAATGCAACCCGACTCTGACAAATAAATATACAGACTGCGAGGGATTCAAAGAAGAGCTGAATAGTAGAATAAAACTTAATGTACCGTTAAAAACAGAAGAACAACTAGATGAAGAAATCGTAAAATTCATAAATGACGTACAACAGTCAGCATGGAATAATACGCCGGAGTTCAAAAGAAGAACAATAGGTACAAATTACCCAAAAGAAATCAGGGAACTTGTCGAAGAAAAAAGGAGAGCCAGGAAGAAATGGCAATACACCAGGATGCCTGCAGATAAAAACCAACTGAATAACCTGACACTCAGGTTATTCAGTTGTCGACTCAGGAGGGAAATCCAGTACATTAAAAGTGATACAATAAACTCATATCTACAGTCATTAACATATGAAAAGGATACTGACTATTCTTTGTGTAAGACAACCAAACGAATGAAAAGACCAATAACTCAAATACCACCCATAAGAACATGCAATGGAAATTGGGCCAGAAGCAATGAATAAAAGGTAAAAGCTTTCGCTGACGATCTAGAAAGTATTTTTCAGCCTATGAAACTATTGATCAAGAAATCGCTCTGACCACCCCTGCGGAATTGACTAATGAAATAAAAAAAAAATGTAAATCCGAACAAAGCGCCAGGCTATGACTTGAAAACAGGAAAAATCTTAAAACAGCTATCGAAGAAGAGCATTAAAAAATTAACAACTCTAATCAATGCAGCTTTCAGGATGAAATATGTACCAAATGTATGGAAGTTCGCGGAGGTGATTATGATATCTAGGCCTGGAAAACCACCAAACGAAATAACATCCCATAGACCGATTTCGTTACTGCCTATTATGTCAAAATTGTCTATTTGAAAGACTTCTCTTAAAAAGATTGAAACCAATAATTGAAAGGCAGGAATTAATCCCCCCACATCAATTTGGATTTCAAGATAGACACTCTACAATCGATCAAATTCATAGAATAACAGATATCATAGAAAGATCACTCGAAGAAAAGAAAATTTGCTCAGCAGTCTTCCTTGACGTGGCCCAGGCGTTTGACAAAGTTTGGCACGAAGGTCTTCTGCACAAACTCCAGAACATTCTACCTTCACAATTCTGCCAAATATTGAAATCCTACATTACAGAGCGACACTTTCGTATTAAACAGGAACAATCATACTCAGAAATTAAAAAGATCAACGCTGGAGTACCACAACGAAGTGTCTTAGGACCCATTCTATATTTATTATTCACAAGCGATATTCCATTATCTCAGAATACCATAATTGGCACATTTGCAGACGACACTGCTATTTTGGTAGTAGATGATACCATAGGAGGAGCTACCAATAAGCTTCAAAGTGAGATGAACAAAATTTATCGATGGACGAAGCAATGGCAAAATTTATCGATGGACGAAGCAATACGTGTTGACTACACCAACAGAAAAATAAATCATTTGCCTGTGGTATTAAATAATGTTCCATTACCACATGCCAACTCAGCAAAATATCTAGGGATGAATCTAGGTACCAAACTTAGATGAAAGGTCCATGTCAAGAAAAAAAGTGAAGAACTCAGACTCAAATATAGAAAGATGTATTGAGTGATGGGAAGGAACTCCAATCTCTCAATAAACAATAAATTGATGCTATATAAGCAGATATTAAAGCCCATTTGGATGTATGGAATTCAGCTGTGGGGTTGTACTAAACCAAGCAACATGGATATCGTTCAAAGATTCCAAAACAAAGTGCTAAGGGATATTGTAAATGCCCCCTGGTACATACGTAATAGCAACCTCCACAGGGACCTTAGAGTGGAAACTGTCACCAGTGAAGCAAACAATGCTGCACGGAAGCATGAAGTGAGGCTCCAGAATCACCCGAACGTTGAGGCCAACCAACTACTCGACCACAGAGAAGCAGTGAGAAGACTGAAAAAAAACAAAAAAAAAAATTGTTCATTTGAGAACAAACTCGACAAATGGATATGACAAAACTAATGGTTATGTTGAAAAAATTTAAAAATAACATTTAAAAAATCTGAACGTTTAACTTTTTCTAAATATCATGCAGAAAGACACCACTGTCAATCGTATTATTTAATGTTAATACGAAAATAATTAATAATTTACTATGAGAATTGAACATGAGGTACATAATTAGAAGTATATACATATGTACTCATATATATAATAAAATCTGATCTTCTTCACTTGGCTAATATTTTAATAATTTAAATAACTTTAATATTTCACTTAATATCGGTATATACTCACCAGAAACGAACAGAAAAATATAAATGATACGAAATATGCATAAGCAAGCGATGAACCACATGTTTCAGTACCTTTATTTGCACGAGGATCACATGGCCTTTCTTTTAAACAGGCCAGCATAATATTTGGCCAATTTTCTCCGGTGGCACATCTAAAAATAAAATATTGCATTGTAAATTCATGTTTGTTAAAATAAAATTTTAATTTATTGTAACTATGAATAAAAATAAAATACAAATTCTAAACTAGAACATAATTTCCATTATTTCATTAAAATCATTTAAATTAACTAAAAAAATATAAATAATGTTATCACAATAATAAATGTTTTAAAAAAAACGCCAATTAAAATGACATTGGGTAAGATGACATATATTAGTTACTTGATTTTTTGAATTATAAAAATAGTTATGTGTAGTGTAAATTAAAAAAAAATACTTAAATTTATCATTTGGTTTCGATTTTATGTGTTATTTAATATGTACAATTTTAACTGGCAAAATTTGAATAATTAAATTCAAATACACAGTAGAGCCCATATACTAGAATTATGACTCGAAGAAAGAACTCTCAGCGGCTTAGTTATAAATTTAATTTAAACAATGCCACAATGTCTACAAATGGTGATAGATAATAAAAGATAACATATGAAATTTTAGTATTGTTTTAAAAAAAAATTGAAATTATTAAAAATGTTGTTCAAAAACTACAGTGATAATATTATTTTTAATATAAAAATATATTTTTGAATTTTTATATTTTTTGAAATGATTATATTTAATGAAATAAACAGAAATTTTTTTAAGGTCACAGATACTCGTATGTTTCTCCGTACGACATCGCTAAAGATGTATGTAGCTTGTATTTTATTTTTATAAAACTATACTAATATTTAATAATAAATAGGGATGTATTAAATAATAATAATAATAAAATTAGAATAAATCTTAAGGATTTTCTAGTAAAATAATAATGCTTATTTTTTATCTAATAAAAACAAATCTAATAATATATATCCAAAACTAAAAAGGGCATAATTATATAAATGTTTTTTAATAATATTTATAATATATAAATAAAATTATATTAGAGGATGCGTGATTATTTTATATTTTTGTATTGTAAACATATTTTTTTTAAATTGTTTTTTTATAGTTTAAATTTTTTATATTCAATCAAAATAATGTGTTCTAATTACATAAAAATAAATTCAAATAATTACGTTCTAATATCATCTAATCTCTAAAATTAATATATTTTTGCCTCTTTAGGTAAATTTACTTTTAGTTGTATACTAATAACTTATGGTTGGATAAATTTATATAATTTTTATTATTATTTTTAATATGATACTTCTAGCTAACACTGACAATAATTACTCTAAATTACTAAAATAATATTTATTAAAATGAAATAATAGTTATAATAAAAATGATTACGATTTTTCCATGTATACTAAATAAAATGTTATACACATGTCAAAGATTTGAATTGATAAAATATAAAATTATGTGTCTAGAATATTTATTGGAATTGTTCTACATTTCAAATCTTTGAATGATAATAGAGTGATATGTTTGCTAATACTTTGTTTTTTTTTATCTGTTTATGAAAGACAGGATAATAAACGAAAATTATTGAAATAGAATATTGGTTTTTATCTAAAACAATAAAACCCAGATGATTAACGATTTTTAAGAGACTAGTAAGAAAGATAACAAAAAACAGACAGTCGCGACTTTTTTTTTTTTATATTTCCTAATGAATTTTTCATTTCCTAAATTCTAAAACAATTGACATTTAATTTATATAATATAGAAAAAACAATAGAATGAAAATAATTTTAATAGACAGAAAAAAAAAATTAAATTTTTAATTTATTATTTATTTTATCCTGCCGATAAGTTTTCGATGTGAACACCTACCTGAACAGAAGCATAAGTCCTTGGACAAATGAACGGAAATTGTTGTGTCGTGATATTCCACTATCAGGAGTTACTTCTATATTTCCAAATACCTAGTTTTGATGATTATTTATCGTATTTTTGTTTTAATTATTAAAGTTATTTTAAAATTTTTGAAAATATATAAAAAAGTGTGTTAAAGTTTTTCAAGTCCAAGTACTTTAATATTTTTTTACTATGTTGCTTTACAGTTACGTATACTATACGTATTAATATTGTCGATAAGCCGATAGTTTATCTTAATTTAAATGTGTTTTTATATTATTAAAGGGTCAATGATATATAAACATATGAAAACATTTAAACCAAAAAAAAAATTATTCCATTTTGTAAGTTCTTCCTCGTGCTTTACAATATGAATATTATGCGATTTATACATTACGTTGGAATATTTTTTTTTTAAATTTTAAATGAATTATAATTTAAATAATAAGTAAAACAAGATTATCAAAAATAATATAAGCATTATGTGAACCAAAATTATTTACCAAATATAATAAAACCAATCAAATTCAATCAAAATGACACATTCTATAGTAAAATATTCGTATCAAGTTTCTCCAAGATCATAGTTTTATAGCAATTATCTTCATTATTCCTTATTTACAACATGCAAAATATTACGTTTCAACTTCATTCAATGTAATCAACAGCAGTTTTTGTGTTTAGCCCGTAAAATTTTTCATAAATTAATAATTATACAACTGTCTTATTGTTTTTTAATGTAGGGTTTAATTATCTTAAATGTACACAAAAATTATAAAATTTAACAAAACAAATATATGATGTTCTGGTTTTTGATTTGATTTTGTTTGGATACAATGCTTGCTTATATTGCCAATTTGAGCATATTATTAGTGATTGATTCTCTAATTAATCAATGTGTTACTTTTTTCATCATAACTTAAATGCGATATACAGTAATGAATATTATACACGCAATGACTTTTTTTAATCGAGTTCAGATCATTATCATAGATGCATTCAATTTATGTTGAAATCTTTGTTTAGCCAACGTTTATTCGTTTGGTTACATATAAGTTTATCAATATGGCATAGCAAATTAAGTGTAATAAATATTAATTTTTACTTCAACCAAAATACCATATTGGGGTTGCTTGGGGTAAAATTTAAAAATACCAAAATTATGTATGTAAATTATAATGGACTTTAAATATAAAAAATTAAATTATTTACACTTTTATATAAAATAAATAATATAAACTTAAAAAGGGAATAAAATTATATTAGTTTTGCACAAAAGTCTACAGAATTATTAAATAAAAAATCAAGGAAAAATTAAATATATATTTGTTCACAAAATGGGATCATTTTGTTTTAAAATTTTTTTTTTTTTATCATTATTAAGAATGATAAAATTAAGTAGATATCAATTTAATGTTTTACCGAAAAAGTAGTAGAAGTGCTCCAAAAAATGTTTGAAAGTTATTATGACGGTTTAATGCTGTATCCGGATCAAACTTCATATTTCCAAATACCTTAATTTTTAAATTTATATATTTTTATAATTTAATTTTAATATAAATAATATAAATATAATATGTAAATGCAAAATATGGTATAATTATAATTTTTTTTTTTAATGGTTAAAAGATTGTTCGATTTAATTGTTATACCAAAAAATAAAATAAAGAAATTATATAGATTTTAAGAAAACATGCAAATTTAAATGATTGTTTGATTAAAATAGTTAACTTATGTTTTCAATTTTTAATAAAACAAATATTTAAATATTTATTAAAAAAAAAATTTGACCCTTTTATGTTAAATTAAATTTAACAACAAAAAAAACTATATAATAAATATTCAGCGTATCAAAAATTATTCTGTCACGTATTTTTGCTAGTGTATGATTTATTTCGTTTTTTTTTTTAAAGTTAAATTACAATAATAAACATTTTTAGAATTAAATTAGAATATAAATTATATTACCTGCATTCCAATAATCGCATAAATGAAAAATAACATTGCAATAAGCAAACAAACATAGGGCAATGCTTTAAATGATTGTACAAATGTCCATAACAGTATTCTTATAGTATATCCTTGTCGTAATAATTTAATTAAACGTGCTGCACGAAATAGACGTAAGAAACCGACGTTAAATGAATTTTCCTGAAATAAAATATTTTATTTTTATTAATATGTACTCAAAAATTGTCGCTATTTTATTTTTTTTACTTACACCTAATTCTAAAACAACGGCGTCTATAATACTACCAATCACAGTTATAAAATCAAATATATTCCATGGATCCTTAAAGAAATTCTAAAATTTCGAATTATGAAACGAAAAAGAAAAGAAATAATGAAAAAATATAAATTAATTCTGAATGTTTTGGCTCCATTTAGAAAATACATTTTTTTTAAATATTATTTTCAATAAACCTATATATTAAAAATAGTAAATCGTTGCATATTACTAGAACCTAATAAATATGCGTGTTTTGATGGCATTATTGTTGAAGTCTATTCTAAACTATTTATAAGATAGTTGCAAAAACTGAGATTTGTAAATATTGATTTTTAAAGGACCATAATGCTTACGAAAGACATATTTCTAATCCACTTCAGATCTTTACGTAGTAACAAAATCCAAAGTTTCACAATCTATTATTTACTTTTTAAAGACTGTATAATTTTTCAGATGATTAAAAACTGTTGCGAAAACATATCTAGTTCTTATTATTTGGTCAATTCATCGTTTCCCCAAGTATCGTTAGTGATTTATAGATATTTAAAAAATATTAATACAGATAAAAATACCTTGTTAGAGAAACCTTGTACTGTAATTGTTATTTATACTCCTTTATATTAAATTAATTTATACTTACTTAAATCAATGAGATGTGAAATACAAATAACTTAATAGTAAAATACAGACACATAAAAAATCAACTAATTATGTTAATTTATCTAACAATTATCTTTCTTTCTATACAATCTACAATCTAACAATTTTTGCAACTATTTTGAAATTAGAGTCAAATTTAAATATTCACTTCAGAATATATTCTATTTTTCTAATTTTTCTAACAAAAGTAGTTTTCCTTTTAAAAATTAATTTTAATTTTTTATTTTATTTTTTAGAATTATTTTAAAAAAGATTTTTAGGGAAAATAAAAAAAAAATATATTTATATATATATTATATAAACAAATAAATAATAAAGAAAAATAATTTTTTTTCACTTATCTACTCTTTCAAAATAATAAAAAATGAACTATTAAAAATAATTTTTTACTTTCAAATGTTATTATTTTAAACACAAAAGTCCCGTAATTTAAGGATTTAATTTAAATTATAAATGGTTTAAATCAAAACCAAAAAATGAAAAACAGTTTGAAAATTAAATTTTTTTCTATTAAAACAAAAAAAAATATATATATATTATATATGTATATATGAATTTCAACTACTTTTTTCATTGCAAGAGGTTAGTAAATAAATAAAAAAAAATATATATTTTATTTGTTAAGTATTCAAATTAAATCATTTTTTAATGGTTAATAAAAAAAAAAATTAAAATTATAAATCAAAAAGAATGTGCGTTCCAAAAATAAAATGTATATATAATCAATGAGATACAAAAAAAATATATTTTATTTATTTTATTTTGAAATGCCAATTTTAATTAAATATTTTATATATTTGAACGCAAAAATAAAAAAGGAAGATTTTGGAAATTTCTACTAAGGATTTATAAAAAAATATATATATATTAAAATCTACTGTTATTAATTTTTTATAAAGTTTTTTAATTTAATTTTGATTCTCTTTTTAAAAAATGTTTTGTAGAAAATTAAATTAAAAATGTTACTTGCAAATTATTACGCTCTAATATTTAAAAAAAAAAAAAAAAAAGAAATAAAAATGATTTAATAATTATTTTAAAAAAAAAAATTTAATTTTATCTTTTGAGATGTCCATTGATTTTTCTAAATTATACTATACGAAGTAATCGGTTCCACGTAAATATTCTTCTTTAGTTTTGGTCTTTTTGTTTTTTAAATTTATAGTTAGTTTTTCGATTGATTTCTATTTACCTTACATCCAAACGCAATTAATTTCAGTATAGTTTCCAGCAAAAAGAAGAATGTAAATACCAGATTCATAAAAGTCAGGATATCAATCAGTAATGGTGGTGCATCGTGAAACTATAAAATTTTTTTGGAGTTTTTGTATTATATAATTATTATATTTCTGTTTTAAATTTGATTAGTTTTAATAATCACTTCTTCTTATCACGAATTTCAAAATAATAAGAAAAGAAAATGTTTTTCTTAAGTAAACAAAAGAAACTCGTTGATTTTATATTTTTCGCGCTGTTTTCAAGTTAAATATTCCCTATCATCCCAATCAAATTATATAAAAAAAAAATATATTATGTATATTGCATATCGTCAAAAATTAGAAATAGCGATTTTATTAATTTAAATTAATAAACAAAAATTTTCCTTATTTTTGATTTTTTCAATTCAATTTTTAAATTAAAAATGTTTAATTTTTAGTACAACACATGCAAATTTTGTACCAAAAATATATTTTCGGTATTTTTAATTTAAATTTTGTATTTTATTTTACTTGTTCGCGAATTATATTCCCTGTGTGTTCATCATGCGGTACATGCAACCTTATAGTACATGACAATAAAAAAAAAATCTTATAATTGTTTCAAGCGCCAACATGCAATACGAGTACGAAAGTGACATGCAAATTAAATTTGTTCAATGTTTTTCTGTGTTATGTTAATTTTGGTTTTTCATAATTGTAATAATTTTTTATTGTATAATACAAATGTAAAAATGCAATTATTATTTTAATTTTGTCATTCCAAATTAAAATAATTATTAAACAAAACTTAAACTGAAAATTATTTCATTTTAATCATGCAAACATGCAAATGTTTTTTTTGACATTTTCAATTTATAATTTAATAAATAAAATTAAACATAGAACAAAATTATAATTTATAATTAATTGAAAATATCATCAAAAATGCAAAATTAAAAAATAAAATATACCATATTTTATTTGCATGCAAAACTGAAAATGATTTTAATTAAAAATAATAATAATTAAAATTTTGTAAACAAAAATAAATAAATAAATATATATTAGGTATATTGAGAAGGAAGGATTTATTTTATTAGGATTCAGTTTTCAGGAAATGATTTAAAACTCAAAATTAAAACAAAACAAAAATAATTCTTTTTTTTCATTTTTTGGATAAAGGACTATATATGTTATTTAAATAATTTATTTAAATTTTTTAATTTGGTTCCTTTTATAATAAATCAAACATGTTTTTAAAAAGAAAATCTTACCATTTAAATTTGTTTTTTATTTATATTCACGAGTATTATTGAATTATTAAAAAATTAACAGAAAAATTGGTTGTGTTTTCGATCACAAAATTAGGATGATTCTTAGAATTAGAGTTGTGTTGACATAAGTTTTTAAGATATCTACTATATAATACAACCAATTTTCATTACACAACATTTTACTGACTTTGGAAAAAATATTTATAATAATCTCTCGGAAAACACTTTTACTGTTTTTCTTTTGTTGTGGTAAAAAATTCACTTACCTTTACACCAAATCCAATAATTTTCAGCACAGTTTCAACACTAAACATTCCTGTGAAGCCTACGTTGAGATATTTTAATGATCTCTCGTATACTTTGCTCTGCTGATGATACTGTTTTGAATTTCAAAATTTTTTTATGTTTATAACATTTTTTTTTCAATAAAAAAATTAAAAATGAGAAATAAAAATCCATAATATACAAAAATAATTTTGTTTTGTATAAAGTAAACAAAACAATATTAAATCTATTAACATGGATTTAATTAAAAATTATTATTACAACCTTTTCATCAAAAGAATATAACAATAAATTTTATTGTTAAACAATATGTTTTTTAAGGTAAATAAATAAAAAAAAATGTTTTTTTATGTTTTACAATAATTTTTGTTATAACTTCTTTTTGTTTTTAGATATACTCAAAAATGCATATATTTAATAAAATATATATATATATATATTTATAATAATAATATGTATATTGTCATGTGAAAATCATACACACACATAAATATATAAAATCAATAAATAAATTATTAATTTAAAAACAAAACAAATTATTTAAATAAAAAATAAAAATAATTTAATTTACAAATGAACTTAAATGAAAAATGATTATATAGCGGTTATATTGAAAAAAATGTAAATAAATAAAATTCATGCGTTATTTTAATTTTTATATAATCGGTGCTAAAATAAAATGTATTATAAATAAAATAAATAATATAAAACTTAATAAATTCTGATGGTCGAATTTAAATAATAAAAAATTTATTAAATTTGCTTGAATCTCTCCTAATCTGATTCCGCCTGCTAATATCTTATATTGATATACAGAGAAGTACAGATGGCATACATAATACCAATTTACTTAAAATACTAGCTAATTGTTAATATACATACGTAGGTAAATCGTAAAACAAAATAAATTTTATTCAAGTTCCTGTTCTAGTATGTTGTTAGCTTCAGCCAAAACAAAAAAGGTATATTGAGGACCGTTGGTGTAATGTCGTACCTATTAAACTGTCTCTCGCAAATTTAATTAATTTTCTAGTAAAAAATAAAACATAAAAACATCTTATTTATTTAAAAAAAATATTCATAGCAAGAAAATAAGAAGAAAAATTAATTAAATTAAATTAATGGTCACCTCACGTATAAATATATTAATAAAAAAACAAAATAAAATAACAACATATATATTTATGACACAACATCAATCATATCAATTATAATATATTTTAAATATGGATTCACTTAATAATTACAATTATGTTTTAAGTTTTCATTAAAATGTGTTATTGTTAAAAAAATAAAATAAAAAATTGAATAATATAAAAAAAAAATAGTAAATGTATGTATATATTGGAATTATGTATTTTATTTGTGTTACATGCAAGATCGAAGTTTTATCAATTGTTTAGAAAAGCAATCCCATGGATTATTGCTAATCCTATACATAATATTGAAGCCACGCCATATCGTTTTTTTTATGTTGTTTATTATTGGAAGTTGTACGTTGTTTATATATTTTTAGGTATAGCTTCGTTTAAGCCAAATATTACCAGCGTTAATGATATGTAACTCTATACAAAGCCAATTATTAGCCGAACAAAGCTCATGGAATTGCTATTTAATTTCGATAATTTTATATCAATTTTTTAATGCATATTTTTAAAAAAAACAGTGAGTTTATCATTCAACGATCACTTTATATAGCACAACATAATATTGTGGGTAAAATGAAATAAATACATTGTTTCTTATTTCACAAATAAAAGTGATCTGACATGCAATTTGTGTGATTACCATCCAATTTTAAAATAAAAACAAACACATTCCAATTATTTTGTACTTTTATTTCGGTTTTTTTTTCAGAGGTTTCTTAATTATTTTTCTCGGATACGACATTTTTCGGCAATGAAAACAAAAGACAAATCTATTTTCACACATTTAAATTTTGTTTAGTTATTCATTCAAAAAGGCATAAAAATAATAAAGTTTCAATTGGAAATCAAAGTAATTTAAATAATAACCAAAATAATTGAAAAACTTATCACACAATTAGAACAGATAAACCAAAAATTTATAAAAAAAATAATATTTTAAATAAAAAAAACCAAAAACAAAGAGTAAAACCATTATGAGAAAAATACACACACTCACAACATGACACCAATAAACATAGAATCACATAAGGAGAATAATTTTCGAATATTTAATCCAATTCCTTTTGTAATTCTAAGTTAATTTTACACAACAAAAACACAAATATTTCTCGGGTTATTCATTTATATTATTTTTTGTTAAAAAGAAAATTTTTTATCTTTATATCATAAAATCAAAAATAAATTTTCTTTTTCGTGTCTCTTTTGTTTTTCTTAATAAATAAATTATCTTTTTGCAAAACAACCAATAAAAAAAAATATAAATATATGTATGTTAAATAAAAATATAAAACCAAAAAAATAAAATAAAATTTTAAATGTTTTATAATTATTTTGATGGAAATCACTCATATACGTAGAAAATATAAATAAATAAATAAAACCAATATTAATTCGAGCGATAATTAATTAGATACGTAATCAATTATTGAACTGTAATTTTTATAATATTCATTAAATCGAGCGATAAGGAGAAGAGATTACAATTTAATTTAAAAAATAAAAATTAATGAACAATAAAATAAAATTTAAATAATTTTTTTTTTTCAAAATTTTTAATGTTAAATTAAAAATGTAAACATATAAAATTGATAAGTAAGGTAACAGTCACACAATGATTAATAGATTTAAAATAAAAATTCTATTGTTAATCTGATTAGAAATACATACCTTCATCATTAATAATAATGTATTAAATACAATTAGCATCATTATAAAATATTCGAATGGAGTTGATACAACAATTCGCCATACTTTGTATTTAAAACTTTTCCGTTTATTTGGCATGTAACGTTCTAATGGTCGAGCACCAATTGTAAAATCTATACAAGATTTCTAAGAAAAAAAGCAAAACAAATTGATTATAAATAGTTTTTGAGTTTTATAAAATTTTAAATTTAAATATAATTAAAGGTGGGGGAAGTAATTTCCCAACATTTATTATTAATTAATTTTACAGTGTTTACAGATAGGCCTAATTTCTAATTAATTCTAATTATATAATAATATGTGAAAGTTAGGAGCCCTTGGTATTTTTATTTTTGTTGGCAATCATGAGCAGCAATAAGAAGAAGAGTGGGTCGCGAACAGTCGAAGACCTCTTGTGTGTCTTTCTCTTTGTTAAATTTTAAAATAAATGGTAAATGAGTGTTTTTTGATCTTTTGTGTAATACGATTTTAAAAATGTTAAATGTTTTATTTTATTTATTTATTAACAGAGCGCTCACAATGAAAAAACTTTTTACTTTTTAGTTTTGCCCCTAGATTTTTTTTAGCTCGCACAATGAAACAGAAAATTAAATTGAAGCCAACTTCATCATTATTAAGAATTGTTTACAAAAATTGTGACATTTAATTTTCTAACCTCTATATAGTTAATAAGAGTTTTTTTAACCTCGTATTTCTTAAAAAAAATTAATTTTGTAATAAAAAATTGTAGTACAATTAATTATAATAGTATTTAGACAGTGTACTAAATAGAAAATTATAAATTATTTTTTTGTGGGGTTATGTTACGCTGACATTTAACGAAAAATAATTGTTGGCGCCTATATTAAAATGTTGAACGAATGAAGTTCAATTCGTTTCAATTCTTAAGGCAAAGGTTAGGAGTTCGTTAACTTTTTCTAAAAGTTTTTCACCAACATAACGAACAAAAAATTTTTTTTTCTCAAAATGAAATTCATACAAACTTGAAAGTAAAAAGTTTTGCATTGTGAGAGCACTGTAACTACGTAAAAAAAAAAACATAAAAGAAGTAATTTAAATAAATCTTCAGAAAAAAAGTGAAAATTGGTATGATTTGTGCATCAAATTATTAAAAAGTGAGGTTAGAATTACTCTGTATATGTAGAGAGTTGAACTCGATAAGTGCGTTCACATGGCTGGTTTTGGTCGTTGTTTTGTGTTATGCGTGTCGTAATCAGGGATGGGCAAGTCGACACGTAAAATAATACGTAGATTACTTGGCAATATATTTTGTTAACAGCGATAATTAAGTCAATGTCAACAACCTATGATATTTTAACGATTTGAAATAAAATGTGCCAGCGCGAAAGGATCATTTAAATTAAATCGGAATTCACATACCATATACTGTAATTTTGTAAAAATATGTTGAAATAAAACAAACAGAAGCTTTAATTAAAGATCGTTTATTGCATTAAACGTTCGGATTTTCATTTCTTTAGAGCAGAGCTTTGAACAGGAACTGGACCGGAACATTAAACCGTAATAAACCGAAATATTTTAGGCTTGTGTTGCAAAAACATTAAAATGAACCTGTTTTGTTACAATTTTGCATAAATCTTAATTTAAAAGAGCAAAATAATAGATGTAACTTAAAATGTTAACCGGTTTTAACTCGGTTCCATCCCGCAACTAAGCCGGAACAAAAAGACTTCTAAAACCGGCGCAGGAAACCGGAACAAAACATCTTTTGGAACTAAAGCCAGAATGATAAATAAATCTGTTCAATGTTTAGAATATTGTAACTTAATCAGGCCAACATTTTACTGCTGAATTGTGTCAACGAACTGGAGGCAAAATATACGTTTTTGTCGTTATTTTTTACGTACACATTCGACGTAACTGTGAAGGATGTGACAAATGCTTGGCTCTTGAGTAACTGCAAATCACCTGCTATTATAACCCTTTTTTCAAATTTATCTAACTTGAAGTGCTTATATATTTACCGGAAGCATTGTCACTATTTTTGGTTAGATATATAGCTTTTGACCTGCTAACCTGTTTCAAATCCAATTTCACGTACCTTTCATCATCCATCAAAACATATTCCCAAAATTTTGTCTAAACTTGGTAATTGAACACCGACGCATACACAGCACATTTAGCGGACAAGTTCTGGTTATCTGAACGATTTATGGCTTTTTAATAACTCGGTAATTCTTATTAACCTTTTTGAACTCGAATTCGTCTTACCATGGAACGAGATGTACTCAATTTTATGGTACGGCCATAATCAGAGATCCTTGGATTCTTTTTAATGGAAGTTATAATCTTGCCGATTTTACTATGTGAGTGCTGGCCAAGATTGGCTAAAACTTGGTAACGAAATGTTATTCTTAATAAAATTTAAATAATATTTAAATTAAAAAATTCTCGACGCCATTCGCACATACATCACACGATATTTTGTCTTGAATCAGCGCTGGACAATTTTTCGTGTGGTTTACTATGTGAGGGCTTGGCAAGTTCGATAATACTTTTAGTGTCGAAAATTTGTATTATTTTTTACTCCACAGATAACTCAACTACTATTTCAGAAAAACTTTAAGTAAATTAATTAAAAATTAGGGATAATCAGCCATTGAATGACTCCCTTCGCAGACGGAATCGGACGGTTTTATATCATTTCGTGATTGATATTTGGTTAGCTGAATTGATAATACCGAATGCTGGTTTCAATGTATCGTTCGAGATTGATTGTTGTTTGTCTCTAAATCAGACAATAAATTGTGTGTACAATACAAGGTGTCTAGCCTTGTATGGTCTATCGTATGAAGTTTTTAAACCAGTTCGAATTTTATTAACCCTGGCCAAGACGTAATCGCAGTTGTCGAGTGATTTCGGAACAAAAATAACGATTTGTTTACCGATACCAAGTAAAATAGCTGACATTTCTGAGATGAGTTTCGTTAACTCTGAGAAAAATTTCGAAAACTTACTTTTGATTTTTGGCAGGATCAATGGCCGTTTCGTTGTTGATCTGCAATAACGTTAGCGGTACTTTAAAAATGCTGTATATCCGTGTTAAATTGACTAATATAATCCAATTGGCCTGATTGCCTTGGATTACGTTTAGTTTTAGACTGAATTGATTGTTGAATGCGGAGTATTTGTTTTCGGCATCCGAGAATTTCTTCTAACCGAATATAGTTCAAAAGTTACGACCCTCTGGCAGACTAGACAGACGAACAATGAGTGAAACCGAAAGCACAGTAAATATAGTGTCCTATAGCTTTGATAGTTTGGTATTCCACGGTCTCGGGTTCAATTCCCGATGATAAAATCAAGGTATGTGTGTTTTTCCGTGTCTTGCAACGTGGGTCCATTTGTGACATTGAGTCCTGGAGTGATCCGCTCAACTTTAATTTGGTTTTAAATATGACCGCTCTTTTTGGAAAAACTTAAAATGCATTGAAAAAAATTCTTTAAAATTGTCACCAACCCATCGCTTTGATCCTAAAAAAAAATTGGTCTCTGTAGTTTAGAACTAATTCTCAAAATCACTCTAGGAATTGTCTACATTATCGACGTTGTCTACATTGTTGACATTGTCTACCGTGGAAAATAATAGAAGATGCGTAAACGCCCATCCCTGGTCGTAATTCAACATAATTCAAATTTGAATATTTGTTTTTGTGGGTAGTAATTGTAGTAAACTTGAATTATTATTTTTGTATATTTTTTTCTAGGACAACCAAAGATTGCTATAATTGACATATTTTGGTTGATTGTCGGTTGTTATTGCTATAGTGGTTATAAACATATATGTATTGTATGCAATTTTTAGTGATTGAGGTGATGCTGTTGATGGGTTATTTTATATATTTTAAATGTTTACTATGATTTATTTAATTTTTAAACTTTTAATCTTACTTTATGATACTAAATTCTAGTCGACATATTTTAGTTATTTTTTGGTTATTTTTAATTTCTTTATTTATATACTTGATATATGGATGAATATATTTTATTTATGAATTTTTTTAATAGGTTACTTGAAAGGTGTTACAATTTTTAAATATAAATTAAATTATATTGCATTACTATTTATTATTTGGTGATGTTCTAAACTGGTTAGTTTGCTAACCAAGAACGATTCGATCTTTTAGCTCATTAGCCGGGTTATTTTAACCTGATCTTTTAACCAGCTCGTTTTTAACCAAAACGTATAAATTTGATCGAATAAGAAACGCAGAATTTGAAATATGTTTTTGATTTGTTTTTGCCAGAGGAAATATAATTTTTCATGATCATGTATATCATGATACAATAATATCTCAATTGAGAATTTAAACCTATATATGCATATACGTATATTGTTGAGGTATAGTACAGCACTTTTCTTCTTCGTCCATGTAAAATAAAAGAATTCTCTCTAAAATACACCCATATAGCAAGTACATTGTCCTACTCAAAAAACAATTTAAATTGCGAACGACGAATAAAGCAAAAGGTAAACGAGAAAAAGAAATTTCAGAAATAGAAATTTGTAGATATGAGAATTGATACTATTTTTCCAATTGATCTTTTATAACCAATTGATCTTTTTTGACCAACTGATCATTTTTAAGCAACCGATCATTTTTAACTAACTGATCATTTTAAACGAACTGATCTTAAAAAAACCAACTTCTTTTTTTAACCAAATGATCGTTTTCTCATTTTTCTCTATACCATTGGTTAGTTTATAAAAAATGTATTATAGTAGAATGACCAAGAGAAAATAATATGTGAGAATATGAGATTACAGTATGTAGAATAAATGAAAAACCAATGACCGAATGAATAATTAAGCGAATTGGAAAGACCGATCTTTTTGGGGAGATCCTTTTTTTACTAACCAATTTGAGATTTTTTTAAATTAAGGAATCGGGTTAAAAGGATTAGGTTAGATCAGTTTTGCACATCACTAAATTTATTATGCATGTGTTATACATGCGGTGGTGGTTTGGTTATGGTTATTTTATTTTTATATTTTGTTGATTTATTTTATTTTGTCGAACGTACAAATGTTTAATTTGAATACTATATTTTTATATTTGTGTGTGGTCGTTTAATGTAACTTATTAATTTTTATTGAATATGTATATAATTAAGTTAATTTATAATAAGAATGCGATTTCCATTTAAATAATTATTTAATTATGTATTGTATCTTGGAATTTATTTTATTTTGTAAATTTAAATTATATCATTTAATTGTTTATATTTTAACTACAGTTATTATTGCAGTTATTATTGTTTGCAGCTTATTATATGTACATAGATTTTTTTTTTTAAACAATTTTAAAGGCCATTACTGGCACCTTACTGAGTCAACAATTTGGCTCCATCGGTTTCGATCCCGAGCATGGTCTTCATACTGTCTAAGACAATCTGAAGAGGCCAAGTCGTTCTCTACACCGTGGAGCCATCGTCGCCTGCAACGACCTCTGTGCCTACCATATGGTGGCTCTCCTTTCAAAGATCGCTGCACAATTCGTTCCGGATCCGCACGCAGAACGTGCGCCCTAGCCAGCGTACTCGCTGAGATCTTACTTCATGTACAATATCGGGGATCTTCATCAGATCTCTGATCTCGATATTGTGCATAGATATGTACATAGATACATTTAGATTATATTTATGATAGACAGAGGTACAAAGTACTAATTCCACTGATATATAAGTATGTACATACATATAAAGATTTGAATTTTTAATTGGGGCAGAACCCAAATGACGGCAGTATTTATACTAATTATTATTCATTACAGTGTACCACAGGCTAAACTTAAATTTAAACTAATTAATTCAAGGTTGGAATGCAGAATCAAATAAATTGTAACTAATTTGAGTTAAATTTTCAGTAGTATCTCATAAGTATGATCCAGCAAACTAATACATTTTGTTTCAGAGCCCAGTGATGCTGTTAAAAATTATAAAAGTAGATTAGAACTGTATTGGCTAAACCAGGTGTCTGTAACCGAGTCAATTTCTATCATACTAACTGAACCTATCCAAATCCCCTATATGTTATGTGTAAACGGGTGTTCGGTGAGGCCCGGCCATCTCCAGGAGATCCTGCATAATGCTTGGTCGAATATTCCTATCAAATCAAATCAACATGAGCAGCAATAAGAAAGATACAAAATCTGTGTAGTGAAGGTTGGCAAAGCGATTTTCTACAATCATAATAACTCAAGAGATTTAAATTAATGTTGATTCAGACTTTTCATTGCATGTGATCCACATACATCCGATATACGCGATGTGTTTTATAGAACAGAAATCCGTGATATAAATATAATTATTTAATATTTAACCGACATGATTCTAAATATGAGTTTCAATAAAAAAAATGTATGGTTTATTCGTGATCAAATAACTCCCTTAAATCGGAGACATCTTTCACTTTTACACTTGGGGGATGTTTAACAATAAAGACAGAATTCAAATTGCGTTTGGAGAGTTGGTTCTTCGAGCCGAAATAAAATGATACCTGTGAGATTTATCTGATGAGAATTGTTACAACCAATGTGATATAAAATTCAATGATATATACTCATAATGTAGAAGTATAATAGAAGGATTGTTGATAAACCAATTAATTAATTTGGGGCAAATAGAAAATTGTATTGCCCGATTATCGTATTCTCCATATTATTTAAGGTAAAATAAGTTTAAGTTTAATGTTAAATACATGATGTATTTGAGAGTTTCAATCTATCTACATATCTATCTATCTATACTATTATAAAACGCAAAGTCTGTCTGTTTGTTTTATATGTTCTCGATAAACTTCGAAATTCCTGAACCGATTTGGGTGTGGTATTCATCCATGTTCAGAGAATTTCCCGGCCAGGTTATAGGCTATGTATCATGCCAATTTATAAAACAATATAAATTCCAACTAATTCTATAGAAATTATACTAGGCCGCCGGTTCATGTGTGAGAGTTGGAATACCGTTTGTGGTGTGGTGTTAAGTTGAGTTCGAATCTTCTCAAAAAAACTTTTTTTTTATAATTATTAGAATTTAAACTTTTTGTATAGTAAAACTTGGCAGAACTTTCCAAATCCACTTTAAAGAGTTACCAGACAAATTAAGCGACTTCTATTCATATATGTTTATAAATTGAAATCAGTTAGATGTGTTGGCACAAATTCTTTTCGAACTGGGAAACTAAAGTTTCATTAAGAACTATTTATGTTTATGTGGCGACATATTTTTGTGTCGGAACATGTTTTCTGAATTTGTCTAAACATTTTTAGTGTCTTTCACAATTTGCATGATTTCCGATCACTGTTAGGTATAGTCCCGTATGTGGATAGGTTATATAACGTGGTTGCTAGCCGATCCAGATATATTTTTTTGATGTTATGTTGCCTATGTATAAGCAAAACCAAATATATTATACAAATATGGATTACTCAATACTTGGAGTATAAAACATCCAGCCAAAATTCAGACTAAGTCTCATCACGATTAGGCATCAATGAGTAAAAAGAAAGAGTAAGGTAAATCAGCCCGTTTCGTTTTAAAATTGGCGTTAAGTATCTTCAATACCATATTGTTGCCTGCAATGTGATGAAACAGAGTAAATTGTGTGGAATTAGAATGTAATAGCTTATAAAGCATCTGTGGATGCTCAGGACAGGATAGTCAGAGACTGATCGGCCGTTCATAACATGAAAATGTATATATAGATAACACAGTCGATTCCAATAATGCAATGAATGACTCATTCAATTTTTAAACTAACTCAAGCTGAACTTAAAGGTTTTAGGCCACTTTAAAGAGCCTTACACACGAATCAACTTTGCGGATTAACTGTCGGATTGGATAGTGTGTATGTATGTCGGTCCGATAAAATATTAATAATAATAAATTTTATGTATCGGAGGGAAATTCCATCCACGACCGACCAACTAAAAAAGTTGGATTATGTGTACTGTTATCGGGCAGACATTTCGTAAATTTAAACAAAATACAAAAAAACAAATGAAGCAACAGAAAATATTCTCATTCGTATTCGAATAATAATTCATTTTTAAAGCGAAAACAACTGTCTCTAGACTGTATCCAATTTGGTTCGACCGACAAGTTGGATCGTGATTAACTTGATGACGGAACCAGACTACATGTAAATAAACTGAAAACTGTAAAGAAGAAAGAAGCTATACGGTTCTCACTGGTTGCGTCACATAAAGTCATAATTCCTTGCATTCCCATTGAATGATTTTAATGTATTCTACTTCAGTCACTCGCCTCAAGTGTGTCACGATTACAATAATAGTCACAGGCTGATGGTAGGCAAAATAAATCTTTCTGATGGGCATTTCATTCACGGCCAGCTCTTGCTCTCACGTAGGTAGCACAATTTTTTTATTTATTTTCAAAACTGCTTAATATTTACTGAAGCAGCGCAATTGTAAGCATCGCAGCGCGGAATGGTGATCACTGGATGCTATCGCTCACTGGATGCCCAGGGCGTGAAGCAGTGTTAAATCAGTGTTTTGTAATTACACACATTTTGTAATATGAGATTTAATTTAATTTTTTCAGATCTAGAGTAAGTAATGACGAACCCTACCTCAACAATAGCAAATCGCTCTGACAATTTTTATAGAGACGGATGGAAAAGTATACGATTTTAAATCGGGTGAGTCGAATACAAAAAACTGCAATATAATGAACAACATTATATTTCATAACGGAATTAACAAACTAAAAGTGCCAATTGCCGACGTAATCAAAATTCAAAGCTAGTGTTCAATGACGAATAAATAATTAAAATTGATGCAGTCTTTCCATAAATTGATTATAGGATTCTTAACAGCAAGTGAAAAAATACAACATACATATTTTACCGAAATAATTCGGGTGTTGACTTCAGTCTCCTTAACTCGGGTGTTCGGCGAGGACATGCTCTATTCCCGATACTCTTTAATCTCATGTTAGAGTTAATCTTTTGTAAAACTCAAACACCTCAGCGCAACATCTTATATCGCCAATCCAATCAGGTGCTAGCATATGCAGATGACATATGGGTTATTGGACTGAATAGCAACGGAGTGAAGGAAATAATTAAATAGACTTCAGCATCTGCTGGATATCAATGAGTCCAAAACATAATACATGATCTCTGGTTATAGGGACAAAGGCACATTAGATTTTAGTAGTGGCCACTATACGTTTGAGGTATAATGAGGAGGTTCAAATATTTCGGTTCTCTTATCACTCACGATAACAGTATGAGTGAGGATATTAAAGTGCGGCTGGCAGCTAGCAGTGCTTGGTATCCTCTAAGGCCACTGCTAAAATCTAAACACCTATCAAGTGCCGTGAAGCGGAAGCTTTACAAAGCGTTGATATGTTTGGATGTGAAAGTTGGGCGCTGACGGATGAGTACGAGAGATGGTTCCTTACATTTGAGAGAAGAATCATGCGTGTAATTTAACGCTTGCATTGCCATTTTTGGGAAAACAAAAATTTTATTACATATAATTTTATACAGTGATGATGCCGCTAGATAGTACTAAATTTAATTAAAAATATACTGCACAGAACGCGAAGTGGATGGTACATATCGAGTTTGATATACTGAGATCTGGTGGAGATCACCGATATTGTACATGAAGATAAGATTTTGGCGAGTACGCTGGCTCGGTCACGTTCTGCGTGCTGATCCAGAACGAATTGTGCAGCGATCTCTGAAAGGAGAGCCACCATCTGTTAGGCGCAGAGGTTGTTGCAGACGATAATGGCTCCACGGTGTAGAGCACGACTTGCCCTCTTCAGATTTTCTAAGACAGTATGAAGACCAAGCCCTGGATCGAAACCATTGGAGCCAAATTGTTGACCCAGTAAGGGGCCGGTAATGGTTGATTTTAATGTATAAAAGTAAAGTATTTCATGTTAAATAAAATTATAAAAATAAAGCGTTGGAATTTATTAATGTTCATCAATTGCATCAAAATATTATTGGTTTTGTATCACGACAGAAATCATTAAAGGAATATTTTAAAACTCAACTTTAAGACTAGCAACTAGAGATTATAAAAAATATTAGGAATTTGAAATGAAATTAATGGGGCGAACAACAAGATGGCTGAGTTTATCGATGGCCGAAGATTAGGTTTAATTGAATACACGGTCTGCAGTTAATTCATATTGTCTAAAAATTGGGAAAGAAAATTTCAATATATACGCGAGAATTGGAGGAAATTAAAAATCTCAAATAAACCGAGAAGGTTCATTGCTACTCCTAAAACAATTGAAGCTTTGCAATACGTTCTACGATTTTGTAGTGTTTTCTAGCCGATATTTTTGAAGTAACTGATTTGCTGAATTTAAAAGTTAACGTCGATAATCTTTACTCGTATGATTAAATAAATTCCATAATTATAGCCTTGTTCGATCTATTCGCAGTAACAAAAGCTCTATAAGCTAAATCTAAAATTAATGGTTCTTAATGGTGCTACTCTAGTCTTTAGAAAATTTTATCATTGACTGAAAGACTGAATAAATTAAATATTATTGACGTCTGCACGTCATTCCAGCATAAACTTTTTGAAATTTTATTCTATTTTATTTGATTTAGTAACACAAATTGGTTATAACAACAACGTTACGACTAATATAATGCACTAATTGGAAGATACTATCCCTTATCCCATTTTCATATTATCCTAATTAGGTTTCCGGGTATTATATTATCATGAATATCACTACCACGTTAAAACTCAATGTTGCATTTTATATAACCAGTTTTAACTCTATGGATTAAAAGAAGTGACTCGTATGTATTTACACAACACATCAAGTGGTAGAATGTCGGTTGAAAGAATTTGTTTGGTGGACGTTAAAATTGGAAGTTTTCTGAAAGCTTTGATCTAGCTAATTTCTCAAATAAAAATTCCTATTCGTTTCAAAGATCATTTTAACATGGTCCTTCCAATTTAATCTTTCATCTATAATTAAACCTAACTAAATATGTGCATTTTGATATTTAAGGGATAAATAGAAAAGTGATTAGGTATTTGAGGTGTCATGTTTTTGGCTTTAAAGACTATAAAATTTGTTTTGAACAGATTAATAGTAAGGTTATTTGCTGTTAATTAATAATAATTAATAAGTCATCTTTCATCATTTGGTGTAAGTCTGTTGGAGATTTGGTTTTATAAATTTAAGACGAAAATATCTTTAACATAACAATTAAACAACTCGGGTCCTAAAATAAATTCCGGAGGAACTTCGGCTATAATTGTGTCTTCCACTTTCGGTTATTAAAATAGCTATTTAATAACGATAAATTATAGAAGGTGATTGGTTAAATTTTAGTAACTTATTTAGCATAATGAATGGAGTGATCAACAAAGGCAAATGCTTTTTGAATGTAAATAAATAACAAAGACGCGAAATTTCTCTCTACTATTCATTCCAAATGCTGACTGTGTATAGTTGACCTTTTTTCAAACCCAAATTGGGTTTTATGAATTCCTTTCGAATAGGCACCAGAATAGCCTTAAAATGCAATGTAAATAATATATTATCAAACGCAGTAGCAGCGTTTTTATTGATTAAGTTCAAAGTTCCATCTACTTCAATTCAACTGAAGTGTTACTAGATTATTTAAATAACTGATAAAATTAAGAATAAGTTCATTAGAATTGCGACGATCAGGATGAAAGACATTTGCGGTTGGAATATTAATGAAAAATGGCTAAAAGTATTTGATTAAAATATAGATTTTTCATGTTTAATTTAAAAAAACAAAAAAAAAATTAAAATTGGGCGGATTGCAATACCCGGACAAACATATATACTTACACATTAAAAATACCCAACCGTGATTTTTGGTCACCACCGGGAATCGGACCCGAGACCCTCGAATAACAAAGCAAGCGCGCTACTTACTGTGCTAACGAGGGCGGTGAATGTTTAACTTAATCGTTCGTTTGAAATGTATTCAGAAGAAATCATATCAATAAAGTTAAAATAAAGATTTAATGATACTAAGGAAAGGGCACTTGCTCCTTGGCACTTACATACCAAAGGAAATAAGGAGACGCATCTTTTTATATTATAACGAGACCGATTCTAGAACGATCAAATTTAATTTCTTGCGTTTAAACAATTATTCAAATAGTTTTGAATTTTTAATTTAGTTAGAATAATATGGTAATCGCAATGGCTGCGATGAATGTATGGGCAAGCAAAGAAATTTGTATAAAAAAATTTTGTTAAATAATTTCTGAACTGAAAAGCTTACAACATTACATGACAATTATGTTATTAACAGATTTCATTACAATATTTTAAATCAAATTACATAAAGTTCAATCAAATTTAATAGTTTTACTAAATTACGAGCTAGCCGAATACTCGTTTGATTCTTAGAAACACATGTATTTTATTAATAAATGATGTTTTGGACTTCCTAAATCATGGTACGCATTGCAGCTATATTTTTTACCGAACCGTCGTGGATGGACATGAAATTCGCCAGTAGGAAAATTTTGTAGAGGTTTAAATTGTTTCGATGATGATATTATTAAATATGTATACCTACTCGAACTTTGGTGTATCTTCATATTGAGTTTTGACAAAGAACTAAGATCTGAAATTCTAAAATAAAGCAAAACCATTACCACATGGCTATAGGTTCTAGCAACGTTTTTTGTATTTAATATTAAATGCCAGCATATTAATGATTAAAATAAACAGGAAACGATACAAATTAACATAATATTTGTAATACTTAACAAAATTTAATTCAAAAGTTATGTGGTAACGTTTTTACACAAAAGTGCAACGATGATAGTTGGGTTTGTCTGGAATAATTAAAATTTCATTTATTTGTACATTGTTCAATTTCTATCAGTTATGGTCATAGCAAAATTATTAAATTCCTGTGTGGGGTAAAATGTTTAGCCGTTGAGCAATTCTATATATTATAGATGGTAATAAAACCAGCATTTTGTTTAAGTATAGCGTATGACATATCGGTGGCGGTATAAAGTGTTATAGAGCAAATATAATAATCAGTGTTGAAGATCCTTGAAGCAGGGAAAGGTGATATACAAAATCCATAAGAATTCACGCAATACGATCAGTTACTTACTTGGTTTTTATCAATTTCACCATCTTGTAGTTCAGCTTCACCTTGTTCTTGAAATGTTATAATAATCAAGGCCACGAAAATGTTAACGAAGAAAAATGGAAATACTACGAAATAAACAATATAGAATATGGACATTTCTATTCGGAAATTTTGTATTGGACCCTTATCCTCGTATGTGGCTGCCATTGAATTTTGAAGCACCCTAAAACATAAGTTTGTTTATTGATATGATTTTTTTTTTACATTATCGGTTAATTCTTACTGAGGCCAGCCTTCACCCGTTTGTACAGCAAATAACGTTAACATAGCTGTTGCCACATTATCGTAATGAAAATGCTGTGTTGCCCACACCCGTGGTTCACGTTTCGGTAATAATTTATCTTCTTCGAATAGAAAAAATGATCCCCTAAAATAGTTTAAGATAAGATTTAAACTAATATTCATCATCCTTATTCAGTGACATCAAATCGATACTTACTGACAATCTTCAGCTGTATGTTTACTAGCATCCGAACAATAGAAAAATTTACCATTGAATAATTGTACACCAATAACAGCGAAAATAAATTGAAATAAAATATACACAATAAGAATATTGACAACGTTTTTAAGTGAATTAACAACACAATCAAATACAGCTTTTAACTTTGGTACACGTTTTATAGTTTTTAATGGACGTAATACCCGAAGTACACGTAACGATTTTATTGTTGATAAATTTTGTCCTGCGCTGCTCCCACTATAAATAAAAATTGGCCATTTAACATGATTGTACTGTATTTAAAAATAAATAAGTATTTCGGATTCATACGTCATATTAAAACCGAAACTAACAGCAGCGCATATTACAACAACGGCATCCATAATATTCCAAAATTCACGCAAATAACTACCCGGATGTAATATGATTCCCAAATCAACAATTTTTAATAACATTTCAACTGTAAATACACCGGTGAATGCATAATCGAATAAATTTAATACGTTGTTCCACGTTGATTCTTCTTCAACCGGATCTTCCGCAGCTAATGCTATTGATGATAATGATATAACGATCATAATGAAAAAATCAAAATAACGTAGATTAACGACCCAATGGGCACCGCGACGAATTCTATAAATTTAAAAGAAAAATATTAATTTTAATCAAACTATATCTTTGAGTCATAAATATAAGAGCTTACGGGTTTGTTGGTGATAATATAAACATCGATGAATATGGTAACATGGGTTTTGGACCATCAGGTATATCATCATCTTCTTTCTTCTCTTCCTCTTTTTTCTTGTTTTTATTTCCACCACCACGTGCAGACGGTGACGGTGGTGACACTTCAACACGCGGTGGTGAACCATCCGATGATGGCGCTTGTAATGCTTCCATTTCCTTTTCTAATTCTTGTAGTTGTTTTTCTTTATCTTCTTCAACTTGTTCTTCTTCTGCAGCTGTTAATTCCTGAGCATTTGCCAAATTATCGACGGCAATGGCCAAGAACACATTTAACAGTGTATAGTTACCGAATAATACTAATACGATAAAATATCTAAAACGAAACAAAACAAAAAATTTTTTTGATAATTTTATTTGATTTTAATGCGGAAGCTGAGTATTGAGTATACATACAAAGAATAAATCATGCCCGACTTATGTCCACCTTGTGACTCAATACCTTGATACATCACTTCATTCCAATCTTCTCCCGTTAATATTTGGAATACGGTTAGTAATGCAATTGGAAACGTATTAAAATTTGTTGGCGGTGTTCCCTCTTGAAAATTAAATTGGCCACCAAATAATTGCATACCGAGTAATGCAAATATAAGAATGAATAAGAAGAGCAAGAACAGTAATGAGATAATAGATCTCATTGAATTTAATAATGATATAACTAAATTACGTAATGATGACCAGTATTTTGTTACTTTAAATATTCGAAGTAAACGTAATGCGCGCAGCACCGACAAACCAAATGAACCGTCTTTTACGGCTGACCATATGACCTCGAATATTGAACCACATATAACGACACAATCGAAACGATTAAACGATGATTCAAAATATATTCGGGGTCCTAGTGCATACACTTTAATCCACATTTCCATCATAAACAAACCAAGAAATGCAAATTCAGCAAAATCTAGAAATTTTAACAAAAATTAGTTGTTAAAATAATATTATTTTATAAATTTTAGTTACTTACATAAAAAGTCTGTTAACCATTTAGGTTGTCCATAATGTTCTACAGCTACACATACTGTATTTAAAAATACTAATACTATTACAAACCAATAAAACCACTGGGTTTTTACTGTATGCCGTATCCAAAAACGGAAACGTTTCTCAGCCCGCCAAAAACTTTTACAGCTACCTTGTGATTTCACTTTGGATTTGAGATAACCTAAAAAAAAAAAAATTTATGTTCATGGAAATTAGGTTTTAAATTTTAAATTCATCTTAATTTTTAAATACATTTATTTTAAATTTAATTATAGCAATATAGCTGAATATTTTATTGCTTACTGTACTTTGGCATGATTAATTTAACTAATTATTTTTTTCTGTTATTTAAAACGAGCAGCAAAATTTTTTTAATTATGTACATTATTCAGAATTACTCTAATTTACTCAATTTATTTGACTTTCTATATTTAAAGCTCATGCGTAAGTTAACGTTCCAACCACCTATCATTTAAAAAAACATTTTTTATTTTTATGCATATTGCAAATATGTACTGAAGTGTGAATATGATTTACACACTGGTCGTGTACAATAAAGTTGTTAATTATTTAAATTAAATTTTGATTCGTGTAACTGTGAGAACCTCTAGTATATGTGTATGTAGGATCAACAATGTTTGTTTTTCATTTGTAATGCTCATAGGTTAACTATCAACATTTAAAAAGCCTAACGGATTTCTACAATTTTTAACTATTTCTAATTTGTAAAATTAGAAATATAGAACCTGACTTCGTTGCTACATGCCTGATCCCTTTATTCAAGTATGGAACTATAACTTGGTACGAAAATATTAATCTACATTTTAATTGTGTTTCATTCAAGGAATTTTCAGTCTCTTATGTGCTTTCTTGAAAATAATGTCTACACTTTGGAAGTGTTGTGACTAATTGAATAACTTAAAATACCTGCTTTAGGTTATACCCAATATTCGTTGTGAATTTATTTTTTAGTCAAAAAAATTGTGTTTCCTCCTATTTTATTTTTACCAAAGTATGTATCTAATTTACGTTTCGGAACTATTTTAGAGTACATTCCAATTGAAATTAAAATGAATTTTTATATACATAAATAAATTTATGTAGTATTAACTATATATAACAAGTCCTTTGTATAATTAGTTAGCTCTAGCCTAAATGTGCGCTTGGAAAAAACTCTACAAATATTTGTTTCTTTAATTTTTAACAAACTAACATGGGAATGGTTACCTTTTTTTCGTTTATTAACTGAAAACACATGTGAAAAATAGTAAATAAAATTTAATAAATAAAAATTGAAATAAAATAAAATAGATAAATTGTGTGCCAGAATTCTAAATTATAAAAATGATGTTTTTGATTTAAAAAATATACAACTTTTCGAAAATTTACACATAACTGCAGGTCTTTTCAGCCAATGCCTTGTGTAAAATTTCTTTTTTTTTGTTGTAATAATGGAATAAAAATTAAGAATTTACCATCGTCACCGCAATCTTCGTCTGCCTCCTCTTCTTCTGTATCTGTCGATTTTGATTTTCCTAAGTTTTTTAATTTTTTTCTTTTGGCTGCAGCACGTCTCCGAGCTGTAATATAACATTAATTAGCTAAACAATAAATTTGGTTTTAGTTTATATTAACAAACCTTCCATTATGTGCATTTTCTCCTCCTCGGTCGTTCGTTCCTCATTCAATATCACTTCCTCTGTAATTGATTGGACGAAAATTATGTGTTAGCCCATTACAAAATATTTATATGTTTTGCATGTAAAAAAGCATTTTATAAATACTCTACCAGCTTTACATATCCACTCGACGTAGCCGCTTAATTCACGTTCTAATTGTTGCTGCCGTCTTAATTTTAAAAATTCTTGCCTATTTTCTACTTTTTCTCTTTCTTTAGCAAATTCACTATAACAATACAAGGATAATTTATTGGAAATAATTTAATACGTTGATCATTTACAATAATCGCTTTTATAAATAAATATATGTAAAATGGATATGGGTTTATAATATAACAAATCTAGCCTAAATAATATTAAATTGGTTTTCATCGAGCGATATTTTAGCGAGCGAGGACAATTAATTAATTAAACCTGCTTGTGTGATCCAATCAAGATATGATGTCATGGCTTCTTGAAACAATTGCCTCGTTCGACATTTTTGAAACTGGGCACGACGTTCAACTCGACCACGTTCATTTGAAAATTCTCTTCGGTTATTTATTATAATATTATTATATTAATTATTTTGTGTTGGGTTGTGTGAATTTATGACTAATTTTTAGCTAAAGTGTGAAAACTTACCCACTGAGAACACCGAGAACTAAATTGAGCATAAAGAATGAACCCAATACTATGAGAGGCACAAAATATATCCAATTAAATGCTGAACCTAATGCATCATTTGTCTACAAAAAACAAAAACAAAAAAAGATGTAATTTATTTCAAATAAATTCTTGAATTTTAAACATTTTAATTACCCAATAGAGAATTTGTGTCCAACCCTCCATTGTAATACATTGAAATACTGTTAACATGGCGAATCCAATGTTATCAAAACTAGTGATTCCAAAATTTGGACCTTGCCATTGTTCTACGCAAGTGCTCTCCGTATAATTACATACAAATGCGCCGGTCGGTCCCATCGATGAATTATCTGTGTTACAGGGTGTTTCTAAATCACCCTCTTTAACTATTTGTTCTGTATAAATAATAATTACACATTTGTATATGGTTTATTTGATTATGGATAAATTTACTTTTAAATACTTACTTATATCTTCTAAACTATAACAACTCTTGTGTAGGGCACCAGAGTAAAATTCTAATCCAATGATTGCAAATATAACGATTGCAAACAATACGAGTAAACCTATCTGTAGTAACGGTGCCATTGCCTTAATTATAGATTTTAAAACTACTTGTAAACCTAAAATTTAGAATATAAATTTCGAATATTAATTATTTCAATTAAAAACATAACAAACAATTAATTTAATTTTCTACAAACAAAAACTGAAGAAACAAACCAAATTAAAAACAAAACCAGAAACTCTACTTAAGAATTAATTCATCTATTTAAAATAAATTATTTATTATAAAATTATAAAGAAAACATAAATAATTAAGTTATATTTAAAGGAGAGATTAAATAGCGATTTAAATAAACCAAAAAAAAAAAAAATATTTTATTAAAAGTAATAGTTAAAAAGTTATAAAAATTAATATATTTTGTACTAAAAATCATATTCTTTTATCACTACTCACTAGGAATCCCAGATACTAATTTTAAGGGCCGTAGCACACGAATTGCCCTTAATGTTCTTAGATCTACTTCGGGCCCTTTTTGTGGGAACATTGTGATGAACCTACGACACAACAACAATGACAATGTATAAAATAAAAACAAAAACATAACGACAACAAAAGAGTTAAAAACACCAAACACCAAAAATATAATTGTAATAATATATAGGAGGTTAAATTAAGTTCTAAAATTATGTTTGTAATTTATTTTATTCTAAAATCTAATTATTTTATTTATTTGAATTATATGGATAGTTAATTAAGTCTGTCAAACATAACACGAATTAAAACATGAGTATATACTTTAATTTGTACCAGATAATTCAAATACATAAAACGCATCTAAATGTCTAAATTATTTTATTTTTAAACAAATAATGATGACATTTGTATTAGTCACTAGTTGACTCTGTAAATTAAATAATTAGTACATATACTAAAAAAAAAAATATTTTATTTCGGTTTATACTAAATTTGTACTAAAAAATTGTAATTTTTTATTATTGATTTAGCACAAGTTGTCACTAGCCATACACACTAAAATAATATATAGTCTCATTTATAATATATATTTATATAATTAAAAATAATAATAATATTTATGCTAGACACTATCTAGCGTTCTAGCGATCTAGCGGTTATATAATTTTTGGCCCCAATACCTAATGTTTTAGTTTTGCTTCTTCTTTTGTTATAATTCATCTAAAAATCATTTCTAATCAAATAAATAAGATAATAATAATAATTTCAATAATAAATGCCACTAAATGATTAGGAGATCTTTAATGGATTAATTGTTAGAATGGAAATGATAATAGTAATAATAAAATAAATAAAGAACCAAAAGAAAATAATTCCTACTTAAGGCCACTCCTGGCTGTTTCTGATGAATTTTTTTATTATCCTCTTACTTGGTATCCTAGAGACGAGTTTGAGTGGCCGCAAAACACGAAATGATCTCAACATACGTAGATCAACATCAACGTTTGCCTCAGCGAAGATGGTCATGGAACTGTGATTTCAGTTTTTTATCGTTTAATTTAGTTTTTATATTAAATTTATTTATAAGTTTTTCAATTATGTACAATTTTTTTTTAAATAAATAAAAATACAAAAATAAATAAATATTAAAATTATAATAGAAATTTTATGTAACCATATTTGTATGTATATGATTTGGAGTTAATGTTTTATATACCAAGAAATTTTTTTTTTTTTTTTATATAATTTTTAAGAGACAATATAAATATTTTTAAAATTTTGGAAACTCTTACCCCGTCACTACTACGAAAAAATCCATTATGTTCCATATATTCCTGAGGTAGGAGTGTTTGTGCAGCACAAACCCTAAGGCGATGATCTTAAGCGATGCTTCCACACAGAATATGCCCAAAAAGTAGGCTTCTGTCTTTTCCTATAAAATATCATATTTTTGTTTTTTTTGGTATCGAGTGTAAATAATTTTGTTTTATAATTTCATTGATTTACCAATTTTTGTGCCAGGACTGTTTTATCTCCATGAGGTAAATGCTCCTCAAGAGCTAATACAACACAATTAGCTATGATTGTCAATAATACAGCATACTCAAAGGGCGGCCATTCTATAATAAATCTTGTGTACTTTCTAATGGGGTTATCCTCGGTAAGGATAAATAATGAGGTTGGCCCACCACCTGTAGCAGATGGCTGGCCACCCTGACTACTCGGGCCGCCCATTCTATCAGCTAAGCGAAAGGCCCCCTTCCGACCCGAGTAACCCCCGCTTGTCGAGGAGTTCTGTCCTGCTAGCGCCGCTTCTTGAGCTGCTGCCAACCTGAAATCAACAAAAAATACAATAATTTTATTAATCATCATAAATAATAATTATATCTTTGTAATATGTATTGATAAAAATTGACAATAACAAAACTGTAGACATTTTTTTATTGCCTTATTATTTCAATCCATGTTAAACCCATTATTAGCAAGAGTTATATTCCGTTGAAAATCAAAAATTTAACTAAAGAGATTAAATTTATATCTAGTCCGCTTTTTCGTCCGAGAGCAAAAAAAAAAACCAAACAAAAAATAAAAAAAAATAAAAACCAAAAAATAAACAAAACCATAAAGTAGTTTGACCAAACAGCGACCATAATAAATTCCACATACTCGAGTATATATTGCAGATGCGAGTGGAAATCACGATCTTATATATTTTGTAGCCATATACTCGTATAATATAATTTATTACTTTAGTTAAATTTATAATATTCTAATCACATTTTAATATTATGACGTAATTAGATTAAAACTATATAGCAACAAATGATAACATATACGTATATTATATCTACTCGTATAGCTATGTGTGTATGAATTGAGAATGATATATGTATTTATAAAAAGAATAACAATAACGTTGAAAATATATTGTATCATTATATGTAGATGGTATGAGTTCCATAATTTTTCGTCGTCTATAAACTATTTATTGGCTATTTAAGTAAATGGAAATATTGAGGCTGGTATTTAAATTTAGGTAGGTAGTCTGAAACCTACATAAAAACGAAATTGGTCTATTGCTGTGGTGTTTATGATTTGTTGTGCAATGGGGAAAAGTAAACAATGTGTGTAATAATATTTTTTTTATAAACAATCATATGAAACAAATGTTTAGAGCCAATACATTTTCCTATTCTTTATGTTCAGCTCCTCCTTTTTCTTTTTGACATATTCTTTCCACCTCAACTTGGCATCCATCGTCATAGCTAGATATTAGAGTTAATTATGATTGGTATTCTATTTTTATTAGTAACGTTCACATGCACAGATTTAGTTTCGTTCAGTTTTATCCTCAATTTGATTATCCAATTGTTGATTGAATTTGTCGATTTTTGCAATTTGTTAGTAGCTTCTTCTACATTGTTCCCAACTGCAAAAATCGCAGTATCATGAGCATGAAACTTAAGCTGATGATAGTTGCTTCTTCCATTGGTGATATATCCCGGATATACAGGAGGTACAAGACAGGGCCCAAAACGCTACCTTGTGGTACTCCTTCTGAAATTTTCTTTAGGTCCGAGTATTCGTCTTCATATTTTACACGCAAGCGTCTATCGGTTAAGTATGATTTCAGAGTTTTATAGTATTTTTTGGGAAGGTCCCGCTTGAGCTTGAACTCCAATGCTCTGTGCCAAACTCGGTCAAATATTTGCGCTACATCCAGGAAAACGCTTGAATATATTTTTTTAGTTTCTAGTGTACGTTCTAATATATCTGTGATTCTATTGTTGTGCACCCCTGATTATATAAAAAATTAATGACGTAGTAAATTAAAATATATTAACACCTATCAAAAATATAAATTAAATAAAAGTTACCGTCCGTAAAAACTTATACATTTATGCGAAAACAGTTAAATTTTAGAACTAAAATCGCCTAAATGTCACTTTGAACAAGTAACATGAATAGCCAAAATTCCAAAATGCAAAATTATGAGCCCAAATACACTCACACGCACGAAATAAAATACTTGCGCTGCAAAAAATCGGAAATAATTTTCGAAATAGTTACAAAAATTCAAAATGCGCATTAAGGTAAATTAATTATAAGACCTAATTTTTAAGTTTAATTAACTCGAAAATTTTAGTATACATATATAATCCCAAAATTTTAATGAATAAGTCAGTTCGAGTTTACAATTATAATAGTTCATTATTACTTCAATTCAGTTAATAATATTTTCAATAAACGAATTACAAACTTTAAATTCAGTGTTTTCAATAATAATTAAGAAGTCTCATCAAGAAGTAAGTATACATTTAACAAGAACAAAATTAATACCGTCCTAGCCCCCACCAGAGGTAAGCGGGTATTGATAAAACACTAATATTCACCCTACTAACATTCGAGGCACCAAGTAGGTTTCCTTAGTTACCTGCCATAGCAAAGGCGGAGTCACATACAAACGTCTCACTCACTTTTGACACATAGACTTACATACTACCCACTTCATTACTTCATCAATAACTCAACGTTCTCACTCCATCACATCTCAGCAGCTGAGCTCCTATCTAATGTACACGTGTTCGTAAGGTGGTTACCACCACATTTAACGCATCCTGCCATACGTCCACAGTATCTCTGAGTATGATTGAAGCCCTGAAATTTTTTGCAGTGAATTTTTCTTCACTGGTTCAATTCTGAGTCTGACTTTCATAGTTTGAATTGCTCGAATATCATGAATTTTTTGAATATTTTCCTCCTTGCCAAACCTCACCATGACTAGCGGTAGCCCGCGTTTTGTGACGACACTGTTGTCTTTATCATCTACCTTTCTCTTTTTTTTAATGATGTTTGTAGCATCCTTAATGTCGAATCTTTTACTCTGCAGCTTGGCAATTATATCTTCACTGTCGCATGTTTGATGTAGTCCTCTAGCCATAACCTTAATTGGTCTTTCCTGCTTGCCCTCATATGTATTCCACTGAACTTTCTCAGCATTAAGCTTCATAGAGAGATTTCTATAAGTATCTATAAGAGTCTGGAACATTTACCTTCCAAACATCATTATTTAGTGACAGCCGAATAGTCTTTAACACCAACTATGTTTATTGGTGGAGGCTGTTTTTTTCTCTGTGTTAGGAATTTCATCGTTGCACTGAATAGTTGGTTTACTCGATGTTGATGTTTGCTTTCTCTGCTCAACATATTCTGGCGATGATTCTGCTTTTCGTTTCTTTCTGGGCTTGTTTTTTTTGCACGATCTTAACGTAAAATTGATTAGCTGTTTAAATCAGCGAGCACCGAATTTGGGACAATTATATTTCTAATTAAATTAGAACAATTTTTAATAAATAAAAAAACATTCTACAAATTATATTTTTACTAACAATGCTTATTGTGTTTATTCAATGGGTTATAAGAAATGCTTTCATTTGATATATGACATGACCTATATTGTAATTGGAAACCATTTACCAGGTCCAGAAAAAAGGTTTACCAACATTTCTGTTTCTACCTTCCTAATAAATTTATAAAATATTCCACGGACAGCTGTAAAAATTAATTCCAACGGAAATTTTTTGTGCGTGGATTTCTAAAAATCAAACAAATCTTTTTTTCGATTGCATTACTATAACCGTACTATACGTTTATACTAGCAACCATTTAAATATTACTTAAGTTAAAGTATGTGTTTTCTTATTTAATGTTGGGTCTACTAACGTTACATTATTTAATAATTCAAATCTAGATAAAGCGCCTCTTGCGGTAAAAAATATAATACAGCTGGTAAAACTCTCACTGGTAAATAAAATTATATGTATTCTAGTTAAAATTTTAACATACATTTTTTATTTTTTTACTATATAAATAAAGGTTATGGCAAGGGCCTCCATCCAACCCGTGAAATAAAAGACATTATGGAATATCCCCAACGACAAGGACTGCAAATAGAAAATAAAGCAAATATAATAAAAGGAGAGGAGGTCAATGAAGGGTCCTAATTTAAAGTTACTAAAAGAGGTCTCCCGTTATTTATGTTAACTTTCAGTAACAAAGAAAAGATAGAAGCCATCTTTAATATAAGAGCTATTCCAAACATGAGGATTAAAATAGAAGCAATACGGAAATCCACTGGGCTTATAAAACAATGCAAGAAGTGCCAAGGTTTTAACCATACGCAAAAATACTGCAATAGAGAGCCAAGATGTGTAAAGTGCAATGGAAAGCACCCTTCTCAGGCGTGTCCACTAGATAGAAATTCCCCTCTAACATGTGTGAACTGCAAAGAGCAACATCGTGCAAACTACAGAGGTCCATCATATTATAAAACGCCCGTAGCCAATAACGTAAACACCGACCTAGGAAATTTTACCACATCTTTATCGAGTAAAGTAACTGATCGCTAGTCGTTTTCGCAAGTTCCGGGCTAAAAAGTACGACCCCACACAAATCAGTAAATTTCAAAGACTCCAAAGATACATATATGCTTGAAAATATATTTAAAAGCATCGAAGCGCTAAATACAAGGCTTATTAAACAAAAGAGATCCATAGATAAAACATTAAGAATTGTAATCTGGAATGCAAATGGAATAATCCAACATATTCCAAAATTAGAAATCTTTTTAAATATTGAAAAAATTGAGGTATGTTTAATATCAGAAAGTCATCTTATTAAAACCTCATATACCAAAATACGTGGTTACGTTTCTTATCACGCTTTACATCCAGCAGAAAGAGCAAGAGGAGGATCAACAATATTTGTGAAAGAAAATATTCATTATCATGAGGGAATAAAAATTGAAGAAGAAATTATGCAGGTAGCTTCTATCACCATTCAACTTAACAACAACAAAAATATTCAATGTCTGCTCAATTTATTATCCTCCAAGACATAATTTAAATCAAGAGGATTATAAAAAGTTATTGAACCAGCTAGGATTTAATTTTATCATTAGAGGTGATTTTTATGCAAAAAATACTTTCTGGGGGTCAAGATTAAAAATTCCAAAGGGTAGAGAGTTATACGCCGCAGGTCGAGCTTACAATTGTGAATTTCTGTCAGGAGGAAAACCAACGTACTGGCCTACTGATACAAGGAAAACTCCGGATCAAATTGATTTCTATATTACAAGAGGTATATCAGAAAACCGCATTTTTCTAGAAAATAGTACTCTAGTATATATACTCTCGCCCATCATTATGACTGTTAGTTCCACAATTGTTATCAAGGAAAATCCAACTATACTAAGAAATAATAAAACCAATTGGGAATTATTTAGAAAATTGGTTAAAGGCAACACCGATCTTGTACCAATCAAGCATCCGGTTCAATTAGAAAATGAAGTGGAACTATTAATTATTATAATCATTATAATAATTTCACTTATTCCGTCGAGATCAATGAGTTGGTTAATAAAAAACGGAAAGCAAGGAAAACATGGCAGAGAAACCGAGCACCACAAAACAAAATAATTTTTAATTACCTCTGCAATAAACTTAAGCAAAGAATTAGAGAACTAAAAAATGAATCGGTCACCCGTCATCTTCGTAGTCTTCCAGACAATAAAGAAACTGAGCATTCCTTATGGAAAGCTACAAAAGCATTAAAAAGAACAAATTATCAAATAACTCCAATAAATAATGATAAATACGAAAATACCTCCTGGCTATGATTTAATTATAGGTGAAATAGTGAAGGCACTTCCTGAGAAAGGGGTGAGAAAACTTCTTCATATAATCAACGCTTCATTTCGACTGAAATATGTACCTCTGCAATGGAAAGTAGCAGAAATAATTATGATAACAAAGCCGAACAAACCATCTAATAATTAAAAGTCATATAGGCCAATTTATCTGCTAACAGTACATTCGAAAATTTTTAAGAAAGTGTTATACAAAAGGATGAAACCTATAATACTAGAGAGAAAGCTTATACTACCACATCAGTTCGGATTTGGAGAAAGCCACTCCACCATAGAGTAAATTCACAGGATTACAAGTATTATTGAAGATGCACTTGAAAATAAGATAATATGCTCAACAATATTTCTGGATGTAGCACAGGCCTTCGATAAAGTATGGCATCCTGGATTGGAATAACACTGCATCGAGATTTGCCAAAAGAATACTTTTAGATATTGAAATCTTACATTGCTAACAGATGTTTTCGCGTTAGAAGTGAAGAAGAAATTTCCGAGCTAAAGAGGGTATCTGCAGGGGTTCCCCAAGGTAGCGTGCTGGGTCCAGTCTTGTATTTACTTTAGACAAGCGACTTATCAAACACAATCGGGACAACAATAGCAACCTTCGAGGATGATACCGCAATTTTAACTACTGGTCATAACGTAGACGAATCAATCAGAAAACTGCAACGGGCTACAAACCAACTAAGTAACTGGCGCATTAAGCTAAATGGAGAAAAATCAACGCACGTTAACTTTACCAATCAAACAGTTAACTGGATACCATTAGAACTAAATTCCAAACAAGTTCCTTATGCTAACACAGCCAAGTATCTTGGCATGACTCTCGATGCTAAGTTAAAATGGAAAGAGCACATTAAAAATAAAAAGGAGGAACACATTAAATATAAAAATATGTATTGGCTAATTTGAAGATATTCAAAGCTGTCAATACCTAATAAGTTGCTACTATACCAACAAGTTTAAAAACCTATATGGACTTATGGTATTCAGCTGTGGGGCTGTACTAAGAAAACCAATATTAAAATAATACAAGCTTTTCAAAATAAAGTGTTACGTGGAGTAGTGAACGTTCCTTGGTACATAAGAAACGATAACCTACATAGGGACCTCCGGATGGAAAACGTCAGCGAAGATATACCAATTTATGCAAAGAAACACATACAACGGCTTGGTCAACATCAAAATGTTGAGTTACGTGGTATGCTGAGTAACACAAATGGACTACAAAGGCTCCAAAAAAAGAAACCGCTGGAATTGGGAAGACCACAATAGGGCGTCCAAATTTTTAGAGACTAACTAATGGGTTATATCTCTGCAAAATGAATATAAGAAAGATAGACAAATTACTAGATGATATATGTAATCAGTTGTAATATTTAAAATAAAATAAAATAAAAAAATTTACCATATTAACAGTTTTACAACCGAGAATGATCATTTCATACCGATCATTTCTAGCTTATATTAGTTCATTTGAGTATATAATGCTCTTATATACCATTACCGCATCATATTTGACTAATAACTTGTTTAATAATATATCTTCATCAGAGGCTCTGCTATCCATGATTGTACTAATAATATTTATGTTGTACTAACACTCCAATTAAAATTGTTACCAAGGGAGTTGTTTATAATGAGAGTATAGGCAAGTTCGGTGAGTTAAGCAATTGAAAGTAGCCGTTTTAACTTCTGTACAATCAAGTACAGTTGTTATAATTGGAAAAGAACGAATGCATAATGAATGGAAAATTTTCTAAAATCTCCTTGCCTTCCATATCTATAAAATAACGTTTCGCTGATTTTTCGGTTAAACACTTCTGCAAAGCTTGAAATCGATTTCAAACGGCACTCCACAATAATGATATTCTTGGTTATTTGTCTTTTTTCTTCTATATTTAGAGATTTTTATAGCTTTTATAATTTATAGTGAATCGTAAACTGCCACAATAATCAATTTGTACTCTTTTCGGTTTAATTTCTATTCTTAACACACCTTTAAAATTTAAATTAAAATGTAAAAATATTAAATTTAAAAAATCCATAGGAGAAATGCGAACTGAAAAAAATTACAGAGTTTCGCATATTTCATTTTTTTCCACTAGAGCACACCGTTTCATTCGTCAATGTTTTTTAATCTATTTAACGTTGATTTAGACTGTGTCCGAAACCTCTAATAAATATTTTTTAGTACAGAATTTTAACCTCATACACCCAAATTATTAAAGTCTATCGCTATCATAATTTTTGAATGATCCGTGCAAATAAATTATATCATTGTGTTGTGGGCTGAGCAATAGAAAAAAAATGTGTGTATTGTTACGATCGCGGCGACATCTCTGTTTGAGTAGCGACAATATCGTTAATGTAAAAACTGTTATAAAGTAGAAAAGTAGATGTGTCTAGACTAATCGAATATTGTGGACATTTCTAGAAATTTAGAATATTGGGTATAAATACGCGATAAACATTTAGGAATCAATTCAGTTGTGTTTAAACCATGAGTGTGCTAATAGTAGTAAAAAGAAAAAAGTATAATTAAGTGTTTATAAAGTAAAATACAGTGTTCTTAAAGTGTAAAAAAATAATTATTGTGAAGTTAAATAATTAAGTTAAATTAGTAAAATAATTAAATTAGTGTTTAGTGTAATTAATCGGGAATAAATAAATTTAGTGTGTTCTAGAATTTATATGGTTTGTTTTATTCACAAAAAAATCCAGTGATTCCAGTGATTGAACCTTGTTTGACAGGGCAAAAACGTAAAAATATATATAAAAAGACGGATGGATCGGATGTTTTTGGCAGGATGATACTATATATATACATATATGTTTATACATTTATATGAACACACATGAATGACACACACGACAACCACTGAATTAATATAAAATGAGATAATTAAAAGTCCGAATATAAAGTTAAATCCAAAATTTTATTTAATTTTTCATAAACTATCCGATTCTCTGCCTAAGGGAACAGGCATTTTTTTCATAACGTCGTTTAGATGTTGATGAATTTCTCGTTCCGGTTCTTCCAGAGTTAATTCTATGGTGATGTTATCGTTTGCGGTAGTCGTTACGCAATTTTTCATTTGACGTTTCAAAAAAAAAACAACATATAACGTGGGGAATAGGCATTTGAGGTGGGGAGATTTATTCCATATTTCGGAAGGCATAATAAAAAATTGTGAATGTAGGGGAATAATTCTTAAATAATGTCAAACTCCTGTACTAAAAAATTTTTATTACAGGTTTCGGAAGTCATACTGTGTACTGGATTTTGAATAGAAATTCGAGCAGGTATTTTTTTGTTAATTGAATGGAACATTAGTAACTAATCCCAAAACCATGGTATCCAGTTTTAAAAGGAGGAGTATAGTGGAATATGATTGTTGAATAATATTTTATGTTTTGTACTATTCTCATATGTATTTGAAATACTCCAATAAGGCTTGTGAACTTACTAATCAACATAATAACCGATCTCACTATAGTGTAAAATCAGTACGCGCCTTCCGGCATGGGTGCTTCATAATGATATCGAAAGACCTGCACATCGCTATTTATATTTTAGCTACAACCAATGTACGTAATAGAAAACAAAATAATTAACAAATCTATTTTAAAACAGCCATAATTAATACTGGTTAAAATGAGTACTTAAAATTAAGTATCTCGGTTGATTAAAATCGTTTAACATAATTAAAATTGTTGAAAATGGACGAGTGGTTCATTAATATCGAAATGTCAATTTTAATTATTTTTTTACACTATTCATTCAAAATCAACACTTTTTGAGTAATTTCCTCTATATGGTAAGAATCGTTAACACAATTCATAACAATTGACTCAATATTTCTAAGCCCGTCCTCACAAAAACTTGGCACATGTCACAATTTAAGATATTTTTTTCCAGAACAAAATTGTACACTATTTTGTTTGTTCTTTTTTCACTACACATTTTCTATGTAATCACAGCCTGCTTGAGAAAACATCATTTATTTGTATCACTAATTTTTATTTCGATCGCAGCCAGCTTTTCTATATATTCAAATAGAGTATCACATAATTTATTTTCAACAGTTCGCGAAATGAAAAATTTATTCTAACAAGCTGAGATCGCAATAGAAAAAGCGTAATTGAATAAACAAAATAATATGCAATTATGATTTTGAAAAAGATTACTCCTTAGATTAGATCCTATCTAAATATGAATAGGACAAGTTGATATTTCTTATATAAAAAGTAAATTCATTTTACGTCCACCATTTAAACAATTAAAGAACCCATAATAGATAGAGTTAATATGAAAATCTCATAAACATGCATCTTTAATTAGATGAGCAGATATTTGGGTTCCAAGGAATTTGTAGTTATAGGCGATTGCTTGAATTTTGAAGTACCCTTTCAATGGGTGTGATAGAGTTTTTATTTTTTATTAAAACAATATTAAATTTAACATTATAAAATTACAATTTTTTAAAATCAATTCGTTTGTACTAATGGATTTTATGTCCTTAAGGAAAAGCAATATCACAAATAAATATAATATTTTCAAATAAATATAATTTTTTTTTTGACATACACTAATTCAAATAATGAATATTTTCAAAAATATATCCTTATATTAGTTTTTCTATTAAAAATCAGAAAAATATTGTTTATATTTGGTAATACATTTCAATTGTGAACAAGTGTTTTTCTAACGGTGTAGAGAATGACTTGACTTCTTCTGGTTGTCTTAGACAGTATGAAGACCAAGCCCAGGATCGAAACCGTTGGAGCCAGATTGTTGACGCAGTAAGGGACCAGTAATGGCCTTTAAACACATATCTTGCAAAGTCATTACAAAATGATGTAGATACAGACATTTCTTAACCGTCTGTTTACTGCCGCCTGAAAGAAGCCCGAGTTAAAGCTTATGAATGTACTAAAAAACAGTACATCAAAACACGAAAAAAAAACCATACAATTTGGCCAACAATTCGATATTCCTTAACATTCTGGTGCAATGTGCTATTTACTGATAAGTCTACAGTTTTATTTTTAAATGTCAGTTGAGGAAAAATTATTTTCTTCTAAAGCAAAGGACGTAAATAAGAATCGTCGTATTTTTGCCTCGAAAAGTTAAAGTGGCAGAAATAATAAAGTGGCAAAAATAAATAAACAATTCAATGAAATGTATAACACTCTACATGGAGAGAGCTGCAAGATAAAGTTCTGGGCTTCGAAAAAAAACTTCTTTACCTCAAAGTTAACGGTACATCTTCGCAAGTATGCCAGCCGGGACCCTCGATGAAATTTAAGCGGTTTTCAAATTTCAATTTGAGGCAACGGTCAATCAAAATGGTTGGAATGACGTAAATCGTGGAACAGCATTAATAGTGGTTCTAAAAGGAGAAGCGACTGAAACACTGCAGACTATTCCGCAGCACGACTGTAATATATACCACGAAATAATGAAGGCGCTCGATCGAAAATATGAAAGTGACCATACACTATGATATGTATCGTATGGAGCTAAAGAGTCGATTTCAAAAGATCGAAGAGACTATTCAAGAATATTCTGCAGCAGTCGAGCGGCTAGTGCATATGGCACATGTGAATACGTCTCCCGATTACATGAAGAGAATTAAGATGGACGCATTCATCGATGGAATACGGGATCCGGAAACACGTAAAGCAGTGATGTTGTCACCTAAAGCGACTTTCGCTGAGACCGTTGCGTGTACTTTGATAAATGAGACTGCGCAGGCTATTAAAAACCCGTCACTTGGAGTGCGACGGGCGGAGATGGATGTGAGAACGAACATTGAGCGGTCGGCACATTTTACGAGATTGTCGTGAATTTAGATGGAGACGTACAAGGTCACGATCTCCTATTCAACGAACATCAAGTTTTGGCCAAGGAGGAGCGACAGAACACCAATGTATTAGGAAAGTGATTTTATATGATGTTAAACAGAAATGGGACAGCAAATTTTTACTATCACAATGAATCGGATTGTATGTAGGCGATTTGAGAATTATAAAATATTTTTGAAAAATTTGTAAATTTTAAAAGAGTTGACATTTCAAACTATACAAAAAAATTGTGAATTCGTTGCGAATTTCATGATAACCCTGAATTTTGTGTCATGAAAAAAATAATTTTAATTTTAAATAATTTTTGCACATCAATAATTCTCGAGGATAAGAGAAATTGTAAGCAAATTATGTTATAGTGTACCTGGTTATTCTTAATATTTTAAATAAACAAGGTATCCCAGCTAAAATGTAAGGATACATTTTAGAATACAATCAGTCAGTAGCAGCTTCTTTTAACACTGATAAAATGTAGAATTATAGAGAGAGGCTAGAGAGAGAGAATAGTTATGTTTCCAGTAATGCATTTTCATTATTTAAAAATAATCGTATTGTCGTAAGGAAAGAATCATCATATGTGTGTATCTGGAGATCGAAAATGCATGTCAATATAGAAATTTACCACACATAATTCTAGAATCAAATAATAAACGACTGAAACATCATTGACATGTATACAAAACTCATCCGTTCTTCCATTTATTTTGCTCTTTTACTCGATATTATTTAAATTTTATTTTATTTTTATATTCTATATTTGTATTTTTAGGTGAGGGGAACTGGGGACATCGAGACTTGAGTCGCCAAATATATTTTTATGTTATTACTATTTTTTGTATTTATTTGTTGTTGGTTCATATTAAAAATAACTTTGTGTATAATCATCATATGCGAGAAGACAAGCAGAACAAATAAAAAACTATAAAAGTCTAATATCATTCCTCATTATAATCATAATATTGGACAATATTCAATTTTAGACGATTTAGATATACGATTTATTTTTAGCCTCAACATCTCAATAGAGTCAGTACAATACGTCTATATGTTATTCTATTTAAACATATATACATACGTACATACAATAACAATTTATCCTCCTCTGATCTAATCAGTTGTATTTATATGCATTTAGCCATTTTTCATAATATGTATCCTATATTATGTATATCCTTTGCTGTTATCTTCGTTGTCTTTGGTATTTTAGAAGTATTAAATTTTTTTTTAAATTTTATTGTGGGTGGTAATAAATATACATACATGTTACCAATTTGTATTAAATCGAATAATAATGGATTATGTACGGATCTATTTTAAATGCAATGACCTATGGTAACCTTGAACTAATATGGCGGTTTTGTTATTTAGCAAGTATTTATGCATGTATGTATATACACTGAAAATATCTTGAAACCAAATAATTTTCTTGAATAAAATATATTTACGCAGGAAGGCAATCAACCCTATAAAATCGAATTAACAATGTAAATTAATTTTTTACAGTATACTAAGTTTATAGTATATATTTAAAATATAGCTTCTAAAAATAGTTTTTTCTTTGATAATTATGCTGGTTTTTGTGTAAAATATGTAATTCATTTAATCCGATGGCTTTATGTTCAGTTTTGAACGAGTAATAATGTTTGTAAAATTATCTGAGCGTTATAGGTAGAACATTATTTCCTAAATATTTTAAATTTTTAATAAAAAGAAGACTGCCATTTATAATGTAAAGCAGCCCATACATTATACAACTTGTTGTACAACTTGTGTTTATATAAGTTTCACCGTGTATGGTGTGATTTTTCAACCAATTTGACGGTTGTCTAATCGGTTGTAGTAAAATCAAAACGTTTTGATTTTAAGTAGGCGGGGCTAATGGTTGTTCAACAAGTTGAACTGTACATGGAAGAGTTTATAAACTAACAATAGAAATTGACACCTATTTACCGACAAAATATGGTAACCAAGCTATTATTTAAGAAATTTGCCATTTTTTCTCATAATTTCGGGTCTTTTTCTGCAAAATAGGCTAAATTAAGGAATAACTTGATAAAATCGAGGTAATAATAAGGTAAAGTGCCATTTCTCTACATAATTTAGCCATTTTACCGACAAAATATGGTAACAAATGTCAAATATAAACAAATTTACATTGGACCCATGTGCTTGTATATTTTAATCAAATTTTAAAGTAAAAAACTTAAACAAAATATGACGATACCTAAAAATAAAAGCGTGGAAGGAATTATTGGTAGAAAACCAAAAAATTGATCAAGAAGCAACAGTGGAACAATTAAAGCGTAAAATAACTAATATTAGAACTTGTTACCGTAGAGAAAGGAAAAAAATAAATGGAAGTGAAAGTTTGACGATATATACACACCATCATTATGGTATTTTGATAAATTAGATTTCCTAAAATATACCAGTAGCGGGAACATCATCAATGGATTCTGATACGGAAAATTCTATTTTGGTAATTCAAGAATTACAAAAGTAATTATTTAAATATTAATGTATCATCTTTATATATTTATTTAGTCTGAATCTGTCGCAGAACCAGCACCAATACATCATAAAAGACGCCACAATACTCTAGGTCAGTTTTTACGCAGGGCTTGCCAAAACATCTAGTGGCAATTTAGAAAGAGATGAGGCGACCATATTTTCTCAAGAATGGGCTTGTAGTTTTAGAAAATTAAATGCTGAACAGCAAATTTTCGCAGTATTATTACTAGGTCAATTAAAAAAACTTTCTTTGTCCACACTAGAAACCGTATGTATGTCTTCACCAGCCATGTCGGAAATTCCATACAGGAATAGATCATGAACTCTGCTGCGGTATTCCGACCGTACTCATATTCCAAGACAACCACAATTTTTTTATCTGATGATTCGAATACAGTTACAACATTACCAACCCAAATTAGTTGTTCATAAACTACGTCGAAAACTGCATGTATTCAAACATTTTCTCGACAATCAACTCCACTGAATTTCGAGCACCAAATTCGTACTGCAAAAGAACCTCGTTCGTTTGTTTTAACTAAGGATTCTGTGATTCGGTCATCGGAAGAAACGGAACATATCAAATCATACATGATATTTTGAGTGATGGCCAATTTTCTTAGAAATTTTTTAAAATAATGAACTATTTGAAAATATTTTATTTATTTAACTAACACCAGCTTTTAGTAGTGGCCACCACACGTTTGAGGGAGTGAGGAGGTTCAAATATTTGGGTTCTCTTATCACTCACGATAACAGTGTGGGTGACGATATTAAAGTGCGGCTGGCAGCTGGCAGTCGTTCTTTGTATCCTCTAAGGCCACTGCTAAAATCTAAATACTTATCAAGTGCCGTGAAGCCGAAGCTTTACAAAGCGTTGATTAGGCCCGTCATGAAATAAAAAACTAATACTCGTATATCAATTGAGTAATTTAAAAACTTTCATAAATTTATTTCTTATACTTGAATTTCTTGACATATTGGAATTAAGGCCTAAAAGTGCTTTTTCATGGGAAGTTGAAGTTGATGCTGTATTATTGTCAATGTAAAATGTCCCCTGTTTCTTTTTTAAATAACTATGAAGATAACAACACGACAATACGACAGTTGTAACTTTTTCCGGACTTTGTTGCATGAAGTAGCCAAAATTGCTATGATAAAATGCCAAATGCGTTGATTCTGGCTGGGCTTAATTTCTTGTTGAAATGTAACTCGTCGATTGTGAGGTTATCATGCATACGGCTTCATTAAGTCTTACCTTAGTGAGAATGCATCGTCGCCAACAAAAACAAATGGTAGAATTTGGGCATCAAGAAACGGAGCTGAGGGATATGGCAAATCAATTTCTCCATTATTTAGTTTTTTGAAAAATTTTGTGTTTGACAAAACTCCTCCGTCGGAAATTCTTCCATTTGTTCCAACGTCGACCATTAGGAACTCAGACTCGGCGTTAACTACTGCCATCAGGTCTACACTAAATATCTTTTTATAATTGAAATAATAAGATCCTGATTTGGACGGCTTCTTAATGTGGATATGTTTGCCATCTATGGCTCCTTGGCAGTTCGGGAATCCAGTTTTTTCAAAAAAAAATTTTGCCTCAACTTTCCAATTTTCTGCAAATTTTGGTAACTAATATAAATGCAAAATTATTGATAATGATAACTAATTATTTATTTTGTTTCAATACTAACCATTAAATTTTGGTTTAGTACTAAATTAATTGCCTGACATGTTTCAATAACAATTCTTCCAATGGCTTATGGTGAAACCCTATATGTAAACTTCAAATCCTCGAATGAATTGCCAGTTGCTAAGAATCTCAACGTAATAGAAAGTCGGGTTCTATCGAAATTGCATCTCGCATGAATGTGTCCTGTTTTTTTATATAAGGTGGAAGCTTTTCCAAAAGATCATTGAAGCAATCTTCATTCATTCGCATATAGTTTTTATAGTCAAACGGGTCTGATTCCCTTATATTTTTTAATAATTTCTCGTTTGAATATTGTTCTTTATCCGCTAACCACTCTTTCTGCCATTTTCATTTTTCCCGATTTTTGTGTTTTTCGTTAGACGATTCGGTAATCACCATATTTTTAATTTAAACAGTCAATTAAAAAAATTTAATGGTAGTTCTAGCTACTATCAAAGCAGAAAAAAATTTATTAACTGTCAAAATATTCAACTAAATAGTAAGTGTATAAACCAAGTTGTATGACACGTTGAATAATGTATGTTATACATTCAACTAAGTTTATCGTACCAAGTTGTATAATGCATGGACTGCCTAAGAATCGAGGCTAACAACTATGGTTGAGTTGGACGTGTCATAGTTATTGAGCACGATTATCTCTGTAATATATATATAGAAAATCCTAAATGTTAGGCCAAATCGTCAACGATGATATATTAAAAAGTACTATATGTATTTATAGATTGAATAGCCAAGCAATGACATTTATGTCACTTTAACCAACCTTCCAAACATGTTAGTTATATGGAGTAGGACTGAACATATAAAGTTTGTATAAAGTTAAAATATCACAGGAAAAATTTATGTTAATCTACATAGATTATGAAAATATACTTTCCAATTAAATCCATATTCTATTCAAATTAATAATATTCTAGTAAAATTTTAGAAATTTTAAACGATTGATTTAGAATAGTATAATAGCAGTAATGAGCAATCCCAGTTTCGCGGGACCAATATTATGATTTTATTTGACCTATATCAACAAAATTTGAACAATATAAATTGTTATTCAATTATTCCCAAAATTTATTTAAACATTACGCAAATTGGTGCTGAAATTTATCACAACATTATTAAAAAATCTACTAAAATATCTAACTCAAATATAAAATACATTTTCAATGATAATTAAAACTGCTGTACAAATTTTTCATGTTGAAAAATTGGAAAACTTCATAATCCTGATTCCTGAACACATCTTTAAAAAATATATTGATGAAGTTGTAGCAGAGAACCAGTGCTGAATAACCAATTTCAAACGTATCAGTACTTTCGTAAGAGTACCTTTCTAAACAGTAAACGTTTTTTACGTTTTTTTTTTGTCACAGAAAAGCTACATATATTTTTGTTTCAAAAATTTAAAAATGGAAAACTGTTATTTGGTCAATGACATATTTCTAACTAAATATAAAAAAATCAAAATGTATAACATCGATAAATTTAAATTGAGTAGTACTAAATGAAAAAAGTCAGACTTTCAAGCACACTATACCTGCATAATGTACACATATCACCTTCCCCTAATTACTTGTACTTTTTAAGGACATACAAAAGAAACATCTGACACATGGCAAATTAATTCAAAACATCAGTCTTTAGTATATTCAGTAGAATTAAAATAAAAAAAAATAGATTTAAAATTAACGAAGAAACCAAGGTGATATCACACTTCTCAAGGAAATAACACAAAACCCACCATCTGGAGGCTTATATCTATTATTGAAATGCCATAAATGGCAAATATGTATTGTGATATATTCCCGATATATCGATGAATAATTCTTCCATCTATTAAATGCCGAGGTAATGTTTAGTACTTCAGTCGCTAAAAATCGTCAAAATCGAATTAGTGACCATGTCCACAAACCCATTTTATTGAACTGATTCATTAACAATTCAACCACTAATTCCTTGAAACTGAATAAAACTAGAAAAATTGTTCAATTAAAGTTTCCTCTTAATTAGATGCATTTTCATTTTCCACCGAGTGTAATGACGTATTACATTTTTAGTCGGTGAAACAACAATAAGTTTAATAATGTAAGCGGCTTGTGTATATAATTCTTATAGAAATGACGCTATTTCTAACAAACTCTAATTGCATTGAATTAAAGTTTCACACCCAAACAAGTCGCAAAATATCTAAAACACATAGTATCAAAATGTCGCCAGAATTTGTTTCCTTTATTTTCACAAACATATATTTAACAAAAAAAAAATACTCCATCTTTAATTTCGCATTTTCGTTTCCAAAAAAATAACAAAAACAAACCAGAACTTTATTCAACATTTTATTTTTTAAAACGGAAATCGTGACGTCATCTACACATATACTTAAATAAATCGGAAAATACGCACCATGAAAAAAATTTCTGTTTTTCACAAAACAAAAAAGCTTTTTTTGAGCTTTTGCGAAGTGAATGAATAGAAGTAAAATAAAAATCTTCTTTTCACCCCTACAACTGTGTTTTTCATTTTAGTCTTTTTGACCTCTCATTCCCACGTCATATTTACATTTTTCTTTTGCAGTACTTAGTAATATATATACATATATACAATACATTCATATGTATTGGATATATGTTGTATGTATATATGTATGGCTTTTTACTGTATACACGACATACTAGGAACGGAAAATTATATTTTTCTATATCCCGTATGGATATGTGTATACGGAATCGTTTGAATGTATATTATGAATAATACGAAAAAAATAGATTTTCATCCCACTATTTTCATTTTTCTCTGGACGTAAATATACGTACAAAAAGTAGACGTTTTGATTCCATTTTTGTTATCAGAAAATGTAAAATTAAGTCGTCATCAAGGATACACAAAATAAAAAATACACTTTAAATTGCGTCACATACGTTTTGTAACCCAACAAATTAAAACTGTTCGAATAATATTAATAATCCAATAATATTCCCACCAAGCTTCCACGGGTCTATACTTCTGACTTTAAGTTGGAAGCTTTGTAAGGCGCTCACTATTTTATTAATAACTTCACTTGTTTCTACCGAAAAATATTAATTTGAATAGTTTAGATTCCATTAAATGATTTCATTGGAACAATTCTATATGGTTTGATAATTATGATCCCATTTCACTACAGCAATTAATGTATTTTGTGCTGTGTCAAACACTTGTTGAGCATTTAATTTTTTTTTTTTACCATTATTCCCAAAAAAAAAAAAATTAATTTTTCGGCCGGCTAAGTCATACAACTAAAAATACCTTAAAAATATTTGTTAGTTATAATAACAATTTTCCGGTGCGGTACATGTGTTTTGCCTACAATAATACTTTTAAAAGCTACCCAGTAAGTAAAGATTTGAAAACGCTAAATGTCTATGAGTCGTACGAACACTGGTACAAACCATATAGAGCACGTACAACTGCAGGTCCTATTTCGATAACCAGCAGCGCATTGCATTAATCAATGTCAGAATGTAGTACTAATTTTATGATATTGATTGTAAATTTTAAAATACATGCACAATTGAGGTGGAAGTGAATTTTCTTTCAGTAAGAACAATATTAGGGAATATTAATTTCTGATTCGTCCCATTTGCTCGGTCAGAAATGAGAACAATTGAATGCTTTAATGGTAGAAAATAAGGTAACCTACCTATAAAAACCGATGCAAAGCTACATCCAAACAACTGAAACTTATTAATAACAGAGAAAATTGTTGCTGGATTTTAAAATTTAGAAAAACTAGCTTACGTCCTGCCACCCGAGAAGCCATGGTAGTGTGAATAGGATGTACTAACCATAAAATTAGTCCTCAAGGTTCTTGCAATTGATGCACGCTATAAAATGTTCATGTACCACTAAATCGTCAACTAAACCAAGAGTTACAGTGAACGTTGATATTACGGCCCAAAATGCGAAGTAGATGAGAAAATTACATACCGCGCACTGTTTAATGTCGAGATCAGAGATTTCATTAAGATCCCCGACATTGTACATGAAGTAAGATCTCAGCGAGTATGCTGGCTCGGTCACTGTGTGTGTATTCGGAACGAATTATGTAGCGATGTATGAAAGAAGAGCCACCATATGGTATGAAGCCCAAGCTTAGGATCGAAATCGATGGAGCCAGATTGTTGACTCTATGAAAGTCCAGTTACGACCTTTTTAAACTGTAACAATAACAGTGAACGACAGTTCTTTTTTAATAGTTTTTTTGTCGTTATTTTCACTTTGTCTAGCAAAATTTTAAATATTCTGAACATTTCTAAATCTAATGATATTAAAAACGAGGTAATGAATTATAAAAAGCTGAATTAAAAGTTTTTTTATATTAAATTTGTTTTTGTAAAACACCTTTTTAAATTCAGAAAATAATGAATTAAAGAGTCCCAGTTTTTCATATAAAATTACTATTTTTAATTCTACCTTTATTAAATCAGCTTTCCTTAATTCATGTAGCCATCAAAAACGCGGTAATAATTTTTATTTTTAAAAGGCGAATCTCTTACAACTATTACTTTCCAATATACAAAAATTGTGTAATGGAGCTAATGTCAACTTGAGTTGAATGTTAACTATTTTTTTGAGGAGGTAGATATAGTCAATGCTTTTATTCAAAATGAAGCAAGTAATTTTAATTATAAATTTCTATAAAACCAGCTTTATTTATTAAAAACCTAACAGAGATGGCACAAACAAGCCTACCTCAATTACAAATCTTTGTTAAATTCTTGTTGAGAAATGAAGGGAATTGATATAATATAAAATATATGTACATTTTATTATAAATCAAGAAAATCAGACGATTTCAGTATTATATAGAATCTTATGCTGTATACAATATCAGAATATTTTCAGCAGAAAAAATGTATTTTTGCTACTCACCACCAGGAGCAGCACTATACATAAAGTGAATTTTTCCCGCTGTAATTTTATTAACTGGCAGAAAAATTATGAATTTGTGCATTTTTTTATAAGACTTTTTGTAACAACCAATTACACGTTAGCAGAGAATTTGTAAACTTTTAATAAATTATTCGTACCAAACAAAATATTTTATATTTTGAACTACATGCCAATTATTATATAATAATTTCTCATAAAAAACCAATATGTAACCAATATGCCGTGCTGTTTTTCTGGTAGCTGAGATCAAAACACACCTACAGGAGCAGTTTAAGAAAAATCGATCGAGTCAGAATTTCAGCTCCAGAATTTTTTGAAATTTCGGCCATATGATATTTTCCAGTTTTTTGACCATAATGTTGGAAATACCTTCCTGTAACCAGTATGCCATATGTGTAACTGGGGCAAGGAAAGAATGAACTCCATAGCAAGTGGAGTCGGGGACATAACTCCAGTAACAGCCTTACAAGCCGTGCTTTGAAGACTATTAAGGTTAGCAGTAGAAGCCTTTAGATTAACAACTGGCCACCACCAACAAAAGCGTAGGATAATATCACTAATTCTATTAGTTTAATTCAATTCATATATATATATTATAAATTTATAAATATTAAATAAAAATTTATAGGGTACTTGAAATTAAATTGTTTGTATAGAATCAGTGTATCACTCACGTAGGTCTATTGACACAATGGTACACTTATCTTACCACTGTTATATTATTTTGTAAATTTTATTAATATTTTTTATAAGCTGGTAATGAAAAAAAAAACACGGACCAAGGAGCCTAATATATGTGCGAGACATTGGGATTTTAAGCCTAGAGACACGATTAGCGTAACTAATATATGGGACTACATGTGATTATATATAAATACTTTTCATCCATGGGCGTTTTAATCAACTCATATTGCTTATGTACTATGAGTTAAAGCGTACTGTAAGCATAAATACTGTGACCTGAAAGATGGTGAACTATACCTGATCCGGTTGAAGTCAGGGGAAACCCTGATGGAGGATCGTAGGAGTTCTGCCGTGCAAATCGATTGTTAGAATTGGGTATAGGGGCGAGAGACCAATCGAACCATCTCGAAGCTGGTTCCCTCCGAAGTTACCCTCAGGAAACTATTTAGTAAAAAGTCTAACCTGGTAAAGCAAATGATTAGGGGAACTAAGGCCGAAACGAACTAAACCTATTCTCTAATATTAAATGGGTAAGATTCTCGACATGATTGATTAAAGTCATCAAAGGTTATTTAATGATTTATTGTGCCTAGTGGAACACTTTTGGCTAGCAGAACGGGTGCTGTGCGATAACTCAAACGTTACGTAACGGCGACAAAATTAATAACTCATTCATATACCATGAAAGGTAAAGATACCTTGAAAGATTTTTCTTAAACTGCTCCTGTATATGTGTTATGATCTCAGCTACCAGAAAAACAGCATGGTATACTGGTTACAGGGGAGTATTTACATACATTATGATCAAAAAACTGAATTCCATATGGCCGAGTTTTCAAAAAATTCTGGAGCTCTTCTGACTCGATCGATTTTTCTTAAACTGCTCCTGTAGGTGTATTATGATCTCAGCTACCAGAAAAACAGCACGGAATATTGGTTACATATTGGTTTTTTATGAGAAATTATTATATAATAATTAGCATGTAGTTCAAAATATAAAATATTTTGTTTAATACGAATAATTTATTAAAAGTTTACATTTAACGTGTAATTGGTTGTTACAAAAACTCTTATAAAAAAATGCACAAATTTATAATTTTTCTGCTAGTTAATAAAATTACAGCAGAAAAAATTCTCTTTATCTATAGTGCTCCTGGTGGTGAGTAGAAAAAATACATTTTTTCTGCTGAAAATTTTCTGCTATCTTATACAGTATTAGAATCGTCCGCTAGGATCTTTACAAATAAAACATCGTTTCATCTCAATTTACTCCACTTTCAAGCTCAACTGCAAGTGACAAAATTCCCTAACTCGATCTGAATCAAATTGCGACGAAGAATAATAGTCTGCCTATATAATTTATATATATATATATATTTATATATATATATAATTACATATGCATATAGTCAAGTCTAAAGTCTACAGAAATAAGCCAGCAACTATTCCAGTTTTGGAAGACAACGTTTCCGAAGAAATTCGGGCTATTCCGGCCGAAATGCTCGAAAAAGTTGCCCAAAATTGTACTTTCCGAATGGACCACCTAAGACGCAGCCGTGGTCAACATTTAAATGAAATTATCTTCAAAAAGTAAATGTCATGGACCAATCTAACGTTTCAAATAAAGAACCGATGAGATTTTGCAAATTTTATGCGTTTTTTTTTTAAAAAAAGTTCTCAAGCTCTTAAAAAATCACCCTTTATATATATATATATATATATATATATATATATATATATATATATATATATATATATATATATATAAATATATATATATATATATATATACATATATATATATATATATATATATATATATATATATATATATATATATATATATATATATATATATAAATATATACATATATATATATATATATATATACTACTTTACAAGGTATATATGTACCTATAGTGTAAACAACATCCGGTTTTATCTAAAATATGGTGGCGGTCTGTTGTAATAAATTAGTACAGGTGATTTTCATCGACATTTTGATATTTTCCTTTGAATTTTAGTAGGTTTCTATAAAAATAAGATGATTTTTACACATAATTAAATTACACCACTTGACCCGGTGTATGTATACCGTATATTGTAAACAATACCCAGTTCTATCCAAAATATGGTGGCAGTCTGGTGTAATAAATTAGTACAGGTGATAAAATCGACTTTTTTGGTATTTTTCGTTGACTTGAAATAGACTTTACCCAAAATAATTAAAAATCAATACTTTACAAGGTATATATGTACCGTATAGTGTAAATAACATCCAGTTCTATCCAACATATGGTGGCGGTCTGGTGTAATAAATTATAACAGGTTATTTTTATCGACATTTTGGTATTTTTCTTTGAATTTCAGTAAGTTTTTATTAAAATAAGATGATTTTTACACAAAAGAATTACATTTTATTTTTCGACGACTTACCAGTGAACTGTAATTAATTTGTAATAAATTCTGGCCCAAGTCCCATCTTGATATCTCAATTACATCAAAAGATACAAAGTGGCGGTGTGGTTTCAATTTGAAGTTACACCGCCCACGGTTTTCTCGCGAACGGCAAGTGTAATTAAATCGGGACTTGTAATAAGGTTAAGGTGTAATAAATTGTAATAAATTATGGGCTAGGTTTCGTTGTGGCGGGCTGATTTGGCTGGTGCAGCTTCAAGGCACTTCGATAGAACTCTATTTTACAAAAGATATTTCATTTTGCTTTCTTCCAGTCTCCCGATAGAACTTTTTCATATTTGTTGTGCCGATACACCTGTTTTATTGAAATAAAATAATAAACAATATTAATGTCTCAAGTGTTCGCGCTATTTTCAACGATATTTGTATTCACTTTCGAGCGATGATAATGGAAACGTAGCACAGTTGTGTAATTAATTTTATTTTATTTTTAATTGTGTACGTGCATTTTAAAACAGTTAAAAGGTGAAATATTACTTAGGTTATTGCGTGACGTTTCGTAATTTTAAAAAATTAATTTTGTTTTAGTGAAAATGTCTTTATCTTCAAGCCATGAGGAAACCCAAATAGTGAAGATTGAAATACCTCACAATTTAGGCACACAAAACAGTCAAATTCCAGTCTCAACTAGTGATATAGTTTACGAGCCAGTATCAGCAACAGATACTTCGGACGTTGAGCAAAAACCTTCGAGCTCAGGTTGTATTTTATTATAGACTAATACACGTAAACGAACGAGAAAATCAGATGGTTGGCAAATTACCCAACGACGAAAAAAGTTTCAAGCGGGTATGGAGTTCACCAACCATAGAGGTAAAGTGCGCCCAAAAAAGGAAGTAAACAATTTGAAAGATTGCTTGAAAGTGTGTAAATTTCAGTGTACAAAGTATATAAGTGCCGCCGAACGATCGAACATTTTCGAAAATTATTATTCATTGAATCAGATGGGAAAATATAATTTTATTTCATCAACCACTCAACGAATCGAGACGAAAAAAAATCAGTTAAAGATCATGTTTAACGTAGATTTTTCTCATTTCACTATTATTTTTATTTAAATGGCAATCGTATACCTGTTATATATATAATATTTATATATATATATATATATATATATATATATATATATATATATATATATATATATATATATATATATATATATATATATATATATTGTTACGTTTTTGCCTTGTCAAATTCAAGGTTCGATCACTGGATTGTGAATAAAACAAACGATGTAAATTCTAGAACACACTAAATTTATTTATTTCCAATTAAACACTAATTTAATTATTTCACTTATTTAACTTAATTATTTAACTTCACAATAATTATTTTCTACACTTTAACAACACTATATTACACTTTAATAACACTTTATTTTACTTTATAAACACTTTAATTACTATTAGCACTCTCACGGTTAAAACAAAACTGATTTTCTCCCAAATGTTTGTTGCGTATTTATACCAAATATTCTAACCATTCTAGAAATGTCCAGAATATTCGCTTAGTCTAGATAAGTCTAGACACTTCTATACTGTTCTACTTTATAACAATTTTACATTAACGATAGTGTCGCTATTCAAACATAGATGTCGACACGATCGTAACATTACCCCCTACCTAATCCTGATTCGTCCCGAACAGGATCCAACTCACTACCCCTGTAGATCGCTAATCGCTCTATATGCACCACCTTCAACTTTCCTCGCTGCCCTTTCTTGATCCGGTAGACCACATCATTTATTTTGGTGATGATGGTGTACGGCCCTTCCCATGAAGGTTGCAGCTTTGGTGATAAACCCTTCTTCCGTTGTGGGTTGTAAAGCCATACTAACTCTCCTTCTTCGAAACCTTTATTATTTGCTCGTATGTCATATCGAGCCTTCATCCGATCACTTGATACTCGTATCCTCTCTCGTACAAACTGGTGTATCTCGTCGAGTTCTCCTCTCCTCTGGTCAACATAATTCTGTCTACCTAAAGCTGATGATGGAACGGCTCCAAACTTTAGATCTCCGGGTAATCGCAGATTATTTCCAAAAAGGATTCTCGCTGGTGTCATTCCCGTTGAGTCATGTACTGCTGATCGATACGCCATCAGGAACATCGGAATATGTCGATCCCAGTTGCGTTGATCATTATCTACGACCTTTGCTAAATATTTCTCCAACGTTCCGTTGAATCTTTCCACCATACCATCCGACTGTGGATGCAGAGGCGTTGTTCTTGTTTTATTTATACCGAGCAACTGACAGACTTCCTGAAATACAACTGACTCGAAATTTCTTCCTTGGTCTGTGTGAGTCTCCATTGGTACTCCAAAACGACTTATCCAATTATTAACCACGGCGTCAGCTATCGTGGTTGCCTCCTGATTGGGTATGGGATACACCTCTGGCCATTTGCTAAAATAGTCCATTATTACTAGCACATATTTGTTACCAACATCCGTAGTCCGGAATGGTCCTGCCACATCCATTGCGATCCTTTCAAACGGCGCTCCAACGTTATATTGCTGCATTGCTCCCCGACTTTTCCGTGCAGGACCTTTTACCGCCGCACATTGATCACATCTTTGGCACCACTCCACTACAGATTGTCTACATCCTGACCAGTAAAAACGTTGACGTATTTTGGCAAGTGTTTTATTAATTCCCAGATGACCCCCACTTGCCCCTCCGTGATACTCCTTCAATATCTCGGCAATTCTAGATTTAGGCACCACTTTTACCAATTGCTTGACATTACCGTCCGAGCTTTCCCATATTCGTTTTAAGCATCCGTTCTCGATTTGGAGGCTATCCCATTGTGCCCAGTAAGCCTTTACCGTGGGACTCTTATCCGCAATTTCACACCAAGTTGGACGATTTCCTGTCTCCTTAAGTTGCATGATTATTGCCAAATCTGGATCTGCTAACTGCTCGTCCCTAACCGTTTCATCCGTCCATTCCTTATCGGGTAGTATTTGCATAAGCCTGATGTCGATAACGTCCTCCTTTGCTTCTATACGCCCGCAGTGCTTACATTCCACTTGACATGGTCGTCTTGACAATGCATCAGCATTTCCATGTGCACTCCCTTTCCGATGCTCGATCTGGTAATGATAGCTCTGTAGTCGCTCAATCCAACGCGCTACCTGTCCTTCTGGGTTCTTGAACTGCAGTAGCCAACGTAATGCTCCATGGTCCGTTCGTATATGAAATTCTTGGCCATAGAGGTACTTATGAAAATGTTTCACACATTCCACTATAGCCAACAATTCCTTACGAGTTACACAATAGTTACGTTCTGGTTTAGATAACACCTTCGAGTAATAAGCTATTACTCTTTCTTGCCCTTCAATTTCTTGCGACAACACCCCTCCGATGCCATCATTACTTGCATCGGTATCAAGAATAAACTTAACACCAGGTATAGGGTATGCCAACAACGGTGGCGTACATAATCGCCTTCTCAATTCATTGAATGACTCCTCTTGCTCGTCATTCCATTCAAATGCCCTGTTCTTCCGGGTCAAATCATGTAAGCTCTTTGCTACATTGGCAAATCCTGGCACAAATCGCCTATAATAAGTGCACAATCCGAGGAAGCTCCGTAATTCCCGTAAATTTTTAGGTCTTGGCCAGTCCTTTACCGCTGATATCTTATCTTCATCGGTGTGGATTCCATTGGTCGTTACCTTGTGCCCCAAAAATTTTACCTCCGTTCTGAATAATGAACACTTCTTCGGATTCAACTTTAAACCGGCTGATTGTAATCGCTTCCATACCTCTGACAAATTTGTTAAGTGTTCTTCGAAATCCTTTCCCATAACTATGATGTCATTCAAATATACGAGGCAAGTCTTCCAGTGCAGTCCCTTTAACACGCGCTCCATAAGTCGTTCAAAAGTTGCCGCGCCATTACATAATCCAAATGGCATCACGTTAAACTGCCATAGCCCATTACCCACACTGAACGCCGTTTTTTCACGATCTTGCTCTTGGACTTCCACCTGCCAATACCCGCTTTGAAGGTCCAATGTTGAAAACATTCTAGCCCCTGATAATGTGTCTAACGTGTCATCGATCCTTGGTAATGGGTAGCTATCCTTTTTCGTTACTGAATTTAGCTTTCGGTAATCGACACAAAAGCGCATTTTCCCATCCTTCCTTTGGACTAATACTACTGGTGAACTCCATGGACTGTTTGATGATTCAATCACTCCAGCTGCCTGCATGTCCGTTACCATTCGATCCACCTCTTCTCGTTTTGCTAAAGGTAACCTTCTCGGTGCTTGGCGTATAGGTGTCTCCGTTCCGGTATCAATTCGATGTTTCACCATGTTGGCTCTTCCATTATTATCCGGTGTATTGCAAAATATCGACTTATACTGTTCGAACAGCTGTTGTGCTGAATTTTTCTGGTTCATGGTAAAATCCCCAGTCCATTTCTGCATGAGGTGTTCTACTATTTGCTTTTGTCCTTGAGTATTGGTGTTTCTAATCGGATTTTTCTGCTCACATTTCATTATCGTTGATACCTCTTCACATTTACCAATAACAGTTCCTTTCTTAATTGTTTTTGTCTTTTCCGAGAGATTTAGGGTCCTAATTGGTACCCTACATTCGTTATCTGATTTTACTAACGTCCTCCCTATCATAATTCCTTTGGTTTCGCTTTCTTCTTCACTGGCTTCTACAACCCACAACCTGGGTGGCCCAGAACCTCCCTCCAATCTCCCCCACACAATTGTTTCCGAATTCGGTGGCAGTTTTTCCCGCTGTTCTATTATTACCCGCCTAGTAGTTGTTTCCACATCATCCACTCGCAGTGGTAACTCGAAATTATCACAGTCCAATACTCCTCTTCCAACATCCACCACGAAGCCATTCGCCCTCATGAAGTCCATCCCCAAGATGACTTCATCCACTATCTTTGCGACCAGCACTTCGTGTTGGAATTGAGCATTGCCTATCTTAATTCTCACAAGCTTCCTGCCCTTTATGTCTGCGCTCTCTCCTGTGGCTGTACGTAATTTCAACTCATTCGCTGGTAGTACTCTTCCCTTTACTAGATCCTCACGGACAAACGTGCGCACCGCTCCGGTATCCAGGGTAATAACACAGCTCTTCCCGTCAATACTTCCTTTGATTGTTAAGCTGTCACCTACTCGTCCCAATCTCGAAATAGGGATGGAGGTTATGGGGCAATTGGTTGTGGGAGTCAGCTTCTGCCCCTTTAGGCTGACTCGTTGTAGTTTAACGACTCCTTTCGTTCTTGGCCCTCTTCCTTGACCAACGTTCGCTCTCTACTTAATACTCGTCGTTGCATAGGAGATCGCGATCTTGTACGTCTCCATTTTCCTTCTTTACAGTCTCTCGACATATGACCCATTTTGTCACATGTCCAACATTTTATTTTGCTACCACCCTCTCTGTATCTTGGAACCGACCGCTCGACGTTGGTGCTGCTATCCATTTCTACTCGTCGTACCTTAAGCGACGGTTTTATGATAGCCTGCGCAGTCTCATTTATTAAAGCACACGCGATGGTCTCGGCAAAAGTAGCCTTAGGTGATAACATCACTGCTTTACGTGTTTCCGGATCCTGTATTCCATCGATGAATGCGTCCATCTTAATCCTCTCCATGTAATCGGGAGATGTATTCACATGTGCCAAATGCACTAGCCGCTCGACTGCTGCGGAATATTCTTGAAGAGTCTCTCCGATCTTTTGACATCGGCTCTTCAGCTCCATACGATACATCTCTCGCTTATGGTCACTTCCATACTTTCGATCCAGCGCCTTCATTATTTCGTTGTAATTACTACGGTCATACTGCGGAATAGTCTGCAGTGTTTCAGCCGCTTCTCCTTTTAGAGCCACTATTAATGCTGTTGCCCGATTTGCGTCATTCCATCCATTTTGATTAACCGTTGTCTCAAATTGAAATTTGAAAACCGCAAACGATGTTGTGCCATCAAATATTGGTGGCTTAAATTTCATTGCTTGAATTGGCTGAGATACTGGCGACGTTGTTCCGTTAACTTTGAGGTAAAGAAGTTCTTTTTCGAAGCCTAGAACTTTCTCTTGTAACTCTTCCACTTGTTCACTCCCATTTATAACTTTCTGCTCCAACCCTTGGATGTCCTTTTGTAATTTTTGTTCAATTTGCTCTACTTCTTCATGTAAATTGATATACATTTCATTGAATTTCTCATCCATTTTGTTATTGATCTCGCCCACCGACTGCTTAATTTCTTTCATTTCCTGATTTGATTGATCAATTTTCTGATTTAATTGATTACTAGATTGTTCCATTCTCATCATAACTGCCATTAACTGCGCCATATCGAACTTTCCAGCAGGTACCGATGCGACCTCTACTACCGACTCTTTACTTTCTCCATTCTCTTCGTCCCCTTCTGCGTGGTCGGAAAATGTCGATTCGTCAAAATTATAACTAGCCGGATCATTACCCTCCAGCTCTAATGCTTGAAGTAATCGTTGCCTCAATACATTTTTCTGGCCGACCGTTGACAAACCACGTCGCTCCAACTCTTCCTTTAAATCGGAAATCTTCAATTCGTCTAGAATCATCTTTTAATTCACAATCCCACCGCTGTCACCAATTGTTACGTTTTTGCCTTGTCAAATTCAAGGTTCGATCACTGGATTGTGAATAAAACAAACGATGTAAATTCTAGAACACACTAAATTTATTTATTTCCAATTAAACACTAATTTAATTATTTCACTTATTTAACTTAATTATTTAACTTCACAATAATTATTTTCTACACTTTAACAACACTATATTACACTTTAATAACACTTTATTTTACTTTATAAACACTTTAATTACTATTAGCACTCTCACGGTTAAAACAAAACTGATTTTCTCCCAAATGTTTGTTGCGTATTTATACCAAATATTCTAACCATTCTAGAAATGTCCAGAATATTCGCTTAGTCTAGATAAGTCTAGACACTTCTATACTGTTCTACTTTATAACAATTTTACATTAACGATAGTGTTGCTATTCAAACATAGATGTCGACACGATCGTAACAATATATATATTGTTACGATCGTGGCGACATCTATGTTTGAATAGCGACACTATCGTTAATGTAAAATTGTTATAAATTAGAACAGTATAGAGGTGTCTAGACTTATCTAGACTAATCGAACCTATCCATTTTACCTTCTGGAAATTTCGATATGGCGCAGTTAATGGCAGTTATGATGAGGATGGAACAGTCCAATTTGAAAATGGAACAGTCAATAGAAAAGTCAGTTGAAAAATCCAGTAATGAATTAAATCAGAAATTTGATCGATCAAATCAAGAAATGAAAGAAATTAAGCAGTCGGTGGGCGAGATCAATAACAAAATGGTTGAGAAATTCAATGAAATGTATATCAATTTACAGGAAGAAGTAGAGCAAGTTGAACAAAAATTACAGAAGGACATCCAAGGATTAGAAGAGAAAGTTTTAGGCTTCGAGAGGAAACTTCTATGTATCGAGGTTAACGGAACAGCATCGCCAGTAGCTCAGCCAATTCAAGCAATGAAATTTAAGCCACCGATATTTGATGGCACAACATCATTTGCGGTTTTCAAATTTCAATTTGAGACAACGGTTAACCAAAATGGGTGGAATGACGCAAATCGGGGAACAGCATTAATAGTGGCTCTAAAAGGAGAAGCGGCTGAAACACTGCAGACTATTCCGCAGTATGACCGTAGTAATTATAACGAAATAATGAAGGCGCTGGATCGAAAGTATGGAAGTGACCATAAGCGAGAGATGTATCGCATGGAGCTGAAGAGCCGATGTCAAAAGATTGGAGAGACTCTTCAAGAATATTCCGCAGCAGTCGAGCGGGTAGTGCATTTGGCACATGTGAATACATCTCCCGATTATATGGAGAGGATTAAGATGGACGCATTCATCGATGGAATACGGGATCCGGAAACACGTAAAGCAGTGATGTTATCACCTAAGGCTACTTTTGCCGAGACCATCGCGTGTGCCTTAATAAATGAAACTGCGCAGGCTATCATAAAACCGACGCTTAAGGTACGTCGAGTAGAAATGGATAGCAGCACCAACGTCGAGCGGTCGGTTCCAAGATACAGAGAGGGTGGTAGCAAAATAAAATGTTGGACATGTGACAAAATGGGTCATATGTCGAGAGACTGTAAAGAAGGTAAATGGAGACGTACAAGATCGCAATCTCCTATGCAACGACGAGTATTAAGTAGAGAGCGAACGTTGGTCAAGGAAGATGGCCAAGAACGAAAGGAGTCGTTAAACTACAACGAGTCAGCCTAAAGGGGCAGAAGCTGACTCCCACAACCAATTGCCCCATAACCTCCATCCCTATTTCGAGATTGGGACGAGTCGGTGACAGCTTAACAATTAAAGGAAGTATTGACGGGAAGAGCTGTGTTATTACCCTGGATACAGGAGCGGTGCGCACGTTTGTCCGTGAGGATCTAGTAAAGCGAATAGTACTACATGCAGATAGTACTACCAGCCAATGAGTTGAAATTACGTACAGCCACAGGAGAGAGCGCAGACATAAAGGGCAGGAAGCTTGTGAGAATTGATATAGGCAATGCTCAATTCCAACACGAAGTGCTGGTCGCAAAGATAGTGGATGAAGTCATCTTGGGGATGGACTTCATGAGGGCGAATGGCTTCGTGGTGGATGTTGGAAGAGGAGTATTGGACTGTAATAATTTCGAGTTACCACTGCGAGTGGATGATGTGGAAACAACTACTAGGCGGGTAATAATAGAACATCGGGAAAAGCTGCTACCGAATTCGGAAACAATTGTGTGGGGGAGATTGGAGGGAGGTTCTGGGCCACCCAGGTTGTGGGTTGTAGAAGCCAGTGAAGAAGAAAGCGAAACCAAAGGAATTATGATAGGGAGGACGTTAGTAAAATCAGATAACGAATGTAGGGTACCGATTAGGACCCTAAATCTCTCGTAAAAGACAAAAACAATTAAGAAAGGAACTGTTATTGGTAAATGTGAAGAGGTATAAACGATAATGAAATGTGAGCAGAAAAATCCGATTAGAAACACCGATACTCAAGGACAAAAGCAAATAGTAGAACACCTCATGCAGAAATGGACTGGGGATCTTACCATGAACCAGAAAAATTCAGCACGACAACTGTTCGAACAGTATAAGTCGATATTTTGCAATACACCGGATAATAATGGAAGGGCCAACATGGTGAAACATCGAATTGATACCGGAACGGAGACACCTATACGCCAAGCACCGAGAAGGTTACCTTTAGCAAAACGAGAAGAGGTGGATCGAATGGTAACGGACATGCAGGCAGCTGGAGTGATTGAATCATCAAATAGTCCATGGAGTTCACCAGTAGTATTAGTCCAAAGGAAGGATGGGAAAATCGCTTTTGTGTCGATTACCGAAAGCTAAATTCAGTAACGAAAAAGGATAGCTACCCATTACCAAGGATCGATGACACGTTAGACACATTGTCAGGGGCTAGAATGTTTTCAACATTGGACCTGCAAAACGGGTATTGGCAGGTGGAAGTCCAAGAGCAAGATCGTGAAAAAACGGCGTTCAGTGTGGGTAATGGGGTATGGCAGTTTAACGTGATGCCATTTGGATTATGTAATGGCGCGGCAACTTTTGAACGACTTATGGAGCGCGTGTTAAAGGGACTGCACTGGAAGACTTGCCTCGTGTATTTGGATGACATCATAGTTATGGGAAAGGATTTCGAAGAACACTTAACAAATTTGTCAGAGGTATGGAAGCGATTACAATCAGCCGGTTTAAAGTTGAATCCGAAGAAGTGTTCATTATTCAGAACGGAGGTAACATTTTTGGGGCACAAGGTAACGACCAATGGAATCCACACCGATGAGGACAAGATATCAGCGGTAAAGGACTGGCCAAGACCTAAAAATTTACGGAAATTACGGAGCTTCCTCGGATTGTGCACTTATTATAGGCGATTTGTACCAGGATTTGCCAATGTGGCAAAGAGCTTACATGATTTGACCCGGAAGAACAGAGCATTTGAATGGAGTGACGAGCAAGAGGAGTCATTCAATGAATTGAGAAGGCGATTATGTACGGCACCGTTGTTGGCATACCCTATACCTGGTGTTAAGTTTATTCTTGATACCGATGCAAGTAATGATGGCATCGGAGGGGTGTTGTCGCAAGAAATTGAAGGGCAAGAAAGAGTATAATAGCTTATTACTCGAAGGTGTTATCTAAACCAGAACGTAACTATTGTGTAACTCGTAAGGAATTGTTGGCTATAGTGGAATGTGTGAAACATTTTCATAAGTACCTCTATGCGCGTTGGATTGAGCGACTACAGAGCTATCATTACCAGATCGAACATCGGAAAGGGAGAGCACATGGAAATGCTGATGCATTGTCAAGACGACCATGTCAAGTGGAATGTAAGCACTGCGGGCGTATAGAAGCAAAGGAAGACGTTATCGACATCAGGCTTATGCAAATACTACCCGATAAGGAATGGACGGATGAAACGGTTAGGGACGAGCAGTTAGCAGATCCAGATTTGGCAATAATCATGCAACTTAAGGAGACAGGAAATCGTCCAACTTGGTGTGAAACTGCGGATAAGAGTCCCACGGTAAAGGCTTACTGGGCACAATGGGATAGCCTCCAAATCGAGAACGGATGCTTAAAACGAATATGGGAAAGCTCGGACGGTAATGTGAAGCAATTGGTAAAAGTGGTGCCTAAGTCAAGAATTGCCGAGATATTGAAGGAGTATCACGGAGGGGCAAGTGGGGGTCATCTGGGAATTAATAAAACACTTGCCAAAATACGTCAACGTTTTTACTGGTCAGGATGTAGACAATCTGTAGTGGAGTGGTGCCAAAGATGTGATCAATGTGCGGCGGTAAAAGGTCCTGCACGGAAAAGTCGGGGAGCAATGCAGCAATATAACGTTGGAGCGCCATTTGAAAGGATCGCAATGGATGTGGCAGGACCATTCCGGACTACAGATGTTGGTAACAAATATGTGCTAGTAATAATGGACTATTTTAGCAAATGACCAGAGGTGTATCCCATACCCAATCAGGAGGCAACCACGATAGCTGACGCCGTGGTTAATAATTGGATAAGTCGTTTTGGAGTACCAATGGAGATTCACACAGACCAAGGAAGAAATTTTGGGTCAGTTGTATTTCAGGAAGTCTGTCAGTTGCTCGGTATAAATAAAACAAGAACAACGCCTCTGCATCCACAGTCGGATGGTATGGCGGAAAGATTCAACGGGACGTTGGAGAAATATTTAGCAAAGGTCGTGGAAAATGATCAACGCAACTGGGATCGACATATTCCGATGTTCCTGATGGCGTATCGATCAGCAGTACATGACTCAACGGGAATGACACCAGCGAGAATCCTTTTTGGAAATGCGATTACCCGGAGATCTAAAGTTTGGAGCCGTTCCATCATCAGCTTTAGATAGACAGAATTATGTTGACCAGATGAGAGGAGAACTCGACGAGATACACCAGTTTGTACGAGAGAGGATACGAGTATCAAGTGATCGGATGAAGGCTCGATATGACATACGAGCAAATAATAAAGGTTTCGAAGAAGGAGAGTTAGTATGGCTTTACAACCCACAACGGAAGAAGGGTTTATCACCAAAGCTGCCACCTTCGTGGGAAGGGCCGTACACCATCATCACCAAAATAAATGACGTGGTCTACCGTGGTAGAATGGTTAGAATATTTGGTATAAATACGCGACAAACATTTGGGAGAAAATCAGTTGTGTTTTAACCGTGAGAGTGCTAATAGTAATTAAAAGGAAAGTGTTTATAAAGTAAAATAAAGTGTTATTAAAGTGTAATATAGTGTTGTTAGTGTAGAAAATAATTATTGTGAAGTTAAATAAGTGAATTAATTAAATTAGTGTTTAATCGGAAATAAATAAATTTAGTGTGTTCTAGAATTTACATAGTTTGTTTTATTCACAATCCAGTGATCGAACCTTGAATTTAACAAGGCAAAAACGTAACAATATATATATATATATATACATATATATATATATATATATATATATATATATATATATATATATATATATATATATATATATATATATATATATATATATATATATATATATATATATATATATATAAAAATTCAAGGATTTATTTTTATTTTTGTATTATTATTTCATCACAAACCTTAAAATAGAAAATAAAATTCAAGAAGAAAACGTTATTTTCCTTTTTCATTGAAAGATCAAAAACAGAAAAATGAATAATAATAATAATATAATGAAAACCCAAATAGAAAACTAAATAAAAACATAAAGCAACAATAATATTATATAAAACAAGAACAACAAAAGAGATAGATAGAGAGCCTTCATGATGACGACAATAATGAAAACGAAAATATGGCGCCGTTTCTTTATTATTATAAAATAAAGTAAAGAAAAAAATTAAAACTTTGTAAAAACCGTTAAATTGTTCATATATTTTATATTCGTTTTATTTTTATTTTACAAAATAATAATTTTACAATTTTATTTATTTATTTTTCATTTGGAAATAATAAAAAAAATCGGGGGCAAATTATTATCGTTTTTCTATTATTGATTAATCAGCTGATGGGATTTTGGTTCATTAAATGTATGTATGAATGTTAAAAAAATTAATAATTAATCGATGCGGTTGCATGTGCAAATTTTAAGCGTCACTTAATAAATAATAATTAAAATGAAATATGTAATTACCGCGTGCTTCGTGTACACTTGTTTATCGAAGTTTATGTAACCCTGCGATTGAAAAGTTAAAATCATTTACCTGTACTATCATGTTTTGAAAATTATTTTGTGAGTTAATTATAAACATTTGGTTCGCCGGTCTGGAGGGTTACACCGAGTTTAACTACGTGACATAATTTAAAATATTTTTAAAAACTGTTTTTTCTTCAAAATCATGTTTCAACTTTCTGAATCTGCTAGAAAATTATAGTGAAAATCACGGTCGTCTGTTCAAAATTCAAAATATCCAGCCTATCAATCTAACAAGCTTCGTAAATTACAGTATATGTATAGTTTATTTCTGCTCAAATTTGTTTCAAATGATGAGCAATATATAAAAAAAATTCAATTTTCTTAAGGTGACTTTAAATTTGCAATTCTAGTTTAGATTAGTACTAGTGTTTCCAAATTCGGGTGACTTTCTTATTTGAAAAATACTAATATTCGAATAATCAAAAGTATTTTAAAAATTGCAGAAACAACGAAAACAAGTAAAATCGAAATTTATTACCCAACTACTTGAACAAATTACCCTATTATAAGACTCGAAAAATATTATGTTAAAACCAGGGTATTTGAGTATCCGAGTAATCAGATTCGAAATACTAATTAGTACTAATTTATATGTAAATTTTATCGAACAACAATTCCTTTTTGATTCTAGGAGTATACTTAGTCACTAAGCGAGCACATCTAAGAGATTTGAATTAATTAACTTAGTGCAGCAGTGATTCTTATACATTTTCAAAGAATTTCACGAGTCGTGTACAGAAGACAAATGACAAATGTTCGACTATACGTTGGTATATCGTCCACGCGACTCGTCTTAAAAATGTTTATGTTGGGTTTTTAATGGAGAGATGTCCCTAGTGTCTGTTATTAATTTAGATTACACTGTTACGATCGAGGTGACATCTCTATTTGAGTAGAGCCTACAAATGTAAATTGTAGTAAATTATAGGTATCTAGACTATTCTAGACACTCAAATAATCTGGAATATTCTAGAAGGTTAGAATATCTGGTAATATGAAATGGCAGGAGTTAGTTAGTTGGGTTTAACCGTGATAAAGTTAGTAGAAGTAAAAAGTGGAATAGTTAGTGGTGTTGGTACTAGTAGTGGAAAAGGGGAAAAGTGAAACTTAAGAGTTATTAAAGTGTAATAAAGTAATTATTGTAAAAATAATTAATTAAGTTTTTTATGATTAAGTTAATCATAAAAATATATTAACAAAGTTCTTAACCTATGTTAAATACTTATTATTAGTATGCATGAACAATAATAAATTAATTTAAATGTGGGTAAGCTTAAATATGTAGTTAAATTAAATTTATCAATACATTAGATCTAGTAGATCTACTCTGCGAAGCCGTCTATATTTCGGTTGCCTTAATAGTTGCCTTGCTAATTCATTGGGGTAAGTTTTCAGTTTCGAAAGGTACTTCAAACTGTGTGCTTGTATCACATATCTTTGACTGTTTTAATCTCAAGATCACTATGGATGCTGCAATTTTGGATATACCACGGAGCATTTGTAATACATCGAAGTATTTTTGATTGCGTTTGTTGTAGAAGATCTATATTTCATGCGCTTGTACAGCCCCATAACTGAATTCCATATGTCCATATAGGAATTAGAATCATTTTGTATATATAGTAGAACCTTGCATTCTAGGGAAAGAAAATTTCAATAAGCCAGTATATTTTTGAGAATTTTATTTTTATTTGGTTGCGATTTGATTCAATGTTTGCTTGTTGAGGAATGGTGACATTGTTTAATTTCACCGCTGGACATGTACGCTTATTCAACGTAAATGGTATGTGTGTTGATTTGTTTTAATTCGCTTTTATCCGCCACGTTCCTTACCAATTCTCAATAAGTGATCTTGCAATTCTCTTGATGCAGTTTGACGATGTTTGTGTGAAGACATGATAGTGGTGTAATCTGTAAATATTGAAGCACTTGAACAAGTAGCGTTCAAGGACTCCATGCAATTGTTTTGGCAGACGAGTTTTATCTTTATATATTAGGCCCTCATGCCATAATTTGCCGAAAGCATGCGCAATGTCTAGGAAACCTGCGAAAAATATTTATTTTCTTCTAATGCAAATTTACCTGTGTTAACAACTCTGTGCACCTGCTCTACAGTACCATGTTGGAACGAATTCGAGTTCAGGAACGCTATAAGTACTACAGAGTTAATAAAAAGCCAAATCGATGAGATAACCAACACTTGTTCGCTAAAAATGTGCCAGATTGATGGCAAAATTTTCACAAAATTTAGTGGATGTGTTTTGATGTAGGACGAAACGTACATGAAATTGGTTTCGAAACAATTAATTAGGTAAAAAATTGGATCTTACCAAAAACCGAGGCAATGCTCCTGCTAAGTATAAGCACTTCAAGTTAGATACATTTGTAAAAAAATGTATGATTTGGCCAGCAATGTGTAGTTGCAAACCTGGAGGTTATGGTCACAATTTTCTTTTCGACGTATTTTGCCGCTAATTCGCAACGCTAATCGCAACCCGATTCAGTAATAAATATTTGGCCATATAGCTCGTTCACACGACTCTAATTCCAACAGAAGCAATAAATTTGCACGAGATAATCAAATCAATGTTATCTCAAAGAGTCTACAGATTTTCGATGTATCGAATAATTTTGGGGTATAGTGGAAAGAGTGCTGAAGTGCAAAAGTTACACCGGCAGTTATGCCAGCAATAGGGAGCATGAAACCAAAAATTGTGCAAAAATTGGACATTGCGTGACCCCAAAGAAAAGAGTCTAGAGGTATCATACGATCTAAATAGCCAATTCAACGATCCGAACCGTGAAATCAATTGCTCGCCAACAAATAGCGCCGACTTCTTGGAACCAAATATCGTCGAGGTCGGGCTTGAATTTCAGGCAGCAAATATTCCGTAATCATGGCGCAATAACGAGCAAAATTCAAAGGTACGTCCCGGTCGTCTTCTTTTTTGAAGAAATATGAACCGATGATTTCACAGGCCCATAAACCACACCAAACCGTCTATTTAGTCGCATATCATTCAATACTGTAAACTGGGATTCAAGCTTCTCGATGGTATTCCAAATAGTGATGGTGACCGATTAAGTCAACCGTAACTTGGTCTAAGCGCACGAAACACATTCCTCACAGATTTTCACGCTGATTTTCGTAATAAAGCTGAACAATTGTAGACGCTATGCCGGGCTCAGTCTTTCCATGATGAAAGGGCAAAAAATACTGAATAAATAAAAACACGATGACATTTGTCAAAAAGAAACAAATGAAAAAATCACCATGAAGGCTATTACAAAATACTCTCGCGAACTTTCGATTCTAATTGTCAACTTTGACAAAAACACTGCCAAGTAATCTACGTTATATTTTACGTGTCGACAACCACGTGGATTACATAGCGTAATATGCCTCATCCATCCCTTACGACTGTAAATTCGTATAATATTTCTAAATACAAGATGCTAAATTAGCTTATTCCATAATTTAATTTCAAAACAATTCTGTTTCAAAATTATTTATTAAATTTAACCTTAAATGGATTACCTACCATAATTTTAACATTTATCTTAAAAACAAAAAATATGGAATATTCGACACATTATTTTACAAATCGTAAGAAATCGGCTGACCAACTTAAACGAGATCCATTCTAGAAGAACAATAAAATCATATTCCAAATTGAAATAGCATGTTTAACTCATGATGTTTATCTCACAGAAGTCTCCTTAAAGAGTATTTTATTTTTTATTAAAACATTTATGAGCGAAACAGAAAAACCAAATTTTGAAAATTAAAAATTAATAACCACCGCATAATTGTAATAAACGCATCCTGTCAACATATATTATTTATTTTCCTGAAATCAAAAAGGACATTCTGAAACCAAAAAAAAAAAAAAAATATTAAAACTCAAAAATAACCATCTGATGTCTCCATCGTAAGCAAGCATAACAATCCTATGTATTCCTCCTAATTTATATTCATATCAAGTGTGTCGACAGGCATTGTCAATTGGTGTTCTAATTTTTAATGTTTTTGTTGGTTAGTTCTATATTTAATTATTCAAATTAAGGAAATTTTCTCTTCTCGCGTAAATATGGAAATGAATGATTGAATAGCCGAAAAATATTTAGTAAAATGATTTATTACGCAGCATTATTTTTATTAAATGGTTCTGTTCGAAGGTTCATATACACATTAAAATTGATCCTTTTATTATTCTACGTGCCTTATCAAAAAACTATATAGTAAGTGTATACGTAAAGAAATAACCAAAAAAAAAAAAATTTGACAAGAACAGAATAATTTTATTCTATTCTATATTTTGGATTCTTTATTTTATAGTTAATGACGGCGAGAAATTTTCGCCTTCGTTTGGTTGTGCAAGTAAATAGATTTGTCCTTGTTTTTTTCTTTTTACAATCCAATTAAAAAAGACTGAAAATAAAATAATAATATCCTTGGTATGGAAGATTCATGAAAGAAATTAAAAAAAAAAAAAATTGATGGGAATAAACACGAAATGTTTTTGGTGGTATAGGTTGATTCAGCACGCAAAGTTAAAATTTCAATTAAAATACCAAAAACAGACAAAAATTGTTATTAATAATATATACAAATAAATATTATTGATTTGGGTAATATCAGATTTGATTAATAAAATATTTAGCTTAAAATTTATAAGAATAAGGTATATACTGTTTATAACGATTCTTAGTAAAGTATAGTAATTATGGTTGTAGTGTTGTGATAACTCCGTTTTATTAGGAGTAAATTATTAAAAATGTTTAGCTTATATAGCATATTTTGTATACAAATGAGAAAAGTAACTACCAATTGACGGTTTTAGTACAGTTCAGTTCAAGCATTAAAATGGCAAAGCTACTTAGCGGCGAAGTTATTTCTAATTTCTGTGCACCATATCGGTGCAATAAATTACCAATACTCAAATTTAATCTGATCATTTTGACTTAATTAAAATTTTGAAAATATACATCCACAACGAGTTACTGTTTGGTATGGATTCATTGGTCATTGGAAACAATCGGTCTTTTGCACACTGTACTCGGGGATCGAATAATCAGCCGTAACGGAGATGTCAATTGGCCACCACGCAGCTGCGATTTGACTCTGTTGGACTTTTTTTGGGGAGCCAAAAGGCCGTTAATGATAAGTGTTGCCATTGATGAAATAGGAGCACATACAATTGAAAGAAAAATTGGGTTGACAGAATGGGGTACTTTAAAGCCAGCGGTGGAAGTTATTTGAATGAAATTGTGTTCCATACTTAATGGCAATGTATACTCTTTCTAATAAAACAAACCGCTTTGACAAATATTCATTCGTCTTTGAATTTAGAGCAAATTAAATTGCAAACGTCAAATGGACCACCCTTTATATAAGCTTGTATGAGAGAACTTTTCAACAAATTAAATGAAAGCTCGCAAAAGTATACGGTTGACTCCAAAGAGCTTGTTTATTATCCAAAAAGCGCATGACGAAAACTGAACACATATCGTACTTTAACAGCTAAACAAAAACGCAGTATTATTATCATTAAAAAAATCAACAATAAAGCTTAAATGACAGAGCTTTGTGTTAATTTAATGATTTAAGACTAAGCTACCTGCAATGAGCATAAAATAGAGGACCATCAACGTTATTCATGAATGAAAATGGCGATGAATTAAATATTTTATCTTGGAAATGATATCCATACAAAACATCTTAACCATTAAATCTGTGAGTAAGGTACAACTTTCACCGTTCCAGGCCGTCCTCTCTATCAGTTCTGTGTCATGCCATTTGGGTTGTGTAATGCACCCCAGAACATGAGCAGACTGATGGATCGACTGATACCACATTAGTTTTGAGAAAAAATTTCACCTGGGTTCGACCTGGACTAGTTAAAAAAGGTAGCGGAATTACTGTCAAGGACTGGTTTAACCATTAATGTTGAGCAGAGCCACTTTCTACTAAAAGAAACCCGATATTTGAGATTTATAATAAGAGAGTATTGTCGGTTTATACTGAATTACTCTGATGTAACAGCCATATCGCCAATATATTCTAAAAAGGCATTAAATCCCATTAGACTGATTAGGCTGACTCGGCGTTTAAAAATTTTAAATATCTGTTGCGCCAAGCTCCAGTATTGCACATTCCGATTTTAAAGGGAATCGAAAATGTGCCCTCTCAATTGGATGACTGTGATAATGAGAGACCCATAGCCTGTATATCTTAAAAATTGCAACACAATTCCGCCTATCTATTGAAAATGCAATCTATAGGTTTACCATTATTACAGATCATGCCAGCCTTAAATGGTTAATGTCTCCCACACATTATCCAGAGTATATTGCGATAGCCAAACGAGATTATCGATTAGCAACTAAATACGTAGGCAGCGATCATCATTTGGTTGCTGCAAAGCTACGATGGAAGTTTTGGTACAACTCTGGGAAAACAACGAAACGCATGTGACGTTTCGACAGTTAAGGTCTGATAAATGAAGATCAAAAGAAACGATATCAGGATCTTATCAGCGACAACATTTAGGGAGCTAATTGCCAGTCTGACTAGGTAAACTCCGTCTGGGAGGTACTGAAAACTTCGGTTGTCAGTGCTGCTCACTTTATGTATTGTAACAGTCAGCCTCAAGAATGATTAATTTGGTGACGAGTGTTGTCTTGCAGTCGAGCAACAAAATATAGCCCAAGGTGAAGTGCAACAACGTCTCGCAATCACAAGCAAAAACAAGGCTGCTCTTGCCAGGAGGGCAGTTTAGCGGATTTATAGACGAAAGATGCGGAAATGGTGGAAGGCCGAGGTTATGAAAGTACAGCAACTCAGCAATGAGGGCAGTTCACGTAATTTCAGGACTTCGTCAGCCTCAATTCGGGACTGGGATGGAAACCTCTGTGTCAACAACGACGCAATCCATGATGCATGGAGTGGATACTTTACCGTGCCACCTCTAATACAGACTGCGGTGATTTGCACCGAGGATCTATCCCATGAGGAATTCACTAATTCAATGCAGAAATTTTAAACGAAACCGCTCATCTGTAGTGGACTGCATTAATTCGGAGCTCTTGATATTCGGAGGGGATACTTTGTGGAACTGTCTTTTCGACCTTATTCGATTAGTATAGCGAACCGAAGTTATGCCGCGATATACCGTATCTTCAAGAAGGGATACCGCTTGAAGTGTGAGAACTATCGCGGTATAGCTCTCTTTTGCACAGCATGCAAGTTACAGTCCTACATTATATTGAATAGAATCATCCATCTAGCGGAAGGCTTGTTTGGTAACTATCAAGAAGGATTCGAATCAATCAGTCATGGATCAGGTTTACGCTGCTGATGATTCTATCTAAATATTATGAGACATCAATCCCCGTACATTAGGTGTTCCTGGATTTCCGGCAGGCCTATGACTCGGAATTCCAACAAAATTGGTACGACTGTGTAGAATGACAGTGACACAGTTTCAATGCTGTGTTAAAGTTAAGAACGGGCGATCGACAATTGTTGCAGTTAGCTCGGGTGTTTGGTAGGAAGATGCTCCGTTCCCGATACTCTTCAATTTCATGTTGGAGTACATCTTTCGTAAAACTGAAACAACTCAGTGCAACATCATATATAACCAGTCCAATCAGGTACTTGCATATGCAGATGACATATGCGTGATTGTTTTCAGCTTCTGTTGGACTCCAGATCAATCGGTCCAAAACAAAATACATGGTAACTGGTTATAGGGAGAATGGCACACGAGATTTTAGTAGTAGCCACTACACGTTTGAAGGAGTGCCATATGGTAGGCGAAGAGGTCGTTGCAGGCGGCTATGGCTCCACGGTGTAGAGAATGACTTGGCATCTTCAGGTAGTCTAGGACATTATGAAGACCAAGCCCAGGATCAAAACCGTTGGAGCCAGATTGTTGACGCAGTAAGGGACCAGTAATGGCCTTTGAACACTGTATTATTATTATTATATTTTAATTTAAAAATGTATCTACAGTTTTAATTTAAGTTTTAACCTGCCTAATAAGTATAAGTGATGTCTTTCACTAGGTTTGATCAATTTAAAAGTATATTTTATCAAATTAACCATTTCCATTAACTATGACCTGCTTGGGGCAAAGTTATTAAAAGTTCTTGTTAAAACTGGCCAACAATTTTGATCATCCAAAATTACTTTTCTCGTCGTTTTGCAGCTCCCTGAATATGAAAAGGCGTAAAAAATATCTGTTTGGGTGCATGTTGGGGACATAATCTAGAAAAGCCAATCTAAACCCCGAATTTGAAAATTCTCGAAATTTCAAAATAATTGGATTTTTTAAATTTCATGTATATCATGTTTGTAAGTAGTAAGTACCCCTACTGGCGAACATGATTTAACAGAATCACAATTGAGTAACCCTTCAGATAATTAAGCTACTGAAGTGAATTGTTCCTTCAATACTTTTCACTTCAGATAAATGTCAAAAATATTTTTTTTTTTGGCGTATGTGGGCGTATAAAATTCGATATAAATTAGAACTCATATATTCAACGGTGAAAAACTGGAAAATTAAGAATGGTTTATTTATATTTCTAAATAAATAAACAATTCTTAATTTTCCAGTTTTTTACCGTTGAATATATGAGTTCTAATTTATATCGAATTTTATAGGAGTAAACTAAAGAATTTATAGTAAATTTAATCTACACAAACAAAATATAAACATTTGAATACAACTCATGTTGACGTAGAATACGTCTTACCTGTCAGGCTAGCTCGGGATACCCCAACTAGAAAAAACGCGGGTTACTTCTTTTAACCGTTTGGCATTGCAATATCTTCTATAAGACAAATCATGTACACTTATACTACATTTACATTTTTCGAGAGACGAAGCTGAAGCTTTATCTTACCAACCTTAATTATACAGATAGTAGCCACAAAAACTCTAAATAAACTTTTGACAATTGTTCTTATAAGAAAAAATTAACAGAATTGCCGCACTATTAAAATAATTTTTTTTAATTCCAGTATTTTTTTAAAGCTCACGACCTTCTAAAAGTTCATAAAAAGAGTAGATTTGTTTGGTCCAGGTTAATATTATTAATATATTGTATCGATTTGAAAAATTATCACAAAAAACAACATCAGAAGCAATAGAATGTCAGATAGGATAGGGAAGGACGTAAAAAACATCTCAATAGATGAACCACGTTTAAACCGCCTTTATCTGAAAGTTTCTCTTTTCAAAATGTACAAATAACGTGTTATTTATGCTACGAAGCAGATCGAACGAAATGTGATTGAAAATACAGAAAAGCCACTATCAATCAAAAATATGTAGAAAAAATTGGAATTGGAGTCGTGAACGCAAAAATTGGTCTGAAATTGGCATAAAGTAATATTTTCTGATGAGTCTAATTTTAATTTGATTGGTCCAGATGGTATCGCGTGAAAGTCCTTCGCAAAATTGGAGAACGTTACAATGAAAAATAACCTCCTCCTACTGTGAACCATTCGCTGTTTTGTTTTATGGTTTGGAGATTCATTACAGCAAACGGAATTCGAATGTTTTGCTGATTAATGGATCATTGAATTCGGCAAAATACGCGTTGAGATACTAACTAATAGAGTTGCACCGGTTATTGAATTGTTTTTGAGATTGCAGAATATGTTAAAACGTGTCAGCTGCTGTCCAGCATGCCAAAGGCCAATTCGCAAGAAAGAAATCAAATTTTTTCGGTTTAAGACTCATGACCCAAGTAATGCTACGGAACGGAAGAGATTATTTTCTGCCAGCGATACACAGATTTTTTTTTTGTGTTTTTTTCTGGAAATCATTTGAAATTGAAATATTATAAATCAGACAAAGTCTTTAGTTTAGTTCATAAATGTTTAATTTACCGAAGCATTTATATGCAGGATTTAAAAAATAAAATAGCTAAATATAATCGGGCAGAACTATTCTTTGTGACAGAACGAACCACTTAAAATTTCAATCAGGCGAGATTTTCTTAACGTGGGTTTTTTTGGTGGCAAAATGTTTCCGACAGTATTTGGGGAATGCTTTTGATCGACAGGAATCGAATAACAAATAAACAGAGAAAACTATATGTATGTATATAAATATATGTATATATATATACATATATATATATATACATATATATATATATATATATATATATATATATATATATATATATATATATATATATATATATATGTATATATATATACTATATATATATATATATATATATATATATATATATATATATATATATATATATATATATATATATACATATGTATATATATATATATATATATATATATATATATATATATATATATATATATATATATATATATATATATATATATATATATATATACATATATTTATATATATAGGAAGGATAGGTTGATTTTCCTTTTACGGCATTTTCTTTCAAGAACAACTGTATTACACACTACCTTTACATGTAGGAAAAATTGAAGGGTTATTATTGCTGCTTGATAACGGTCGTAATACAGTAAAGTAATTTGGCAACTCTACGTTTGACGTATCGTTAGTTCAAATTATTCTGGAAGGCGTTTAAGATATAGACTTTTTCGTCATTTAAAACTATTATACAGTTGGTACAAAAATACTTATCCCAAATTTTTTTAAAGTGAAATATTATTTTGGTTCTATAGAAAAAAAATTCAAATAATTTAAAAACTTCCGGCCAAGTCGTTTAAGGCAATTAGGTTAAGGATCCTGTCGATTACTATGACAGTGATGATAATTTTTTGATTGTTGGAATTTCACCCATATATGTAAATAAATTTGTCGCCCTTGCGAACTTTTCCAAGAAAACAAAAACGGGAAAAATATTGTAAGTCAAGCTTTTATAGAAATTGTGATTTTATCGTAGCGATTGAGTTTAGGAGTCTTCTAGCCACCACTATTCCAGCGCTGATAATATGTTGATCTTTCGAATTGTCGCTACATAAATAATTAATGTCCGACTTCGCCAATTTTCAACATAAAAAACGAAGAAAAAAATCGGATGGCCAAGCTTTTTCAGGGACGACTATTTTAATACATAAATAAATGTGTGAAAAAATTTTCAAAATTCATAAATTCGTTAATTCTGAACTTTGCTTTAAAAGTTCAAACTCGAAATTCGTTGTTCACAAAACACAATACAATTCAAATCCCAAAAGAAATGGATGTCGAATTCGAATTGGTTTGAATTCGAAATTCAAAAATATTTGTAACATCCTAAAATTGGTATACTAATCGTAAATTTAGAGCAGTATAACTTAATAAATCTCGTAAAATATAGTCCATCAAATTGAAGAAAGTCGGTTAACTACTTGTTATATCTAAAATTAAAACTAATATAATACGCGCCCCAATTTCAAATATGATGATCCTCCCTTTGGACAAGACTAATAGTTACAGAAAAGCTGATTTAGAAGATGTTATTTTTATGTACTAACAAATACTCATTAGGTACGAAACGCATCAAGTATGAGGAACAATATATTACAAAACTATTAGTGACTGTACAATTTTTTTTACCATGACTATTCCGCACATGCAAATTTTTACCACTGGCCTTGATAATTTTTTTGCGATTTTGTATTTTACGACAATTTCATAAAATTATAAATATTGTTAAACATATGTATGATAAATAAATCTGTTTACAAATACAGTTTAATGGTATTTTCGTTGTTTTATGTAATTTTACAGATTCTTTTAGTTCCACAGCTCAGGTTTTTTGTCGATCAATGATGTCTGCGCAGTAATATTTAAAAAATGGTATAAAAATATATCTATACGTACATATATACGAATGTAAAAGGTGTGTGATGTTATCCCAGAATTTTTTAATCCCAGAAATCCAGATCATAATTTAAGAAATTTTAAAACAAATTTTTTGCTTATATATTCTTATCGTAAGAAGTAATTGGCACGATAGACTTAGACAGTCATTTAAGTATGGTTACATATATTATATTCGGATTTTAACTAACAGTTCTCGAGAACCACGAGCGCCGGAAAAAGATTGTTTACAAATACATATGAGCCAATTGCGCCATTTACAGCTGTTGTTGAAGGATTATCATAGTAAGTGGACACCATGCCAAATCGAAAGCAAAAAAAAATTTTTCCGGCACCCATGGTTCTCGAGAACCATTAATTAAAATCCGTAAAATACGTATGAGCCAATCACAACATACGGCTGGTGTTGAACGATTTATCATAGCATGTGGACACCATACCAAGCCGAAAACATAAGAAACTGTTTCCAGCACCCATGGTTCTGGAGAACTATTAATTAAGATAAATTTTACATGTATGAGGAAATTTTTTATGCATATGAGCCATTTACGCCAATTACAAGATACGGCTGGTGTTGCACGATCCATCATAGCAAGTGGACACCATGCCAAGTAGATTCTCGAGAACCACTTTTTAATATTCATATTTAATATATTGAACTGTCTGAGCCTATTGTGCCAATTTCTTCTTACGACAAGAATATATAAGCAAAAACTTTGTTTTAAAATTTTTAAAATGATCGTATCAAATTTGTTTATGATTTTTAAAATCCTTGGATGGTATGAGAATAGTATTGCCTGATACCAATTTTTAATTTTTATGGAATTCTGGGATAACTTCACACACTTGAATGTATCTACATATCTCAATGAATTAAAAGAAACTATTTCGTATACGATTATGAAATTCGAAGTGAGATTCTAGTTTTTGGATAAAACTTTGGAATATGGCCAACTGGAGCAGAACTCAATAAATTTTTAAGCGATTATGATGAAACATGACATATTGAATGTAAATTGGATTTTACAATGGCGTCCATACAAAACATGTGAAAAATTAAATTTTATTTGGCGCGATATTTTTCAATGAAAATGTCGATGGATTAAGTGTTTTAACATTGAAATAGAATCTACAATTATCATTTTATAATTGATTTACAACCTGAGCAAAGAAGTTGTTTAATTTTTGATATATTTATTAATAAAATTTATAGAAAAAAAAGCATTTCTCAATTAAATTGATATAAATACACACAAATTGCGTTGGTACAATAAAATTAAACTGCAAGAAAAGAGAAAATAGGAAAAATGTGGTTATGTTTCCTTTTGAATTATATTTTTGTGAATAAAATAAAATACCAAGAAGGGTATTTCAATAAAAGCTGCATGATTTTGTTTGAATAATTCTTAAACTAATTTCACTTCAATTTCAACGTAAACTTTGGATTTTAGATTATAAATGGAACACCATGACATCACAGTTGTTCTGGCACTATTCTATATCATTTTGGTAAAGTTTTGCTACGGATTTGTGCATAATTCTGGTTGGAAACAAATTGTGCTGCTGTTATTGGAACTCCCTATGGGTGACATGTTGTAAGTTGTCAATATCACAATTTTTTTCTTTCGATCTCAAGTCTCAACCTGTAATTTTGTACTATATCCCTTTTCCCGATTTCGCTATAAAGTAACGAAAACGAAATAAAATAATGCTTCACTCGAGCATGCTGCAATCGCAATAGAAAAAGCGATTTTAAAAAACGAAAAAGTGTGAGATACCTGTATTCCATTGTGAAATATTTACTGACAGCAAAACCAAATGGGATACAAATATACATTTGCTGGTTGTGCGAAAGAAACAACTATCATTATGGTTGCTGATTTTTTTTTTTAATATTTCAGTCGTTATAATAATAAATTATTATTATTATTAATTATATTACAATAAATTATTTATTATGTAATAGTTTTTGAATAAATGAATAAAACAATGTTTAACACACTAAACTCACTTTAAACAAGAAAAAATGTATGACATATTTTGGTTATGATAAAAAAGTTCTACTATAAAATAAAAAAAAATATAGTCTTTGTCACTCTAATGGAATTTTTAATTTTTTTTTTCTTCTTTCGTTATTTCAGCAAAAAATTGAAAAAAGAGACATAAACATCGATCGAATGAATGACATATGTTTTATTTATTTATTTTACCTACACAGTCAAATATAGTCATGTTTACGTATATAAATATGATAAAAAGTAGTTCCTCTAGAAAAAGCTCGCTAAAAAACATGGCTGATCCTTACGGCTCTGTATATATAGGTGGCTCTGTCTGTAGTCGAGTCGTGCCTCAAATGAAACCTCGCCGATTGTTTTCTTACCCAGGTCTGGCTTTGGGATATAATGAAACTTTTCGTATATTTTTCAATTCTCTGAATAAATTATTAAATATAGTTTCTGACTCTGAAGCCGTACTTTTCCAAATACTTCAATATTCTCATAAATTGATAATCCTTAACATAACCCCGAGCAAAGATGCTAAGACTAATCTTAAATGACGATAGTACAATATAAAAGGTTATAACACCTTAATTGATTCCAAATTATGTAAAAATATGTCACGGTAATGCTGTATAACAAGACAATTACTTATAATTTTCGGTACACTGTAAAACTAAACAAAAATTAAAGTAAAAGTGTAACCGGAAAAATCAATAAGAATTTTTTTTATCAACGGAACAAAATAAAATATTTGTAATTTACTATATATAACAGAGTAGAATCATTACAAAACCGAAACATTCAATTGAAATTATCAAGACGGGAATTAAATTATGTAAACTAAAAAAACAAATATGTAAATAAAATAATAAATATACAAATAAATAAATAAACAATACGACTAACAATATAAAAAGCGATGCCATTCGAAACTAAATATTTATCAGGAGTTCTGTGTTTTAGCATTAGGGTTTGAGCTGATATTTTTTATAAACCTACATATTGTATGTAATATGGCTAATTTTTACTGTTGTTGTTGTATTTATAATAGTGTAAATTCTCAATGGAATTAACGACATGTGTTATGTCACATAATGGGACGGAATATTTTTATATTTTATTTGTTTTTTGTCAAATACTAAAGAGGTGATATTTATTTGTTTTTGTTATAGTAATTATTTTTACTTTCACTTAATTAATTAATTAATTAATTACTAAAAAATATAATATTAAACATTTAGAAAGATAACAGCAAAATGTGTTTAATGAACAATTCAAACTTACTCTTTTAATTTGGAATTTTATTAGGTTTTTTAAATTTTGAACATGAGAGAGTAACTTAGCTTGGTATCTAATATAAAAAAAACATTAAGAATATATGTATAAATGGCATTGTTTACAACCAACACTGTTATGCAATGGAAATTTGGTAATATTTCATTACACAATAGATACCGGGAAGGTACTAATCAAAACCAAAAAAGTTCATTGAACCTTAACATTGTAGCAATTATTGACAAATTTAAAATTATAAAAATTTAGCCAGTTGTGATGAAGTTCTTTTGTTGAGCAAATCATTAAATGTATGTTACTCGAATGATGGAACAAGTATTTCTAGTAGAAATCAAAATAAATATTATGTAGGTCAAGCCCAACTACCAACAACTGCCGAGGATAATTTTAAAATATTTGTATTTTAAATATTAGCCATGTAACTAATAAAGAATCTTTTGGCTCTAAGAAATGTGAATATTATTGTACATCAAATTGTTAAGGATATCAAAAAATCAATATTGGTAAAAAATGTATTTATGTGGGAGAGTAGGGTAGATTGAAGGGCTTCCTAACCTAATACCTCATGAAAGCTGATAAAGTATTATATCTCACTCTGTGTGCTAAGCCGAAACAAATGGGCCAGCTATCTCTCATAATTAAACCAGGTATTAATCGCTATAAAAAGCGTCTTGGCCACTTCTGGTTATTAAGTCTATATTTTTGTGAGTAGAAAATTAAATTTAAATTTTAGTTATTAAGACTGTGTCCGAAACCTGTGATAAAAAATCGTGAATTAATTTTTTGACATTTGTTTAATAATTATTCCCCTACGGTCACGATTTTTTATTATGCTGTCCGAAATGTGTAATAAATCTTCCCACCTTATAAGTTTTTTTCCCACCGTCCTATATGTATGTCAATTTTAGTTTTCATAACCTCAAATATTTTGTGACAACTACTAAATTGTACAGAAAATTTACAAAAATTAGTTAAGTAAAATAATTGATCCGCTAATCGTTTTAATGGTTCTTTATTATTATTATTATGTTCACATACAACAACGGTTAAATACTAGGATGTTGTTGAGTCGAAACAAGATGCTATTGAGACCCGTAAACAATTACGCGTATCATTCGAAACATTTCAACAAATTGGATTGTTTTTAGATAAAAAGTGTAGTGGGTGATCTCCAGAGTCACTTGAACTGATGGCATTTTTGCTATGGATCGTATAATGCCAAGGATGAACTTGAGCCTGATATAAATTATATCGTAAGTAATATTTCAAATTAACTATTGAGTTTGAAAAAGCAAATGCTAATTATATTTTTGGTTTAATTCAGAATAGATCCGCAGTTGAAAATGTTGAGGTTAAAGTTGAACCAGATGTATTCGAAGCAGAGTTCAATATTACTGACAGTTTAAAAATCTCAGGTAGTGAAAAAGAATTGGAAAATGACGGCGATATCGAAGTAACAAAAGATGATTCTGAAAGTAACGAATCAAAGTCTGTATCTGAGAGTAAAGAGGAAGAACAGTGGACTGAAGCAGCTTCAGAACGAAAACCTACGTCATGTCCTATATGATCGCCATCGCCGAGCTCATATGCACAATATGTAATAAACGAATTGTTAATTTAAAGGCGCGTATACAAATGCACGAAGGCATATTACTCTACGAATGTATAATTTCTCAGCAGCGATTTAAATTTAACGACCGTTTGAAAAGACACATGGCTACTCATTCCGAGGTGCGTCCGTTTAAATGTGAAATATGTCAAAATTGTTTTAAAACTAAAGTTCGACTACGTGAACACGTTAAAATACATAATGGAGGAACGGCCTAAAAAATGTCACTTGTGTGAAAAACGGTTCTTGAACAATGTTGAGCTGAATCGAAACCAACATTGTGCAATGAGTGTGGAAAAGGTTTTAAAACACTTTATCAATTAAATATGCATAAACGTACTCACACTGGCGAAAAGCCATAGTTGTGATATCATATAGTTGTGATATTTGTGGTAAAACATTTTCTCGAAATGCTGGTTTGATTATTCAAAGCGCCTGCATACCAGCGAGAGACCCTATAAATGTCGATACCGAGATAAATCGTTTACTGATTCAGGTAAAATCCATGAACATGTTCATCTAGATGACCGACTTTATAAATGTATGTTATGTAACAAAGCTTACAATTTTGGTATAGCAGCCTGAGATCACACATTAAACTAAATCATCCTAAGTAAATTAGTAGGATACAGCAATATTAATTCTTATAAAATTATTATTTACGTTAATTAAAATTTATAATAACAAAATTGAATTAAACAATACCTATCTAACTTTATAAATTTATGTACATTTATTAATTTGAGTGGTTTTGATATAAGGGTTAGGAATGGTAGAGTTACTATTCCATGAGAAAAATTGGCTGGCAGTAGTTTTTAACTGAAAAATGAATTAAGAAAGCAGAAAAGTAATTTAAAATCGTTAATATTTGAATTTACAATTTTTGTGTGTATTTAAAAATCAAATGATCGACATGCGCATACAAATTATTCGATAGCTGTTAAAAATTATCATATAGGGTTTTTCAATAAGACCACTTCAACTGTATTGTATCGTGTGCTGTGTGGCATGTGGCCCCGTCCTGTTGAAACTACATGTCGTCCAAGTCCATTCCATTCAATTGCGGCCAAAATCGTTTATCATATCGCGGTATCGATTTCCATTAACAGTAACGTGGCGAGCGTTATGGTCGATGAAAAAATATGGCCCAATGACGCCGCCGGCATGTAATCCTCACCAAACAGTGACTTTTTCGGGATGCAACGGTGCCTCATGAATCACGTGTGGGTTGCTTCCTGCCCAGTAACGCATGTTTTGCTTGTTGACAAATCCATTTAGCCAAAAGTGGGCCTCTTCTGAAAATGGCGTAATGCTCTTAAAGTAGCAGCAACAGAACGATTATTTTGATAAATAATTTGCACAATTTGCAATCGCTGTTCAAGTGTGTAGCGTTCCATGATGAAATGTATACTAATGAAGTTTCCAAATGACAAAAGAACAATAAAAAATATGGCGTCGTTCGCCGTCACTATCGGAAAAACGTTGAAGCGCACCTGTTTAAACACCCTTTAGTAATAGACTCGAATAATTTGGGTGTGTTCGGTATTTTCAAGTAAATGTCAAAAATTTAACTCACGATTTTTTATCACAGGTTTCGGACACAGTCTAAGAATCAAAAGCTGTTCGGTAACGGTACAAATAGTTATCGAAATTCATTGGTGCAATTACTTTAAACATAATTTAATAAATTTTTCTATTTTCTATTAATAAATATTTTCTACATGATTTAATAAAAATTTTAGTTTGAGCTTTTATTACATAATGAATGGCTAATAACTTTAGAACTTCTAAGAAGATAACGAGATTTTATTCATTTTATCTTGAAATTGGCTTTGCTTATTAAAATCACATTTTAACTATTCTATATATAGGTAACTATAATAAGTATAGAGATTGTTTTGTTCGTCGATTCTCCTGTCACTATAAACGAAACGTTAAGAAATCAAATCAATATATCTTAAGTGAATTAAATCGTCTTCTTAAATAAAATAAAAATACTGGATATATAAAATAGCGAAAGGAAAGCATTGAAACGAAATATTCCTAGATAGATTAGCACACATATACGAAGACACACACACAAATACACAAAACGCAAAGAGACATTCAAGTGTCCTTAAAATAATTTATTTTGATCGATATAAGACAGAATATATAAAGACAAAAAAGAAAACTCTCTCATTATTTATCAAACATATTAATTCAATTCACTGAGAGTTGTAATGAGCTTTGTTAGTTGTTACCAACTTTAAGTTTTTTTATTTTTAAATGATGTCACAGTTTCATTTTTCTCGTCTTGAGCTTACAATAGTTTTCTACTTGAGATAACCAATATGGAGTTATATATAGATTCTAAGTAGAAGAGAGGTGATAAGTTGGAAATGACGTGATGGAATTAATTTTCATTAATAATACATGCAGCTAGTAGTGCATTCGATATACGTATGTATATATATATATGGTTTAATTCAGTTTTTACAAACATTAAAATTTGAACTTTATTTTAATCGCTAAATAATACTTTGACACATTATAATCGCCAAACAAATAATTTATATAGATAACCAACAACTATTATAATTCGATTTATTTGTATGCCCTCCTCGTATAATACACGGCCCCCGTTTTATAATAATTACACAACGAATGTGTAAAACTTTAAAATTACAATTCTTGAGTTTTTTGTTCTAAATTTTTCAGTTTAATTTCGAAAGCATACCATAAAATACTGGAACCATTCAACAAAAAAAAACAATTATTTTTGAGCATTTTTTTGTTTGTTTTTGTTTCAATTAATGTTTTTTGTGCTACTCCTTGGCATTTTTCCCAACAAAAAATAAACATTTTGTTTTTATTGTAAAGTGAATTAATTTATGGTAAAATAATGTTGGTGATGGTATATATATACAATTTATAAATGAAAAATCTGTTTTAACTAATTTTCCTTATTTTCCACAATGCTTGTATTTATGTATATAGTTTTTTCATCTGGCCTAAATATTTCGTTATTTGGAAAAATGTGGGAATAATATACAATAAAGGTTCGATAATTTAAAAAAAAAATCAATACTGTTTGAAGCTTTAATTTTAATATTACAACATACATATACATACATACATAATTTATATAATAATATTAAATTATGAGAACCAAATTTTCCTTTATTTTTTGTTTAATATGATGATCTTATGTATATATGTACATAAGAAGAAATCACTTCAAGAGGAGCATAATCATAAATCATGATACTTCAAATATTGCCAATATTAACATTGTCTTATTAATATAATTAATGAGTTTTTAACAAGATTTTTTTCTTTTCTTCACGTCTTGTGTTTCTTTGTAAATTGATTGAAGGTCAATTAGAATTGTAGAGAAAACTAGAGATAGGCTTATACTAGTTATGGCATCAACAGAAACCATCATGAATATATATAATACGAATTGAATAATTTGATGAACTAACTTTTTCATAACCGAACAAATAGCGAAGTGGTTAAAGCTGCAACCTTTGGATCAGGAGGTACCGGGTTCGAATCCCAACATCTGCGAAAAAAAAAACAACTTATTTTCAGCTTTACATTTTTACTGTGATCAATTAGAACCAAAGCTACTAAATTTCAGTCAATTTTGTTTCTTGAATTTATATAGGCATACTTCCTTATTGGCGACAGCTATAATGTGAAATCCTTATATAAGTTATGTGTTTTAAAAAAATTCCGCTAGACCATTTATAGCTGATCTGATAACGATCGAATTTTATAACGATTCGTTAGTTAATATTTTTCTAAAAGATCACTCAATTCCAACTTTCGCAGTCGTTAATTAGCTGTAGCGTTCCGCCAAGACGCGTCGATTGATTTATATTTATATCATGTTTCGGATCAATATTATTATTTTAGTTATAATATCTGCCACACGATCGCTAGATTTAGATTTTTTTTTTAAATGTTGGTACTCTTTTCTTCAACAAATGATAATTCGTCAAAAATTTGAAAAAGGCGTTTCTTAAACAATGGCGTCCATTAAAATTTGAAATAAAACCTGCTTTATTCTATTTTACGTTGCAAACTATACTCGCACATGTATGTATGTTTAATTATAACTAGCTACTCATGCTTTTTTAAGCATTTTTCTATTAGTGAGTGCTCTTTATTTGCGTATATCTAAATGTATTTTTATAACCAGGGGCCCTACTATCACTTTCGACAACGATTTTCGACGACGGTCGTTTTCCTATAGTAGGCAAAGGAAGAAAAAGGAAAACAATATTATAAATTTACTATTGTTTACCTTTTTCTTCCTTTGCCTACTATAGGAAAACGACCGTCGTCGAAAATCGTTGTCGAAAGTGATAGTAGGGCCCCTGAACTATTTTGATTCTTTGCGCGGCGTCACATTGACGTAGTAAAACAAATCGACATAAATTATGAAACTAAAAAATTTGTAAAATTACATAAAACAATTATTGTATTATAAACATTTTAATGTATCATATACCTAACATAGCACAGTAAAAATGTTTATGATTTTGTTTAGAAATACAAACATTTGTTGTAAAATATAAAATTAAAAAATATTAACGGCGACAGTGGTAAAAATGTTGTAACCCATTATCGGTACGAGCCAGTCAAACATTGTAAACAAATGGTAAACAAAAGTTTTGTGTTGATTTCATAAAATGCGGAATCGTTCGGATCAAAATCAAACAACAAGTATCAAGCTATCGCTAGTTTTTTTTAAATATATTAATGTACTTATTCCAATTTTTCACATGAGAGTTTTATACAATATCGATTTCGATAGTCAAGCCACCATCGTCAGTTGAATACCTAATAATTTTTAATAAAGTGCACAGATTGCAACGCATTTTATACTGGACAAACCGATAGATCGTTTAGCATAAGGTATAAAGATCAAGAAAAGGAAATTGGGAAATGGAACGCCGATTTTAAAGAACACTCAAGGGCAAATGTAAAAGAATGAAATTGAATAAGTCTATATTGCAAAGAGTAGCAAGAAGTGACCATATGAACAGATTATAGGAGTTTGAAATGTATAAAGAATATAACAACGTGAACATTTTAAATAATAAAATGAACACGTGTACCAACAAGTTATACAAGCTGATTTTACATAATAATATCAATAAAGCAATAAACGGTATACAAATCTCGAGCAATACATGAAGATTAAGCTGATGATGGTGATTAACTGATGATAGTGTCTTGACTACTGAAATCGATATTGGAAACGTTTTTTTTCAATTTTTCACTATTACGACGTATTGTTTTTAAAAAGTATTAAAATAAATTTATTGTACTTAGGCCTACATAACTGAGTGATACCTCTAACTTGAACGAAATTAATGGGAAAACGAATTCAACAACATCATTGATGTAAATGAGAAAATTGTATTTAAAGGTAAACCAAAGCTTCGTTCTTCAGGTTAATTAGTTTTTCTTCGGACCATGGAGGAAAAGTATAGTTACTTTTATTCACCACAGTGAGGACAAATGATTCTGTAATACTTTCAAAGATTGGTGAATCGAGATATTAGGCTGCTACAGAAGCGTCTGTCACTCCGGTGAATAAATCGAACTAGTATTTTTCATGGTATGATGAAAAATTAATTAACTTGAAGAGGCTTACAAAGGAAAAAATAAATACTTAGCAATTACCTCGCATACATGACATTTAATGGACATAGATTTTGTGATCCGCCGAATATATTCATCTAGCTCTAGAAACTTTCAAAGATGGATGTGGTCTAGATGGCATACCAGCTTCTTTGCTATGAAACTATACACTATCTGGTAATTCTCTATATGCCTATTTTTCAATAAATAGTTGAAATTAGATTAATTCCCTCTGAACTGGGCTGGGATGTTCTAAGATCACCATTTTCGATAATCGATAGACATTTGTGTAATTTTTTTTTCCTAAAGCTGATATGATACGCTTTCGTATTCAGTACCGCAATTTCTTTGTTTTTTATTTCTATAAATTCATTCGTTAAAATATCAAAACATTTTAGGGTTCCGTACATAAAATGTAATGGTGTCACTCTGTCGCCACAGATTATTCAACTTGTGTTTCAGAAAAAAAATTATTTCAATTAATTAATTAATAATTAAATGTACCAAGATAGTTTTCAGTTAATTTATGTGGCATGTGAAATATCATTTTAAAGGGCTAACTTTGACGATTCTAAAAATATTTTTGAATAACTTTTTTGGTAAGTTTTTGATAGCAAATCTATAAAAATGTAGCAAAAATCTGGAATGTGAATAAGGTGATAAACTTTAAAGAAAAACTATATAGTGTTGAAAAAATGTTCCAAAAATGATTTTAAAATAATTTAAGTTCTGACAGCGAACAAAAAAATTATTCAATTCATTTAAAGCGGTAGTCCCAGTATGCCAACATGGATTCATGCAAAACCCTCTACTAGATACAATCAACCTTATTTAATCCAAAAATAATACTACAAAATAAATTGAAAACTACATGCGGATTGATGTGGGGTATACAGGCTTTGCAAAAGTCGCCCCAGGAAGTGTTCAGGGTTACAAAATCCAAACATGACAGCTTTATGGACAATAAAGTCACAGCCAGAGGAATCCTCTGGGATGGGTGTAGACCGTTTACCCAAGAGCTACAAAATCTGTTGGAGCAAGTACCAGGGCTCCAGCATCTGCTAAATAATAAAACGCTCCAATCAGGAGAAGTCGCGGTTATACAAAGCGCCTACACGATTGAAATGGAAGGGGAACCCGAAACCTCTCAAATTCCGATATTTTAAACTGGTGATTGGCTGGGTTAGTCAACATGAAGATGACAATGTGCAGGAAGAGCAAACAATAGAGGTGGCTAAGAAGATTAGAAGTCATGTTCAAGGATGCATGGAAGAATTAAACATTATCTCAACCATAAGCAACGTCTTAATACTACGCAGAATAATGGAATGCTGCTTTATGGGCAGAGATGTGAGTGTTTTCATTTGCACAGCAAAGAAAAGAGAAAAGCGGAAGGCTCAGGTCAAAGAAACATAAGGTGAAAATCCCAAACCTAACACCGAGCAAAGCGACGCTGAACAGGCCTTGTGAAGGAGACAGAATGAATAGGAAACCGTGATAGTGAAAGCGAAAGGTCAAACTTACGCTGACCGCCTGAAATCGGTGAAGGCGAGTGTAGACATAAAAGATGTAGGTATTGAAAAAACGGCGATGAGAAGAAACAGGACAGATGACAAAGAAAGGAAAGAACAAAGCCGAAACTCTTAGAGAGTCGATTGTAGGAAGGGTAGCCGGTGTAGAGGACGTGCATCAAAAAGAAATGGATCTGGAGAAAGAACTGTAACAGCTCGAATATTCGACTCACCGATATTCGATACTGTCACAAACAAACAATTAGTGAAATTCAAATATAAATCAACTTATTTGAATTAAGCGTTCACTAACCCCATCACATATCCATCTATCCAACCACCACTATCTAATAGCCGAACCACTACTATAAAACATTTATAGTAAAGCATGTCGCCATCTAACAACATCACCACGAACTAACAATGTTCGGCGATGCAACACTTAACATAAGTGCAATGTCGACCGTCGCCGGCGCATGTGTTCCCTCAACAAAAACGAACACGAAGGCGACGTCACAATAAAACAAAACAACAAATCAGTCGTCTTCCAAAAACATCAAAAGCAACAACGTGTTCTTTAACAACAAAAATTATAAATTACCTAGTGTGTGCAAGACGGCAGCCATTTCCAATATTAAAATTATATTTAATTTTTACCAAATTAAAAACGTGGTGGTGAATTGTATAAATAATTAAATAAATAAATAAATAAATTAAATAAGTTATGACAACTAAAATAAATAAATATAATAAATAAACATTATACAAAAAACCTTAAATTATTGTGTGTGTGTAATTTATTTGAGAAGTCCGAACCGGACAACAACTATAAAATAGGAAACTATCCTATAGAACACACAGCACGAATCTGCAACGGACCGGACCGGAGTGATATCTGTTTCAGCTGCGGCAAAAGTGGTCGCATGAGAAAAGACTGCAATGAGATAAAACACTCTATAAATAGGGCGAAGCAGAGCTCAGAGGTGTACCCCCTCCGGAAAAAAAACCACACCAAAGTACAGGAGAAATAGTCGCTCATAATGCGCCTGTTTCAACATAACACACATCGCAGTAGGCCAGCCCAAGATATCCTTGTTGCTACTGCCCGTAGAAGGCATGTAGATGTGTTCCTAGTGAGCGAGCCGAATCGATCAAAGCTGGAAGGAGGAAGTTGGATACCAGATTTAGATGGAGACACCGCTTAAAGCTTAGTGTCAAACGACATTGTAACAATAAGGACAGGTGCAGGAAAACGAGTAGTCTGGGTAGAATTGCAGGACATTGTGATCATAAGGTGTTATTTCTCACGAAACAAATCTCTAGGCGATTTCGCACGGAAACTGGACGAACTCAGTCTGATTAATTGGAACCAGAACAAAGACGTAATTGTTGCAGGTGATTTCAACTCGAAATCCAGTAATAGCTGGCGTATAGGAGCAACAAAGCAAGAACATCTTCGCAGCGTAATTCGTTGCTACCCGAACTCCTCTAGCATTACAACTACGGCACAGCGCATTGAGATACCCGTTTTCACCTGACACAGCTCTTAACGGGCCATGGGTGTTTTAATAGTTACTTCTTTAAGATGCATATTAAGGAGTCACCTAACTGCTCCCACTGCAAAGAGGAAGACACAGCAGAGCACACTAGACTGCACTGCATAAGGTGGGTACAGGAGCGGCAAGAGTGTGTTAATCATGTGGGGCAACCAACCACAGAAAGTATAAAAGAGAAGATGCTGGTGGAAGAGAAATCATGGAACATCATAACCAAAATGATAAAGACCATTTTGAAACAAAAAATAAGAGACGATGAGATGAGCAACCGACGCTCCAGGAATACAACGTAAATTATGGACATTCTTTGACTGAAGTAATGCAATGTTTTGCGATCCCGGTCACTGTGAGGAGCGAGAAAGAGGGTTTTTAGTCGGTAAGAATTTATCTTTCGGGATAAAATCTCTTTCCGCTTAATTCTTTTACAATTTAAGATATATTTTCGTATTTCTGCTAACAAGGTTATACCAATTTCAAAAACGTTTATAAAAACAATTTAAAGTTAGTAACAAACGAACCTGAGCGATTGTTCAAAATTATAAGGAAATGCAAAAATGTAACAAGGATTTTTTATTTACACAAAACAATTTTTTTATGTATGTATTATAACAATAATAGTAAAAATTAAATTAATTATGTCATTTTATTTATAAATTGTGTATTTGTTGCAGACATATTTTATTTCTCTTTCCTATGTACACAAACAATTTTTTTCGCGTTTGCATGATTTTATCGATTTATCTGGCGACGCGATAATAAAATAAAAAAAATGGGAAAAGAAACGAAAATTCATGAAAGAAAAATAACAACAAAAACGAAATGATAGAGTTTTTCTTTTTGTTATAATAATAACAACGAATAGTATTAGTACTGTGATAAGGTTTGTAAGTAAATAATAACTATACATTGTTTGTATATGGAATTGGCGATTAAAAAATAAACAGAAAATGGGGAAAACCACATTTTACCTGAGCATAATTGAAAATAAATATATTCAATGATTATTGCGCGCAATATATACTCGTATATGCTTAAGTTTTGTGTAAATGTTAATTTTTAGGTAAAAAACGTTTTTTTTAATTCAATTCCTTATGTGCTATGTGTTGTTCATATGCTTGGCATTTAAAGATTAAATAGCTCGTGTGTTGCTGATTCAAGTGAACATTTGCACGCTATATACTATATTATACTACATACACATAAAAGGATGCAAGTTATACATAAATATTAGTTATATGACTTTCTTATCAATATAACAGGTTTGTTTTATAATGAAAATAATTTTCTTTGCTTTATTTTCCGCGCAATAGATTTTGTCCTTTTAACAATAAATCATAAATAAATAGATTAACAATATTAATATTTTTATACAATTGAATATATAATTTTATGGTTCTCTGTTCAAACTGTTTGTACATATGTATGTGTATGTACATTTCCATTTGATTATCTATCTCTTGAAAGTGTATCGGAGAAATGCTTTTGTGATAACGATATTAACATAGACGGAAAATATAATTTTCTTTTCTTTCAATTTTTTATTTACTTATATTATGTATATATAAACGGATATTATTTGGATTAAACATGACAATATTAAGGATATTATGATGATTGATTTGAACGATTTGGAATATATTGAAAAAAAAGAAAAATGTAATCATAATAATATGTAGAGGTTTAACTAAGAAAAATACGTTGGTCGATTGGCTAAAATGTATAAAACATTTTACGTTTGAAGAATATTATATTTATAGAGAAGAATCTTTATACGATCTGTGATATTTCCAAATTATTTATTACATCTAAAATTTATGCTGTAAACAACCTTTTCGCGGATAGAAAATTTACAGAGTATTGTGAAAAAATGAAATATTTTTTATGTTTATAAAAAACAAAAACCATTAAGTGTTTCGCCAATTAATGATTTATGAAATTCTAAGAACAAAATATTAAAATATTAAATTTAGAAAGTGACAATTTCACATGTATGTGAAGTTATACCCGGATTTTATCCCAGAAAATAAAAATTTTGAATTAGGCAACTCAAACAATTTTATACCTCATGTAATGTCGTGTGAAGTTATCCCAGCCCAGAAATTTATTACAATTCCTTTAAATAAAATAATAAATTATTATAAATTAAAACTAAATGAAGAAGATTCTCCTGATAAATTTCTTTATCAATTTTTTACTTTCCATAGCAACATAAAACATTTTGGTCGTAACTGTATACTTTTCTAGTTTACCGAAGTTTAAATTTTTCCGGATCAACTTACTTCAAGAATTAATTTGTTTAAATCGTTCCGTGGCAATGTGCCTAAATGATGCCCGGGGCTGAGATAATTTTAACTGAATTTTTGAATTTCATTTTATGTTTTTGTCTGGCATGTCAAAACTAAAAATTTGCCGGATCAAAGCTATACGGTTTAAAGATGGGCAAATCAACGCATTACTTCAAGATTTTTTTTTTGTATATCGTACCGTGGCAATGTGCCCAGATGTTGCCCGGGGCTGAGCATATTTAAAAAAAAATTTTTGAATTTCATTTTATGTTTTTGTCTGGCATGTCAAAATTAAAAATTTGTCCGATCAAAGCTATACGGTTTTAAAATGGGCATATCAGCGGCTTACATCAAGAATTAATTTTTTTAAAGCGTACCGTGGCAATGTGCCCAAATGATACCCGGGGCTGAGAATATTTTAACTCAACTTTTGTATTTCATTTTATGTTTTTGTCTGGGATGTCAAAATTAAAAATTTGTCCGATCAAAGCTATACGGTTTAAAGATGGGCATATCAACGGCTTACTTCAAAGAATATCAACGGCTTACTTCAAGATTTTTTTTTTTTTGAAAATCATACCGTGGCAATGTGCCTAAATGATGACCGAGGCTGATAATATTTTAACTCAACTTTTGTATTTCATTTTATGAATTTCATTTCCTGGGATGAAATTTCCTATGGAAGAACTTCACATACATCAATTTTACAAAATTTTTGTTTTCGTTTATCATCGAAAATGTTTCCAAAAATTTCTTGATTTTGAAATTCTCTTTAGTCATAATCTTTGCTGAACCAATCCAGTGACTAGACATCGAATCCTTATATTCAATATAATGTATTACTTAGGTAATCTGGTTATAGATTGTTAATTAGTAAAGATTGTTAAGATGTGTAAGAATTTTGCTTCATTAATTAATTTTGGAGAGAATTTCAACAATAACATCTTGGTGCATTGATCAGAATTTAGTTTTGGATGTTTAATTAAACCAATGTGCTAATTATGTATAAGGAAAATATTCATTGCACAGTACAGCTTACAAATGATATGGTTTCTTCATCAAATATTTACAAAAATTAAAATTAGTCTAAATTTGATAGAAAATAAATAAAAACTCACGGATTTTCTTTCACTCAGTACTCGTACATTAGTAAACGAGCTTGTGACGTAAAATTCGAATTGGCAAATTGAAAACGATTTAAGATTTCTGGAGTTATATTACAAAACTACATAACATCTAGACTAGATTTAGCCACATCGACTGGTTGACCATAACATAACCAAACATTTAATTTATGTGTTACCGAAATACGATTATGATATTTATACATAATTATATGGTTGAAAATATAAGCGAGAACACTCATCGAGAACTACGCCTACCTAAATGCAGGCAGTTTCAAGAAGGACTTTCCGTCTTTGGAGCAATTTGTCCTTTCTGAAAACATTTTATTTTTCACTCCATTTAAAAATAATTTGATAACTAAGCTACATTATTTAAAAAGCAAAGCCATTTATAACAAAGAACCCTTGCATGGCTGACTCGTAAATATTTATAACTAAGAGAGTGGAGAAATGTTAATTTAAGCAGAGATAGAAAATGGGTCGAATACACAAATTAGAATTTGAAAACCCAGAAAATAAATTCAGTTGAACTTTAAATTAAATTCTTCATAAATCCTTAGCATAGATATTTAGAGAAGTATTTTGATATGTATTTGAAACCACTTTCATTTTCTGGTCTAGAAAACCTGCAGAGGGCCAAGGAGAAATAAGAGTTAAAACCAAGGTTAAACTTTTAAATAATTACTTTTAACAAAATTTAGTCGGAGAGCCTAGAAATTCAGAGCCTAGAAATATATTTGATTTTGTAAAACTTTGAATGTAATTCTTCGCAAATTTGGCCAGCCTGAATTTCTAATTCAAAGACATTTTGTTATTTAATTATATTAATTCAAGCAATTAAGAAATAAAATAAATAAAATTTAGTTGCGGCCTAGAAAAAACCATAGGCGCGATATAGCGAAATATGAGTTGGAAACCAAGGTAATTATAATTTGTATATTCAGTTGAAATTAAAACTAAATCTTCCGTAACTCTTTGGAGTCTCGAAACTCAAAGAAATTTAATTTTTTTAAATAATCGGAAACAAAAACTCAGAAAATGATCATTTTTTTGGATTTAGGGGAAATTGCCACCAAACTGTAGGGTACTTGGTTTCAACAATCTTCAGTATCCGATTCTCATCGTAGTTTTGCAAGGCTTTGTATATCTGTAAATATTTAATTTTAATTAATTAATTAATTTTTCAAATTTAATTTTTTCAAATTGCAAGTATATCTGGCAGCCTAATAGTAGCTGCACAATGATGGTGACGCTTATTACTGGCTACTGCAGAGATTGGAAACAAGCACAAAATTTCGATCAACACCAAACAAAATTCTCTTATATCGAATACAAACAACTACAAAACAGAAAAGGCAAAAAAAAAAATTGGTTTGGTAGTTTTTGTCTTCCAATTATCCTTTTCATTCAAACAAGTGCGAACGAGCAAACTAGAAAAAATAAATTTGTTCGTTTTTGTAAATTTTTCGGTTTGCTTGCAAGCAATCAAAAATTTGTTCGGATTTTCCAAAATGTTTGGAATTTTACGTTTTATTATCCGGTTTGTGTTGTTCGGTTGTTCCTTGTTCGTCGAAGTGAAGGAGAAAAATATTTTTAAATAATTAGGTACATTTTATATTATACATTTTATGTTTTGTATTCTGTTAAATGAAATAAAATGATTTATTAGTTCCTCAATTGGGCCGTATTTTATATAGGCCTAGATTATTTATCTTTTTAGATTTCATTTCAACAGTTTGTTTGAAATTCCTAAAATTTCTTTACACTTGTCAAGAATCTTTTGTTTACACAGTTTCGCCCAAATCAACCGCAGTTTTGTATGAAAATCAAAATTATTAAATATCTGTCATTTTTTTATGTTTTCAAGTCAGCTCGAGCTTACTTGCAATTTTGCAAGCGAATCGGACAAACAAAAACAAAGAACAAAACGAACGATAAAAAGAGAAACCAAAAATTCGGGTAACAAGCAAAAACAAATAATTATTTTTTTATTTTTTTCAAAAAGAAACGAACACAAAAAAATTCAACAAGTTTTTCGATTACACTCGAGTTTGCTTGTTCTATTCTCTGTAGTGGCTAGTACGTTTACTGGTACTTTTTCGAGGAAATACTTGTTTACTTATGCATAAAAACGAGTATTTGCTTCAGATCAATTAATTATACATGATATTTATGCATAAAACATATAGCTTATAAATACTATTTAAGCTACTGCTACAGCGGCTTGAATTGATATTGCGGTTGTACTTAACATAATACATTTTATTACACACCATCTAAACTATTATTTGTTATATAATAATATGCAGTGTTATTTTTGTAAACAAGGAAGTTCCGGAACGCATTTTTAAAATAAATGAATCCTTTCATTATTTAATAAAAATATAACACAAATTCCAATTTAAAGAACAATAAATTGCTTCCGACGTTTTTCTTCTTATGACGGTTACCAGCATTAATGCTCAAGCCACACATATGATGGATCTGGAATGCCTGGTTCAGTGACAGTACATACAACTCAAGAATTACGAAAAATTACTGACACTTACAATTGTGTATTACTAGCAGACAATGGTACATTGGATCGAGTAACGGAGTAACCATACATATCTTTCGACTTGCAATTAGCGAATTGTTAGCCTATCCAGTGTTTGCCCTATTATCACCTTCAATTGAGAAATTTCGTTTTTCGGTGGAATCATTATTTACCAAAATTATCACTTTAATACTTACGATTAATTTCGTTGATATTTTTTTAATATTCAGATTGATTTCATTAAATTCCATATTTTATGCACTTACCTAAAATTAAAAAAAAACAGAAACATACAATATTAATATAGCAAACATAACAAATACAAATTTATGATCTTACAAAAAACTATGTTTTAGAGCAGTTGGATATAATTTTGTACTCAAAATTTATTAAATTTAAACTGTCCATTTAACTTTATATGTAAGTATATTTTACCGTGTGCTATTCTTTTTAAAATTATCCAAATTCTATATCTAGGTAGTACATTTTGTATAAATTCTATACAACAATTATAGCAAATTAGCTTATTCATAATATTAATATCGCTGCTTATTATTTACTACTATAATATGTTCACATTGCAATTTATTTAAATCTATGTATAATTACTAAGGTCCTGCGGCTCTATTCGGGCTTCAAAGTTAACGCATTGCGGCAAGTTTTCATATGATGTACTCAATGAGATTTTAAACTAATCGCATTGCATTAATAAACTGAGTAGTGTTAAAAAAAAGTGCTGGAGAATAATGACACCAGTAATTCAGTACAGTTGATTATTTTGTATAATGTGGATGCTAAGTAGTATAAGTTATTGTAAGTTAAGTTTTAGTAAATTTAATTAAATATTTTCATTTTTAAAGTTTAAAAATCATATTGTAGTTTATTAGGGTGTGTAATAATTCTATCTAATTTTATGTATACTTAATTTATAGTCTGGTAAAACTATCAAATGAGCCGCAACTAAATCCATCGCAAATAAATCAGTAAGTAGGTAGGTATAGTTCATGAAAAAAGTTGGCACTGGTTGATCTATTTCTCAACAATAAATAGAACAAATAACATTACTAAAACTGTATGAAAGAACTGGAAAATAATATTAAAATTTGTTCAGTACATTTCTGTTGTTTTTTCTTTGAATAAAATGTTAACTGCGTCTTACGCAATTTTATATTACGAATGAAAATTATCTTAATATAATTCGAATATTAAGTTCAGTTGCCAAAAAAGTACTCTTCAAAAAACTGTTATTTCTGAATGTCACTTAAATTTCTTTATTTATGTGAAAACCTTTACTTTCTCGAAACTAATTATCTCCACTTATGCGTTTTCAAGAGGCATTTTTGTGTAAAATAATTCGTTAACTGCAGATCAAGTAAAATAAGTAAAAAATTGTATAACTCAAAAAGTGATATCTACTAAATTATGATTTTAAAGCAAAACAAACATTTTTATTTCAAATTCTCAGGTACGAATTAGTAGATTTATTTATTTATGTACATACATTTAATTTTATGCCTTGTATGTAAATATGTATATAATACTTTAGCTACCATTTTTATATTATTTTTAGATGAAGCAGCTATTTTTTAACCATATTGCTGATGAAAAATGAGTGTTAAGGTTGATTTTGCAATTAATCTTCAACTTGAAGCAAGATACCATAAATAAAAATTATTATGAAGCAACGGATGCAAAATAAATCTCTTTACTATTGTATAGCAGATTATAGTAAAAATGTATGTCAACATAATTGAAGTTAGGTTCGAAAATCATCATCTGTGGATTTTCTAGAAGATGGATTTTCTTTAATGATTGTTCAATGCTGTATTTCACCTTTGTACAAAATGATCTTGCTGGACAATTGCCATTGAATATAAATAAGCCTTTATTTACCTGCAGTATGTATTCAGTGAGATGATATATACAATCATCTAAATAGTATAAAATTAAAAGGACTTTAATTTAATACCATAAGTGATTTTATGCAGCCTTACAAATTATAGCATCATGCAATTACATGATCAATCTTGTAATTATACACACAACCGAAGATACATTAAAACTCTGTATAATATGCATATGTATATAGAAGATTACAGTTCCAAAACATTATGAAAATACTATACTTGAGAGTTGAGACATGCACACGGTAAACGGATTAAAATAATTGAAGAAACAGTCTATGTCTAATCATATAAACGTGGCAATAAAATCCCAGGTGGCTATAGAGTATTGTTGCGGTAAATTCATTGTTAAACTTCTTATAAAGAGTTATTCAGGCATAGGTCTAAGTTATCTGACGATATTCCGTGTACTTGTAGGGCAACAAATCTACATAACAGGAAAGTTAGTATACATTTTATGTTAAGTTCGTTCCATTTTCTATCTTTTAGAACATATACCATAGAAGACTATAATAAATGGATATACACATTCAAGGTAGTTTGCTTTATTGCAAATACATATTTCAAAAAGTACAGCATTTATTAAAAATTTATTATGAATTACAAAAATGTGTTAAACTAAATTTGCATTAAATTTAAGATTTCCACACCGAAATGTGTAGCGTTCGTTAGATTGATGGAGTGGTTTATATATTTTTTATTAAACCGACTACAATTCTATGGAGAAAATTTTGTGCCGGAAATCTATAAGAAAATATCTTTGTATTAGAAAATGTATCACAATTGTATTTTTAGCAGGAATTTTTTCAAAAACAACAGTAAGTACAGTCTACTTTATTTATTCTCTACATTTAGGCGAAATTTAAAACCAAAATTATTCCTGCTCTCGTACTCCCAATTAATTTTGAATATGCAGTACAAACTACAAACGCGCACTTATTGCAACTAATTAATGTTAGAGATTTCTGATTTAAACGTTCTAACAACAAAATTTATTTTTATTTAATAAAAATAAACTTCTCAATGAAACTAAATTTTTATCGTTCGCAAGTGAAGTAGTCAAACAAATTATAAAACACGGCTGAATAGAATTTTTTGAAAATTTTAAAAATTAAAATAAAGAATAAATTCTATTGCATAATAAATTTATAATGAATAGTTTGGAAAATTAAAAATATTTATGATTTTATATAGAAATTCTGAAACACCATGTACAATTTTAAATTAATAAAAATATTAACGACACTGAAAATAATATTTGACAAGTGACAACCTATTTTTGGTTCGAACTAGGCAATTTTATAATCAAATGAAGTTTGCACGTAGAAGAAAATCATTAAAATAACTCGAGTTTATAATTCATTTTATTCGAGAATTTTTAATGAATTAATTAATGTTAGTGATTTATTTAAAATAAATTTATATTAATATTATTGTTATTAAATGTGATGGAAATTAAAGGAAAAAATTGTTCAACATAGACGAATTGTAACGCAAAAATAAAGTGCCTCGATGTTTATTCATTAACTCTAAATTCTACGAGTAGCATATATTAATTGAAAATCGTTTCATCGATAAAAAGAGCAAAAAGTATCATCTCACTGCAATGGTAACATCATATTAATGATCTTGGTTTTACATTATATCCAGTTAGTTTAGGGCGTCCATAATGGGAAGCAAACCAAATTATTTCACTTAAAATAAATCAAATTTAAAAAATTAATAAATTAGCAATACAATATTCAATATTGTACAAAATCACATAATTTGAGAGAGCCTTAATTTCAGTTAGCTTCATCAGAGAATTCCGAAAAATCATATTTATCTGAAATTTAAATGGCCTATAAAACTTCTCAGATTTTATTTTCTCTAAGAAATCCACGCATAACATCGATCTAAAATTGTATGTGATGTTTAGTGTAGCTCGCTTAGCTAGGTTCATTGACCCCCTATCAATGAAAACACTCTTGGTAATGCTAGATAAATATTCACGAGAGTAAAATTGGACGTTTCTGCCTTTTGTTTTCAGGGAAAGACAGTTGGCAAGAACTAAATCATAGAAAATACATAAATCTTCACAAACATATCCATCCTTGCAGAGCCACGATAAAGCCTGGCTACTGAAGATTTTGGAAGGTTTCAAGAAATTACTTACAATTTCAACGAAATCTAGAAAAATGCATTATTTGGTCCCGAAAATTACGAAGGAGTAATTTAAACATTCGACTATATCCAGAAAATTTCAATTTTCTTGGTTCTCAACTCGTATTTCGCTCTCTCCTGCCAACTCTGTTCTGCACAGGTAAATGGAAAATGCGCGAAATACTTAATCAAAAGTTCAGATGAAACAAATAATTTTTTTGTTGTTCCTATACGCGGGTCTTTTTTCAGGACTTGTAAATGAAAATTGCTTCAGAAATTTCTCAATACCAGGCTCTCTCCAAATATGCGATTTAATAAAATATTAAAATTTCTTGATTCCCAATTCTATTTCTCTTCAAGAATTTTTTCAAATAACAAAATTTCTGTGAAGCTCTTCGAATGTGCAAAGGTTTTATAAAAGTTCAACTTAATCCAGAAAATTTCCATTCCTTCAAAAAGGGAGCTCAAAAAATTGTATTTCCAACTTTTCAGTAAGGAAAATCAAGGTCCATTCAAGAGTTGTTTAGAAATTTGGTTTTGTTTTATCATTTTTGAGAATATATTTTTCAAAACTAATAAATTCTATTTTTAATTAAAGTTTAGTTTTCAATTTATCTAAAAAAAAAGCGGAAACACATTATTTACGTCTGGCAGCCTTAATTTTGGCCAGATATTGAAAAAAAAAAATGTCTTTCATTTCCTTTCCTTTCCCTAAATTTTATACTTTTCAATGAGTAACTCACCAACACCAAACTGCAGGCTGACAATAATTATTTTGTTGAGTTGACTTTTAGAAAATTACAATAAAGTTTTGAAATTTTTTATTCATTACGGTGGCAAAATGTTTCAAGAGTATTTAAAAATACATACGTAAATTTGATTTGACGCAGGGATCGCTATAAAGATAAATTTTAACTGCGGTGAAAAATGAGCTACAATCCATATTACTGTAGATTGCAGTCGTAGGTCTCAAGTCTTAAGGGTTTCTGACTAATAGTCAATCTACAGTTGAACAATAAATTTTTTTTTTTAAATTTAAGTTGAGTTCGCAGTAAAATATAGTATGTAAAATATCTTATGACTATATAATATTGTCTGATTATTAAAAAAATTGTTCGAATATTAGAATCAAAGATAAAGTACATTCGGAATAATTACAGCTATTGTATACATTTAGTCGAATTCATTTTTAGGCAAATTGCATTCTCATAATATTTATGTGCAATACTACTGCATTCTCATAATATTTATCTGCCTCATAATGTCGTCGCCTCCGGGTCCTCGTTCATTATGAACGGGTGGGCAAAAGTGATCTAGGTGTGAGGCGCGTCACGCTAAATGACGACATATGGGCTGGGTTAAAGGTGTTACGCGACCCGTGCCAACAAACTACCACGCTGGGTGCCCATTTAACAAAGCCCAGTCGCAAACGGAGCGCTCTGGATACCTGGCAACCTTCAGTTGAAAGTAGCCTTACCTGCGTATACGGATCTCTGCGCAGGTGAACCATGTTTCTCCAACACTCGTGGGACCATTATGACCAATAAATACCACAACAAAAACAACAAAACCGAGACCGGCACTCACCAAAGGCCGGAAGCAATAGGAGGAAGCTCAAACCGCAAAGGTGGGATTCCCTCAAAAACACCAGGGGGGAGCGACTCCAGGGCACCAAAGTCAGGGACTAGCGGAACCCAGAGGAAATCTAGTGCTGCTGCAGGAGGTTCGACTAACGTCCTTCAGTCAAAGCTGCGGTACAGGGCAAGGCGCTCAAGATTCTGCAAAGGTGGGCTGCAACCCCTGAGGAGCAGCGCACTGTTGAGCAAAGAGAATCAGTGGTTTGGGAGGAAAACGATCGGTGGCGATAGCTCGGAGAGAGACCACGTGTCGAAAAGAGAGTGGTCTCAGGATGAGCTAGAGCCTGTCGACACTATGCCGGCCAAACTGCAAGCGGAGAAGGAAACTCCTCACAAGGTCATGCCGAAACACAAGTCTTTCAGCGACATTGTGTAGGAGCGTGTTTTGGTGCTAGCCGTCGTTGACAGGAGTCAGGAAGACGGGAGCATCACCATGGATAAATGTAGATTAGTCTACAATGCACTAAACTCTGTTTTCCTCAAGGTCCTAGGAGAAAATCCAGGACCCCCTCCATCGTGCAGAGATGCGGGATGATACCAAGGGCGCATCAAACTAACAGCGTGCTCGGATGCCAGATCAGTTGATCTGTATAAAAAGGCTGTAGCGGAGGTAGGGGAGGTGTGGCAAGGCGCGAGGCTGGCGGCTGTAACCAGGGAATAGATTCCTAGCAGGCCAAGAGCGCGCGTCTGGCTAACAACTGAACCGGCCAGCCCAGAAAAGATCCTGGAGATAATAAGGATCAGCAACCCTAATCTTCCGACAAGAAATTGGAAGATTGTGAGACAAGAGGATGCCAAGGGAGGCTCCATATTATCTACCATGGTAATCAATAAGGAGTCCTTGGCTCCTCTCGCCGCGAATAAGGGAGTAATCGACTTCGGTTTCGATCGATTACTCTCAGAGTCTACAAAAAAGACGAGGCTGGAACGCACTTGGAGGAACCTGGTGAGCAAGGCAGCCCGTCCATACAGGAAACAGACACACCAGGAGGTTAGACGGCCCAACCAATGGAGCTCTCCGAGATGGCTGCACTTGGGGAGGAGATGGGAAGTCCCTGGTGTCGGACGAGGAAGACTTGTCGGATTCGAGGGACGAATGGGCTGCCAGCATCCGGGAAGCAAGTTTCGTGGGAGGAGATACGTGAGACACCGGCAACTTCAATGGAATAGCGAGCACTAGCCTGCGGTAGCGGGGAGTGGTAATAGGTAAGTAGGCGAGGGCCAATGCGCATCACACAATTTGGGGCAGCCCTGATATCAACGAAAGGGATGAGTTATTTTTTGATTACCTATTAAATACCAACCTTTGGGTGCGTAATATTGGGCAAGAACCCAGATTTATCACTAAAATCCGGCAGGGGTTCTAGACGTAACCTTCGCCTCAGAAAAGATATACCCTATGGTCAAGGAATGGAGGTTGGCGGAGGAGCAAACCTTCTCTGACCATCGTTATATAACCTTTAGTCTTGACGTTTCCCCTGCTACCCGGAAAGCCTTTAGGAATCCTAGAAGGACAAACTGGAGCAAGTATGGGGAAACGCATAAAGAACTATTAACGCCGAAGGCGCCAGCGACACGGGAGGAACTGAATTGCATAGTGGACACATTCACTAGAGCCTTAAATCGGTCCTTCAACGCTGCTTGCACAATTGTTAGGCCCAGGGGCAAGCAAAAATCAGCATGGTGGTTTAAGGAACTGGGGACCATCCGGAAGGCGTGTAGAAGAGCCTTTAACAGAGCCAAAAGCACGAGGAAGGCTCAAGACTGGGACTCCTATAAGGAGGACCTCAAAGTTTACAAAAAAGTATTGAGGAAGGCAAAAAGGAGGTCATGGAGACTCTTCTGTGATAAAATGGAAGAAGTTTCCGAAACCTCTCGTCTTGCACGCCCTGGTAAGTACAATTCAGAAATCGATATTTTCGCAAGACTTGTATGGTGGCGTTGCTTGATATTGAGGGCTAAGGGAACCCCGCAGGGAGATGTCCTGTCTCCTCTTCTCTGGAACATAGCAATCAATGGATTGCTGTTGGAGCTGGAGAGAGAGGGGATCGAGGTGGTTGCTTATGAAGATGGCGGTGCGATGGCTGTCTATGTCAAATATCTAAGCACGGTGAAGGAGGTAATCCAAAATACCCTCCTAATCATTACAAGGTGGGCCATCAGATGTGGACTGGCATTTAGCTCGTCCAAAACTGAACTGGTACTTTTTACTAGGAAATATCAAATCCCGGTAGTAGATCCACCTCTCCTAAATGGCAGGAGACCAGGTTTTACTGACAAGGCAAGATTTCTTGGAGTAATCTTGAACAGTAAGCTTAGTTGGAAGCAAAACATTCTGGAAAGAGTAAACAAGGCTAATATAGCCATGTACTCGTGCAGGAACGCCATAGGAAAGAGATGGGGCCTGAAGCCGGAGCTGGTACACTGGTTATTCACTGCCGTAGTAAGACCTGTACTTATGTATGGGTTGAGTGTGTGGTGGCCAGCTCTTGATAAAGTAACGTACAAAAAGGGGATCGAAAAGATGCAAAGAACGGCCTGCATGCTGACAAGCCGGGCGCTGTGGACCACTCCAGCAAGTGCCTTGGAGGTTATGCTTCACCTTCTCCTCGTCGATATTTATGGTAAGCAGATGGCGGCGATTACGGCCACCTGACTATCAGCCATATCTCAGTGGAAGTGTCTTCAGAAAGGACACTCGACGATGTGAATGAACTGACGAATCTAGACTACGGTTCCGAACTTCCTGCCCCTCAAGGGAATCTTGGAGGGGCGGGTTGAGTGCGGAAACAGAAGCACTGTAGTTCTTTACGGATGGCTCCAAGCTAAACGGTAAAGTAGGAGCTGGAGTCTTCTGTGATAAACTAGAAGTAAATATATCAGATCGTCTCCCTGATATCTCAATTTAAGTGGACAGTCAGGCGGCAATCAAGTCGCTGGACTCGGTTTCTCTGACGTCTAGTGTGGCGTTGGGTTGCCACTGGTTTCTGAATGAAATGAGTGAGCATTTCAACATCCAGATAGTCTGGGTCCCCGGCCACTTGGAAGTCATGGGGAACTGCAGGGCGGACGAACTAGCGAGGCATGGTACAACTCTCTAACTGCTACCGGAAAGGGCAAAACTGGGAAGGCCCATCAATGTACTCAAGACTGTGCTTAAAAAGGAGGCAGTAGCCTCAGCGAATGAAAGGTGGACGAACACCCTCTGATGTAGTGTAGCAAGGCAAGTCTGGCCAAAGCTGGACTTGGAACGCTGTAAGACACTGATCTCCCTACGAAGACGTGAACTAAAAACGATCGTGGGGATACTCACAGGGCACTGCCTACTTGGAGAACATGCGAGGAGGCTAGGTCTGGAAGCAAATGACTTTTGCAGAAGCTGTGGGGACGAGGAGGAGGAAGAGACGGTAGTCAACCTCCTATTCCCTCCTGCTCATGCCCGGCTTTAGCACACAAAAGACATGCATATTTGGGTAAATTCTCAATGGACTGCCTCTCGGATCTCGAAAACTGTAAGGTGCGAAACTTATCACGCTACATAAGTAGCTCAAACTGGTCCTCATAAGGGTAATAGGGAAGTAGATCCTGTGGTATCACAACGGACCGTCAAGTGTGCTGTAGCAGCCACTCAACCTAACCTAACCTAACCTATGTGCAATACAATCAAAAATTTTTAATTCCCTTAAACTGAGCATTAGCTTGCTTGTAATAGTAAATTAAAAAATACATCAAGTTTCTAAAAATGTATTCTTTTTGATCTGCCACCAATGACAACATAAACAAAATATATATTTTACGAAAAACTTGTATAAATGCACAGACTGTACCAAATAAAAATTTCTTCGTTACTGGATAATAGAGTGCAAAATTTTCGGAAATGTGATCTCTAAAAATGTTTGTCTAGTATAGAGTTTAAGACACTGCAAGTTTTATATAAATGTCGATGCTTGAGAAACCCAAAACATAGCTAAGAACGACAACAAATTTAAAAAAAAAAACAAAACAATGATTAACTGGAGCTGTACCATTTTTAAGGGTAAACCGTGATTCATTTGGGGAAAACATAAATACTTTGCTATCAATATGATACATACAAGAATTTGCCCATTTTAATTGGAAATTATAAAAAAATGTGAATACGTCATACTGAATATGTACATATTATGTATAAATGGAAATGACAAAAGGCGCTTAAAACAAATTCCAGCTAATATAAGGATATAATGCAGTCTATTCACTCTATAAAATCACAAAACCTTAGTTCATTGTACCCCACTGCAACTGTATTACATATGAAAATCAACAATATGTCCAAATTGTGCTGCATATTTCGAAACAAATTTTCCTTACCCCTCTTCGTTTTTATCAAAATATTATTTCCATTTTCTTAGCATTTCACTAGTCTATTAACAAAATCATATTTTTCTGTGAAGTTACGTTTTTTTTACCATTATTTATGATAAAAATGAACATGCGCGGATACTCTTGAAAAAAAAACGGAAAAATATGCGAATACCAATCGATATACTGATTCTTTATAAAATTCTAGTAGCGCGCTAGCCAAATGAAAATGGTATTATCACAAAACAATTAAAATGTATATATTGTTACGTTGTATGTATATGTGTGTATGTGTAATATAGTTTAGAAAATTATCTTACTCATGCCATGATTAATAAATTATGATATCACACAATAGTTATTCACAATGGTCGTATAGCAGCGCACCCATTTGACATAAACTGTATTTATTACATTTAGCAAATTTAATGCAATTATTGTGTATTTTTACCGCATATCAACAAAACACTTTCAACGAAATACTGAGCTCCTTTCAATTAATATCAAATAGTTTAATGTGGAAAATAGATTATAAAAAACATACAGACACTACTGCCCTATTTCAAAAGGGTTAATTTTATTTTGTTTTTCCATAACAGTGAATTATTTTTCCTTTAACTTTTTGTTGTTGTTGTTGTACATATTTTAATTCGATTATAATTCTTTTGAAGTTATAAAAAAATAAAAAATCTTTATTGGCAATATGAAAAATGGATATGATCTAAATGGCACATAGATTTTCATATTTACACATAAACGATATAATATATATACACACACACACACACATATATATATATACATGTAATTTCCGTTCTATTAGATATCCTTTTTCCGTTTTTCATCATCACTATATTTCCATGCATAAACGGTTGCGGTTTTTCGTGTATTGGATTGTTGTGTATGTATGTACATAATATGTCGATGTTGGTATATATAGGCCTGATGCATGAAAAACAGCGTAAATTACTGGAATTTTTGTTTTTGATTTTATTGATGACAAATTGGAATTTTATTAAGATTCGAATAAAAATACAAATACAATAACCAAAACAGGATGATTTGATCATGAGAGTGATAGGGTTTTCATGTCTATTAGTAATTATGTATGCGTATATACATATGTATGTGTGCATGTAGCATGTATGTATATGTATAGATGTACATTTTTGGTAGGAATTTGATTATATGCCATACTAGGGCATGCATGAAAAAATTGATATTAAAACAATGTTTATGTCGTTTTTGTGTTCTCGATGGTGTTGAATGACCTTGAAATGTATTGTTAAGCTTTTATATTTTAAGATAAAGCAATATATTCTTAGTTAATTTGTAATTTTGTTTAGTCATATATGTATATATTCGTGTAATATTTATTGTGATTGTAAATTTATTAAATTACCAATATGAAGTTTGATTAAAGCACATTTCAACACCCAATTTTGACATTTAATCTAGACTTTGATAATTAACTGCGAATTTGAGTTCGACTTGGAAATAGAACTTTATACATTGAATCCATTTTGCAATTGAATTTAAATTTAAATTTTGACTTTCAATGGTAATTGTTTGTATTTATTGACATCACTAATTTGTTGTATTTTCGATATGATTAAACCAGGAAATAGGGATAATGTGCATGCAAATTTATTCCAATACGCCGAGATCGCAATAGAAAACAAATAATTTAATAAACGAAATAGCGTACAAATTTGTTCTTGAAAAAAGTTGAACACCAACGTAAATCGAATATCAAAAGTAGTGATGTTACAAAATACTGCCCTGGAATGATGTTTACTTAGAGATATGATTTTTAATTTAACATTCTTAGTTTTATCTATTATTTTCTAAATACAAGCTGCAACTTCACAATACAGTGCTGTAAACAAAAGTAAACACATTGATAACATAACTTTGGTATTTATGTAAACAACTATAACTAAATAGCGATGCTGGGATCACAATTTAAATTTCAGTAACATATTTTTAATTGCGGCGGTATCCTTCTAAACAAATACATCTAAAATATATTATTATACAGCCATTCCACGCGAAATCAGCTCGTTGGAAAGACAATTGTACATACTTTCAAGTAAGCGTTTTAAACTTTGGTGTTAATGTACAATATATCGTTTAAATTTCAGTTTTAAATAGTATTTTGCTGAAAAATCGAAATGCTCACCCTTTTATTTTTATTTTTTTATAGTAAAGCACTTGACAATACCTTTCAAATAAGCCACCTTTCACGATGGAGACTCAACGCGTTCGAGTTTTATAGAACAAAACGTCATAACAAGTTATAGAACCATACTTTTTGTAATTTAAAGCTTTTAGGAACCATATACATTAAAGAGTTTTTCGATCAAGTTTGATTATACATAAAATGGCGTCCTTCCACTATTTTATTAATAAAATATTTATTAATTAACTTTTAGGATACATTAACTCACCGTACCTTTACCTTTATGGTACAATTACATATTTTTATACATTTTTAATCATTTCTATATCAGAGGAAGTTACAAATCGAAACGAAATGCCACGAAAGCCAGCCTGCAGTGACCATGCGCTGGTCAAATAACGACCGCACAACAACTTTTCGATTGGGCTACAAAAAATGAATCAAACATTACTTTTAGATTTTGTACAAAGGGTACAGAAGGGTGGCACGATCACTAGCAAAAAAATTTGATTCAGTAAAAGCCATCAGAGAAACTCATAATTATCAGTGCTATGTTCCCAATGGTAACAACCATCACAGCGCATCGATTTTCCAATTCTGATAATTTTTATAATTTTAAATTAAAAGAATTTGTAAATAAATTAACTTTATTGAATAAAACTGTAAAAGTAAGAACCAAAACATGAATTTCGTAGTTTAGAATTAATAATTGTACTGAAATGTTAAATTCCACCGTAACTTGTTATGACGTTTTGTTCTATAAAACTCGAACGCGTTGAGTCTCCATCTGTTCCATCGGCAAAATACTATTTAAAACTGAAATTTAAACGATATATTGTACATTAACACCTAAACGCTTATATGAAAGTATGTACAATTGTCTTTCCAACGAGCTATTACACGTGAAAATCGGACAAGGAATACTTTAGATACACGAATTTAAAGATGTGAACATTTGAGTTTCCGACAAAAACAAATTATAACGGAACTCCGCGTATTTTGACCCCACCGAGTTTTTACTCAAATTATATTTTTTTTATCTATATCTACCATCTCCCCGAATTTCAAAATCGGAAAATTTGGCTCCAATGTCTTGACGACTGATAATGTTGTTTGGCGTCAAATTATAGTTGTATAATGTTTACAAATCGGTTACGAAAAATCTGAAATCAAACATGATCTACTCAAGCTAATATTTTTTTGATTGGTTAGCAACAACCAATGTACACGTTTAAAGAAAATTATTTCTAGCGTCAAAATTATTACACATAGCTGCTGTAATCATTTGGTTGTATATAAAATGGTGTCATAATTATTACAGTAAAAATAATTATCACAGGAATCGGACCAGGCCTAGGTATAACTTTTATTAACTTAAGAATAATTTGGAAATGCGATTTAAAAATTTCGAAATAAATAATTTTGTCAAATATCAAATAAAGTTGCAGTTCCTATAATCTTCATTCAACTGTCATATAATTTGAAACGTTACTTGTCAGTTTTTATAAGTTTAAACACAAAGTGTTTCTAAATATGATTTATGGTTAGTTGTTTACATTAAAAATATATACAATAAATGTTTACGTGTAAACGGTGCCTTATTATGTAAATATTTTAATTTTTGTTTTTATGTGTTTTAATGAAATTCAGTAAAATCTATGTAATTGAAGAAATAGTTCGAAAAAAATCAAAAAATAGAAAGGATGATAATATATTCAAAAATGCCAAGTTGAACCTAAGAGCCTATAACTATTCTATTAGATTTTAGTTTAAATAAGCTCATGAAAAAATAAATAACTATAGAATACATATTTGCATTAACACAACTTTTAGTCAAAAAATCGATCAACTAAAATATTGTCGAACTTGCCGGTTGCCTTTTTTAAAATAATCATCTGTGATTTTTATCTCATACCTGATAATTTACCAATCAATAATCATTTTTTTCTTTGCCTGTTAAGGAGTCAATCCTCTCCCAATTCTTTCATACTTTAATTCTAGCGTCCTTAAACTATGCCGATATGATAGAGCTACATACCGTTTTTATACACTATATGATCATCCCACAGATCCACGCCAGCAGTACGGACATAAAGGGTTTTCCAATAGGATTGATATGATTTTTAATTGACGTTTCGGCCATTTGTAATATATCATCATCTGTCATTTTTTCTTTCATTGTATTCAGTAATGTTTACAATTTAATCATGGTGAGATATACGCAAGACAACGTTTACAAATTATTCAGTTTTATTATGAAAATAATCGTTCAAGTGTGCTCGCTATTTGTCAAAGAAAATCCACAAATTATTCATGAAAACCCATTACATTTACCTAAATTGACAGTTTGGTGTGGTGGTATCATCGGTCATTATTTTTTTCGAAATGAAGCTGGTAACACAGTTACTGTCAATGGAGATCGGTATAGATCGATGATAACCAACTTTTTATGGCCGAAATTGGAAGAAGTTGATCTAGACAACATTTGGTTCCAACAAGACGGGGCTACGTGCCACACAGCAACTGCAACAATTGAATTATTGCGAGAAAAGTTTGGAGATTCGATCATTTCAAGAAATTGTGATATTGAATGGCCTCCAAGAAGATGTGATTTAACACCATTAGACCATTTCTTGTGGGGTTATTTGAAGTCATTGGTCTTTAGCAATAAACCAAACTCTCTTCAAGCTTTACAAGTCAATATTGAACGTGCTATACATGACATAACACTTGATATAGTGGGAAAAGTGCTCGAAAATTGGGTTCATCGAATTCGTTCCTGCAGAAGAAGTCGTGGAGGCCGTTTATGACGTTTTATTCAGAACTTAATTGTATCGATTGTACTTCACATTAAATAAAAAACATTTCAATTTCCTTAACAGTTAGTGTTTTTTTTTTAAAAGAAATCATATCACTCTTATTGGAAAACCCTATAGAAGATATATCGGGTTTTCAATTTGGGACTTGACAACTTTGAACTTTCACTGTGAACGCATTCCGAAACAAATAACCAAACTGTAAGTGTCCAAACTTTCAAAAAACACAACATTTCTATCATGGTGAAGTACACGAACGTACAACGTTTACAAATAATTAAAATTTACTACAAAAATTCAATTTTTGGTCAAGCACATTTTTGGGTAAACGGCTTCGCCAACTAACAAAATATGCATTATTGGCCATGCGAAATCCCTCATGTGCTCCAAGATCTACAAAAAATAACTGTATGGTGTGGTTTTCATGCTTGTGATGTCACATCAGCAAGACGGCGTGACAAGCAACTTATTGAAATTTGAATTCGATGAACGTATTATATCGAGAAATGGTTCAGTCGATTTTCAGTCTAGGCCGCCTAGATCGTTTAATTTAATACCTGGAGACGTTTCTTAATTGGGCTACGTTAAATCATTGGTCTATGGGGCTATACGTTAAATCATTGGTCTATGAATAGGGTTCAATGAATCGACACCTGCAAACGTGCCCGTGGTGGCTATATGAACGATGTCGAATTTCATACATACATATACTTTAGGTCAATAAACAATTTTTTCGAGATATCTCAAATGGTTTGAGTTTTATTTTAAAAAAAATTATCAAGTCCTTATTGGAAAAACTATTAGTTCTGTACTGAAAAACCCACTACTTCACATTGGTAGTCGTACCGGTAACCACGGACCAAACGCCATAGTTTTAACCATTGCTCGTTTACTAACCACATAATAACATCGCTGATTTGACATATTCACTTTTTTCATCATAATATCATCAATTTATAAAATTTAATTTCAAGGACGCGATTTTTTTTAAAATTCCTTCTTGACACTTTTTCATACATTTTACATTTTATAATATTAATCTACTTTTAGCAATATGTAATAATAATTATGTCACACACATGTATTGTATGGAAATAAGGATAGTAATAGCTTATATATAAACATTGATTTCAAGGATGAATATATACATATATGTATATATATATATATATTTATATATATATATATATATATATATATATATATATATATATATATATATATATATATATATGTATATATATATATATATATATATATATATATATATATATATATATATATATATATATATATATATATATATATATATATATATATTCATCCTTGAAATCAATGTTTTTTTTTTATGTATTTGTATATAGGTAGTATGTACATATATGTATTTTGTTTTCAAGTATGTAAATGGGTATATACTTGAATGCATGTATGTACATATATATGAATAATGATTAATATATTTACTTTATATTACTATCTAGATGTATATTAAATTATAGTTAATTAAATTTTAGTGCAATCATGTTTGTTTTATTTTGCATAAAAATTCTCAATCGCCATAATGATATGATGAAAATGAAAGAGCTCAAAGTGGTGATTCAGTAGACTCCAATTGGAAATTTAATTAGTAATACTCTATATAGTCAAACTTTTGCGGTTGTACTTTAGTGCTGAAAATCACCACCGTACACCGAAAATTAGTGTTGAGATGTTCTACCATCACATTTTCGATATTCGATATAAGTTGGTGTTTTTCGAACGTAAAAGAGTATGTTTTACAGAATGTAAATATTTGGAGGCGTTCCAACTAAGCAGACAGGCAATTATTTCATTCGTTATATAATCAGTCTCAGATTTTGAGCAACATCAATCCCTCTGATTAAGAAATTGTTATTCTATTTTTATAAATAATAAATCAAACCGATCGAGTGTTAGGAGTATTAAGCAGTACTATGTATAAGCAGGTATTCATTCGATATTTTTATATAGATATGTACATTACTGTCCAAAAAGTTCATAAACATTGAAGTTCAAGCATATGAAAAATTCTCGAAATTAAATCGTGCATCCAAAATTTCAAAATTCAATAAAACGAATACATGCGAAATTATCGAAAAACAAATTAAACGAAATGTTTAAAACTCCAATTAAAATTAATTTTCTTTCTTTTGTCTATTTACGTAAATGTTTTTAAAAGCCAAAATATTTCGTAAGTTTCAAAAATTCAGATTTATTAAATTTGATCAATTTAAAAATTTTTAGTTTAAACAAAGTTTTAAATTTAAAATTTTTAAATAATGTACTTTTATAAGTAAATTTACATTTCAATTTACCAAATAACACATCGAAATTCGGTTTAAAAATTTTGCAATTTAAAATTTTAGATACAAAAAATGTCAAACTGTCGAATTTTGAAATTGGATTCAATTTTCAAATTCAGAGGTGGGCATCCTAAAAATTTCATCTCGATTTTGATTTGACAAGCCGCTTTAAATTTGAGAGTTTAGTATTTTAAACCAAATTTAACAATACAAATTGAAGGCAAACCTTAGATATAGTTAGAGTAGATTGTATGTAAATTTGGCAAACTGAAGAATTTGAAATTTTTTGTAAATTTTGGCTGCCGTTATAGAATTAGGTATGCAGCAAAGGATGATGTGATATCAGTGCCTACAGGATTTTCCATTCTAAATTCATTTAAACGGGTTCAGCTACAAATATTTTAGTACAGCACAGCACAAGTACACTGAGTTTCTAGTTTATCATCCAATGCTAACCACCACCGACATCCAGTTCAAATTAGCAACATATACAGACTATAGTTAATGTTTCTTTTAATTGTTAAAACAATAACACTCCTATAAAACAATAAACATATGGATACGTTTGGACTATTATATGTATGTCTTTGTGGCACAAAAGCATATAATATGTTGGTTAACGAAATGGACATTTAAATCAAAAAAAAAAGTATAGTTTGATGATTTTTGCTGGATATCAAAAATAAAAAAATTGGTGGTACTTTGCGAATTGTATACGTATGAATTTATAGATGTAGAATCGAGTAGGCTGCGATCACACTAGGATTGTAGAATTGAATACGCAACAGAATACAATTTTTCTCGTGAAAAAAAACACAAACGTATATCGAATATCGATGTGTCCGCCGTGCTGCCATATTGCAAGATTTTTGAACCATGAAAAAAATTAAAAAAATTCCCCATAAAAAAGATTTTTTTCGAAATACAAGATTTTACAATTCTCTTCTTGGCGTATGATCTGATCCGGGTCGAATCCTTAAATGATTGTGTATAGGGCAATGTAGGACTGTAGGTTACAAATTATCAATAATATGACGTTTAAGGAAAATGTCAAAAACAAAAAAATTTATTAAACCGTCGTTCGCATCGCATTACAGTTAACCGGTCGCAAATTAATGTTAAATACAATTAATTATGGAGAAATATTTTAAGAAATTTGGTAAGTTAAAGTTATTGTTTAATACAGAACATTTAATAACTTTAAATATAAATTATTAAACTTTTAGAGCATAGTCAAACAGCGATTACGAATGCAGAGGTTGGTGAGAAAAGGTTATGTTTGATGAAGATCCCAACACTATTCGTAAACGTTTTATCTTTACATTTTATTAATATATTGTTATTGTTAATTTTAAAAATTTATTGAAAATATTTAAAAAGCTGGGAAGATGACCCATTACTTGAACCATGGATCAAGCAAGCTCCAAACTATTTTCGATTTTGAATGTTAATACTACTCTAACTAAAACCGCGATGCAACTAACTGCCTTTTGTGTGGAGTACAATATTTCGTTTGCCACGATGGACCACCTGATTCCTATTCTAAAATCTGCAATACCGGATTGTATGAAAAATGAATGAAAAAATGATGAAAAATGTCATAGGGACATTTAGATGATCTCTGCGAAATATTGAAGTCCAAATATTTCTCGCTTTGCATAGATGAGTCAACCGACCAACAAAATTATTAAGTTTGGTAGTTCGGGCGGAATTTAACGGCAAAATACATGATCTATTTTTAGCTTTATTAAAAGTCGCATGTATGTATGTCGCAGGTATGTGATGCTAGTTCTCTTTATAATAAAATTTTTACATTTTTAGAAAGCAAAAATAAAAATTTTAAAAATGTTTTGGTTGGTTTCGGAGCCGATGGTGCAAATACGATGACTGGTGCCAATCATTCGGTGGCCAAATTGTTAAAAAACGATTGCCAAGCAATTGTCTTATTTAAATGCACATGCCACTCGTTTGCGTTGTATGCTAACTATGCATGTAAAAATTTACACAAATTTGCTGAAAGTTGCACATGGGATATGTATAATTTTATTCAAAATAGTCCGAAAAGAATAGAGGTTTTTTCGGAACTACAAGTTTTGTTGGACTATCGACCAAAAAAATTACTTCATCCTGCACAAACTCGTTGGCTATCACTTGAAGCCACGGTAAATCAAATTTTAAATAGATATGTGGCTATTTTTCATTCATGAAGAAATATACAAATTAATGAATGATAATGAATGTTTGCAAAATCCTCAGTTCGAGCTTTACCTAAAATTTTTAAAATTTATATTGAACGATATAAACAAACTGAATCGTTTATTTCAAAGTGAGTCACCACAACTCCATCTACTACATTCGGAAGTAACGCGTTTATATTATAAAATTTTCGAATATTTTGTAAAGGAGGAATATTTGAATGATGAACATTTGAAAAGCATAAACCTACATGCCTGTGAAGGTGAGTTTTTCAAAGAATTAAAAGATATTTATTTGGGAGCAGACGTAATTACCTCGCTAAATTCGACACATGTACTGCCCGTAAAAGATAAAACCAATTTTCGTTCACACTGAAAGAAATTTTATGTGGAATTATGCCACCAATTATTAAAAAAATTTGATTTCGAAGACAAAATTATGCAAGCATTTCAAATATATGTAATTAATAATAAAATGCATCATGTACAGATTTGATCATCTTTTTCCCTAACGTCTAGTTTTAAAAAATTTCTCTGGATGTCAGACACTGCTTTAAAAGGCGAATAAAAAGATTTTTGAGCTCAAAAAATTTTTTTTTTAAATTTTTTCAAGATAAACAAAAAAAATAACCTGTCAGCAGTATTGTGAAGGTAGAACATCCCAGTACAACTATCTAAATTATTACAATACTGTGGAATATATTCAAATTTCGGACAATTTGGGGAAAAATACTAAATTTCTTTTAGGCAAAGTTCTGAATTTATTTTTACGTAATTTTATTTTGGCTATAATACATTTTGATATTTTTTTTTTTTTAAACAGTTTTAAAGGCCATTACTGGCCCCTTACTGAGTCAACAATTCGGCTCCAGCGGTTTCGATCCCGAGCATGGTCTTCATACTGTCTAAGACAATCTGAAGAGGCCAAGTCGTTCTCTACACCGTGGAGCCATCGTCGCCTGCAACGACCTCTGCGCCTGTTGAGATCAACAGTGCAACAAAATATCCCACAATGGCAACAGGGTAAAATACACAAATAGACACATATGTTGGCGAAATATGATTCAATTCATCATATATGTGTATACAACAACAACAATATAAATATGATTTAATTCATGTGTATACAACAACAACAATATAGATGCAATTCAGCAATTCTATATCAGTGTAATTTTTTACTACAAAAATTACTGAATTGCAATTTATTTGTTGTTAGTGTAATTAGTATATAAGATTTTGTATATATACTGGAAAAATAAAATAATAAAATCAGAATAAATTTAAACCTTAACAACGTGTTTACTCTCGCTTATTTAATAGACCCCACCCGTGGTAATCTATTAAATAAATAATACAACGATTTATTCTCACCTACTTAATAGACCCCACCCGTGGTAATCTATTAAGTAAACTCATAAATCGAAGCTAACTTAAATTTAATAATTAAAGATAACAAGCTGAGATTTTACATGGTCCTTCGAGCCGGATACAACAACAGTCGGAGACAACCAACAACTGGCCATAAGCTGAGATTTTACATGGTCCTTCGAGCCGGATGAAAACAACGAGCCGGATTAAGCTGAGAGTTTACATGGTCCTTCGAGCCGGATTAAGCTGAGAGTTTACATGGTCCTTCGAGCCGGATGAAAACAACGAGCCGGATTAAGCTGAGAGTTTACATGGTTCTTCGAGCCGGATACAACAACAACCGGATACAACAACAGTCGGAGACAACCAACAACTGGCCATAAACTGAGATTTTACATGGTCCTTCGAGCCGGATACAACAACAACCGGATACAACAACAGTCGGAGACAACCAACAACTGGCCATAAACTGAGATTTTACATGGTCCTTCGAGCCACTAAAACAACCGGCAATTAGAAGTACGGACGGAGAGTCTATAACGTCGTCAAGCCTGACGACACCACCAGCCAAGCAACAACAGGCACAATCTTCACAATATTACCGTCGAAGGAGGAGCTGAGCAACAACCAGCACCAGTACAACCACTAGAAACCCAAACAACAACATGGATTTATTACTTCAATTACAAGAGGTAACAAGTGGAAAGATAGTCCAGATAGAGAAAAACTATCGGAAAGACGGAGAAGACAGAAAGACAAAGTCTTACCTAGAGAAGAGAATAGCGAATCTAAAATCGCTATACAACGAATTCGTTGGAAACGACGATAAAATTCTACGAATGGTCCCACCTCTGGGCGAGAACCACGCTTATCTCACCACGCGAATAAACACAACAGATGTTTACAATAAGCTGGTAGAAGATATGCGCCATCGCCTACATAGCGGACCACCATTGACACCAACAACGTCACAAGAAGCCCTACAACTTCCAAGTTCACTTCTCGAGGCATCATATAAACCGACGCCGTCAATTCGGGTAGATGCCGTACAAAATTTAACAACAGATTCTCAAAAAGAGGAAATCAAAGAATGTAACTCAGCTGCAAATCAACAACAACAAACGAGTACGAGTAGTTCAATAGAGGCCCTTCAAGCAGCAAAAATAGAAGGAAACAACAACACAAAATTGTTCAAAAGACAAGACGTCCTCATGCGCCAGATATATCAAAAATTGGCGTCAATAAACTATTCCTTGGAAACCAACAACATATCTAAGGAATATGTTAGTCTTAAAATAAGACAATTAGAAAAGGACATGGAGGAAATCGCAGCCCAACATACAGAATTATTAGTAGAGTTGGAAGACGACGAACAAACCTCCAACTACTTTCGGGAAGATTATTATGGCAAGCTTCAAGAAAGAGTAGAAGATGCCATGATCAAACTACAACAGTTTCGTTCACAAACAACAACCATGGCAGAATCAGCAGCGCAAGTGAAATTGCCTAAGGTAGAATTACCAATATTTTACGGTGATTATGATCGGTGGGAAACATTCAACGATATATTCACTGAGCTGATCCACCAAAACAACAAACTATCAGATACAGTAAAGATGACGTATCTGAAATCACACCTGCAGAAGGGAGCAGCGCAAATTATTAGTCACCTAACAACAACTGGTGACAATTACCAAACCGCATGGAATATAATCCAAGCAAGGTTCAACAATGTAAGGATACTGGCAAACCATCAATTTAATGCACTGTTGTCATTGGCGACAATTCAGATATCATCCGCCCAAGCAGTGAGAAACTTGCATGATACAGCACGAGAAATATTACACAATATAAAGCGGCTAAATATGGATTCGCCATTCGAGGCACTCGTGGGTTTCATCTTAAACAAAAAATTGGACCCAGAATCCATTAGAATTTACGAAACAAATATAGAGAAGCCCAGAGAAATTCCACAACTAGAAGAATTCTTTCAATTCCTGGAGAGAAGGTTTCAATCTTTAGAAGCCATGGGCAATCATAGAGCAACAGCAACACGACCACACATGCAGTATATACCACCATTGAAACGAGTGAATACAGCCATGTTAACCAAAACATGTTGGGTGGAAGGGTGTAAGGAGCATCATGGTTTAAATCAATGCCAGCAATTCAAAAAGATGTCAACACTAAATCGGGCAAGGCTTGTTAGCTCAGCCAACTTGTGCATACGATGTTTAAGCCAGCATCAAGGAAGAAACTGCCAAGCAGAAACATGTATCGTGTGCAAAGGGGGGCACCACACACTTCTGCACTGCAACAATGCAGCATCAACTACCGGAAGTAGTGTCAAAACCGCCAAAACATTCGTGATCAACCATCAAGGACAAGTTTTATTACCAACTGCTTTAGTCAGAGCCGCAACTAGCACCGGCGATTTTTTCATACTAAGAGCTCTAATTGATCCAGGATCACAGGCCACATTAATATCCTCCAAGGCCGCAAATCTATTCAACTTTAAAAAAGAGAAAGTACACGTCACCATTTCAGGTGTAGGTGGAAAAAAGGCAGGCACCTGCAGACAAACCATCAATCTAAAAATATCGCCAAGATTTGATGGAGACTTCCAAATGGATATCAAACCCTTGATATTCGACCAACTCGACCAACAACTACCCGAGGTGGACTTTGCCACAAGCCGCTGGACGCATCTCCACCAAATACAACTGGCTGATCCCAACTACAATCAGTCACAGCCAATTGATCTTATACTTGGCGCGGACTATTATCCATCAATACTGATCAACAACATCATCAAGGGAGGTCCACTAGAGCCGATGGCACAACAAACGGAATTCGGTTGGATTATATTGGGTAGCAGGAGCAACACAGGAAATCAGCACAAAACAACGATGATTGCAACCAGAAGTATAGAAGATCAGCTGCGATTACTGGTAGAAAACGAATCATCCAAGCTCTTTGATCCCGGCATATGTCAAGTTTCCCAGTATAATAATCCATTAGGATTATTAATAGTGGCCGGTGAATATGTTGCGATCAACAGGGCACATCATTATAATAATCTAACTGCCGGCCCGGGAATATGTTGCGATCAACAGGGCACATCATTATAATAATCTAACTGCCGGCCCGGGAATATGTTGAGATCAACAGTGCAACAAAATATCCCACAATGGCAACAGGGTAAAATACACAAATAGACACATATGTTGGCGAAATATGATTCAATTCATCATATATGTGTATACAACAACAACAATATAAATATGATTTAATTCATGTGTATACAACAACAACAATATAGATGCAATTCAGCAATTCTATATCAGTGTAATTTTTTACTACAAAAATTACTGAATTGCAATTTATTTGTTGTTAGTGTAATTAGTATATAAGATTTTGTATATATACTGGAAAAATAAAATAATAAAATCAGAATAAATTTAAACCTTAACAACGTGTTTACTCTCGCTTATTTAATAGACCCCACCCGTGGTAATCTATTAAATAAATAATACAACGATTTATTCTCACCTACTTAATAGACCCCACCCGTGGTAATCTATTAAGTAAACTCATAAATCGAAGCTAACTTAAATTTAATAATTAAAGATAACAAGCTGAGATTTTACATGGTCCTTCGAGCCGGATACAACAACAGTCGGAGACACCACAAAAACTGGCCACAACTTGAGATTTTACATGGTCCTTCGAGCCGGATACAACAACAGTCGGAGACACCACAAAAACTGGCCACAACCTGAGATTTTACAGCGCCTACCATATGGTGGCTCTCCTTTCAGAGATCGCTGCACAATTCGTTCCGGATCAGCACGCAGAACGTGCCCGAGCCAGCGTACTCGCTGAGATCTTATTTCATGTACAATATCGGGGATCTTCATCAGATCTCTGATATCGATATTGTACAGAGCACGGTAGGTACCGTCTATTTTGATATTAGCAATATATAAATATTTAATTTAATTATTTGCTAGAAAATTTATCACAACATTCATTAAAATGTAAAACTTATTGATATGACGAAACTGGAATTAATAAATATTTCTAGCTCATTGTGGGTAAAGTGATCGGAATTTGAATCATTTTACTGCGAGGTTTGGTAGTGTGTTCGTTATTTTTTTTTCAACATGTTTTTGGCATGAATTATTAAATTGACGATGCTATTTTCTCCGAATTTGAGGTACACGTTGTGAAATTTTCAATTTTTGATATAAAATTTCATGATTGACATTAATAGCCGATTTCTATATAAAAGGTAATGGTTTTTGTGTATCATAATTTCATGTCTGACACTATATACAGTATTTTTACAAATCACTGGAAATTTTAATAACAGTTATTTGAAGAGAGGTAATCAATTAAACCATTCTTGCAGGTGATGGTCATTATTCATTAAGTTGTCTAGTATACTGGAATTGTAACTAAATGTTCAATTTTTTCCTCGCACTAAATAACTCATTTTTTACTATGCTATTATAGCACCTACAGTAATAGATTTAGTAACAAGTTCGTTGGAAACATTTATATGATCAGTTAGAGTGGCTGTTGTCTAGTGAATGTCGTTCTGATTTAAAATTTAAAAATTTACGCGAATCGGATAGTCCTAAACTCTATAGCATTTAAAGCTCTATAGCATTCAAATATGAAGGTACTCAAAAAACTTAAATATTACAGCTATCTACAGGAAAAGCCAGGCTAAGATTAATACAATAATTAATTTTTTTAGAATAAATGTGGTGAATACCCTTATTGTTTCATATCTGGTTTATTATAACATTATCTGCTTATCAATAAATCTATTAGGTATGACATTGATATAAGGATACTTCGTACTTGCCTCCTTCTATATTAGGCTGCACTAAACTTTCAATGCAGTTATTAAAATTGGTTGGAACGTACGAGGATTCTGTACTCAACGCGACAAAGACTCATGGTTATATTGCAATAAAATCTCTCCGCATTTACATCGATATATATATATATATATATATATATATATATATATATATATATATATATATATATATATATATATATGTATATATATATATATATATATATATATATATATATATATATATATATATATATATATATATATATATCGGAACCGGAGATACCAACATCGTTATACAACATAACATTCGTACGCTCTGTACAAACTATTCCTCTTTTTAAATTAGTATATAACATATAGAAACCTATTATATTTTTTTGTGCAAAATTTAATTCGAATTATTTGGTATTTTCACAAGAAAACAGTCTAGGACTATTTCTTTAGATTTAATTGGTATATTTTGTGGTTGCAATATGAACTCATGTGCCGTCAAATAATTACTTTGTTCGACTTAAGCCTAGCAAGTAGTTTAAGCTATTAAAATTAAAACAAACATTTTGCGATAAATAATACACCAATTATTGTCACTTACAAAAAACATGTAGTTCTGGTGTCAGGTATTAAAACTAAAATTGGAATAAAATTAAATAATCCCAAAATTTATTTATAATTATTCAATGAGGTATGCTTATAATTCAATTCTTGCCGCTGTTTTCGTGGCAGCACCATCGGGTTTTTTGTATTGTCAAACTATATTAATAGTATGTATTTGGTTTTCAACAATGTATGGTGAATTTGGAGACGAAGCAATTATCCGGGTTTAAAGTAATTTTAATTAATATTGCCAAATAGTAAACACATAATAAAATTAATTTTATTAAATATGTAACCCATTAAAAATTTTCTCTATCGGAGATTGCACCTCCAAACGTCTCGGAAACAAAAATAACCATTCCGTTTTCATCAACAGCAACTAATAATTTGAAAGTTGTTCGGTTCAATTATAGTTCCATACGAGCTTCTAGATTTCGAAAAGTTCCAGAAATCGATTTGATGCAAAGTGATGTAAATTCTCTGTGTCATATTTTTAAAGATTATTGAAATCACATTTCTGTTAATTCAAAATAAATTTTTGCTTGAATAGAAAATCACTGTGTGCGATGTCAATACTTAAAAAGGTTTATTAAAAGTTGACCTTTAATATCGATTTCAGGATGAATTAATTCAGTTTTATCTTTTACTATCAATCTTAATAATAAATTAAATCGATCTGAGTCCAATCCGGCAAAATACCTATTATAATTGCTCGTTGATGATATTTCAAAACCGAAGAAAAGAAACGGAACTTGAAACCGGTTGTGTCGTCTTGTTGTTTGTATTAATAGGGGTTTGTGTTGTTTGAACTTCTGTGGAAACAATGACTGTTCCATCGTTATCATTAATTTTAATTTGTACAGTGATTGTAGATTGTTGATTCCGGTTCTGAAACAAGCACAACACCAGCATTCCATTTTCTATTCTGATTGCAATATTGTTGGTCCCTTCTGCTTACATTGTTACTTCTCGTTATGTCAAACTTATGTAGTGGAATATTTAGGGATTTATCGAGCCTTGGGAATTTTAAGTGCATCTATTGGGATTGGTATCTCTTTGTTATTTTACTGTTGACAAATCAAACTCAGTCAGTTGCCTAAACTGCATATTTGGTAATCATCTTCTTTATTTTGATGGCGCCTTTCCAGTTTTCAAACTTATGATCCATTTTTTTTATAATTTTAACGAATTTTTTGAATATTTACTCCGGCAATTCGGCACACAACAAGATCTAACCATAATCTATATTCTAATAACTTTATATACCAATTAAATTACACACAATTGAATAAAACTTATGTTTACTTAAATTATTTGTGTTAAAACGTCAAGGTATACCCTTCCTACGCAATTGCCACCTACGAATAAGAATTTAAATAACATAAAAAAACTCGTATAGCATGCCCCATTCTTATGAGTGCTTACCCAATGCAATTGTTGTTGTAAATGTGTCAAGAAAATCCAGCTATAGATAAGAGTATATAAAGATATGTTTTGTTTTTGTTTTTCTGATTTATTTTGGGAAACTGCGTGGGCCGTTTACACTAACGTTTCTTAGTTTTGTTACATTCTGTGCTGGGATGTTCTAACATCATACTTTTCGATTCGCTTCGATAGACATTTGTGTCTCTTTTTTTACGAACAAAATTGTGCTCCATTGCGTTTTTTGAATTACGTTTTGTCTATTGCGATCTCAACCTGTTAGAATAAATTTGCAAACTATCTCTTTTTCCTCTTTTCACTTGCCATCGAAAATAAAAATATTGGTGATATTTTATTGAATGAATTTATTGAAATAGAATCGAGTAGGCTACGCTCACAATATAAATTACGAAATTCTTACGAATTCTTTTTTCACGAACAAAATTGTATTCTATTTCGCAATTTACAACAGGGACGCGATTTGTGTTTTGTTTTAAGGTAATTTTTTAATTTTATTATTTATTAATGAAAACAATTTGTGCAATAATATAGTTAAATAATAATGTCTAAAAGAACATATTTTAGACAAATAAAAAACAAAGTAAATGATTTGTGTAAGTTTTCTGTGGTTGAAGTAAATAAAACTGACATAGTGTTTTAGAATGTACTAATTTGTATTCTACGGCAACTGATATACCAATGAACTGGGATGATGATGAAGATAAGAAAAATAATTGTTTTGATTTGGAAACTGAGTTAGCTGAATGGGGATCTAGACATAATACCACTAATGAGGCAATGAATTCTCTACTAAAAATATTGAGAAAATATCATTCAGAGCAGCCAAAAGATTGTAGAACCGTGAAAAAAACGCCCAAAAAATAGAATTAACACCAATGGGTGCTGGGTTATATTTACACTTTGGATTTGAACACAAATTAAAACTATTATTAGCCAAACACAAAAAAATTAATAGACACCTTAAAATTGATATTGGCATTGACGGACTACCTTTGTCCAAAAGCTCGAATAGCCAATTGTGGCCCATATTGGGAAATATGTAAAGTGTGAAAGATGTATTTTTGATTGGAGCTTTTCACGGGTATACAAAACCCAGCTGTAGCAACATCTTCAATTAAATGGTATAAAACTTAATGAAGTCCAATATGAAGGTAAAATTCGTGCTTTTCTGTATGACGCTCCAGCAAAATCTTGTATATTACAAGTTAAAGGACACACCGGTTATTACGGATGTTCTAAATGTGAAGTTGGAGGATGTTATATTGACCGAAGAGTGGTTTATCGAGAGATTGATAAGAGCTCGAGAACTGATGCTGGATTTCGAAATAGGCAACAAATTAACTATCATAAAAATTCAAACAAACTAGAGCTTGAAAATATTTACATTGGATGTGTATCACAGTTTCCTGTCGATTTTATGCATTGTGTCCTTCTCGGTGTTATGCGGCAAACATTAAGATATTGGATATCAGTTAGAAAAACCAGTTTTCGTTGTCGCTTTCAAATATCGAAGAAATTAACGAAAAATTAAGAGTTTTGAAATCATCTATACCCAAAGAATTTTCCAGAAAACCACGATCATAGGTGGAAAGCAACGGAGCTACGGCAGTTTTTATGCTACACTGGAATTCATGCTTTGAACGGGGTATTACCTCAGACGTATTACAATCACTTTTTATTATTATTTTGCTCAATGCGAATATTGTGTGATAAAAATGAGTGTTTTCGTAATAATGAATGTGCAACGGCTATGATAAAGGAATACGTAAAAAAAATTTGAAATTTAAATGGAGAACATTCATTATCTTATAATGTTCATAACTTAATCCACATTCCCGCCGACGTTCTAAAGTATGGCAATGTAATGTAGACAGCTAGAGTGCTTTCAAATTTGAAAACTACATGCAGGAATTGAAACGCACCATTAAAAAGAAAGCACAGCCCTTACAGAAACTTAGAAATAGACAATTAGAAGCAGAACAACATATTGAAAATATAGATTGTGTAATACCATTTGCTACAGTTCAATATCAGCTGGATGATTTATCTTACCGAGAATTATTATTTGAAAATCATATGATTTCCGTTATTTTCCCGATTGCTCTATTAATAGCCGAGTATTCAAAATTCAACGTATTCAAGAAGAAGATCACTTGTGTCATGATCTATTTATTTATTTTATAGAATGTCGCAATCCGAGGCAATGTCATCAACTATATTTGACTTTAATAAAAAAATAAGTTGAATAAAATTAAAAAATTCACTTTTTCCAAAGTAACCTTAACAATTTTAATTTCAGATAGAGAAACCAATCATAATTCTCTCAACATAATAGTTAATGGGGAATCCTTTTGTTATTCGGATGATGAGTTGGGGTATCAAAGTTTTTTAAAAATCAATAAAGATATTCCGACTACATCAACTGAAAAAACTCAAGTTAATTGCTTGAAAAAGCGGAAACGTATAGAGGATTCAGATTCTTCGGATGAGGAAATGGATCAAACAATTATGAAAGGTAATCAAATTATAGACAATCGGAAGAATTAAATCTCTAAAAAATAAATATTATAAAAACAATAAAACGAAATTTTTTAATTTTAAAAAAAATTATAGAATAAGAGCCAGAGCCAACCGTAGCCACTATAAAATGGACCAATTACAAAAAACCTGTGATACAATAGTATCGAATCAGAGAACTATAATAAGAGAACTGGTTCTATCAGAGCCACCTATATATACAGAGCCGTAAGGATCAGCCATGTTTTTTGTCGAGCTTTTTCTAGAAGAACTACTTTTTGCATTATCCCATAAGAATCAATGTAAAAATAACCATTTTCGAATTACTTTCCATCAATGAAAAGTTAATTCTTTCATTTCGATAAACACTTTGTTGAATTTATTCTATATTGAAGAAGCACATATCTGAAAGTCAGAACCTTAAATCTTCTATTAGTTTATTAAACATTAAATCAAAATTAAATATGAATTTATCATATTTATCTAAACATGAATTTATTTGAATGTGAAGGTAAAATAAATAAATAAAACATATATTGTCATCCTTTCGATCGATGATTTTGTCTCTTTTTTAACAATTAAACCTCACACTTTTTCTTTGTTTATGCCGCTCTCATGCAAATGAGTCTAAGGCTTATATGAGACGAAGTCAACATGACGGAGTTAAATTTTGTCCATCTCGTTATAAACATTTCGCAGCCGTACCAATTTATAGAGCAAATAGAGCAATAGCAAACAAAAAAATAAAGAAATCGTACCGATTTCCTTATTTTTTCTGTTTGCTATTGCTCTATTTTGCTCTATAAATTGGTACGACTGCGAAATGTTTATAACTCGTCATGTTGACTTCGTCTCATATAAGCCTTAGACTCATTTGCATGAGAGCGGCTTTAATTTCACTTTTTCTATTTCGATCTCAGCATGCTCGTATAAAGCATTATTCTGTTTCCTTTTATACATTTGAAAATGTATCACCACATATTTCTATTTCGTTACCTTGAAGCGAAATCGGGAAAAGGGATAGAGTACAAAATTATTCTAATAGGCCGAGATCGCAATAGAAAAAAATCAAAGTTGGATTCACGAAATAGCGTAAAATTTAAAAAGAGAATCGATCATCGATCGATAGAAAAAAAATTATGATGTTGACAATTTACAACATGTCATAGGGAGTTCCAATAACAGCTGCACTATTTGTTTAGAACCATAATTATGCACAAATGTGTAACAAAACTTTACCAAAATAAAATAGAACCGTACCAGAAGAACTGTGATAGTCACGGTGTTCCATTTATAATCTAAAATCCAAAATTTACGTTGTAATTGAAGTGAAATTAGTTTTAGATTTACTCCAACAAAATCATGCAGCTTTTATTGAAATACCCTTTAAGTATTTTATTTTGTTCACATAACCACACGTTTTTTTCGTCAATTTTAGTTCCTCTAGAAAAAGCTCAATTTTGAACCTTAGGGCTCTGTATATATAGGTGGTTCTGGTTCTATTAAGCCTTGCACAACAATCAAAACAGGCATGTACAAATTCAGATGAAAAGTTAGATTTACATCTCCCAACCAAGAAATCAGTCATCACAGGATTGATCTGGAAGAAAAAATAAGAAAAGATCCAAACAGCGAGAAATATTTGGTATTTTTTATTATTGTTTAAATTAAATTGGTTGTATGTATTCTGTTCAATTCTTATTCATATTTTTATAGAAAATCGTATTTGATAGCAATATCAATGACTTGACAAAATACATAAAATGTAATTTAAAGAATATTATGTTAGATGAAGTTGCTGCAAATTTTTCGTGGTTTGGACATCAAAAAAATATACCAATAAAAAATTATCTAATAATTAAATTATTAAAAGGTACTACTGTATATTAAAATTTATAGCTTTTATATTTTTTTCAAATTTAAATATCATTCGTAGATGCAGCTTTGCGACATTTTCCTAATTCTAATGATGAAGAAGTCACCCTAATCATTAAGAGATGGTTTCAATTGGCGAAAGACAGGATAAGGGAGCGTCCAAAACACGTCCAAGATTTAAATGATTAAGCAATATTTCACAAGATTAATAATAATAATTAATGAACTGTTATTGCGTTATCGAAATAATATTAATTTATGCAATGTGCATATGTGATATACACATACTTTATGTGTTTACTTTAAAATTTTGTGATTAATTAAAAAAATGTGATTATACATACTATATGAATTTATATTTTATAAATAAAAAAAAAATTAAGAAATATTTTGCAATATGTTTTTATTTATAATGCAGAAAATGGGAATATATTACGTAAGGAAATCCATTCTATAATTCATATGAAAATCCGTTGTATATTAACATGGAAATCTGTGTTAAATTTATCGTGAATTACATGTGATTTTCACACGGAAATTAGTACAATTTATATTCGAAAATCCACATGTTATTCGTAAATCCTCCACATATTTGGACTTTTGGTGCCACTTTTCTTGGGCTAACAACACGGAAATCCGTGTTACAATATTACTGGAATCCACGTTCCGAGTGGATCTATCATACATATTTTTTTACAGAATTCCGTGCGAAATGTTTATTGGGTGTAAACCGGATTACTTAATAATTTTAATATAAAGTGTTGTCGCGGAAGTAGAGAAGACTTACATTCTCGTACTTCTAACTTTATTCTATTAGGCATTTTCATGTCTCGTAGTACGATCGTAACCGAAATGCTAGATGAACATCCTTGCTATTAGCAAAATTTATAAATAAATACATAAAATAAAAAAATTTCATAATTTTTGACCTATTGTCTTTTTAAGTTGCAGAACTTACGTACGCACACACTTATATACAAACTGACATTTTTCAGAAATGATCATTGTAAAATTTTCATGAGTACATACATACATACATACTCTCTATATACTTTTTGTATGACAAAGTCAAAACTATGAATTTATTAATATAGAAACTAATTTTGTGTAATTTACTTTGAATATAGTCGTATTTATATAATTATAGTAATTATTATGCTTCTTTGAATTTATTTATGCTTATTGTTTAAATATGTTGATATGTACTCGAGTTATACGTAGTTTGTTCATCATTAAATTTGTACTAATTATTAGTTAGTTGTATAATTACATTTTTTTTTTATTATGTTATCATTTTTGTATTTGAAAATAGGCTGCAATACTCTCGCACACCGCACAAGTGTTGTTATGCGAAAAATTATCGAAATAAGTATATATATGTATTTATGTTTATATGTATACACACACATTATACTATTTAAGGGTCAATGAAAACTCTTGAAGCAACGTATTAATGAAAACTTTATAAAGTTGAATAAAAACAGTAGAACTCGTTTTACAGAAATTTTTTCGGTAGAATAGTGCGTATACATTTACAGTCAATCAGGCTGCTATTAAAACGCTACAATCATACTCCCTGACGTCGAAGGTAGTCTAGAACTATCTGGCATCTTTAAATGAGATGGCTGATCAGTTCAACATCCGCTTGACGTGGGTGCCAGGGCATTTAAATATCGCAGGGAATGTAATGGCAGATGAGCTGGCCCGCAAGGGTACAGCACGCCTAATAACCCAAAGCAGGCGGGATATAAAGATACCATTTGCTTCATGTAAACTGCTGCTTCAGGAAGAAGCCATAAAAGAATCGAACGTCAGATGGTCTAACGCCAATTCGTGTGTAATAAACAGGCAGATCTGGCCTGAACTTGTTCGGTCCAGATCAGACCAACTGATATCGGTTTGACGGCACCATATTGGTATGGTCGTGGGAGCTATAACGGGACATTGTCTCATTGGGATACATGCCAGCAGACTGGGTGTCTCTGCCCATAGAGGAGGAAAGTATGCTCCATCTGCTCTACACCTTGGAACTTCTCCATTGAACGATCTCACAGTTCAACTTTAAACGCCTCTTGGTAAGCTCCGGATGGTTTAACGAGTGTCGAGGCACCTCAAATGTGGTTTAGCTACGGACCAACTATGTGTCTCTAGTAATCCTCTAGGCCGGCCGGCCTTACCTAACCTAACCTACACTCAATCAGGAATCATGAAACAAAAATGACGATGAATGCAACATTTCTATTCCACTGGAACTCTTGATAAAGGTCGTTAAGGTTGTATTCTTCTCATTCATTCTGAAAAATTTTCTTTCAGTATTTTTTACAACAACACTTTAAAATAAAAATAGTTAGGCCTACTGATCAGTTTCCAAGGGATAATAAATCCACTAGTCGAACAGTCTCTAATTAAAGTATGTACATGTTGGTATGTATTTAAAAATATTAATAAATAAACGAAAATATATCCTTTTCACTCTAATACAATTTTAGATTTCTTTTCTCATTTCGTTTTTCCAGTAAAAAATACTGCCAAATTTTCATAATAGGCTTTAAATAATGTTCGCTTCTATATGAAATTTTCATTAAAACAGTTTGATTTAATATGATCACTACTCAGTGTTTCGTACCCAAGTATGTTTAAGCATAAAATAGTCAACTGATATGAGATGAACTGTCATGTATTTCAATTTTTCAAGTGTACCGTAACGAATATTATAATGGAACTCATTCAATGCAACGTCAAGTTTAATAGAAACGTCACACTAAACTTATTAGGATTACCAGTGGTCGAAATTCTACCACTTCCTAGTGGTAAAGCTTAAAAGGTCCTTGCGATTTCCTTATATAGTCATGATATCTTAAATTAATCCGTTGAATTAAAATTCGTGTGTTATGTGCAAGAACTATCAAAATTGCTCAATCAATAGTATTTATATGAATTCTTTTCACACACATTCGAGTTCAATTCCCAAATGCATTCTTTGTATTTAAAATACGTATGGCGATTCATAATTTCAGAATTAATAAAGTAGCAAGCTGCACTTTTTGAAGCTAAAATTTCAGAAGATTGAATATTTTCTGTAATATTACCAACATATCTTCTATGATATTTAAGGCGTTGAAATTTCAATGAGATCTTGACCGTACTGAAGGAAAGTTGCATATCACCGTTACCAATAGATTTAAAGAATTGACAAACCACAATTTCAAGCGGAAGTAGAAAAGGAATGATGAAAAGTAAAAAAAATCAGGTCAAGGTGTTTTACAATTCTCAATTAGGGTGATTTGAGGTATTACTGGTAAAATTTGCCGAAAGTCACACAAGAGAATTGTCTTACCTGCAAATAATTGTTCTCCATTCACACTCAAATGTTCCAATAATCTATCAATCATTTTGATGGCACTTTGATATTTCATCAGTAATTATCAGTAAATCATCGAGTTGAGCACTGTTGTAATAGTAATACTTCATACTGAATTTTCTAAATTTGGAATAGGTAACTTGAAAATTTTTTATGTTCGGGTGCCAATCAAAAGAGTAGACCCTATATCTCTGAAAGCAGGTGTTATGCATGGTATTTGTAATGAATATAATTTATGAATGATTCCTTCCTGGACATACGTTTTTCCATAACCTACATGATTTTCACTCATGAACATTTTAAACCTTTCCATATAGAACTAAGGCATTTGCTGGAACAATCAAATTACAAATAAACCCAAATAATACAATTGCTATACCTTGCTCTTAACATATGTTTCAATAAATAATATAGGATACTGAATATGTGTTCTAAATACGTTGGCAAATCTCCAAATGATTTTATGCCTAGAACATACCGTAAATGAAACAATTCAATATCTTTGGGAGACAGAACATACAATCCCGATATCACTAATAGTCCTCCACGTGTCCACTTAGTCCAATTTTTGACTCTATCATTCCAGACATAATGCATGATATTTCACTATACCAAAATCCATTAGCTGAAGAGTCATTATTATTCAAATCAAAAAATGCCAATAGTTTTGTTCTTTAAGAATTTGCAACAGCCTCATTCTCATTTACATAGGATACTCAAATATACGCCAGGAAGCCTCAGTGAAATCAACATAACACCCATTTAAGTAATCTTGTATCTCATTTACCTGAATTTCGTCATTCACGTAGTATTTTACAATTTTACCGTTTAACACTTATATATTTAAATGTATTCAATTGAAGTTGGCCAAAAGATATGAATTATATGGAACTATACGCGAGTCGATTATTAAAATCAACAGAAGGCAAACGAACATCAAAATTCATACCATTATCACGTCTATATACAGAATATCCACTCCAACTATTACGCGTATTTTTGGTGAGTCATATGACACCTAATTTTCATGTAGTTGTGGATTTCTTTAAAACGAGGAATTTCAATACAAACGATTTTATCCATATCAACAACCCCATCTATTCTACGATCTCTATCCAAAAAAATCAAAATATGCGCATAGAGCACGTTTTTGAAATTCAATAGTGTGTATAAATAATTGCTTTTACTTTATCGATTTTTTTTTTTGTAAATTAAATCGATATGTTCCTTAAGTTCACTTTTAAATGCTCAACATCAAACGCAAATTGAATAAATAATTGTATGAATGATGCAAAAGACTAAGCCCATCACGAATTGCGAGTCGATAAGAAGTACATTGAAGCAGTGCAACTTTATGTCAGTCTACTGTGGTAAGACGTAGTAATGTTATGTGCTATATTGAAATGCCAGCCAATATCACTGGTTGGGAATAATAATGGTTAAGCTAAAGGACATAAAGGACTCTAGCGAAGAATCTAAAACAGAAATACTGTAGGAACTGTGTTTGAGAACTGAATATTTTTAAGCTATTTACAATAGTCAGCCATTGATCTGAAGAATCGTGCAAAATCATTCATACGATCTAATTCTAGAGCCAGTGCACGTATTAAATTAACATCACTTCGAAAATTTGCCCCCTCACACATTTTATATACTGATTAGCAGTATCAACATCATAAATGTATGATTGTGCATAGCCCGGTTGACGACCATATTCAGATACCAGCGCCCTAGATAAAAAATATTATGAATATTAAATGGTACACCCGGTTCAAAACAGTATTAGATAATTTAGCTTCAGAACTAACCATTGCAATAGATGAATTATATAGGAACGAAAGCAATTTGTAGAACGGCGTTTGACACAATTACCATTAGGAGTAAGTCCCTCGCAAAGATTTCGAAGGAATGTATTCTGAACTGGGAGGTAAATCAATCTTGCCTATATGCACTGATAAAATACAATCTTGCCTCGAGAATATCGCATTATACAATAATTTTATGATCTGATATAATATGAATCTGATCGACGGATCTAGAAACAAAAAAAAATCCACAAAACACTTCCAAAGGGAAATTTACCTCATGTTGATTTCAAAGGGATCGGCTTGGGTAATTTTAATTAGATCATTTACCGAGCATTTAGTAGAGTAGTTGATATACCGGATTTTCTACAGGGAGTGAGCTGCAAAAAGTTTTAGAAGAGCTTCTCCTTTATAATGTTAAATTTAATGAACTTGTGTATTATATTCTAAAATGTTATTTTGAAATTCTGATATTTGTAATTTCGCCGTTTTAATTTGTTCAAATTCTGAAGCAAATCCATATATACAGTATAGTATGGTTTTTGTGAAAAATTCAGACCATCAAACTCTGCACATAAAATACTAATATTTTATAAAACCGGTTTGAATTTTGAAGCCCTGGTTGGATTTGTGATTTTCAGAACAAACATTTTTCATTCTCCTTTAAATTAAACTTAAACAAACTTAAAATAATTTTTCAGTTGGATGTTCGCATTTAGGCGGTCGAATTTAGGCGGTTTTGTCTATTGACAAATATGGTAAAAAATTGAATCAAAATTTGTCATTTTGCTTCAAATAAAATTGAATTTATTTTATTTTAGTGTTTCATATCAACAAATTAATTAAAAAAACATTTATACCAATATATTAATATCAAAATCTTTCAATAACAGCTAATCTCTGCCTGTTGTGTAGAATATTTTTCAGCAGAAATTTATATGATTATGTTATTACCAATATGAGCTTGAGGTTAGGTTTTAGATATTATCACAGTCACGGTCAGATTGCTACAGAAACGTTAAACATAATGTTAAAACTTTAAAAATATAATTATTGCTATCATATTTATTTATATTAATAATTTTTATTTCGATTTTATTTTAATTAGAAAAATCAATTTTTTTCGCTGACAAACCGTGACGACAATTATTTTGTTAGAGGTGTTTATGTTTGTATATATATATATATATATACATTATTATGTATAAAAACAACGTGTATTATAGCAAATTGGATTGCAAATGGTATTTTATTCAATTTAATTTAATTAAATAATAAATAAATACAATAGAATAATTTTATACTTTCGGATAGTATTATTTTAGATAGTTTTTGTGATTATCAAATTGATAATAAAAATGTCGATATGGATTTTCTAGAAATGTGGCATTTGAACGGATTTATTTTTAGGAATGATACAAGTTATATAATATACACATGTGGTTAATAGTTAGTAGTTCCATTTTTAACACAATTAATGAAATGATACGATACGATACTTTTTAATTTTCCGACATTAAGTTTGGATGCAATTTTATACAAAATTTTATTTGGTAACATGTACTTTCCTAATAATAAGGCTAACCGATGATATATCGAATAAAATCGATTTACTCACAAACGTTTGCAAGGATGATTTTTTTTTTTGGTTTATTATGCTACATATATGCTTTTATGCCAAAATTTGAGAAACAGGACGTGAAGGTGTTTACATTAAAAACAAACAATTTTGTTAGTACTATTCATCAAGGTAATTCGTTTCAATTATATAAACAAGTGTTTTTCGAAAATTTCTAAATATATCTTATTTGTAATGACAAATATAACATGTATTGTCAATATTAAAGGTGAAGTATTTATATTGCTATTCGGGATAATAAGTCTTAATTTTCAGTTTGTTTCTAATAATTGGAAATTTACAGCAATCCCACTACCGTATACAAATAGTGAAGTGACATAACATGTTAATTTTTTGGTTGATATATATTTGAACTCAGGAAAAGCGATAGATTAACATGATTGGTCTCATTATTTATTGTCATTCACAGATCTAGATTACTACTCTTATAATATTTATGTTAATGTGAATGACAAATTATAAACTGGATATTTTTCAAATACCAGCGGTACTTGAATAAATACCAGCGGTACATAAATAAAAGCGACTTTTTCTTAATTCATACATTCAGTTAATAATTAATATATACATATTTAGCAAACTTGTTTTGCATGTATCCATTTTTTGATAAAAATTGGGCTTTCTGAATAAAGATTACAGCGCTTTATAAAGCGATGGATACGTATACATTTTAACATCACTAACAAAGCAAGTTTTTCCGTGTAAGAAATAAAAGCAGGACAACTGCTCACGGAGTGAAAGCAGTCAAACGGCCATGTCCCGTAAAAATCGCTACCAAAATTCTTAACGGGTTCTTTTTTAAAGATAAAGCATACTTCGTTGACCTCAAATTGGGCTCCTTAATGAAGTACTTCGCCTTACGACAACTAAGCCACTGAGACCTTAGGTCTTTCAAGAATCAAGGCGTAGTCCCTTATAACTTTCTTCCCGTAATTGAAAAAAACAGGAACCGCTGGTTCAAGACCAACAAAAATCAATTAGGAGCCAGCTTTGGCTGAACAATCCGCGATCTCATTGCCTACGATGTCATAATGAGTCAGTACCCACATGACCGTAATTTTATTATTAGAACAAAGAAGGTTCATTAAATGTTTACATTCCTTGACGAGTTTAGAAACAGTCAAGGGATTTTTTAAAGAGTAAAGTACAGCTTTACTATCTGTACACAGTAGAATTATTTTGTTTTTAACAGAAAAAATTCAAAGCCTCAATAACACAACGTGTCAGTGCTATTAGTTCCGCCTGAAAAACAGTACATGCGAACCAAGACTACCGAAAAGTCTCAGATCCGTCCAAGGACAGTAGATTCCAAAACCTGCACTGAGGTTAGAACGAGAGCCATCAGAAAAAAAGACTATGGACTGATCTAATTTGTTAAGAAAATCCTGCGAAGTCCACAAATCTCTCGAAGGATAAGCCACCGAGAAATGGCTTGAGAAATAAAATTCGGGTCTGTCATTAACCATATCGATTTCTGGTAAACATGAAGAATAATTTTTAAAAATTTGTCGATGTCCCACGATAGAACCGAAAACATTCCATGCCCCGATGCACCTCAGACGATATGCTGCAGAACAGGCTGAGCATAAAATAAAGGTACGTAACTGAGGCAAGGAAAGAATGGATTCCATAACAAGAAGTGCGGTCGATGACATAGGCCCAGTTATGGCTCTGCAAGCAAGATGTTGTAGACCATTAAGCTTGCCTACAGAAGCCTTTAGGGCCACCACACAATAAAAGCGTACGATAGTAGCGGTAAGACCAGTGATTTCTTTAAGATAAAAATTTAAATTATTTTATTTTAAAAAATTTGAAAACTGTTAAACACAAAACTAGAACCACCTACAATACATAAAACGCCCCAGAAGTGGACACAATTTTAAAAATTTCACTTTAGATTTGAGATGTTAATTAAACTTCGGAATTGAGAAATGATTTGAGAAATGAAATTCGGGTAGTAGTCTGTCATTAACCATATCGATTTCTGATAAACATGAAGAATAATTTAAAAACAATTTTCGATGTCGCACGATAGAACCGAAAACATTCCATGCCCCGATGCACCTCAGACGATATGCTACAGAACAGGCTGAGCCTAAAATAAAGGTGCGGAACTGAGGCAAGGAAAGAATGGATTCCATGGCAAGAAGTGGGGTCGATGACATAGCCCCAGTTATGGCGCTGCAAGCAAGATTTTGTAGACAATTAAGCTTGGCTACAGAAGCCTTTAGGTCAACTACTGGCCACCACACAATAGAAGCGTACGATAGTAGCGGTAAGACCAGTGATTTATAAATGAAAGAAAGCATCCTAGGGCTTAAACCAGAGCCACCTATATATACAGAGCCGTAAGGATCAGCCATGTTTTTTGTCGAGCTTTTTCTAGAGGAACTACTTTTTGCATTATCCCATAAGAATCAATGTAAAAATGACCATTTTCGAATTACTTTTCATCAATGAAAAATTTAATCTTTCATTTCGATTAACACTTTGTGGAATTTATTCTATATTGAAGCAGCACATATCTGAAAATCAGAATCTTAAATCTTTTATTAATTTAATAAACATTAAATCAAAATTAAATATGAATTTATCATATTTATGTAAACATGAATTTATTTGAATTTGTAGGTAAAATAAATAAATAAAACATATTATATTGTCATCCTATCGATCGATGATTTTGTCTCTTTTTTAAAAATGTAACCTCACAATTTTTCTTGATTTAATTTCGCTTTTTCTATTGCGATCGCAGCATTCTCGAATAAAGCATTATTCTATTTCCTTTTGTACATTTGAAAATGTATCACCACATATTTCTATTTCGTTTTCCTTGTAAAAATATCGGGAAAATGGATAGAGTACAAAATTATTCTAATACGTTGAGATCGCAATAGAAATAAATCAAAATTGAATACACGAAACAGCATAAAATTTAAAAAGAGAACACAATCATCGATCGATAGAAAAAAAATAGTGATGTTGACAACTTACAACATGTCATAGGGAGTTCCAATATCAGCAGCAAAATTTGTTTAGAACCATAATCATACACAAATGCGTAACAAAACTTTACCAAAATAAAATGGAACCGTGCTAGAAGAACTGTGGTAATCATGGTGTTCAATTTATAATCTAAAATTCAAAATTTACGTTGAAATTGACGTGAAATTAGTTTGATATTTATTCAAACAAATTCATGCAGCTTTTATTTAAATACCCTTTAAGTATTTTATTTTATTCACAAAAATATAATTCAAAAGGAAACACAACCACTTACTGTGTTCTCTTTTCGTCTTGCACTTTAAGTTTATTGCGTTGGTATTTGTGTGTATTTATATCAATTCAATGAAGAAATGCTTTTTTTTCTATAAATTTTATTAATAAATATAACAAAAAATAAAAAACAACTTCTTTGATCAGGCTTTTAATCAATTATAAAATGATAATTGTAGATTCTATTTCAATGTTAAAATACTTAATCCATCGACATTTTCATTGAAAAATACCGCACCGAAAAAAATTTAATTTTTCATATGTTTTGTATGGAAAAAATGATTTTTTCGTCAATTTTAGTTCCTCTAGAAACAGCTCAATTTTTAACCATAGGGCTCTGTATATATAGGTGACTCTGCTTAAACCCCAGGATTTCCCGAAAGCTCTTCCACATTGCCAACAAATGGCAGTTGCTTTTTGAAGTTTGTAATCCAGGTAATTATTCCAGGAAAGTTTCCTATCCATGACAACACCAAGGTGCTTGACGTGGTCACATTTAGTGACCGTTCTCCCAAAAAGGGAGGGAACTAATAGTTCAAGAGTATTCCTCTTCCTTGTAAAGACAATTAAATCAGTTTTAGAAAGGTTGTCGTGAAGACTCTTTTCAACACACCATGCCTCCACTATAGTTAAAGCAATCTGAGTTAGGTCGGATAAGACACTCAGTTGTTTGCCTGAGACTGACAAAACGAGATCATCAGCGTAGCTCTGTGCAATGTAGGCAGATTGCTGCAGCTTTACAAGTAACTCGTCAATGACCAAAAGCCACAGCAGAGGTGAGAGTTCACCTCCCTGAGGACAGCCTTTGGTAACCTTAAAAAAAACTAACACCCCATCCAGCTCCGCCTTCACAGTGCGAGACTTGAGCATGAATTCAATCCATATAAAATTTGTACAGGCAGTAGTGATCGTAGCAAACGATCTTGCATGTTACTGAGTGCGGAGGTGATTAGAAAATGATTGCTAATGAATCTATCGACAATTCTTTCCAGAGCTTTAAGGACAGTTGACGATAGACTAATAGCCAGAAAGGAGTTAGGATCCGTATAATCGGACTTACCAGATTTCGGGATGATTTACTTCTGCTCCAAAAATTTGGAACATTGCTAAAAGCAATACACGCTTGAAAAAGGTGGGGAGATTTCTTTAAGATAAAAATTTAAATTATTTTATTTTAAAAAAATCGAAAACTGTGAAACACAAAACTAGAACCACCTACAATACATAAAACGCCCCAGAAGTGGACACAATTTTAAAAATTCCACTTTAGATTTCAAATGTTAAGTTAACTCTTCAGAATATGCTAAAATTTTAATATTTAAGCAATATGATGCGTGCTAATGGTGAATCAGAATCAATACACTTATAAAAATCGCTTGCAGTTATTTACTGAATCTAATCGGGATCTCTATACTAAGTATAAAAATACTAAGAACATGTTTTATTCCCGATATCTATATAACCAACAAAAACTTATCAAATTGTGTTCACTTAAAATAAATAAATTGTATCCGCCAAAAATGGATTAAACTGAATACAAAATTAATTCTAATTAATTCATATTTAAAATTACATGTTTATAAAATAAATTTTAAGCATAAGAAATTAAACACAAACCGGAAGACAAATTATAATAATCAGAAAAATAGCGAATATGTAAACGAGGCGAAAACTTAAGAAAGTGTGAACAACAATTTTTCTAAAATGGAAATGCAAAATTTCGTTTAAATGAAGATGCATAGTTAAACAAATTTGTTTAACTATGCATCTTCATTTAAACGAAATTTTATTTGTTTTTTGTTATTTATTTCACTAAATATTTATTTAAATCCACTTAAAACAAAACACAAAACTTTAAAATTAAAAGCTTAAACGTTTTTTGGAATAGTTTTGTGTTAAATAAATTTTATTTACAGCCCGCGATTTTAGTTATTAAAGAGTTTGCTAAATTTATTTAAATGCCAAATATAACCTAATTTATTTAAGCTGTTTTCTGGTGAAATATTAGACAATTGGGAATATATCATTATTAAAACGTTGTTGCCTTTTAAATCTACTCGTATGTCCGTAATATACAACTGTATACCTACATATATAGTATATAGTTCATATTGCTCATAGTTATTGTAAACAGATGTTAAAACTCGTTACAAAGTAAAACTCAACTATTCTATAAACATTACATTTCACAAATAATTTATTATGTAATTTTTCAAAGAGAACCATAATTTATCTAAGTCAATTATAAATAGTTTCAACCATAATTATATAATATCTTTCTAATCGTATATAGATTATGTATTTTGAAAACTTTCTGCTTATTTTTTTGACAGTACACACAAAAACAAAATATTGTAAACGAAAAAGGATAAAATTTACTTCAATAAATATTTTTCTCGAAAATTGTTAATTTTTCGATTTTATCTACCTACATATTTTTTCTTATACATAAAGTTTTATAAAATTAATAAATTAACAAAAATAGAAATATAGAATGATTTTACTGCAACATACATAGGCAGAAAAAATACAAATTAAAAAGTGCTCTTTATACCGGGTGTTTTTTTTAAACTGAGACGATCAAATATCTCGAAAAATAGCCACTCTACGGAAAAAATGTCCATAATCAAAATTTAATCATACCGCGGGGGAAATACATTAGTGCAAAAAAAAAAGTCCCCCCACCCCCGCTTTGTAGGTGGGGCGGGGGTAACTTTTAAACTAAGATAGGAAGCCATATTTTTTATTGCAGATACGGATTCTACGACTAAAAGTACGTATGATTTGAATAAAATATTTTGTTCGGTTCATGACAGATGGCGTTGCAATCGACGAAATTCAATTTTTTCAATTTCTCCTTCTTAGAACACACGCATTCGATTCTGCAATACGTTTGAAATAAAAAACATCACGTTTTCATTGGAAATACTCGAAATTCGTCATCATAACAATTTATTCAGTTTTGTAAATCTAAATAAGTGTTCAAAATGATGGCCTGAATTTTGTATTTTTGAAATTTAATAATAAAACTTGAAATTAATTTTGAACACTTATTTAGATTTACAAAACTGAATAAATTGTTTTGATGACGAATTTCGAGTATTTCCAATGAAAACGTGATGTTTTTTATTTCAAACGTATTGCAGAATCGAATGCGTGTGTTCTAAGAAGGAGAAATTGAAAAAATTGAATTTCGTCGATTGCAACGCCATCTATCATGAACCGAACAAAATATTTTATTCAAATCATACGTACTTTTAGTCGTAGAATCCGTATCTGCAATAAAAAATATGGCTTCCTATCTTAGTTTAAAAGTTACCCCCGCCCCACCTACAAAGCGGGGGTGGGGGGACTTTTTTTTTTGCACTAATGTATTTCCCCCGCGGTATGATTAAATTTTGATTATGGACATTTTTTCCGTAGAGTGGCTATTATTCGAGATATTTGATCGTCTCAGTTTAAAAAAAACACCCGGTATACATATTATGTACGAACAACAAACTTTAAAACTTGGAGATGGAAAGTGTAATATACATAAGCATATATGTATGTAGGTTCAAAATGTCGAAACTATACTTTCTGCTATATAGTTTTAAATAAAAATTTTCTTTTACAACGATTGACTCTAAATACGCCCTATACTTAATTCAACAAATTCTCATTTAAAGATTTGCCGTTTGAGAATTCAAGTAAATTTTTATGTAATGAATAGTTTTAACGGAAGGTTTAAACAATTTATAGGTTTGCTACTCAGACCTTAAAAAAACTACACCCAAATTTAACCATGGTAGTTTTTGCTTCCGTCTCTTTATCCAGTTGAATACTTCTGAAGTATTTTAACCAACAATTTTACTCAATATCTTAAAAACGATTAAGATTGTGGTCAAAGTGTTTGTACATATTTCGAAAATTAATTAAATTTATAATAAGAATCCATAAACGGATGAAAAAGTGTTTGCCAACGACTAAAAATATTTTAAAATTTAAATAATAAGCGGCTAAATGTTTCATAAATAATTACAATATGTATGTTACGTTACACCCAGTGGTGCTATACCATTTTAACCAAAAACCTGTCGATTTAGCAAAAAAACTCCTGTAAAGTCAAATTTATTTAGTATTGTGCTACACAAATCGATGTAAAAATATAATCAAGATCTTCAAGTGACGCCGAAATGTTCGCTCCTAAATAAATATTATTTAAATTTTTAATAAATGGATTTGTTGTTGAGATGGGCAACACAATTTTTTTTGTCAATCTTTCGATTGAAACCAATTCATGTTCAATCAAACAGCTGAAAATTGTTAAATACAACGAGATATTTCTCTTTGCATTATATGGACTTGTGGTTCCTCGAATTGAAATAATCGATTTAATTTATTAATCAGACCTAAAGTATGTTTTAAAAATTATAAAAACAGTTCAAATTGGGGATTATTTAAAGTGTAAAAATGATAATTTTTGTCGAAAAATGCTGCTTCTGGATATCTTCGTGTATAAAAAATAATTTAAGAACATCCAATTGACTCAACAGTTGGTTCACTGTTACTTTTAATGGAAGCCACCGGGTTTGGGACGGAACATTTTACGAGTTGTGCAAATAAATCATTTCTTTTTGGACTATTTTAAATAACTGAATAATACACAAAAATATATCACGGTCCACGGACCAAATATAGGCTCAACAAAATAAACTTTTGATCATCATTTCATTTCTGAACAAAATTCCATTTTATAATTCCGAAAATGGTTTAAAATAACCCAAAATAACTTAAATGAAACATAAATTTAAAAACAGATCCAGTTCCGAAAAAACTGGAATTTCACCAAAATAACTGGAAAGCTGATCATCATCACAAAAAAACTGTGATTTACAGGAAAAACTGTTGATATGGCAACACTGGTTACCAGTTGTGTACGCAACATTTAGGTGAGATATTAACATGATATTGATCTCCAAGGTGAAATATTATAAATTAGGCATTATCATCGCCTTAGATACCCCTCTGTAACTGGTACCACAAGCTTACCAAAATAAAAGTACAATAAGTTCTATCTCAATGCTCCAGCCGTACAGTTTTTCTGGGATTAATGCCTTGGATTAATTTCATTATAATCCCCATTTAAAATTGATACGATCACTGGAGGCTTGTAGTCAATACATCTGGTTACTTTAGGCTAAAATATTGAAAAAAAATCAAAATTTGGATCAAACTTTATAGGACACAAAATACTAACACCCCGCGATTATTAATTTTTTGCAAAATACATTCTTGTAGTGCAAGGTATTTGTTTAACACTTTAACTAACTCGCGACACATTAAAATTATTAATGTTAATTTATTATTATTAGTTTCTGCAATATTTACGGCATTAGTTTGTTGTTGTTCCATCTTCGATTTTTAAAATTAAAATTTTGACAACAATAAACAAAAATATTATTTGACGTTTATTTTGTCACCGATAAACCAGTGAATTTAACCCTTCAAAACTGTATATTTTTCCCGTAAAGCAAATTTTTACTAAAAAAATTACTTCAAATTTGGCACGATAAAAGAGGTAAATTTGTATTAAAATTACAATTTACCGAATTTTTTGATTTATCTTGAGTATGGCACGCAGCCTAATTTGATAAACAGAAAATGATCGACAGAGACAAAACTGTGCTAAAATTAGTAGGAATGCGCTTAAGACAAAAACAAAAATTTCTTATTGAACGTGAGTTCAATGAAAGCCATTTTAATAAATAAAGCTTCCATGTTGATGGTTATTTTCAGATGAGCTTTATCGAAATTATTTTGACATGCAGGACGATTGGTTTTTATAATTTCATTTACATTTTTTATTATGGCAAATATTTTTTATGTAAATATTGCATTTTATGTTATATGTTATTGTGTTAAGTATTTATGTAATTTAGCCTGACGTTGATTATTTTCACCTAAAGAACATCGATCAATGTTGCGTTGCAAATAATTTTCGAATGAAATTTCTTTTTTTATCCAATTTTGGTGATTGTAGTAATTCGAGTTAAATATAAAACATTTTTAATAAATCAATGTGTGCTGCATCGCTATCAAAAAAACTAATGAGCAAATTCCCAAGTGGTGTGAAAAACGCAATGAAAATTATAATTAATGATGTGCCTGGTTTAAGTTGGTTCAGTCCTGATTGTATAAAAAAAATTTAAACAATACGATCAATAGAATTCAGAATGCGGAAAAGACGCGAAATATTGCAATATGTGCATTATTCTATAAAGAATTCGAATTTAAAAGAAATTCTTTCTTTCGGAATACCGAGATTTCTGCCAAAAAGTCCATAAAGAAAGCTGTTTTGGACGCACTATTTCACCCAAGAAACTAGTTAGAGAAAAATGATCATTCTATGTATTTTCAAAATGACACCAAAGGCAAACAATTTTTCAATTTTGTCCTATGAATAAATTATCTAATTTATGTAATCTGTGAAATCTAACTACATCTGGCTATTCACGGTTCCGAATATTTTGGACATAATTATGTTGTTTATACATATATTTGTGTACTCATTCATAGCAGTTAATTGTAAATTTGAGAACGCTTCAGTTATTTTGGTTCTGTCAAGAGTTGAGCAGATTTGGATGAAAACTAAAACCAATCAACCAATTGTGATTATTATATAACATGCCTTGATTCGATTGATGAAGTTTTTAGACCTGATTCGACCTGATTCAACAATACAAATATAACTTCAATAACTCAGGCCTCCTACCATAACTTGGTAGAAGCGGCGAAGTATTGAAGTTCTAAAGGCGAAGGAAATGTTATCGCAAATGTCAACTAATTTTATGAAACCATATTGCAAAGCTTTGAACTTCATCCTCTATCGTTTGATGGCCCCGACTCATAAATTTTAAGAATCGAAACTCTAAAGCATATTATAAAATGTTGAAAAGTGGGATGCGGACAACAACGCATTCCTACAGGTATTATTTAGGTGACATTCAAGAGAAGATCAAAGTAGATCCAAAACAACTTGGAAATACTTTGGATCTAAAAGTGAAATTGAGTTTTGGAGGATAATAAGCCATCATATACATGTATCAAAAACGTATGTAAATATTTTGGTAAATCCACTGGCATGTTTCCCGAGAAGTGGAAAGTAACGAAAATAACACCAATCTTCAATTCCGGGAAGGAGATGATATCGCCTGTATGCCACGCTTTTACATCAACCTAAATATGTCATATTAATTCACCAGTAAAGTAATAACTAAGATAAAAAAACATGATCAAGTGGATGTAGCTTATACGAATTTCAGTAAAGCATTTCATTCGATCTGTCATTCAGAGTTTATTGACATTTGGATTTTCATTCGAATTAATAATTGGTTCACACATTGGAACTTGGATTTTTATTGTTTTCATCAAATAACCAAAATAATAAAGAATTCAAATGAGCTCATATTTACTGATGGCGTAAGAATTTTTCGTACTTTTATAGACTGAATATGGGTAGTGTGATCGAAAATCACATCAAGAAATGCAAAATCATGTCTTTTCATTGTAAAATGAATCCTTTATTTACTGGATACAAAATCAATAACATAGAATTTCAGAGAGTTCGTGAGATTACTGATTTAGGCGTCACTTTCATCGAAAACATTATTTTCAACTGGTTTTGACTTTGTAAAACGTTGGACTGAGGAGTTTGTGGATAAGCAAACTTTATTTTAACTCTATTTTGCATATATCGATACCAAGTGGAATACGGTGTGGCGATCTGGAGTCCTTACTATGATGTTCAAAGGCATTAAAATAAACTTTCTAAAATTCCTCTTACACAAAACTAATTTCGACCAAAATAAATCATTCCATGGAAATGTGGCTCGATTACATCCATACAAGACTAGATGCCAGGATTATAAGAGTTCCACCCTCGCAAATTAATGACGGTCACATTGAGTCAGCTTACGGTTTTTAATACTACATCTCAATTCATATTCCAATAAGAGCATTGCGTAATTGTCGATTTTTAGTGCTAGAACATCACTCCCCCTACTATATAGTGAAAATAATTCAATTTCCAAAAATTCCTTCCATTTACAAGATACAGAATTTTGAAAGTCAATAACTGCTACTAAATTATTAATTTTTTTAAATAAATTGATTATTGATTGCTATATTATTTAAATTTACATAAACTTTTAATTAAAAGAAATGCTTATAAAAAGTTATATTGTTTGTATAAAATAATAAATGATTTCTTGAAGCTCTTCTATTTCATCAAGAATTACTCTATGCTATCGACATGCTATAAAATTAAAAAAAAAACGCCTAACTGATTGTAGTGTAACATTTTCAACTACAATTTCCGTTTCAATTGTAAAATTCCATGTGGTCATCTTTATAATTATTTTTATCAGCGGTTTATATTCTTGAGGGAGTGAGGAGGTTCAAATATTTGGTATATACAGTGTGGAAGTACGGCTCCTTACATTTGAGAGAGGAATCATGCGGGTGATTTACGGCCCAAAACGCGAAGTAGATGGTACATACCGAGCTCTGTACAATATCGAGATCAGAGATCTGATGAAGATCCCCGATACGTCACGTTCTGCGTGCTGATCCAGAACGAATTGTGCAGCGATCTCTGGTAATCATATGATAAGGATGGCTCCACTGTGTAGTGAACGACTTAGCTTCTTCAGTTCGTCTTAAGAGAGTATGGTTTTCATACTGTCACCCCAGGATCGAAACCGTTGGAGCCGGATAGTTGACTCAGTAAGGGACCAGCAATGACTTTTAGACAAACTGTTTACATATTATTTATTATTTTCTTGATTAAAAACTAGTTATCTTTACTTAAAATTTAAAAGCATGTCTCTAGTTTGTTAATAAAACTAACTATCGACAGATATCAACTGTATGTGGATTAAATTTTGATACACCAACCACAACAGTATATCGAATATAGTTAATTTGAGAATACCAATAAAATCTATAAATATTTTTGTCCTAAATACGATTTCCCAAAAATGATGTTATTGTATTAACTAGTTTTTTAGTTGTTAACTAGTCTCAAAGTATTATACAAACTTAGCTAATGATTACTAAATTAAATTTTGAATTTTGATAAATTCATAATTTTATATTTTAATACTGAAGTAAATGAAAGAAGTAATGCCGAACACAGACGTGCCAAACTCTGTATGCAGTAAAATTAGAATACATTAGTTATATAAGATAAATTATGTGAATTCTGCAAGTACGCCGCAAATTTTTTGTTATTAGTATACCATGTCTCTGGTTACAAAAAATTACGAATTTTGAAAAGGGACAAAGGCCATTGGCAACATGATTTGTGATTGTATTGTGTGTGTTTATAAATTGTATTCGTAAAATCATTTAAATTTTATGGTTGGGCCACTTTACAATATAGGTTCTATTCCATGGACTGATTGACTGACTCAGTCAATTTGAAGCAAGAAAAGAAATTAAATTTTGTGGTTGTACAAATGAAACAAAAAATTTTTCTCAGTAAAAAAATATTTGAGTTTTAGCAGTGTGAACTGCCATAAAAATTATCAAATCGAATACTTTTTATGGCAGTCAAACAAACAACATACCTAAAATTTGCGCATGGAAGAGAATTTTACTATAAACTTTGTGTATATGGAAAAGAATTTCACTATAAAAATAATTTTTGAATGGAAGAAAATTGCAAATATCAATCAAAGTTATGCTTTTGTAAATGTCAATTTTTTCTTTATAAAAACAATTTTGAAACTTCAAATTTGGTACGTCTAATACTAAACTACGCTGTTAAATTATTTTGCAAAAAAAGAAAACGTCTATTTCTTGTCTTTGTTACTCTAATGTAATTTTGTTGCTATCATCTTTTCAGTCAACTCAGTCAATCAGTCCATGGAATAGTACCTTTAAGCGCTTCAATAAAAATAAAAATCGAGATTTTTCAGCAATTCAACAACATTGTTCTTAAAAAATTGTATAATGAATTTATAATTTTTAAGCTTATATGAAAATTAATTACTAACTTGTGACTGATGAATTAGTTCTAATACTTTAAATCCAATAATTGTTTAAATACTTGTGATATTTTGGTGTACATAAGTTATCAAATTCAGTTTTTGATTTTACACATTAGCTATTAACTATTAATATTTTATTGTAGATTTAGACTTTTTGTTTAATTTATGACGTGGATTTATTTAAAATGTTAGTTTAAAATTTGTAATACTTGATTATTACATAGGCACTTTATAATGTACACCATTATACTTGTTGCCAAAGACAACCTCCAAACTTATTACTAACAAAAACCATCAGACTTGCTACCAAAGTCTAACACGATACATCAACGATTTTTAATTTTATTGCGCAGTGGTTTACTCCGCTACATAAAAAAAACTAATTTAAAGACTTTTATTTTATTATTTATTTTCGAAGACATTTTTTTTCAACAAAATTGTTTGGCAATTGTTTGCGCTGTATGCAAAAATTCTGCACATCTGTTTCAAGCTTAACTCAATCACATGTTGTATACAGAAATTCTACACATCTGTTTCCAGCATAAACCATTGAATCATTCAAAAATAAATAAATAAGCACTTAACTTATCGAATAACTCTTGAGATTTTCGTTTATTTATCGCAGCATTTCCCAAATTGAGCCCCGCAAACTCCTAGGACTCTATGAACAAATCAAAATACATAGGAAGTATAATTTAATCTCATCTAAGGTTTTGCGACATAAAATTAGCATACACTTAGGATTACAAATTTAAATTAGCTAAAATTGCATGTCTTGCCTATACAGTAAATGTCACTTCAAGGGTGAAATGTGATTGTTTATAACAATGTTTATTGTTATCCGCTTTTTAACCGTTAAGTGTTTGACAAACTAGAGCCAAGTTGGTCATGCCAATATAAATTAAAACTTTCTTAGGCAATTTCAGATATAAATAAATGTTGGCCACCTTCGCTCGTATGGATTACTAGCGCCATTGGTCGCACTATAAATGCGAATATAGATAAAATGTTGAATTTGAGCTGTTTAGCAATATAATTTGGAAGTTTTTCAGCACTTAACGACTATCTGTAACCATTTGAATAACCACTGTTTGTACTATTCCATGAATCAGTATATTTCATTCTTAAATGAAAAGGTCCAGTGGTTGAAAATAAATCAATTTGATTTATTTTGTTATTCATTTGAATTTTATATTTTGTAAAATACTTTTTGTTTCCATACTCAAGAAAAATTGGGAACCGCTGTTTAACGCATTTCAATACTAACTTCATGTAGGTAGGTGCTTCGTATAGTCCATTGTACAAATTTTCTATAGAAAATTTAAAACGGTCAATTCCTGAGGTCGGCGATATAAATAACGTGCAATATATATCGGGAATGTTGCAACAAGATTGTATGCAGAAATCTGTTAAATAAAAATGAGAAGATTGAAATGCGGGTAGGTGTTTCGGATAGTCCATTGTACAGACTTTCTATAGAAAATTTGAAGTGGTCAATCCCTGGGGTCGGCGATATAAATAACGTGCAATATACATCGGGAATGTTGCAACAAGATTGTATGAAGAAATGTGTTAAACAAAAATTAGAAGATTGACATGCGGGTCGGTGCTTCGGATAGTCCATTGTATAGACTTTCTATAGAAAATTTGAAATGGTCAATCCCTGGGGTCAGCGATATAAATAACGTGCAATATATATCGGGAATGTTGCAACAATAATAGCCAAAGTCAATTTTGACTTACCATTGAGGTTAAGGGCATCATTTATTAAGGGCATAATCAACTGTATGTATTACGTCCTCGACGTGATCACTGGTAACTACAATATTACAATTGTGATATAGCAGGCTTAAATGCATCTGGGAACTATGTACTCTTCACTACTTATTTTGAAACATTGAGTTGTAGATGAATAAGGATCGACTAAACATTCTAATTGACTGATTTTTTCATTTAAATTTTGCTGGAAGATTCTTACATTCAAATTTGGACTATTAGATGGACTATCCGAAGCACCTACCCGCATGTCAATCTTCTAATTTTTGTTTAACAGATTTCTTCATTCCCGATATATATTCCAAGTTTTTTATATCGCCGATTCCAGTCTTTCCAATAGTATTTCCGAAACCCGATCCGCATGTTAATGTTCTGACTTTTTTTAAATATATTTTTACCGCAATATCAAGCAACTTTTGGCAAAAGTAATTTAACTTATTAATTACTTACTAATTGATGACGAGTGTCGTCTTGCAGTCGAACAGCAAAATGTACCATAGAGAAGTGCAACAAAGTCTCACAAGCGCAAGGCAAAACAAGGCTGCTTTTGCTAGAAGGGCACCTAAACGGATTTGTAAACGGAAGAAGCGAGAATGGTGAAAGGCTGAGGTTCTGAAAATATAACAACTCAGAAATGAGTGCAGTTCGCATAATTTCTGTTTAGGAATTACTGGCACCATACTTTTAGAATTACGCCTTCATAAATAAATTCGATTGAGATAAAATATAGTGCAATTTAAACATTACTTTGTTTTAACTTATTTTAATTCCTGCAATTTCAATTTATTTATTTTTTTAATTTTTACGGCCACTCAGATAATGACCATTAGTAAATCTAGTATGTACAATGAATATGACTTCATTTCCAACTATAGTTGCCATAGCAGCTAGTTTATAAAAAAATCGTATCAAATTTACTAACTAGACTGTACTATTACATACTAACCAATGAAAGATTTAAAAATGACACATTTCATTATACAAATTATATTTTCCATCCTCAATTTCCGCATATGATGCATTCTTGTTTTTTCGTTTCGTTTATGATGTGCAATTGATCACATTTTATCAGCAATTTTATGAAATTCTGCAGTGACAAAAAAAAATTCCGTACGAACGCACAATTTTGATTAATTTGTCATTTTGATGTTTATACAAATTTTCATTGATTTTGTAGATATCCACTGTTTCGAAACGGTCATAGTACGGCGAGTACGAAAATTGGAGCACAAATGGAGTGTTCTAATCGCATATAGGGAATGTATTTTAATGCTCATAATGTTATAGTGAACGCATATAAACCAAATTAAGTTATTTTATATCATGCCACCTTCCTCGTTAAAGGTCAACTTAATTAATTAGCCCATTATATTGTTAACCTATAAATAAATATTATATGCCTATGGGTATATATGCATTTTCACGACATTGAAACATTGTAGTAAAAAGCTCATCGCATTGTTACTATATATCATGCACACTATTTAAATATAATGTGTGTAGTAGAACTATGACTATCATGTAATTATAATTTAGAATAAATTAAAAAAAATTTTTTATTTAGTTTAAAATGCAAGCCAATTTTTCATAATTTCTTTTTATTTTTTATTTTTTTTTTTTAGTTCAAGGAGTCCGCCTCATGCTGATTTCTATCTGTTTTTCTTGTAACACACAATACAATGAAACTTCAACAAAAAATGTAAGCTTAAATAATGGGAAAGCTGCTTCTCTATTTTTTCGTCTCAAATGGGAAATAAAATATATACATATACATTCATATACATATATAGCTGTATACACACATATATCAAATTATATTTGTGTTTGTTAAATAGACTAAAAAAAAAATCTCTCTTAATATTTTATAAATTATTTCGCTTTTTCGTATAGTCTTTGTTTTAGTGGTGACTTAAAGTCGGGATTGAAGAAATTGCAAAAAAAATAAAAAATATAGAAATATTCTTGTGATGTCACGACAGACAAAAATAATATATTATGTTGTATTATATATATAGAAATGATGTAAGGCAAAAACAAAAATGCAGTTTGCAAAACTGCGGTCAAAATATATAAATATGTGAAGTAAAGCCAACTGAACATTCTGAGATTTTTGTGTTTTTCTAGGGCGAATATTTTGTAACCATAATCTAAATTTTGTTTTGCTTTTTTTTGAAATATTGATTAGTTATTGATAAGGTTTTGCATTTTTTAGTTTTTTGATTAACATCGATTTTATTTACACTTTATTTTTAGGGATGATAATTAAATGAGCGGTGAGTGATAAGAAATCAAAAAACCAAAAAAAAAAATTAAACATTGCGATCGATAAAGAAAATTCATTCAAAACATTTTATGACTATATATTATCATGGTGGTGCTCATACGCATACAAATTTTCTGTATTGTACACTGTTATCGAAATTATATTTCTTCTATGTAGGGACTATGTATAGGTGTAATGATAAATTTATTATCTACATATATGTATATGTATAAGGTTTCCTATAAGGATATATGTGTATGTTGGAAAAAATTAAGCTGATTACGTCATATTCATCAAAAGTGCATTAAATGTTCATGTAAATCAGCAAATTGAAAAATTTTGCTATAAACATACACTTGATGTTAACCAAATTTCAGTTTATTGTAAGTAAAGTAGAAAATCAGTAATAAGTAAATTAATCAATTAATTTGATGGAATGTACAAATTTGAAACTGATCTCAGATTCTCAGGGTTACATTTTCTAAAAACTTATTTTTTAGAACCGAAAAATCTAGAAGATTTTGTTTTTATATTAGTAATCTAAAATTTTATTTATTTCCGCGGTGTTTGTGACACAAACTCTTATCAAGTTCATAAAAATGATGATAGGTTGCGGAGTAAGTTTGAATTTAACTTGAGAAAGAAGCCTGTTTATTTTTATTGTATACATTCTGAGCACGTCGCTATCGCAACTCGTTTGCTTTAACGGCCTTTGCCTTTACTTATTGAAACTGCACGCCTACTAAATCGTTTTAATTGACCATATGGATATTGCCTAGTCCGATGCCATATCGTCAGCTGACTATTAGTTTGATTCATATGCCATGGCAATAGACATTATTGTAATGATATACGCTCTTTCGTATTCAATTGTCAATTTTTGTTAAATCGTACTGATTACTGAGATGATTGTTTACTCTCCACATTTTTAGTACTTTGTAATTTCTGTTTGTGATTGTGCCATATTGTGCCCGTTTCATTACTGGCAAATCTAATTTTTGTAAATAATATTTTTATTTTAAAAACTTTAAAGACAACATAGGTCCGTACTCCCGACACGAAACTGCGACCGATAATGGTGAGAGAATGATGTACTTTGCAATTGCTCACGATCTTAGAGTAGCAAGTACATTTCTTCCTAATAAACAGATACATTTGGAAACATGGATCCATCCTCGCAGCCAAATTAACCACGTGTTAATTTCAAAAGGGCGAGCTCGGGTTGTGCAGGATGTGAGAACTTATCGGTCAGAAACCAAATACGTAGGTAGCAATCATTATTTGGTCGCTGCAAAGCTACGGTGGAAGTTTTCGTACAGGTTCGGGTACACAGCGAAATGCATGGAACGTTTCGACTGTGAAGATCTGATAAATGAAGATTAAAAGAAACGATATCAGGATCTTGTCAGCGACATCATTGAGGGAGGTACTTACCAGTCTGACTGTATAAACTCTGTCTGGGAGGTACTGAAAATTTCGGTTGTCAATGCTGCTCAACAGACCATAGGTATAGTGAAAGTCAGACCCAAGAATGATTGGTTTGATGATGAGTGTCATCTTGGAGTTGAGTAACAAAATGTAGCCCATAGTCAAGTGCAACAACGTTTCACAATCGCGAGGAGCAACAGGACTATTCTTACTTGCAGGGGAGCTAAGCGCATTTGTAGACGGAAAGAGCGAAAATGATGGAAGGCCGAGGTTCTGAAAGTACAACAAATCAGCAATGAACGGACTTCACGTAATCTCTTTAAAGGAATTACTAAATTGCACCATACTTCCAAGCCTGCATGAACTGCCATTCGGGACCGGGATGGAAACCTCTGTGTTGATCGACGCAGTACTCGACACATGGAATGGACACTTTACTGACCAGCTTGGTATTCATCATACGTCACAGACTGTGGCTGAGTCACCTCAAATACAGACTGTGGTGATTTGCATTGAGAATCCATCCCATAAGGAATTCACTACATTATATTCAGTCCTACATTATATTGGATAGAATCATCCCTCTAGCGGAGAGCCTGGTTGGTGACTATCGAGGAGGGTTTCGTCCGAATCGATCAGTCACTGATTAGGTCTTCTCACTGCGGATGATTCTATCTAAATATTATTAGACTTCCAGCCCCGTACATCAGGTAAAATGGTACTATTGTGTAGAATGACAGTGACACAGTCTCAATGGTGTGTTAAAGTTGAGAACAGCCTATCAAGAATTTTTGCAGTTAGCTTGGGTGATACTCTTCAATCTCATGTTGGATCTTTCGTAAAACTGAAACACCGCAGCATAACATCTTATAATGCCAGTCTAATCAGGTGATTGCATATACAGGTGACATATGCGTGATTGGACTGAATAGCAACGGAGTGAAGGAAATACATGATCCGCTTGCAGAGTTTTCAGTTTCTGTTGGACTCCAGATCAATGAGTCCAAAACGAAGAGAGAGGAGACTCATGCGTGTGATTTATAGCCCAAAACGCGAAATAGATGGCACATACCGAGCTCTGTACAATATCGAGATCAGAAATCAGATGAAGATCCCTGATATTATGCATGAAATAAGATCTCAGCGGGTACGCTAGCTCAGTCAAGTTCTGCGTGCTGATCCGGAACGAATTGTGCAGCGATCTCTGAAAGGAAAGCTACCATATGGTAGGCGCAGAGGTTGTTGCAGGCGACGATGGCTCCACGACGTAGTGAATGACTTGGCTTCTTCAGATTGTCTAGGACAGTATGAAGCCCAAGCCCAGGATCGAAACCGTTGGAGACAGATTGTTGACGCAGTAAGGGGCCAGTAATGGCCTTTAAACACTGTATTATTATTATTAAATACAACAAATTTAATTACTTACTTAAATGTAAATGTTGAAATTAATATTTTGTATAATGTTTGAAAATGCTTGGGAAACTAATAAACTTTTATTAAACTAAACTAAAATTTTTTTTGACCAACATAACACGCTTGTATACTTATTATAGTGTCAGTCAGTTTATTACAATTTAACGTAAACAATTGATCGTATAAACAATTTATCGTGGACACAATTTATCGTAGACACAATTTATCGTTTATTTCAGATTTAATGATGAAATTCGTTTTCTTGTTGGACATTTGATACTAAAATGGTTTTTTGAAGGTGTTTTTGGGGGAAACCGTCTGCAATACCAAATTTAGAAACAATATGAGAAAAACCAGAATATGTATATTACAAAACGGGGTAAACTATATAATAATATGAGAACGGACTTCGACTCTTAACGAAAAGTATCTGACATCTGGTAAAATATTTTAAAACTAGAGCAAAGGTCATGTCCATATAAAATAAAATTGTCTGCTCGTATAATTCAACAATTTACATATTTCTTGACCGATCATGATTGAACCTGACATGGTGAATAGAAATGATAACTTTTGATTTTAAAGTGACTTTGGAATGAAGTTCTGGAAAGTAGCCTAACTATTTCATTCTTTGACTAATCAAGATAAAATTTTACAAGTTGGATGGAAATAGAATTATATATGTATTTTTCGATAAGGTTGTGGAATATGGCCAACTGGAACGTATCTGAACTGTTGGTTGGCCTACTATAAATGAATCCCTTAATTTAGTAGAATTTAAATTTACTTCACTTAATATTATAAAATATTTGCGTCCTTATAAAATAACGGATTTGTCTTCATGTGACATCAGTTTTGGATTTGATTTCATATTTTACAACATTTGGTTTCACGCGAATGTCATAATCATAAACCCAGAACAAGTACGAGTATGAATCCTGAAAAAAACAAATGGAAAGTTTTAATAGAATCAAGGGCCATTTGTTTGAAAGGACCGCTGTATTACATTTTTATAATATGGCGACCAAAGTAATTATAAAATTGCTTAGATTTTTCCGAAAAATGTTTTACCTAGCCTAGACTCATTCATTGTTCCAAATTGTAAACTTCAAACAAATGTTATTGGTAAAAACAATGTTATTACGATTAGGAGTACTTATGCCTATTGCACGAAAATATTTAACTAGAGATTAGCTGACAAGCGGTTAAACGGTAAAATAATTTTTCATTCTACAACCGAAATTAAATTCAATTTAATTTTGTACTTTGTTTTTTGTAAAACTCTTGTGACATTTAAAAGAAAGTCTTTTAATGGCTGGCCAACTATTTAACTCTAAAAAATCGGCCGCGTCAACTTTCACAAGAAAACCGTGGGTTAAATATTTCGTTCAACCGGGCATAAATATACTCTTAGGCTGCGGACCAATTCACGGGTAAAAATCGACTTTTACTTTAATTTTCGGTAAATTCATTTACCCTATCAAAAAGTAGGGTAAATCGAGTACAAAATAAACAAAAGCACGTATTTCAATAAAACAAAAATACTAAAACTCGCCTTTTACCTAAGTAACTGATTTACTTGACAATTGGTCCGCAGCCTTAGTAAACAATTATTTAAAGAACATATATTTTTCATAAAAATTCGTTATTAACAGAGTGCTACCACACAAAATTTAATCCATGGCTACGGCGATATTAAAATTGGAGCCCGATGTATTAAAATTGAAGTAAATGCTTCAGTCTGATTTTCATTATAAGATCAGAAGCTGTAAATAAGAATTTAGAAGTGGTTTAATGTATAAAATTCTGTTGGTATTTAACGTTTTAAAATTACAGAATAATTAGCATCTGTCATTCTCACCTATATAATGTTTAAATATAGGCTTGTTAATATTAAATAAATTTAATAAATTCGGCGTATGTTCTTCAACATTTTTGAAGAGTTTTGATGTATGTACTCGTATATAACTAAATTTCGGACTGTTACTTTGCATCCATTTTTCATTATATAAATCAAATTTAATGGGAATTAGGGTAAAAGCTATGTTTTTATTTATTTATTTAATCATTTAAAGAAATTATTGTGTAAAATTAAATACATTTAGGATTTCAAATTCAAAATATTTAAATTTTAAAGTTTTAAAAGTTAAATCCATTTAGAGATAAAAAATTCAAATTTCAAAATTTTAAAAGTTAAATACATTTAGAATGTTTTTTTAAGGAAAATTTGAGGTTAAAATGTCCTTTAGAAAGTTCAAACTCAAATAGGTCCTCGACATTGGAAAGAAATTTAGATATCATTTGTTGACGATGTTTCTCAAATTTTAACAAATTGTATTTGACCAACAGTATAACGGTAAAAAAATTTCTGCGAATTTCGATAATTTCTAGAATACCATCAAATAATTTCATAAAATTACTGGAATTCAAATATTTTGTAATATTCTGTCACAACATCAAATGCAAAATATGAATTCGCTTAAAGCTGGGTTAAAGTGAGTATGCGTGGAATAATAACATTTCGAAATCTGACTTTCAGTATTAAATATTGTAATACCATAAAGAAATTTTTCGTGCAAATTTTTACTATTTACGCCTTTATGAATAACTTTATTTCTACTACTTTCCATATGTAAATTCGCGGTATGTCATATTAATTTGCCAACATTAAAATTCAGTTTGTTTTAAAAAATGGCCTAATGCGTTTGATTTTTAAATTGAACATTAATAGTTTATGATATAGGTACATATAAGCTAATCCATTTGGAGAAAATTACAGTTGAATGCAGAAATATATGTATATATATATATATATATATATATATATATATATATGTATATATATATATATAGAAACCAATTGCATTTTATCTTTATCTTTTGCCAAAAAATTGATTACTCTTCCGCGGGTGCAATGAACTGTTCATACAACGTTTTAGTTTTTTATATTTGAGTAAGCCAACTGTAACGAAAATCTTGTTAGTAAATCAATGACATATATAAGAAATACACCATTAATATATTTGATTTATATGAAATCTAACATGTTCTATCCCCAATAACATATATAAGACGAATAGCTTATGACATATCTCACACACAATAATTAAAAAAGAAAAACGTATTTTCGTAACTAAAATGTAAAAGGAAATACATTCCAATGGACAGTTGGATTACCAAGAATTTTGTATATTTTTTCACAAGAACGGCATAAAACCACATTTTCCAATCGATTTTTTTTTAAATATATATATATATATATATATATATATATATATATATATATATATATATATATATATATATATATATATATATTATATATATATATATATATATATATATATATATATATATATATATATATATATATATATATATATTACATATAGGTATGTATGTATATGTAAGTATAAATACAATTTCTGCTGTTATTTATAACGACAACAACAAAAATATTAATTTTCTTCTTATAAAGTGAAATTCATATATACATATATGTATATATATATATATATATATATATATATATATATATATATATATATATATATATATATATATATATATATATATATATATATAATATATATATATATATATATATATATATATATACATATATAAGAATTTTCACGAGCTTTGATGTACAAAATTATATGTCACACTAACACAATTAATAAAACTAAAGTAAAAAAAGAAAACAGATTTTTGTTTTTTTTGTTTTGGATAATTTTCAATAGTTCGGAGAAAATCGATAACATTTTTTTATGTATTATGTACATTTTTCGGGGCTTTATCATTTCAAAAATTTTCACTGCAATTTTATAAAACTTATCATTTAGTTTGTCGTATCTATATAACTAGCAAAATGCTAAATTTTTATTTTATATTAAATATTTTATATGAAAAAGAACAAAAAATATAAAACACAAATAATAAAGTGAAGGCGCCATGTTGATTTTCCTTTTTTTGTAATATATTTAATTTTCTTTCACGTCTTACACACTGCAAATTTTGAAACTTTAATGTTATATACATTTTTTACGTATTTTTTAAATTAAAATTCTAAAACTAAATATAAAACAAAACAAAAAATCGAATTATAAAACACTCACAAGTATTGTGTTCCATTTTGATCAATTAACCAATTTTCATCATCTTCATTATAATTATCATCATTATTTTCATCATCATCATCATTATCACTCATCACCATATAAATATTCATTCAAAAAATAAAAATTAAAATTAAAATAAACCAAACAAATTAATAAATTTTAAAAACTATTATAATTTTTTTTTTTATGTGTCCTTAATCGTAATAATTAGGACTATTCAAGTTTTTCTTTCTTTTTTTCACTTTTGTCATAATTTTATCAAAGTTTTACGATTTTTTAACTTGTTTTTATACATTTTCAAAAACACTTTTATTAAATAAATTTAGGACTATATATATTATATATTTTTGGAAAATTTAAAATACACGATAAAATAAAATGAAAATTTATTTATATATATTTTTTGCTATTTTTTTTTTTTTTTTTAAATTAAATTTATGTACAACATATACATGCATAAAATAATAAAACTAAAAAAAAAATTCGACAACACAGAAAGAAAATTTTCTACAAGGTACACACAAAAATGATGAAATAAAAATTGTAATAGAACAAATGGAGTGTGTATGAGATTGAGAAGAAGAAGAAAATAAACTAAAAAGGATAATGAAAAAAAAAAAAAAAAAATCGAGAATGAACAGCCAAAAATGGAAAACGAAAATCACGAAGATGTCGTGATAAATATAATGTATATGGAAAAGAAGAAGAATGTAATTTTGTATGAGTGTGTGTGTGTGGATGTGGTTTGTTTGTAATTGTAGTGAAATCTATTTGTTTTATTTTATTCATTCGATGATAACAAAATAGAATTTTCACATCATTTTTTTTTGGATAATTTTCCGTGTCCCGCAGAATTTTTTGTTCGTTCGTTTTCTCCGATGGTGATGATGAAAATCTAATGACTATTAGTTTCTCAAATATAAAAAATTCAAAAAAAGGAAGATCCGCACACAGAGGCTTCGATTTATATGTTTGTATGTATATATGTATTTATATATATATATATATATATATATATATATATATATATATATAATTTATTATATTTGATAGTATATATACAAAACCCACCGTCACAATTTCCAAATTCAATCTACTTAATAATGATGATAACGATGATGACGACCGCTCGGCCATATTGGTTACTCCAAATAAACCGATCTCATTTGTCCAAAAATATTTTTCTTTGCAAATTTGTGTATTTTTTTTAAATTTTCTAATTTATGTATTTTTGTTTAATTTTTCAAATTTCAATTTTAATGAAATTTTATTAAACTTTTAATTTATCCTTTATATATGTATGTACTTTTAACTATATAGAGATTTTTTCCCAAAAAACGATTTTCTCTTACGATAAAACTAAACAAACAAGAATCACTGTAAAGGAAAAAATTTTTTTTCACTGTGTATTTTCCTTTTATAAATATATTATGTTTTATTGAAGAACCAAAAACAAAATTAAATTAAATTTTTCACCAAAAAACTATATAAAATTAAATAAATTAAATTACTATTCTTCTTCTTTTCAATATATATGAATATATATATATATATATATATATATATATATATATATATATATATATATATATATATATATATATATATATATATATATATATATATATATATATATATATATATATATATATATATATATATATATATATATATATATATATTAATATATATGTATATATGAATGGTATTATGTTAAAGTACGAACAAAAAATTGATTTGTACAAAAAGAATTATCAATGGATGCAATTTTCTTCTTCTTCTTCTACTTCATTTTCCAAAATTTTCCAAAAAAAAATATTTTTTCACAAAATTACTACTCAAATTATATTCCAATAATTAAAATAATTAAAATTTTGGGTGGTATTCAAATCTATATAATATTTACAACAATAATTTTCTTTTTTTGTGCATAGTACATGTACAAAAATTGAAAAAAATATTCCGAATAATTTTTGGTGAAAAATAAAATTAAATAAAATTTTATTTAAAACAAACTATTTTGTCGTCACTTTTTTCAAATTAATTGAAATTTTCACTTCATATTTATTTATATATATACATATACAATATATTACATACAATTACTATTATAAAATAATTTTCCACATAGTAATTTTTTTTTTTTTTCAATTTTCACTAGAAAAAAATATACTTTTTACACAATTTTCCGTTTTTTTATGATTATTTATATATAAAATAATATAACTAAACTGTTTTATTATTAATTAAATTCTATTTAATTTTCTATTCTAAATTTTTTATTCTATTTTATTATTTTTTCTATCCATTCAATTCAATCAAAAACAACAACTAAAAAAAAAGTTTTTTCTTTTTTTTCCAATTTATATTTTTTGTATTAGATTTTCCCGATTTTTTCTCCACTCTAGATTTTCTTTTTTTATTTTCGTTTTTTCTACAGAACTTATTGGTTTTCTCGGTACTACACAAAAAAAAAAAAAATTATATAAAAACTTCACATTTTCACAAAACTTAAACGTTTTCTAATTTGAATAATTTCCAAACTATATTTATAAACCACATACACGGTAATTTAACCGAAATATACGTATATATTGTAATACGAGTATATAAAATTATTTTAAATAATTCAAAACTTATTTATTATAAAAAAATTAAAATTTTCGATAATTTTTCTGCTTGTCTTTTGCGATGGAGAAAATTCCCGTAATGACAGTGTTAAAGAAATTTTCTCTATATACTTTAAGCTTTTCTTTATTTTTTTACTTGTTTTTTGTGCTATATATATATATATATATATATATATATATATATATATATATATATATATATGTATATATATATATAAGTATATATGTATATATAATAATAATATAATATTCAATTTCACCAAACTTCACTCTAAATACAAAAAACAATATCATCTAAAAACTAAATATTTTAAATAATATAGGAATAGTTAAAAACATTCTAATTATTTTTTTCAGAACTATTAACAATACATATTTTAAATCTGCGTACGAATTTTTGTTTTTAAATCATAACATAAAAAATAATTGTATTGCGATAATAACACACTGTAATATTATTTGATTACGTTTACAATTGGGAAAACAAAACTTAAATTGGCGCTAATGTCATGGAAAAGAAATATAATGTTTTACACATATATACGTATAATGTTATCATCCCCCCACCGGTATTCCCAGCCTGCTGCATGAAAAAAATGTGTAGGTTTTGTTATCTATTTCGTTACCGTGTTGTACTGGTATTTGTGTACTGTGCGCCATTTTTTTCAAAATACAAGGGGAATTGTTTTTCCGATTTAATTTCCAACACACAAATACTTAAATAAAAATGTTCAGAAGTATGTATATACATAATTTTCGAAAAAAAACAAATGAAAATCTTATCTGCTGATATGTGCTAAATTATAAACTACATATATCTATATTAACCGGATATATTTCAACAAAAATAATTTAGACAATATAATGGATCATTTGTTTATAAAAAAGCTTTTAAAATTTCCCCATTTTCTATTGATAAATATAAAATGAGAAAGAGAAAATAAAGAAAAGTGGAAAAATCTGCGTAGTAAAATTCATGTGCTTTTGTGAAATGTAAAGGGAAATTGAAATAAAAATAGTCATGTCAAAATATTTAAGAGGTTATGTAATAGCGCGCAAAATGTTACATTACTTTGAATCTAGAAAAAAATGTTAATTTTTTTTAATTAAATGTATGTAAGTGAAAAAAACCAATTGTTTTTATGGCGTTCATAAGAACAATGGGTTATTTCATTATTTGCAAATATACAACATCGAACAGTGTCTAACATTACATTAGTATTTATTATCAACAAACGTTCAAATCGGATAAGTTTTATTATTTCGATTCGAAAACATTTAACAAATTATTTACGAAATAGACAATCATTTGAAGAAATATAAAGTAACCAAATTTAGGTGTTCCAATTACATAAAATATTTGCCAATTGGAATAAATGTGTGAATTGTATGTTAGACTTATGTGTATCTCGGCGAGCCTCCTTTGACATATGCGTAGTAAACAGCATTTTTTGCATTATGAGCGACACCGTTGTAACTGATGACCTTATCAATTACGACCGTGCAAAATGCAAGCGGCCATTTTTCAAACGTATAAAGCAATGAACCACCAATTCATACAAAAAAAGAAGTTCCATTGATCAGGGTTATTCTCGATTTGTAACAAGGCAATCAATTGAAAATTTCATCAAGACTGAAATGGATTTGAATAAACCAGCTTGTGTCATGATTTTTGATATATATTTCAGCGAACTCTATAGTTACAAATTCCCTCTGCTTAAAAGTGAATGAAAGATGTATCTTATGGTCAAGGAATGGAGCACTCCTTCCCTGACCATCGCTATATAACCTTTAGCCTTAACGTTTCCCCTGATACCCGGAAAGCTTTTAGGAATCCTAGAAGGACAAACTGGAGCAAGTATGGGGAAATGCTTAAAGAACTATTAACGCCGGGGGCCCCTGAGCCGCCAGCGACAGAGGAGGAGTTGAATTGCATACTGGACACAATCACTAGTACCTACAATCGGTCCTTCAACGCTGCTGGCTCATTAGTTAAGCCCAGGGGCAAGCAAAAACCAACATGGTGGTCCAAGGAACTGGGGACCTACCGGAAGGCGTGTAGGATGGATCGTGGACTGCTTCTAGTGAGGAATCTTTGAAACTTCTGATCGAAACCTTGTTTCCAGGAAGTTTCGAGAACTCGCCAGAGACTATTACTCATCGAGAAGCACATTCACTGCGTATAGAAGGTATCGTAACCAAAAAAAACAATCCTATGGGTACTTGAAGGTTTTAAACTCGGCTGGTCCTAACCGAATTATTCCAACGGAGATTCAGAACAACTCGTTTATTATTCTCCCTTGGCTGGAAGTAATATTTAAAGGGTGTTTAAAACTGGTCTGTATTCCGCGAGGGTGGTAGAGGTCAGAGTGACCTTTATTCCGAAAGCAGGTAAATGCTCACATTGCTCCCCAAAGGACTTAAGACCCATAACTCTATCATCCTTTCTATTGAAAACCTTGGAAAGGCAGGCAGGCGGATGGATATCTATACATATATACGTTCAAAAATAAAACCTTGTGACTGGACCCAGTCTCAGCATGCTTACTGTAAACGGAAAATTGTGGACACAGCTCTGCACGCCCTGGTAAGTACAGTTGAGAAATCGATATTCTCGAAAGAGTTTTGAATGGTGAAGTTCCTTGATATTGAGGGCGCCTTCAACAATGTAAAGACGGAGGCAGCTCTGGAGGGATTGCCGTTCCTAGGGGTGGATTACCCTGTTAGTGAGTTAATCATTCACATGCTGTGGTGCAGGATGGTTAACTCGGAGGCGTGGGAATCCACCATCACGAGGCGGGTGGCTAAGGGAACGCCGCAGGGAAGTGGCCTGTCTTTTGTTCTCTGGAACATAGCAATCAATGGGTTGCTGTTAGAGCTGGAGAGAGAGAGAGAGGCGATCGGAGTGATTGCTTATGCAAATGACGTAGCGATAGCCTCGAAGCTTAGAAGAAAGCTTAGTTGGAAGCCCAACATTTTGGAAAGAGTAAACAAGGCTAATATAGTTATGTATATACTCGTGCAGAAACACCATCGGAAAGTGATGGGGCCTGAAGCCGTCTTACAAAATGAGGATCGCGAAGTGGCGAAGAATGGCCTGCATGTTTATAAGCGGAGCGCTGAGGACAACGCCAACACGTGCCTTGGAGGTTATGTTTCACCTTCTCCCCGTCGATATATATGGTAAGCAGATGGCGGCGATTACGGCCACCCGACTATCAACCATATCTCAGTGGAAATGTCTTCAGACAGGACACTCGACGATAATTAGATCACTAAGGAAGGAACTGGCGAATCTAGACTACGTTCAAACCTTATGCTTCGAGAAAAGGTTCCGAACTTCCTGTCCATCAAGGGAATCTTGGAGGAGCAGGTCGCTTGCCGAAACAGAAGCATTGCAGTTCTTTTCGGATGGCTCCTTGTCTCCCAGATCACTGCAGTGTGTACCAGACAGAGCTGATAGCGATTGAGGAAATCCTGAATTGGTAGAAACATAATATCCTCGAGCAAAATAGCGCAGTGGCTAAAGCTGCGACGCTTGGATCGGGAGGTACCGGGTTCGAATCCCAACAGAGGCAGGATGCAAAAGGGATGTTTCATCTCCCGAATACGATTGGTGATTAAATTGAAAACATCTATGACCCTCTGTTGGAATGTAGAAATCATGAACCGACCCATCTTCCATGTCACTGTACAGGGTGACATGGAGCTATGCAATGCGCAGGTGGTATACTGTACTTGTGTGAATGGGTTGAATGAATGTTAGTGTGAATGTGGGTATTGCACCGTGGGCCCATTAGTGGCATTGAGTGCTGGAGTAAAATCCGCCCAATTTTAAAAAGAAAGATATCCTCGACTGATACCGTAATTTATGTGGACAATCAGGCGGCAATCAAGTCGCTGGACTCAGGTTCTCTGACGTCTAGGGTGGCGTTGGGTTGCCCCTTGTCTTTGAATGAGATGAGTGAGCATTTAAACATTCAGATAGTCTGGGTCCCCGGCCACTCGGACGTCATGGGGAATTATAGGTCGGACGAACTAGTGAGGCTTGGTAGAACTCTCCAACTGCTAGCGGAAAGGGCAAAGTTGGGGAGGCCCATTAAGGCACTCAAGACTGTGCTTAAAAAAGAGACAGTGGCCTCAGCGAATAAAAGGTTTACAAACACCCTCTCATGTAGTGTGTCAAGGCAAGTCTGGCCAAAGCTGGTCTTGAAACGCTCAAAGATACGTAGACGTGAACTAAAAACGATCGTGGGGATACTCACAGGACTCTGCCTACTTGGAGCACATGCGAGGAGGTTAGGTCTAGAAGTAAATGACTTTTGCAGAAGCTGTATGGACGAGGAGGAGGAAGAGACGGTAGTCCACCTCCTATATGCTCATGCCCGGCTTTAGCACACAAAAGACATAAATATTTGGGTAAATTTTTAAAGGACTGCCTCGCTGATCTCGAAAATTGTAAAGTGCGAGACTTATCACACTACATAAGTAGCTCAAACTGGTTCTCATAAGGGTAATAGGATAGTAAGATCCTGTGGTATTACAACGGACCGTCGCCGGTCTAAGTATGCCGTAGCAGCCACTCAACCTAACCTAACCTAACCTAACCTAAAAGCTGAATTGAAAAAAGTGTTGTTTTCTGAAATCTTTGTTTTTATATTAAATTTATTTTTGTAATACATCTTTTTTAAATCAGAAAAAAAGGAATAACAAAAAGTCCCAATTGTTCCTACAAAACACTATTTTTAATCTACTTTTATTAAATCTCCTTTTTTAATTCATCTAAGCACAAAATTATATTTCATTAACAGTTTTGTTTAACTGGGAATAATTTATTTTAATAATAATTTGTACTTTTTGACTTCAACCTCTCAAATTTTTCAGATGACATTTGGGAGGATTGCATTCGTATACAAACAAGATAGATTATACAAATTAGTTCAAGTTTAACACGTGTATCGTACAAAGTTTTTTCGACAAATATGTATAGGAGAAAGGTAATTTAAACGTGTAAAAAGGTAATAAAACTGCGAAATTAGTAGACATTCAAGAAGAAATGAAGAAATGCCCGATATAATTCCCACTGAAAATGAATTAGTAGCAAATAAGTTACATTCAATATACACTTCCCAAAAAATCGAGGCAGCAGTACGTTTTCGTTTATAACAAATTTATGGAATGGGTTAAAGGACATTCAAAATTTGGATACTTCGCTTGTTGTGATTATACCAGACATAAAACCAATAAACTACAAGTTTTCAGCATGGTTTAATTTATATAGAAAGCGTGTAGTCCTGCGAACATTAACCAAAAGCGAGACCAAAAGTATTTTTTTAATTAAATATGCCAAGAACTAATGTGCCTAGATATCAGTTGAAGTCGTCATCTTTGGAAGGATGCCTGCCGAAATTGCAAAATTTTTGAATTTGCTAGATTCTCAATTATACACTGGGCATTGTTTTCGCCGTTTTTCATTCAACTTATTGGCAGACGGTGGTGCTGACAAAACCGCAATAAGAAGCACTGGGATCGGCAGGCTACTAAGGTAGCGGAGAGCAATATAGAACACTCCATAAATAAAAATAACATTTAACCCAATTTCTTTCCACAACTTCGGCATTTACTTCTGGTATCTGTGTTACAGAAGTTGTCAATAAAACTACATTTCGTGAAAATCCTGAAGGAATTAATATTTCAAATTATTCCTCTTTCACAATAAATTTTAATATTAATTAAATATAAAATTAATGTTTAAATATTTTAGCGTTTTTAAAAGTAATCACTTTTAGCACCGGTGCCATAAATTACTTTTAACACTGGTGTCATAAAGCAATATTTTTGCCTACTTTTAGTTTGAAAATTGATTCCGTTGCGTTCATTATTCTCAAAACTGTTTGGCTACCACTTTGAACATTTTTTCTAAAATTCTGGCGCAATGTCAACCAATGCATTTACCAATACGATTCCGTCACATTTTTGGTAGGAAAATTTTCTGACGAATTCCTAGATATATTTCGTTCCTACGTTTGTGATGGCAAATTCTGTGGGAATTGGATTTGGAAGTTACATACAATTCATACGGTAAAAAAATTATTCCTATTTGTGGGTATTTTCCTGCTAAATGAGTTCTGTCATACCAAATTCTGTTATAGGAAACATATATTTTCCTGTAAGAACGAGTTCTGTGATAGACTATTTAAATATGTGAATGCGATTGCATCAATATCATCCACGTATGCTATTTATAAGACAGTAATGGATGTTTTTGAAAATAAATAATAATTCGGACTGAATTTGCGTTAAACTCAATTTATGTTATGTTATTGTGATTATTATTCCATATATTCTACATTGAATTTATCTTCTTTAAATCACATTTTAAAAAGAAACTAAATTTATACAAAAGCTCATTCTGCGGCCTAGTAAAACTATAATTTCGATGTACGAGTATGAATGACAATTGCATATATTGCATAAAGTATAAAACCTGGGGCCCTACTATGACTTTCGACTACTATTTTCGACAGCCGTCGTTTAGCTATAGTAGGCAAATGAAGGAAAAGGTACAAACAATAAAACAATAGTAACTTTATAATAGTGTTTTCCTTTTTCTTCCTTTGCCTACTATAGGAAAACGACCGTCGTCGAAAATCGTAGTTGAAAGTCATAGTAGGGTAGGGCCCCATAATTCAAATATATTTATTATTAGTTTTACATTCACTTGATATAAAGCGACAAAAATAGCGAATCTGTGCGAGAGTGTTATTCCTAGTAAAAAGCGTAGCTCGTTTTTCTCGAGAATGGTTATAGGTATACAGAGAACATTGTCAAACAGAAGTAGGAAATTTGTTTGGTGACATTAGTTAAGATATACGGAAGATATAATATGAAGGTATACGGTCGGTCAAACAATGTGTTTATTAGTTGGCGTACTTTTGAGGCACCCTGTTGATAGTCCTAAATAAATCAACAACTTTATATTCAAGAAAACTTAATCAGAGAAATTTTGGTTCTGACATGCCTCAAGCCATCAGATAAACCTTGCTACAATTTTTTCTTAAAACGCCTCTTATTCTTCGATTCAAATTTTTTTGAATACTACAAAACGTCGTACCATCAGTACATAATACAAATTTGAAAAAGCATTATTCTGCAATTTATTTTGAGCCCACTGATAAAAATTGTTTCTCTCCATAACATTGTCTCGTGAAAGCTCTTGGCGAAGCGATACTTAATATGATTTAAATGGAAATCACTGTTTTTTAGTATTCGTAATACTGACGATTGGTTTATAGCTTATAGTTTGTGCAATAAGTTTGTGATAACTAAACGAAGAAACGGTTGAGTTTATTAAGGACTATCAATAGGTTGCCTCAATAGTATGCCAACCCATTAAAAGTCAAGGTCACAAAACATTTTCCTTTTCTATCTAGCATCTTTGATAATGGTTATTTTTTCTGTCTAATCATTTTCGAGATAAACGAGATGAGCTTTTTACCAGGCACACCCTAATCGTAAATTAAGCTGAACGGACAAAGACTGCAAAAACAGCATGTAAAATTAATTTTTTAAATTTTTATCTCAGTTTATGATTTTTTTTTAATTCGATCATGATTCATGAATGATCACATGCGGTCATTACAGAAATAATATTATATTTGGCATTATTTTAGTTTTCATTAGGCTGGGATATTTTTGGTAATAATTTTAATAAAATAAATAAATATGAATATTGTTAAGTTGATTTAGCAAAACTATGAATAATGCATGTGGCTATAAAACCGGCCCTAGAACAGAACCAGGACCAATCATCAGATAAAGATATGAACTTTGAATTATTACATTAGATTCTGGGCTGATAATTTGGTGGATATCTATTTATGGCAAGTCGATATCATACTAAATTAACAAACACGAGAGATTTATGGTTCTATTATTCACCAATGAAGCAGATTTATTTCAATCATATAACTTTAAAATAACTCAACCCATTAGTTCATAATGTGTACCACAAGTCTATATGGAAATAAAGGATTTAAACCAAAAATAGCTAATCACCATTCTCTTCAATCAATCAATTTCTTTGACTTTAGCGTGTTTCTTAAAAAATAGAAAATTTTGAAAATGAGACCTAGTAAAATTTAAAAAAGTTTTTTTTTACATACTTACGTATGGAGAGAGTGTGGAGTCCCCAGTTCTTGAGAAAATAACTTGAGAGGAATAAGATCGAGAAGGGGCAAAGAACGGGCTTTTATGCTTGTAAGCAGGGACGCTGTCATGTTTTACCTTCTCCCGACTAATATTATTGATAAGCAGATAGCGGCAAATCTGCAGGTCACGCGAGTATAGCAGCTATATCTTTGTAGAAATATTTTCAGATAGGCCACTCGACGATAATTAGAACGCTGAGGTAAAAACAGACGAATCTCGACTATACGTTACAGCAACGTAATACTTTTTTTTTTTTTTTTTTTTTAAATGGCCGGATTTTACTCCAGCACTCAATGCCACTAATGGGCTCACGGGGCGTAATGCTTTGAAAAGGGTTTCCACATCATTTGTCCTTCAAGAGAATCGTGGAGCAGCCTGTTGCTATCGGAAACTGAAGCTATGCAGTTTTTACGAATGGCCCAAGCTAGGTGGTAAAGTAGGAGCTAGAGTCTTTTTTCCATGATAAACTGATTGTAAACATATTCGTTTGTCTCCCTGATTAATGCAGCGTGGACCAAGCGGAGGTGATAGCAATTGAAAAGGGCTTGACTTGGTTGAGACTTAATGCAGTCCTCGATTGATATTGCAATTTATGTGGACAATCAGACTGCTGGACAGTTAAGCCGCTGGTATCTCTTTCTCTAGAAGGGTAGCGTTAGGTTGTCATTTCAAATTTTACTTCAAATTTTAAAAATGTTTCGCTTTAGTTTATTTTAGAAACCACATTAACTATTTATAAAATTATATTATTATTTAATGAGTTTTGAAGAAATGGTTTGTATAAATTACAATTATTTTTATTTTGAAGGCAATTATATAAGACTAACTCGGAATATCTGGAGTGATTTTAAACAGCGACATTTCTCATTTAACTATATTAAGTTATTTTAATGAGTTCGTGTATTATAAATTCCTTCCGCAGAGCCGCTTCTTGATTGCTAATTGACAATTGAATTTATTGGCAATGGGCAGTAAGTGACCAGAATTAACGTGAGAAGAAGCCGGTACTTTTCTAGGATAACAGAAACAAACATAGAACTTCGGATTTTTTATATTATTTTTAAAATTTCGAAATATTTCTAAGTTGAAAAACTGAGAACCATGTTTCATGCATAAAATTTTATATTAAATAGAATAGTGATACTGCGATTTCCAAAATATTACCCATGGGTGCTAACCACTTCTTAGGTGATTCATTAGTTGAAAAGCAATATTTAATATTTACTCCTAGATTTTGTATCTAAAAATTTTTGCTTGAAAAAAGGAAATAAATAGCTGAAAATTGGATGATTCGGCAGAGCCAACATCAATAACGTGCGTTACTAATGTAGTCTCGGAAAGACCCAACTGAGCAGAAGCTGGAAATAATTTTATAATTTCATTAAGTTTTGCCTACTGGATTAAAGGTTATGGAGAATTACCGGTTTTTCATCCAAATAAATTCCAGAAGTCAATCCCTACCTAAGTATAAAGGTTGTTCCAGTGAAGGTACGATATAAAGTTTCATATTGTGCTCTTTGTTGTTAAATAAAACACGAGCTAGAATGTACCCGAAAACTCGTAGAGCATGTCCGCTAGCCGTATTTACGTAACTGGGGAAATCGTGAAATTCCTAAGCAGTACCACTCAAAAATTTGTCTAACCCAGCACCTAATACGCTGACAGTGGCACCAAGATCCAAAAGACCGTTATAATCGGTACCATTAATTTTCAGCTGGACATAGGGCCGTCTGTCAATCACACTGTTCTTTATTATTGAGGAAATTATGGTGTGTTCTCAACCGAATCGCTAAGCTTTGATTCAGATAAATGATATATGTTATTGTGTTTAACAGAATTGAAAGAATTTACTGATTCTGTAAATCCTTTTTTTAATCGTTTGTCGTTTCAGGTCGGTTCATTATTCTCCAGGTTGGTTCTGACGGGCCGTGCTGGGTTGAACAAATCTTGGGGCACGGTGATTCCCAGTTCTCCACTGTCCCCTCAGATTGTTTCCCTTGCAACGTGGACACGTTGGAGTCACAGTGTCCTTCATTCAGCACTTATAACAAAACCACCGAGATTGGGGCATTACACAATCAGTGAACACATAACCAATATCATCGCAATTAAAACAAATCGCGTTTGAATGGTTAATGTCCGGTTATGTATTTCTGGCTAACGTTGGTCGGTCTGATCTCTCGGAAAATTGTGCCTTACATGATTGCATGTTCGACTGATGATGAACTGCCGCAACTTGAGGAGCTGAATAATGCTGATCCGTGTTTGACCATGAGTCATATATCGGCGCATTATTATAGTTGACACTGTAATCCAGTTCATTAATTGTTCTTTTATGAGTTGGTTACCTTTCAATGTCTTATACGTGAGATGTTCGTTTAACGGGCATAAAGCTGTCAGGATCAATTCTCAGATCCGCCCAGGTAATCTCCCAACTCGTACAACTGTTAATTAGGTCGCCGATATTATCGAACTGCCGGTCGGTCAGCTGATAACGAGTTCAGGTCGCATATTCTTCATCAATATTTTGATAATCTGATAATCCGAATATGGGACACTTAATTGTACCGTTAAACTCCAAATCTGCTAATAGAATTAAAGAAAAGTTTCGTTTGGATGTTGTTTTCGGGCTTCAATTTTTTTTTCAATGTCTGAGTTCGGCAGAGAAGTCAGACATTGAAAAAAAAAGTCAGTTGAAGTGCTTGAAATGCTTGATAGATCTAAAACTTTATTATGAACATTATATTTTACTTCATTCAACTCTGTTACTTACACGGGCATTACACCTTACCAATATGGAATCGAGCAAGAATTGTACATAATGAAATCAGTAATAATATTACTTACAATTATTTTCTAACTGGATTTTGGTATGATTTTACTGATTTGTTAGTAAAAATTAAAAACTATGTATATTGCGCCATTCCAGTTCGAAACCAAATCTATAAAAAATTGTCTGGCCAATCATGGATTGCCGTACATCTTCCAAATTCAAAAATGTACATATTTCTTACAGAAAAATTAATTTAAAATCAATGTTAATTCTTTCATGTTCAATTCGTTTCCGAATTGAAAAATGAGTACGGCGCCAATTATTATATACAACTGAGATGTCTTGGATATTCCTTTATTGATTGTCACCAATTTTACATCTGCTGTTTTATGGATCAAGCAATATTATTTCTAGGATCTGTTATTCAAACATACTTAAATAAGCTCGACTATAACAGTTACATATGATTAATAGCTTCAAATATATTTTCAAATGTATTCGAATTGAATTAAATAGAGTTTAAGCCAATATAGGATAAAATTAAATATTTGGTACAGTGCCTCATCTACTTAGAACAAATTTTAAAAGATTATTTGTCCACCGCCTTTAAATAATACCGATAAATTTTATTCAAATTGAGAATATTTCAAGACAGATAGCTAACTTGGTGGTGATTTTTTTTTTGTATCATGTACACACGTTTAGTGATACCACTTAGTGTAAATACATACATACTCGTATATGCATGACATTCAGCTGACACCAATTCCACCATCTCCCAAAAAGGTGTTAATGTCAACAAACAAGAAAGTAGCTAACTTTACTCGTATATGTACATATATTCTGTGCAATGTTGTTTAAAAAAATTTAGTTCATTGAACTTAACATAAAATATTTTCTAGGTTTCTACTTTATTTATGTTGTTTCCTCGTTTTTTTCTACTTTTGCATTTTATAGTCCTTTTCATTATATACAACTTTTCTCTCGTATATGGCTCGTATACTCTTATATATTTACACAAAAGTAAAAGAAAAGCAATAGCAGAAAACTAAAAAACAAAACAAGTGGAAAACTTTAATGAAAACACAACACTGACTGTATTATGCATACAAAAAATAAAACAAAGAAAATAAAAACAGAAGAAAAACGAGAAAAGTAAAGAAAAAAATCCCAATCAACCTAAATAAATGAAAAATTTATTTTAGTTTTCCTTTTCCGTGTTATTCCATTTTCCTTTATTTTTTTTTTTTTTTGTTTTTTCGTTTTGCTTTTTTATTTATGAATTTAAAATGTGAAATTATGCGGATTTGGCGTGGTTGGGGAAATATTTTAAAATATTTTAATGTTGTTAAAATGTTTTTATTGGAAAAAATTACATTTTCCATAGTCTGAAGGAAATTACAAATTTTTTTTTTAGCTGTTCGTATAAGCATTATTGTATATATGTACGAGTATATATACGAATCTCGTATGCTCTATCTTCTTATTTGCAAGCTTTAATAGGGTCATGCATATGCTAAAAATGAAATGAGAAGTGAACAGTAACATAACAAAAACACTTACGTACATAATATTCTATGCTTTGAAAAGCTTGCTGCATTATACATAATTGAAATTATATATTTGGGGTTTAAATGTATAAACCAGTTTGACGGTGAAATTTTATTGATTGCTAGGATAGAATAAAAGAAATCTTAGCAGAATAACTTTTAACCGAAATAACAGGAGTTTGTTATATTTGATGGCAATGAGGTAGGCTTTTTGTACGGTAAATGCTTCATTATAAGTAGCCGAGTTTTCACAGCAATTATCTACATAATATTCCGATTATTTTAATCTTGAGTTACTCACTGCAGTCTATAACTATGCCACTAGACACGTGCATTATTAATTAATAAGATGAGATAAGAGATATTTTGGATAATGCAACTAACCTGGAATCTCAATTTACCGTTTGATACTTTTTGAAATTTTAAGAGGACCATTAAAAATGGTTTATTTTTAAATATTTAACCACATATTATAGCTATCAAAAATTTTAATTAATTTTTAATTTTTAAAACACCTCATTTATGTTTCTAACACGTTTTATGTATTAAATACTCAAACCAATCAAAATTATTCTGATTATAGTAAGTACATTACCGGAATACTATAGTGACATCTAATGAGATTTTCATTTATATTTCACAATTTTTCGGTAAAATTATTTCCATGTGTCTCGGGAATAAATTTGTTTTTTGTGTCTAGACTAAAATTTTATGTAGTGTTTACATTTTCCGTTAGTTGTGCTAAAATAGGAGAAAATGTGGAAAACATTGTTTACGTAAATATAAATTTAATATCTCAATTCGCGCTTTTAATTTTATTTTATTTAGCATTTATTTTTTTAAGAACTTTTTAAGTTTAACCATATGCTGCAAATAATCGGGAAGGTTCATTAATTTTTTGTTTTTTTTTGTTTTATTTTAAGCAAATTAATTAGCTTTTATACACACATGTATTTGAATTTTCAAAACAAATTTCAGATTGTTTTTGGGTTCCACATAAACGAAAAATAAATCAATTTCTACCGTATTTGTATAACGTAAATTTGTTATTTTATCATTTTTTGTTTTAAGGAAAATTTTCAAGAAAATGGCTTTTTTTATATATACTAATATTTATTTAATATTTTATTATTGTATTCATGAAAATTAAATTTTTATATTAATTATGTAAAATCCAATTATGTTATCATCACTTTTCATAAACACCCAGAAAAATAAAATAAAATAATTTTGTTGGTGTTTTTGGAACGATGGCAGTACGTTCGTTTATTTTCCTGCACGTACTTAAACATGAAACAAAGATTTTTATTTGTTGTTTTGGTATGTGAAGATGAGTCTACCAGTAATTTATTTATTTGTGTATGTGTTATATATGAGTTATGTGAAAGTGAGCAACAAGAAGAGGGAAAGTTTAGAATTCTACGATGATTTAATTAAGTAAAATAATGTCAATTTCTGGTGTAACTTTATTTTTTAATTAATTTAATTGATATAATTAATTAAATTGGGGTATGATGAAAAGTTCATTTGCAGTTGTTATTGGTAAGGCATGAATGATAAAGAGCAAAATTTTTGCCACGTCTGCAACATATACAGAAAAGTAATATGAAGAATATGAAACGGGAGGCATCGAGTTAGTGATGGTAATGAACACAATTTACCAGAAGTTAACTATATGCATTGCGCAGATAGTCAACTAACATGAATGTTTGTAGCCGCGTGTCTCACGATTTGGCGTAAAGTATAGAGACGCCACCCAGACATTCACCAGGATGTTTAAGGATGTGTTATGCAAGAAAAGAAAATCTTCCAACAGGCTATATGAAGCGGCGTGTCTGTTCAAAATATGTCTTCCTATATTTAGAGCGTATAGCTATAGAAATAAACAATGCCTGGTTTATGATTGAAATATAAGAGCTATAGAGATAACTGAATTTGAAATTTCCAAAATTTCGCAAGTGAATTAAAAGTAGGATTGGAGCCAGGAAAATAAGAATAATATTAGCAATATATTAATAAGTCATAAGGCCATGGACCAAAAATGTGTCAATGCCACGTACTTTAAAAAAAAAAATACCTCATCAAGCGAGCCGAAATAGTACTTTTCATCCACCGAGAATTATATATCCATTTCCATGACTGGAAAACTATAATTGACATTGTCCATTGCCCGAGATTTAACTCAGTTATCATTAATTGTTTACCCAATGACTTCAAATAGTATTCAATCTTCAGATAATATTTGTATATCAGTTTTCATCTACTATACAAGATTTTGACTGGAATTTTAAAATATTGAAATTACTATTCTGGAGACCTAAAAAATTTGTTTCTATTAAGCAGATGATCGGTCAATCTAGAGTTCGAATTGTGTTCCTGCTATAGGACATAAAATTTTTAATGTGAAATATCTATAACGGCGGTAAGTATAAAAATAATTGACAGAAATTGGCAGACGACGAATCTCGAATAAATGACGAATACTGCAGGTAATACAAATTATTTTACGATTGCGAGAATACTATGAAATAATAATTTGTTTTTCCGTTCCGAACACAAACAAATACCCTGTGATACATTTTGCTTATAGATAGAATTTTGTTAACTCGAGTATGGCACAAGTATGAGGGACTTATATCATTTTAAGTGATTTAATTGATCGAGAGACCGGGATTAATTGTTACACTGAAAAAATTTTTGGACATAGATTTAATGCATTTTTGTTTCAAAGATTCTTACTTTTCTATAGAATAAGTCAAAAATTTATGAATTTACATAATTAGATGGAAAAAGTCTTTAAACCTATGAAACTATCAACATTAAATTAAGTTCAAGAAATCCATTATATTATGATTGCTGGTTTCTTCAAACTAATGCATGATTTTACAAGGAAATCCTTAATTATAGTAAATAAGCATCAAATTAAAAAAGATATCCTTTAATTTAAAAAAAATATTATTTCATAAATATTAAGATTTTTTTTGTTTAAAATTTAGTCTAAAAATTGATTGTACTTAATGATTTTGCTTGCAGAAATATCAATATACAAAATTGTTTTTATTTTTATTTTATTAAACATAATTTCTAGGATAATATCTACTTATGCACATCCGATTTTAGTAGCATATACATATGTACATAATAAAATAATAATAAATCGATTTTTAAAAGACAATTATTGCCCCCTGACTGATTCAATAATTTGGCTCCAATGGGTTCGATCCTGAGCTTGAGCTGAAAAGTGGTGATTTTGACATCAAAGACAAAGAGCGTCCTGGCCAGCCGAAAAAGTTTGAGGATGAAGAACTGGAGGCATTACTCGATCAAGATTAATGTCAAACGCAAGAAGAACTTGCAGCCTCATTGGGAGTTGATCAAGCAACAATTTCCAGACGTTTGAAAGCCTTGGGATTCATCCAAAAGATGGGAAATTGGGTGCCATACGAGTTGAAGTCAAGAGACGTGGAAAGACGATTTTGCCGGCCCATCGACACCAAAGCCGAATATTCACGGGGCTAAGGTCATGCTGTGCATTTGGTGGGACCAGCTAGGTGTGATCCATTATGAGCTGTTGCCAAGTGGCCAAACCATCAATGCCCAACTCTATCGTAAACAATTGATCCGATTGAAGCAGAAAATCCAGGCAGAGCGGCCAACGGATGCGACCAGACACGAGTCAATCATTTTCCACCACGATAACTCTCGGCCACATATTGCGGTGCCGGTCAAAAATTACCTGGAGAATAACGGATGGGAAATTCTGCCTCACCCGCCTTATAGCCTAGACCTTGTTCCTTCCGACTACCACCTATTTCGATCCATGCAGAATGCCCTATCAGGAATTCGCTTCACTTGAGTTGAGGTATCGAAAATTGGCTCGATTCGTTTTTGGCCGCCAAGCCGGCACAGTTTTTCTGGGATGGAATCGATAAAATGCCAGAAAGATGGGAAAAAGTAGTGGGTAGCGATGGGCAATATTTTGAATAAAAAATCTTGTAACATTTTTCCACCATAAAGGCTCAAATTTCATTAAAAAATTCCGGTTTTTAATGCATACACCCAATATAATAGGTGTTTCAACAGGTGCGCTTCAACTTTTTTCCGATAGAGACGGCGAACGACGCCATATTTTATATTGTTCTTTTACCATTTGGAAACTTCATTAGTATACATTTCATCATGGAACGCTACACACTTGAACAGCGATTGTAAATCGTGCAAATTTTTTATCGAAATAATCGTTCTGTTAAAAAATTTAAAAAAATCGTTAAACCGAAAAATCATCTTCAGCGATGAGGCTCACTTTTGGCTAAATGGATTTGTCAACAAGCAAAACATGCGTTATTGGCCAGGAAGCAACCCACACGTGATTCATGAGGCACCGTTGCATCCCGAAAAAGTCACGGTTTGGTGCGGATTACATGCCGGCGGCGTCATTGGGCCATATCGCCACGTTACTGTTAATGGAAATCGATACCGCGATATGATAAACGATTTTTTTTATTTTTTTTGGCCGCAATTGAATGGAATGGACTTGGACGACATGTGGTTTCAACAGGACGGGGCCACATGCCACACAGCACACGATACAATCGCGTTATTGAAGACTAAGTTCGATCAGCGTGTTATTTCGCGAAATGGGCCCGTCTCTAGATTATTTTCTTTGGGGTTATGTGAATTTATTGGTCTATGCCAATAAGCCGGCGACGTTGCAAGAGCTCAGAGCCAATATTGAACGTGAAATTGCTGGAATTTCGGCCGATTTATTCGAAAGAGTGGTCGAAAATTGGGTTCAACGATTGGACTTCGTAAAACGCGGTGTCATGCAAAAGAAATCGAGTTGCATACTTAAATGTATATGTTCAAGTTCGTTAATAAAAAAAAAGTTAGCTCAAAAGTCGAACAGTTTGTGTTTTATTCAAAAAAAAAGTTGAAGTGCTCTTATTGAAAAACCCTGTATATAAATACATTTATATGGTACCGTCGAGAAGCAAGTGGATCAAATCTAGTTGGCGGTTTTAAAATAATAATGGAGCCCGATTTAGATGATATGTATTCAAATAACACATAAGGAAGCCAAACAACATGACTTCGCGCAAAGATACATCCGAATTGGGTGAATTTGAAAAAAAAATATTAGTACAGTCCATACTAAAATACCACTGAATGTATAATAATTTACTTGAAATTTCTGTTTTTTTATCAGGATTGGTGTTACCATCGCGTGGGTAAACGTCGACCAACAAGGCAATTTTACAATAAATACCGATACCAGGCGCCTTGTTTAATTAAAATAGGCTATTATGGAACACCGAAACGGTTGAAAAATTTAACAAAAACCGAAAAATAGGAAAATCTTTCAAAATAGTAAGGTTACTTTTTTTTTACTGTCGTAGTTCCAAGACTAAAGCTCAATGGACATTCGGATGACCTATTCTGTTAAGTTTTATCCAATCAAAGCACTGTCATTCTATATATATGTATATATATGTATGTACATATATATTTATGTATTTATCGTACAATATTTATAGATATATTATTCCTTATTACATATTTCATTTCCTAAGAAACATCATCAGAAAGCGACCACAAAGACGAGGCGTTTGACATAAATAAGGAATGGGTTGGATGCATGAATACACCATGGAGTACTGTTGAAATTAAATTCAACGAAACATTCAAAGGTAGACAACAAGAATTGCAAAAAGAAATGTAACAACGTCGAATTTTATAAGGAATGGGTGATATATCTACATCCGGATGGTCATAGGCTGGTAAGAATGTTATATATTAGTGCGATGACCCTAGTTCCTCGATTTCTCTAATTTTGTTTATTTTAGGTTGATATAGAATTCGAACTGTTACACCCCGGCAAAGAACACTGTATCAAACAAAAATGGGCCAAATTTGAAAATCAATACTTTGATGTTTATACAGTGAAACTCCTCTAAGCCGGATTTTGATGGGACCCAAATTTTTTTCCGGGTTTGAGGATTTTTCCGGCTTTTGAGGTTTTTGAAATTTGAAAAATTTTGAGGTTATTGTACACATAATGTGTATGTAGAAACTTATTTAGTTTAGAACTTCGTTTTGATAACTTCGTATTTCTGCTTTAAATTAAGGTTGTTTATTCTCCCCATATTTAAAATTACAAAAGTATTTAATTACAAACACGTACTTATACGTACATACAACCTATGGTGATTGATGATGATGCAGTTTTTGACATATGTATGTGATTTTTTTTTTTTCAAAGCCAACTGAAGTTAGCTGTAGTTCCGGCTTAGTGGAGTTTTATTGGTTTTTTATACTAGAAATGTATTTCCTTCCGTGTCTCCAGGATTTCCGGCGTAAAGGGTCGAAGTTGTATGTAAATTGAAACGAAAGAGTTTCTTTTGCTTGAATTTTTCCGCCGTAAAGGATTTTCCGCGATATTGGATTTCCGGCTTAGGGGATTTTCACTGATTAGAATAAAATTAAAATACTATACAATTGTCTAGAACTTTTGTTTTGTTAATACTGGATTACTAATATTGAATTAATTAACATATGGAATATGAACATTATATTAATGTTTATATAACTTAAGGTAAGTCATTTATTTCCTTATATGAAGGGTTAAGATACCTAAGATTAAGGATAAACTCTTCAAACCTATGCTAACATAGCATACGGTTTATGCAAATCAACTTCATTCTGAGGTAATCAAACTTAATTTTTATGTTTCGAAACTACTATTGACATTAAATTATGTATTATTGTGCATTAAATCAAGGAATTGGTCGTTTAGTTGAGGAAATTCTATCCAAAATATAAGTAACAAAGGACAATGAAGAATGTATTTTTGCATAAAGCCAATGATTAAATTTATGGTTTAATTGTTGTTTCTATGTAAAGTAGTATTACACTTGATCTTCTTTGTATAACATTAATTTTATTCCGATGGCCATTAAGTTAATGTCAAAAAACAAAAGTTGGAAACCCAGGCATAAAATCTTTGAAATTAATTACAAAAACATTAAATAAAGGTTAAAATTTTTTCAGTGTACGCTGCTTTAATAAACCGTTGTGAAGTTAGCCCGAAAAACCATCCCGAAAAAAGCCTATTAAAGAAATGGTGTGTTTCTCTACTATGTTCAAATTCATAGTAAACTCAAATAAAAAAAATACATCTTTTTTCTATGATAAAACCATAGAGAATTACATAAGAGTAGTAACTTTCATACATTAAAATGGTATCATCGAAAAGTCACTCACTGTATAACAATTATGTGGCTATTTCAACGAAAAGAGACCATAACAATTGTATAACTATCCTTATTTATAAAAAAATCTTTATAAACTGAAAATTTATATCCTAGTAGGCCTACTTTTTATGTATTTTACATAGCAAAATCAAAATAATAAAATTATGAATGAATATTTTTAACACAATAATGACAGGTTTTCCTCAATTCTAAAATAAAATATGTTTATTTAGACTAGACTATGAAGGTGGTTTTACAAACCGGGTTTGATAATTTTATTGCTTTGATTTTGTTATGTAAAAATACATACAAACTATGCCTACTAGGATCTTATTTTTCGGTTTATATATAATTGTTTATAAATAAGGACAGTTATACAATTGTTATGGTCTCTTTTTGTCAAAATAGCCACACAATTATTTTACAGTGAGCTGTTTATAAAGTTGATTGCCATTTTAATATATGAAAGTTACTACTCTTATGTAATACTCTATGGTAAAACGAAAAATAAGATGAGAAAAAAAGTACTGAACAAAGCAAAATAAGGTAAAAATAAAAATCGAACCAAAAATATAATTTTTTTTTTCGTGCTTATATATTTTGTTTATATAATTTTGTTTACTAATTTTGACGGCGATTTTAACAAGAAATATAATAAGAAATAAATAATTTTATTATTATGTTTTTTAGCGCTACTGACTAGTATGAAATTAATAAAATCAATAATATGTCCCGCTAAAATACAAAGTATTATTGTATCCAGTATTTTAGTTGATATTAAAATAAATTTACAATCAAATATTTTAGTTCCAATTCGGTAATTTTTATTGAAATTCGGCAATCTTATTCTGGCTATAGCGCCGATCACAAAGATTGCCCCCAAGGTTGGCGACTGACAAGTGATTGCTGTAACTATTGGAAATTTAATTTAATTTACCCCATGCCTATATCAGGTGGAACTAAAAGTTTATGAATTTTTGATTGGGAACTATTTCTAATTTTGATTGAAATTCGGTAAAATTATTCTGGCTATTTATTCTTTAAAAAATCAATGAAACAACATTTTATTCAAATACTTGAACTGTCCTCCCCATAATTTATAAAAGAAAAAATACCTTCCCACCCTACGTTCTAGATACGTGCAGTATACTTGCTTGTTGTGAAGATCGTTCTTTGGTCCTTAAATAAAAGAAGTAGTTATAACCTTTATTGACACTTCTGTAATAGTAGATCTAGAACGTGGCATTAACAAAAAGTTTAAAAAAATGTAATATGCGATATAAACTTAAAAATGTATGTACATACTTACATATATGCGTATCTTCTTATAAAATAATATACAAATTTTTGTAAACTGACTACCAAAAAATACTATAATTTAAAACTAATAAACTATTAATCATATATTTATGTATGTTGATTTATTTTTCTTTTAAATGTTTATTTATAAAGATTATTTTCAGCGCTTTTCGTTTGATAATACATAATAAAGAAAGTAACAGATAACACAAATATTACAAAATTTCTATGCATTTATTATTAATAAAAAGTATTATTTAACAATAAATATAATACATATGTAAAATTCCTAAAGACACTTGTAATTGAAATAGCTATTGGTATTCGTTTTCTTCCTTTACTTTCCATTACAAAACGATAGCCGTCAAAAATAGTCCTTATTGTATCAGATTGAAACCGCATGTACCGCATGTTAAATGTGTAAGGTTTCCTTTTAATTTACTACAATGCTATACACGTCATTACTATAAAAAACATTATGATGGATATTGTTTTTCATATTTGTCCTAACACTTTTGTGACACAACGCTAGTCGAAGAGCGTTCGAAAATTTTACGAAAATAGGTAATAAATAAATAATTTGTTGAAAAGATAGACAATAACATAAAAAATTCTGACACTACGTAAAGCGTCTTTATGGTTTAATGAGCGATACAAAAAATTTAAATAGGCATTACCAAAAATAAATCATTTCACCAATACATTTTTTTATGAATTTTTTACCTGTAAAACAATTGATATTTTACAGAACATTTTTAAATAATTTTAAGGAAACAAAGGAGCACAAATAGTAAAAATTACTATCCTTAGGTTTTCCCTGCAATCTTACTAAAAAATTACAGTAGTTCACAAAACATAAACTTTTAGCGCCACCTTAAATCCTACTAGTAATCAGGTGTCAGTCACAAACCTGATGGGCAATTTAAGTGTTTGCTGCTAAAAAAGAGCATTCTCCAGAAAAAAGGCCATAATAAAAAAATAATATAATAAATACATACATATATTTATAATAAGATACTACTGAATTTCATTAAAAAATCTGATAAAATACAATTAATTATAAACAATAAGTCCATCTAATATACATAAGTATAAGTCGAATTATATTAAAATTCAACAGGTACAGCAATTGCGTGTCGCCAACCTTGGGGGCAATCTCTGTGAGTGGCGCTATAGCCAGAATAAAATTACCGAATTTCAATCAAAATTAGGATTAGTTCCCAATCAAAAATTCATAAACTTTTAGTTCCACCTGATATAGGCTGAATCTAATAATTTAAATAAGCAATTAAATGATACAATTAATATAAGGATTCTTGAAAACGAAGTTAAAGGTCTTAAAGCAAAGGAAAACGTTGATTCTCCTCCTACCCAAAAAGTAATGGAACAAGAATACCATACGGATGAAGAAGAATTAGCTCACGAAACTGAGTGGATTAGAGTCAAAAGTCAGAGAAAAAAAGGGAGAAGGAATGATACACCTACTCCTCCTCAACTAAAAGAGACAATTCCTAAAATAATCCAAAACAATCCAAAAAAAATTACCTCCACCACCCCCAATAGTTATCGATGGAGTTAAAAACTATGATCTACTGTATGAGAAAATTAAAACAATAACTAAAACAGATAAGTTTAATACAAAATTGATGAGTGGAAACAACATCAAAATAAACTTAGCAGATGGCGAAACCTACAGAGAAATGACAAAAATATTAAGCGAAGTGGGACATTCCTGGCATACGTTTAAAAACATACAAATCAGACCAATTAGGGTAATGGCTTAAAACCTGCACTCTACATGTAAACCAGAAAAAATAATTGAGGACCTTAAAGGAAAAGGTTTTAATGCAACTGAAGCATCAATTAAGCTAAAACGAAGAAGTAAGGAGCCTCTGAACATGTATATGCTGACATTCAGCGCAGATGATGATATTGAAAAAATACATCAAATCAAGTACATCTTGGGATGCAAAGTCAATATTGAGCCCCTAAGAAGATCTAGGCTTATACCACAATGTAAAAAATGTCAAGCAGCGATTACAGAAACTAGAATACAGTACCAAGGTAGCCATCCCTAAACAAAACCATGTCTAACGACTTAAGGATTTTATGCTGGAATGCCAATGGACTCCAGCAACACCAACAGGAATTGCAAATGGTTCTGGACGCAGAGAAAATCGATGTCTGTCTCATCTCTGAAACTCACTTCACTAGGCAATCAATTATCAAATTTAGAAATTATAAAACATATCACACCATTCACCCAGGAAATACTGCCAAGGGAGGTAGTGCTGTTATAATTAGAAATAGTATTAATCACTTCGAGGAATTAAAATATGAAACAGAACAAATACAAGCAACAGCTGTTAATATCAAGACCAAAAATAACTCTATTAGTGTTATTGGAATTTACTGCCCACCGAAATACTCTCTAAAAGAAAAAGATTATCTTGAATTTTTCAGTAAACTACGGAAAAGATTTGTAATTGGAGGAGATTTTAATGCAAAAAATACTCACTGGGGTTCTAGACTAACAACAACCAAAGGAAAAGAACTCCTCAATGCTATCAGAAAATACGGTTGTAAAGCCTTATCAAATGGTAAACCGACCTACTGGCCAACTGATCCAAATAAAATACCAGATCTGATTGATTTCTTTATAGTGAAAAATATATCTGTAAATTATATACATATAGATGAAAGTTTTGACTTAAGCTCTGATCACTCCCCAATACTTTTGACATTAAGTGAAAGGATCATTCAAAAAAAAAGCTATCCTAGTAAATAAACACACAAATTGGGAATACTTTAAACTGTCTTTAGAAAGAAAAATTAACTTAATGGTTCCGCTAAGGAGTGAGGAGCAATTAGAAAAAGAAGTTCACAAGTTCATATGTGACATACAGCAGTCAGCTTGGGAAAACACTCCTGAAGTTAAAAAGAAAATTAAGGGAAACAACTACCCTAGAGAAATTAGAGAGCTTTTCGCAGAAAAAAGAAGGGCAAGGAGAATATGGCAACAAACTAGAGCCCCTCAAGATAAAACTAAGCTAAACAATCTGACTCAGCTGCTGAAAAGGGAAATCAAAGATTTGAAAGACGAATCTATCAGTAACTACCTCAGAAAATTATCTAATGATACTAGTACTGATTATTCTCTCTGGAGAGCAACCAGAAGAATTAAAAGGCCAATAATGCAGATTCCTCCAATCAGAACAGAAGATAACAAATGGGCCAGAAATAACGAAGATAAAGTACGAAATTTTGCTGAATACCTGGAAAAAATATTTGAACCACATGATGACCAATCATTGGAAGCCGAAATAATAACTGGAGAGGTTGTACAGGAAAGTGAAGAAATCCTACGAGCAACACGAAAAGAAGTCATGTATGAGATAAAAACAAACATGAATCCGAGAAAAGCGCCGGGTTATGACCTTATCACAGCAGAAATTTTAAAAGAACTACCAAGGAAAGCATTATTAAAGCTCACCAATATTATAAATGCCGCCTTTCGATTGAAATATGTACCCAGCCTTTGGAAAATTGCAGAAGTAATTATGATTCCTAAACCTGGGAAACCACCACACAAAACTGGATCATACAGGCCAATATCACTATTACCAGTTATGTCTAAACTCTTTGAGAAGTTATTAGTAAAAAGCCTAAATCCGATAATTGAGAGGAAAAACCTGATTCCAAATCATCAGTTCGGTTTTCGCAACCAACACTCAACATTAGATCAAGTACACAGAATAACTAATATTATTGAAAGAGCATTAGAGGAGAAAAAAGTCTGCTCAACGATATTCTTAGACGTTGCACAGGCCTTTGATAAAGTTTGGCACGAAGGACTTAACTATAAGTTAAGAACTGTACTACCAATGCAATTCACTACAATATTAGAATCATACTTGAAAGATAGATTCTTTAGAGTAAAATTAGACGATTCCTATTCTGGATTGAAAGAAATCAAGGCAGGAGTACCGCAGTGCAGTGTATTAGGTCCTGTCCTATACTATTGTACACTAATGATCTCCCTGTATTAGAAAACAACACTGTGGCGACATTTGCTGATGACACGGCAATCTTAGCTGTTGGAGATAGCAACGAAGAATCAACTCATAGTTTACAGTTAGCTATTACTCAAGTACATAACTGGACCAAAAGATGGCGAATTAAACTTAACGAAACTAAATCAGTTCACATCAATTTTACAAACAAACGACTCGAACATATTCCGGTTACAATTAATCAAGAAATAATACCGTATGCCAACACGGCTAAGTATCTTGGCATGACACTAGATGCAAAACTACGATGGAAAGCACACGTCAAAAAGAAAAGTGAAGAACTGGGGCTTAAATATAGAAAGATGAATTGGCTGATAGGAAGGAGCTCCGCTCTATCAACATACAACAAACTTCTATTATAAAAACAAATATTAAAACCGGTTTGGACTTATGGTATCCAACTTTGGGGTTGTACCAAACAGAGCAACGTGGAAATCATCCAAAGATTTCAAAACAAAGTATTAAGGAACATCGTTGATGCACCATGGTATGTTAGAAACAGAGACCTCCATAGGGACCTTAAAGTGGACACTGTTTCAAAGGAAATCCAAAAAAATGCAGTGAGACATAGGCAAAGGCTTGAACAACATGTTAACACTGAGGCAACTAAGCTGTTAAACAACACAGATATTGTACGCAGGCTTAAACGAACTAAACCTTTTGAGCTGGTGTAATTGCTAGTGTAAACAGCGTAATGCTGATGTAAAATCCACAATAACGATGTGGTTTAATTCAATTTATCAGACACTATGGAACACCAGTGGGAAGAAGCCATAGATTAATACAACATAGTAAATTAAGTTAGAATAAAATTGCTCATTAGTCCAGGTGACTAGATTGTAATAATTGTTTCTTTAAAATATTTAAATAAAATTGAAAAAAAAAAAAAAAAAAACCTGATATAGGCATGGGGTAAATTAAATTAAATTTCCAATAGGTATACCAATCACGTGTCAGTCGCCAACCTTGGGGGCAATCTCTGTGAGTGGCGCTATAGCCAGAATAAAATTACCGAATTTCAATCAAAATTAGGAATAGTTCCCAATCAAAAATTCATAAACTTTTAGTTCCATAGGCAAGGGCTTGAACAACATGTTAACACTGAGGCAACTAAGCTGTTAAACAACACAGATATTGTACGCAGGCTTAAACGAACTAAACCTTTTGAGCTGGTGTAATTGCTAGTGTAAACAGCGTAATGCTGATGTAAAATCCACAATAACGATGTGGTTTAATTCAATTTATCAGACACTATGGAACACCAGTGGGAAGAAGCCATAGATTAATACAACATAGTAAATTAAGTTAGAATAAAATTGCTCATTAGTCCAGGTGACTAGATTGTAATAATTGTTTCTTTAAAATATTTAAATAAAATTGAAAAAAAAAAAAAAAAAAAAAAACCTGATATAGGCATGGGGTAAATTAAATTAAATTTCCAATAGGTTTAGCAATCACGTGTCAGTTGCCAACCTTGGGGCTATCTCTGTGGGTAAATTTTATCGAATTACCAACAATAGTATAACAATTTTTCCGTGTTGATGTACTCATTATTATTTTGAAAAATTTACCTTAATAGTTAATACCAATTAATTTTAAAAATTAAAATAATGCAATGTATGTAATTAGCTCAAAAGCTATTATATGTATATAATATTCCAGCCCGAAAAATACGTAAAAAATATTACTGATATAAATTCTAAATAATTTTAATTTTTCGGGATGGAATGATTTTTATTCTGCTTTACGCTGTTTTTCGTGCTGAGAGACTTTTTATGTATTTAGTGAGGACACAATTATTTTATTTTTGAAAAGTCTTTTTTCACATACATCTTTAATAAAGCCTCATAAGAATCATAATAATTTAAAAAATCGAAAAATTTGAATGGCCATTATTAAAAATACTGCAGATTTTTTATTCCAACGAAACCCATTACCCTAAAATTTGAACTCATATGTGTGTAGGTATATATTTTGACATACAAACGAATTATATTGATTGATTTGTCTTTATATAATACGAGTAAGTATGTTCATTCAATCATCCTCATTCCAAATTGATACATTTTTATTAACAAATAGTTTATTATTACAAGTAATTAATTAAATTATTATTGTTATTTTGTAATTATGATTAATTTCAATAAATAATTCAATTGATAAATAACACAACAAAAGTATTTTTTATTGATCGGTGTACTGTCGTATGTATATATATGTACACACATATATATGGACAGGAAGTTATGAATTTTTAGAATTCAATAGTGATGTATGGTGAAAACATGCGGCTCTGAAAAAATTTACAAATCAACTGATATTAAAATTTGTTAGTCTGGTGAAATAACTTTTATATATCTGTCATACAATTTGTTGTGCTATGTGCGCTTATTATCAACGAACTATTTGTTTGCTATGCTGTCGACATTATCATTTAATTGAATAATTGTCTATTTGTATTTAAACAAAGCAATAATAAATAGTACATTAGTTTAGTAAGCTGAATTGAGAGTTTCTACATATACATATGTATGTACATAAAACACTTGTTGAGCGCAGAGTCATTAATTATACAATGTTTAAAAGTTATTATTAGTAATACATTTATGAAACGTTTTAAATAATAAATCTTAGTAAATTCACAAAAGTGATCGTCAACTACTGTCCATAGATAGGATAAGTATTATAAAATCGGTAAAATCCAATTTATAACGATTTTTTTAAGCCACCTAGAGAAAAGTTCGTACCCATCAAAGAACACAAAACAATGCAAGTTTCTAAATAAAATTCAAGTACATATACCTGTAGATGTGAGAGGTAAATGTATATAGGGAAAACTCATTAATCATAATAAAATCTAACTAATTAATTCGTGAAAAAATGTGTAAGGTTTCCTTTTAATTTACTACATTGGATTATTGTTATCTGAAACAATACTACAACCGCACCAATACCAAAATGAAAATAGGAAAAAGAATTTCTCTATATTTTGGTTTGGGAAAACTTTGTTATTTTTGTTTTATTATATTACATTAGCAATTCTTATCTATAGATTAGCTAAATAATGTTGTTTTTTTATGTTAAGGTATTTTAGTTTAACATTTGCGTGAATTATGAGTGCGAAAAGAATTTTAATTAAATTTGTTGAAGGTAGTCGAACCGTAGTGTGTGTTTTAACCCTTACAGAATCGATTTAAATTTTGTGTGCCGACTAAATGTTTATAACATAATTTCGCATCACAAGGAATTGTGGTAGATATCATTTTTAGACATTATCTATAAGAGCAATAAATGATCTTCGATCGAATATGGTTTCACAGCAAAATGTCCAAATATTTTTTTAGACATTTGCTTCAGGTTTTGTTTATACAGTTGTCCCGTGATACTCACGACGTTCGGTTCCTAAAATATAAAAAACGCAAAAGTGTAAATATCGCGAATAACTTTTTTTCTCTAAAAATGGAACTTTTAAAGCTATAACTATGGACATGGTGGTCGTGTATAGAAAATGTTTACTATTGATCCAAAGAGGTTTGATATGAAAAATTCAACCAACTATTTACATTTTTTTACAACTTTTATTAAAATAAAATTTAAAATGAAACAGTACATATAAGTAAAAAAATTACGTAAACCATTGTGCAATACAAATATGTAATTGGAGGGAGTACTGTAATATTAAAATAATTGAATAGTTCCAGCAAATTATTTGTATCTAAAATTACTAAGCAACAGTCACAACAGCTCAGCGCTAATATTTTAAAGTTTGCAAATATGAAATGTTTACGAAAATTTCCCATCCCGTTTTCAGACGAGTATTAAATGATAACCTGATCAGAGATTGCCGTAGCTTATGGTACAAAACTTTATATTTTGAAAGACCCATAGCTAATAGATTTTGTTTTGTATTTAAATTTAAAGTAGCAAAAATAAATGCGTCATTAGAATAGGTTCAGTTTTTTTTGACTTTGTAAAAAAGTAAGTCATCAATATTGAAAGATCGCTTATTAAGGAGTTTCTTGTGGGTACTTTCCTTGATATTGCGAGTGTCTTTAATAGTACTTCTTTCGCTTCCATCACTGAAGCCTGCTCAAATTTTGGAATTGACCAAACCATTGTCACTTGGATTGGATCTTTGCTGCGGTCGCGCATTGCTGTGGCCGACTCCCTTTCCATTTCGGTTAAAGTTATTAAAGGTTGCACCCAAGGAGGTGTCCTGTCACCTCTCCTGTGGTTCTTAGTTATTGACAAGTTACTTGTAAAACTACAGCAATCCGGCTTCACTGTTAAGAGTTATGCTGATGACTTAGTCGTTCTGGTTCAGGGTAAACACCTTAAAGGGATTGTACGTTAATTCATTGATAACTAGTCTGATAGTCTTCACCAGACGTAGGAATACTGGAGAGCTGTCTGCTCCTTCTCTTTTTGGAGAAACGATCGCTACATCCGATACAGTAAAGCATCTGGGTGTCATTCTGAACAGTAAACTCTCTTGGAAATCTCATATTGAAATTAACCTGCAAAAGGTCACTTTCATTTTCTGGCAGTGTAGAAGAGTATTTGGGAAGTCGTGGGGTTTGACCCCCAAAATTCTGATGTTTATTTACAAATCTCTAGCTTTACCTATGCTATCTTATGCGTCTGTTGTTTGGTGGCCTGTGGTTCAGTCTGTTTCTGTCATTGCGAAGCTTAAAAGCATACAAGGTATGGCTTGTCGAGCTGTTACGGTGCTATGTCCTCGTCTTCTATACTTGGTTTGCATGCAATCTTATTCCTGCCCCCACGGCAGTCGGTCATCCTAGGCACAGCGCGCTCCGCTGCCTTTCGCCTGCGGTGCATTGGTGCGTGGAACGCTCTCGGCCTGATCACAGGGCATAGACTAATTTACAATTTATTCAGCTCATATATACCAGAAATTAATATGGTTAATGACAAAGTGTTACCAGAATTCTGCTTCGATATCTCTTTCTCGGTGGTTTATCCGACGAGGAACTCGTGGTTGTCTTAAGAATTCAATGACTTGGTGGCTCAGTCACTCGTGTTTTTCGCTGACGGAATTTCACACTTTAATTTTGGTGCAGGTTTCGGAACCTATTGTCCTGCACATGACCTACAATCATGTTGGAGTCTAGGCCGAAACTGCACGGTATTCCAAGCGGAGCTTATTGCACTCACACGTTGTTCGATTGACGTTTCTAACCACGCTGTTTCTGGAAAAGACATTATATATGATCACTTCCAAACTGGTCAAGGACTGTAAACATTTTATTAACGTCCTTTCCTCTAATAATCGGGTTCCGGCTCATTGTGGCATTGAAGTTAATCAGATAGCTGATGTTTTAGCTAAAACAGGCTCAAGGATGAAATTCATTGGACCTGAACCAGCAGTGCCCCTGACCTTTAATTGTGGTAAGAAATCTATTAAGAACTACAAGTTTTTGCAGGCTAAGCGTAATTGGCTAGCTTCTACTACATGCCGAGTGGCTATAAGTACTTCATTTGTGAACCTAATCTGAGGCTCACAAAGTTTGCTCTATCTTTGAAGAACGACAAACTGAGAATTCTGGTCGCTATTCTGACCGGCCATAGTCATTTTAAACTCCATTTCCAAAGAGTGGGACTTGTTCGAGATTCCTTGTGTGGTAACTGTCTTGAAGATGACGATGACAGCATTCACATTGTTTATGGCTGTCCCGCTTTCGAGGTAGTTAGATCCCGATTTCTTAATCATATAGATCTTTAAATGAAGGTCAATTGTCATCCCTACCCTGGTTTAAGCTGTTACAGTTTGAGAGCAGCCGAGCGCATTTGCGAATTGTGATAGAATCCTCGGTTTGCACCATGGGCCCAGAGTGTCATTGAGTGCGAAACCTGCTTGGGTTCCAGCCAACTTTAATAATAAAAAGTCATCAATATGTTTCCTATTTATTTTAACGAAATGGGTATGACTACAATGTAACTAATTGATAGTGCTTTTAATAATAATTCTTCTGTAGCAAAAAGTTTGGTGAGTTTATTTGGATACATTAACAAATATTTTTTTCTTTCAGGTGGAAATAAAAGCAACATCGGGCTGTGCTGGTTTGTATAGGGTTCCCGGCCAAATCAACCGAAATTTTCTACACCAACTAGTTGATAAGGAGTTATTAGTTAAGTTTTTAAGTGAAAGTGGTATAATTGCACGCGAGCAAAAATGTGTAAAGTGCGATAATAAAATGCGATAATAAGTTGCGGTAAACAACAGAATGGTGTCCGATGCCAAAGCTGTTCAAAATAATGTACAAGTTTACACAATCGGGGTTATCACGTAGAAGGGCTCGATTATTACTATGCTGTAATTAGCGAAAATTGCTTTTTAGTGAAAGTGGATACGAGAGATCGAAAGACACTAAAGGATATTTAAAAATAAAATATTATGCCTACCATTTACTATGGTTGGAAAGCGTATAGCAATTTAGTGTGTTGTTTGTAGATCCGGTTACTGGAATTCACACAAACACCATCGAGAGTACCTGGGAACATATCATAGCAATATTGCCAACGTACAATCGGCAAATGAAGCATAAGTGGATATTTTTAAACGAAGATTAAAAGAAAATGATTCAGTTCTTAAAAACTAAAATGCCAAGTATCACCAAAATTTATTATATAACTGATGAATATAATTAAACAGAAAGAAGATTTCGGAGTCGAATGTGAATGTCATTTTCATGCCACTCATGGAAAGGGAAGGAAGTACTATCAAGAGAATGGCGTCCACAATCTCACTGATGAATATGATGGCACCATAACAAATGCAACAGAATAGTTTAAATGGGATAAAACTTTAAAAACTGATATGATTTTTGAGTTTTGTGCTGACATTGAATTCAACACGGAACTCGCGATTTCCATACAGTTATTCCTTCAGGAGAAGGTTACTTAAATTTTAAGAAATATTTTAATAATGACGACTATATGTTAGATAGCAATTTTTTAAAAGCTTTTAAATTTCTGCAAATTAGAAAAATTTCGAAACTTATTTTCACGTATACCATTCTGCAGATAAAATTTAAATTTCAAATTGTTGAATTTTGATAATTTCATTAATGAACGCTCATGAATATTTCCAATTTATGGTGAAATTTTTTTGAATTTAAGAGCAATTTTGAATATTTATTCGAAATAAAGATGATATTTCGAATTCCGGAATATCACTCGAATTATAAAAAATTAAATCAAAATTTTCGATTTAAAAAATTTTAAATGAAAATCTCCAATTTATTTTTGAATTTTTTTTAACCCTCTTTCAATTTTTTCCAATATACGAATTTAACAAATTTAGAGAAATGTAACTAAAAGCGTTTTGGACTATTTTTCAATATTTGAATTTTCAATCGAAAATTTGTTGATTTATAGAATTTCGGCGAATCACTCGGATAGAGCAAATATGAAAGTATTTAAAGCTGTGATATGGATCGGGAGATAACATATGGTCCTCTGCTGAGCAGTCCATTTCATGCCCGAACATTGTGAATGACAGAACAGACTAGCTTGGAGCTATATAATGTGCCAATCAAATCAAACCTATAGCCGTGCGTCCTTAAATTGGCTGGTGTAAGGCAAGGAAGCGAAAAAGCAAACTATGGCAAACTTGAGAGGCCGCTGAACAAGTACAAATCAAATGCTATTATCGGTACTTTGTATGCTATCTGAATTAAACCATGTAGAGTTGAACAACACTTTTAAATATCAGATGGTTTCAAAGTATCAGTCCAAATTTCCATGACGTAAATTAGCCACCAATTGAATTTTACGGTTTAGCGGAATTGTATGTAATCGCCATATGTTTTTATTATAATGAACTTTTGGGGAATTATTACCAAAATGATGGACGCCTAATCTTAAAATGACCATTTCTGTAACCATGGGGTATATAATAACTGTGCTTTCGATAGGATTGGTCAACATATAAAAGAGCAATTAAGAAAATATTGAACTCAATAATTTCCTCATTTCGACTCCTCATGGACTATATGTTATCCCTATTGTACCTTTAGTCTTAAAAATATTATTTCTGTAACCGTTGGTCGGTCAAAAGGCTATTTCAGAAAGAATTAGGATTTTTCGACGAAAATCCAGTTCATTTAGATGCATTTGAAGGACCCAACCGGCTTGAGTTAATGTGTTAACTGTACTTAAAGTTCAGTCTTAAAGTTAAGCCTTAAAAACTGAGTCTTTATGCAAAATTCGGTGTAATGTCGTTTGTGGAATGTCTTATTCCAAACAACGACGAGGAATCGACAAATCTGGGTTTTCTTGCACACTACGGGCTACAGCAGCAATATTCTAAGTTGTTCTTGAGCGACGCACACGGTTTCGATTCTTCACATCACTAATTTGTCTCAACAGCTCAAATTTTTCCACCAGTTTCACTATAGCCGGCGGAGAAGGTGCTTCACGACGACCAAAAAGTGCTTTAGTTTTGCGAACTGTGACGTGTATCGTACCATTTTTAGTAATGGTGTAAGTTTTACATGTCAAATGTCAAAAGATAACTGCTTCAAAATTGACAGCTGCCCAAATAGCAGGATATTCAAAATGAAAAATCTTATTGGAAAACCCTTTATATATATAAACTATTTCTTCAATTATGTATGTTTATAATTTATGTTTTGAATTAATTGCAGTTGTCCGATAATACTTTTTTCTGGCATTTTGGATATGGTTCAATTCAGATTTGAGTTATTTAGGGAGAACTTGGTTGGCACGAATTCGATCAATGAAAATCTATTTGAAATAGTTAGCCCTGTAGTCATCACCGAAATGAACGTGAAGAAGAAGCAATAAACACCTACATAACTTCATCACATCATTATATTGAATTGGGAGAATTACAATAGTCAGTTTAAAATTGGCTATTTTATAATATGGTATATGTATTGGTGAAAATGATGTCCACATACATAATACATATGTGACACTTATTAGACTTATATACTTTTACATATCCATCTATGTTGTTAGTATATCCATAAATAATTACTGGTCTGTAACCAATACATATATTACGCTTGTCATCGCATTTAAAATTAAACTGAGTACTTATAGTTATTAAAAAGTAAATTTATTTAATTATTCAAAAATCATTAAAACGAAACTTAAAAAAGCGTACCTACTACCTATACAGTTCATGTTAAAATTAAAGTACATATAATTATGTAGGTACATAGTTATTAATACCTTTTATCGGCTATATTATATATAAACATAGAAATAGAATCAAGAAAATCGTTATATAGAAACGACCGGTGTAATTGAAAACTGATTTTATTGCTGGATTGTTAAAGAAAATGTAAATCTATTAATTTCCATGTGGGTTTTACGATATTTTTTTTTACCAATAAATGTATATTCTCTTAACGAACGTATACGGTGTATAATACTCATCTACAGTACGTATTATAATGAAGCTAGTATTTGCATAATTTGAAACCATAAAATTGCTATTTTATTTTATATACGTATAACGCAGCAAGGTATACATACATACACGTATATTAGCAATGAAATCAATTTAATATTGAATTTAAATAAATAAATTAAAAATAGAACATATATAAATATAATAGGTACTTACATAATATCTCCTAATTTTAATCGTGTTTGAATAAGGGCACATGTTTTATGGTCACTTCTTGTTACAGCTCCACGGCGACGTGGTGGTATACGTGGCGCTAATATACCATCAGGATGTTCTATTGATAAACTACCACCAAGTCGCACCATTGGTGACGAGCCACGGCGTCGTGTCGACATATGTCGACCCGCTACACCACCAAGCATCCTGGAAATAAAAATAGATTTAAATATACATTAATATTTATTAATAAATAGTTATTTATGTATATTCTATATACGCTATTTGATAATTCTAACACCAACTGTATATGAAATTAAAATATAAAGTTTTGTTAAAATAACATTTTAGTATTACGTTACAAAGTAATTGGTTACACATAATAGTGTAAAACACGATCCATGGTAAAAAAAATAATTAAAAACCTTTTAACGTTTATAAATATTTAATTAACTTATTTACTAATTACTCTTGCTTCCGAGATGTAGATAGATAGGTCAGCAAACATAACTGCAAGAAAGCATTTGTGTTTCTTATCCTGTTTTTACATGCACGTTGTTTTCACACGAACAAACAAATTCGAATTTAGCTGTTCCTTGTTTTTTTTCTTTGCTTTGTTCCGTTGGAAAATCGTTGAATTTAAATGAAGCGACAATTAAAAAAAATTAAAAAGCTATTAGACAAGCCGTGTGTTCCGGTACCAAAGTGGGTGCTTCTTCGTATACGAGAAATATAGTTGCGGAAAAAATTAGAAAGGTTCTGATGACGTGAGTAGAAGATTACACCCAAAAACGTATACCACTTGATACCAACACCGTTAAGCAGAAGGCTTTAAGAACTTATGACCAAATAAAAAAAATGGAACCATCAACATCTTCGAAACCCACCGACGACAACAAAAATAAATTTGCTGCTAGTAATGGATGGTTGCAAGGATTTCTAGAAAAGCATGCAATTCATAATATCAAGATCAAAGGTGAAATAGCTTCTGGAAATATTGCAGATTCCAAAGAATTCCCTTCGCCACTGGCCAAATTAATTGACAAAGGTGAGTACAATAGTGACCAAGTTTTTAACGATGATGAGACGGGCCTTTTCAGAAAAATAATTCCAAGCCGAACATACATAGGAAAACTCGAAAAAAGTGCTAGTGGCTTTAAGAATTATGTTTTTGTTCTGCAGTAATATATCAGGGGGCCGCATACTAAAACCTCTGTTGATCAATAAATCTCTCCGACCACGAGCATTGAAAGGTGTCGATATTAAAAGTTTGCCAGCCATATATATATAAAACTCTCCGAAAACTCTTTAAATCGAACAATCCAAAATTTTCCAAATTTTTTATCCAGCGAACTATTGACTTAACCCTACCCTGGCTAGAAGTCATCTTCAAAGGCAGCTTAGAACTTTATCAAATTCCTAGTAAATGAACTGAAGTAAAAGTACTTAAGGGGAGAAACTCAACTCCTCTCATTGCTATCCCAAAGACTTTAGGCCTATAAGCTTATTCCCTTTTCTATTAAAATGACTAGAAAAACAAATAGACGCTTACAGCAGAGGCTGTAATTTTACCTATACGCATAGGGCAAGGCTTCAGGGTGGTCGGTAAATTCAGGGCGGCTTCAAAATTTTTCTTAGTGTGACCCGCCAATATTAAATGGTATTCGCTTGATCTTTACGGATCGAGTGAAATACCTCGGGGCCGTAAGGTAAGCTGGAAACCAAACATCTTAGAAATAATAAAGAAAGCTACTGTAGCGCTTGACTCCTGTAAAAATGTCATTGGAAAGAGATGGGGTATGGAGCCCCACGTAGTACACTGGCTTTACGTCTTTGGTCAAACCTATACTACTGTAAGGGTTTGTCGTTTGGTGAACCTGAAACTATTGATAAAAGTCCAAAGAACCACTACTTATGCACAGCCATTCAGTTCAAATCCATATCTATGTGAACTTGTAACAATACAGGGCACACTCATCTATCCTGTCCAATGGAGCTATTCCTGAAACTACCGATTACGCTATCCCTTCACCATCTGTTGAGGTGAGATTCCAAACTGAGTTTTTTACCAGAGAGGACTAGGTGAATGAAACGGTTATGGACAATGAGGCGATAAGCTTCTTCACGGATGGCTCAAAAAGGAATAGAAGGATTAGCTGTGGGATATTTTTTGTTTAAGGCACTAGTGGTCAACCTCTCTTTTTGTCTTCCCGACTTTTGTAGTGTTTTTCAAGCATAACTTATCGCGATAATGGAAGATGAATGGACTGGTTGAAGCATAATGTAATATCTATACGAGGGATATTCGCATTTTTACGGACAGCCAGGCGGCTATTAAAACGCTACAATTCAACTTCCTGACGCCGAAGCTAGCCTAGAACTAGCTGGCATCTTTAAATGAGGTGGCTCATCAGTTCAAAATCCACTTGACTTGGGTGCCATGGCATTTCAATATCACAACACGCCTTATATCACAAAGCAGGCAGGATATAAAGATACCGCTTGCTTCCTGTAAACTACTGCTTCAGGAGGAAGCCATAAAATAAACGAAAGACAAATGGTCTAACGCTAGTTCGTGTGTAATAACCAAGCTTAGACCGGTCCAGATCCGGCCAACATATTGGTACAGTCATGGGAGTTATAAAGGGAAATTGACTCATTGGAGTACATGCGAACAGACTGGGTGTCTCCGCTCGTGATTTTAGCTGTAGCTATGGAAGAAACTGTGCTTCGTCTGCTCTGCATCTGTCCTAGTCTAGCGTACAGCAGAATAAAATTTTTGGGAGCTTCCCATTTAGACGACCTGACTGATCTTAGAAAGATCGATGTCAGGGGCCTTCAACGGTTCTTGGTAAGCACAGGATAGTTCGACGAGTGAAGAAGGGGTAACAAAAATGTGGTACAGCTACGGATCAAATTGTGTCTATGCTTGTCCATTAGGGTGGCCACCCTAGCTTAAAGCAAATATTAAAGCATTTTTCTTTCCATTTCTGTGAGCCAATGTACTTGATGATTTTGATTGCAAATTAGGCCGTGATTTGAAATGGCCCCACCAAAACCGATCGTGTAATTTTGTTGGAGGGATTTCAATGTATTGTTGGTATCGTGCACTGACTACGGAATATTAGAAGAATATCCATCCACCTTTTGAAATTTGAATATAAACGTTTTGCATTGTTTTTATGTAGTTTTAAACAATTTATTCTTAATATAATATTCTGGATTAATTCTGGCCACAGAATCTACAAAAATGGTGGTCTTGTAAACTTTTTCTTGGGTATTGGCTTTTGTTAGATGGAACCATGCTTCATCGACTGTGATATTTTATTACTTTTTTTTATTTTTTTATATTGGGCGGATTTTACTCCAGCACTCAATGCCACTAATGAGCCCACCGTGCTAAACCCATATTCACACTAACATTCATTCAACCCAATCACACAAGTACAGTACACCACCTGCACATTGCAAAGCTCCATGTCACATAGCTCAGATGTTTTCAATTTAATCACCGATCGTAATCGGGAGATGAAAAACCCCTTTTGCATCCCGCCTCTGGTGGGATTCGAACCCAGTACCTCCCGATCCAAACGTCGCAGCTTTAACCACTGCGCTATTTGCTCGGTTTTATTACTTTATAACCATTTTTCACATTTATGAGCATTATTATAATATTTATTTTAGAAGCGTGATGTATCCATATATGGTTTTGTTAATTTTAAATTAAACTTTTTATTTAAACTATATCCAATAGTAAATACCATATATTTGAAATGATTTGCAAAATTTAAGTATGAGCGCATTAAGAGGTTGCTATTTTCTTAACATTTCTTAATTTACGATTTATTAGACCCGTGGCTTTTTGCTGCTGACTTTTTTCCTGTATTCAGATTTATGTGGTCGAATTCCAATTTTTTGTAGGTAGAGAGAAGAGGTACCATTCGAAACACAATTTTGCCTTGTACTCCAGTAATCTTCACATTTTTTTGAGCCACAGAAATACTACATTTTTGTTCCAAAAGTTTATAAATAACAATCTTTTGTTTAAAAAGCCGTTTACTTTTTCAACAAATTGAAATTTTTTCATCTAGTACTCACTCGATTTAAATTTATTTTAAACATTTAGCTTTGTTTGGAAATAAAGTAAATCCTGGAACAAACCGTAAATGCCCATCCATATATGACGGGAAATATAACTTGAATATGGTTCAATTAAAAATTGGTTATACATATGTATGTATGTATACTTCAATTCTTTAAAATTTCACTAAATACAAAATAGATTAGTAATTTAATTGTAATCAAAATTTGAAAACATGCTTTTATTCTGGTCAATTTTTTTCGTTTTGTACCAACATCAAATTTTAAATAAGACCCTTATGTACGAGTACCATAATATAAAATTATAATCAAACTAATCAATTTAATATGTATAGTATAGTATAGTATATTAGTGGCTAAACTAAATTGATGGTAAGATGACAGCAGTTATTAATACATGGCAACAGTATTAATAGTTCAAGCTGTGCTTCACTATTAATGACATATTTCAAATAAATATATCGTTTATGACAATAGTAGCATTCAGGATTCATAATTAAATGACAACTAAATAGCAAAGGAACTTCGCGAGGAGACATTTCGCTAATCGCCTGGTAGTAGTATAATGATGTTTTACAATTAAAAGTGTGTAATTTAATCGAAAATTTTTATATCAGGCAGATCTCTTAACATGAAAGAAATAAAATTATCCGTTTCAACCGCACTCTCGAATTAATTTTAAAAAACCTCTTGGAGGGAAAGGTAAAGGAAGTAATTTAAATTAAACATTTAAAATTAACTATATCCTAAAAAAAAAATGAATTTAGTCTTGAAAGATATCCAGATAAAGAAAGATATTCATGTTCTGAAATATTTCAGAGTAAGTAAAAAATTGAATTTATAAATAACAAATGAATACCATTTTACGATCGGGTGAAGTGAAGTCATTGTATTTTAAAATATTCGTTGCCGTTCCTTATAGCAATTATAAATATTTGATGGAAGACCAATAATGACAGTATTATTCTGAATTGAACGTTGAAAATCTTTGTCCAAAACTGCCTCAATTTTGTCAATTTTAGAATCATAAAGAGTTTCGATTCCAATTTCTTTATCATATTCATAAGTATCTTGTTCTCTTTATGTATATCCAGAAGTTTTCCACATTAACTATTCTACTACATAAGTCATTAACGGTCATTTAAAAATCTTTGGAAGACTAGATGAGTTATTCAATTTTGTATCCATGGCACATCCGTCTTATCTATAATGAATCTGCGCTTCGAAGATTTACAAGAGCTATACAAATCTAGGTGGCTCTTCCATTACAAATATATGATTAAGAATGAAATATACGCACAAGTAATATGAAAGTTTTCATAACGGGAAACCGAAATTGATTACCAACGAAATTCTATTTATGAAATAAATAACTGATTTATTTTAAACATTTTAAACTATCACGGAGTGAACAAGATTAACTAAGCAATATCGTAATACTACCAAATTGAACTCTTAGGCAGTACGCGTACCAAAGAATTTTCATACATCAAACGTGAACCGGGTATTAGAGCAGCCGTGTTGTTACACTAGAATGGTGAAATTTGTGTGAATGTACAGATATTTCGTTGCAACGTGCACAGTGTATCGAGCAAATAATACAAGCGGTGGCCTTTGGGCGTTGGAACATTCGTGCTCAATATTTGGTTTCACGTTTGAGTTTTCTTTGGTGCTTTTAAACACCAAAGCGACGGAAGTTACAAACGTTTTTAATAAATATTTTCTCCATCTCCAAGATCCATATAATAAAGATTTTATAGGGATTATTGTATTACCAACTTGTCACCTAAAAGTAAATTAAATTTAATTTAAGGTTAGAGACAGCAAATTAATAGAATTTAACACATTGTGGGAATGTTGCAAATTTTTGCGGTTAAATTTGGATACTAAAATGCAACGAAACTGATTGGTTCTATATGAAGTCAAAGTATTCTGTTGTATAATAATTTAATAATATAATCTACAGCACTTTTGGTTTATAGACAACATATCAGTATATTTGGTAGTATGCACGTAAACGTGTTGATATATGTAACATTTCTCTGTACTGCGCTGCTCTGTCGTTTCTGTGATGCCCGCCTTCTAAATTTAATTTTGAGTAGACACCTTTTTTTTTTAAATGTGTAAGGTAACTTCTCAGTTGCACTACTAGTTTAAATACTTGTTCGATGTTAATCAACTTGTACAAACTAAATAGATATATGACTTTTGAAAATCATCGACAAAGTATTATATATATTTGCTATAAAAAGAACCAAAGACTATCTACAAACCCATCGCTTATACATTTTAATTCTATTTAGCCGCAGTACAAATTGAATCAATTTTACACCAAAAAGTATTGAATTAAGTTATTCATTTTTCGATCCTTTATCCAACAGAAATATGTTTTATTTAATGAGTTTTCCTCTTTTGATTAGATTATGGTACGTGAGCTGCTTTTGCTAATACATATACATATATAAAATAATAAATAATAAAATAGAACGTAATTTCAATATAAATAACATAAATAAAGGAGCGGACTACTTTAGCAGAAAACGTTCCAACTTTATGTCTGATGTCTTCATCAATTTTGTTAGAAAAAATAAAATTTAAAGTAGATTAAAACCAAAAGATATTAAATATGATAAAACGGTTTCAATATATTTAATGATCCAGAAGTGCAAAGGAAAAAAAATGATATATTTGCTGTATACTTCGAAGAAACTTTCCATAAACAGCTTATGAAAAGGTTTCCAATATAAGGCCTGTAACACTGAAAGAACTTAAAACAGATATCAACATTCTAAAATCTAAGAAAGCTCCAGGTTACGACTTGAGGTTACTCAAACAATTAAACAGCTACTTGAAAAATCTATTCAGAAACTACTACACATTATCAATGCAGCTTTCAGAAATAAAATATGAACCCCAGGAAGTGGAAAGTAGAGGAAGTAATAATGATAGAAAATCTTACTTAAATCTAATAAAACAAAGAAATATATTTTTAATATCAATGAAACGCTCTATCAACTTACAACAAACTTCTATTATATAAACAAATGTTAAAACCAGTTTGGACTTATGGCATCCAACTTTGGGGTTGTACCAAACAGAGCAACGTGGAAATCATCTAAAGATTTCAAAACAAAGTATTAATTAACATCGTTGATGCACCATGGTATGTTAGAAACAGAGACCTCCATAGAGAAACTGGACACTGTTTCAAAGGGAATCCAAAAAAATGCAGTGACACATAGGCAAAGACTCGAACAACATGTTAATACTGAAGTAACTAAGCTGTTAAACAACACAGATATTGTACGCAGGCTCAAACGAACTAAACCTTTTGAGCTGGTGTAATTGCTAGTGTAAACAGCGTAATGCAGATCACTATGGAACACCAGTGGGAAGAAGCTAGAATAAAATTATAAAATTAAATTAATTAAGTTAGAATAAAATTGCTCATTAGTCCAGGTGACTAGATTGTAATAATTGTTTATTTAAAATATTTAAATAAAATTGAAAAAAAAAAAAAAAAATATTATGAAATATGATTTCGGCCATGTAGCCGCCACGGCTGGCGCGTACAAGGCGCAATCTGGAACTCCAATTTTCACAAACTTTTCGAAGCAATTGCGGCCGTATTTCGCCAATAACTCTTAGAATGTTGATTTCCAGGTGTTCAATTGTCTCTGGTTTATCGACGTAGACACGTGACTTTACAGAACCACAAAGAAAATAACCCAATGGGGTTAAATCACACGATCTTGGTGGCCAATTAATTGGACCATTACGCGAAATTATTCTTTCACCTAAAGTTTATTGAGTAAATCAATTTTAGCGCGCTGGAATGTGGCTCCGGTCCTGTTGGAACCACATAACAGCAAGATTAATGCCAGCTAATCGACGTACGAAAAAATTTCTAACCATGTCCCTATACCGCTCACCATTGACAGTAACATTTTGACCATCATCGTTTTTGAAGACATATGGACCAAAGACTCCGCCAGTCTATAAAGTGCACAGTAATTTTCTGTGGATGTAATGGTGTTTCGACAAAAGCATGTATCCTCACTCCAAATGCGACAATTCTGCTTATTTACGTACCCATTCAACCAAAAATGGGCTTCATCGGAGAACAAAATTTTGAATGGAAATTCAACATCAATATCAATTTGTGCTTCATCCCATTCACCGAATTGACGGCGCACACAAAGGTCGTTTGGCTTTAATTCCTGCCCAAGTTGAATCTTGAAAACTTTTATGCCAAGATCTTTTGGTAAAATCTTAAATTAAGTGGAAGGACACAACCACAGTTGCTGAGAACGGCGACGAAATGATTGATTTGGATCTTCTTCAATGCTTTCCAGTACAGCGGCTACGGCTTTTTCAGTGTGCACTATTCGGCGTCTCACGGGACGGACATTATCATTAAGAGTAAATGTGGTACGAAAACAATCTATTGTTATTCGAATTAGCCGCTCTGAAGGACGATTATGAACGCCATAAAATGGACCAAGTGCACGATAAGTTTGACGAACAGAACCATTATTTTGAAAAAAAATTTCAGCAATTTGCAAGCGTTGCTCTGATGTAAGTCTATCCATAATGAAATTTCAAACCACACTAAATAAAAAGCAACTATAAGCTGTTAAATGGGTTGTCAAATAAAGCAGTGTTGCCAACTCAAAGTTGTGAACCTCTAAAAAAACACCCTTTACTTTATTAGAGAAGAAAAAGAGGTATGGAACAAAGGTTTACTCTTCAAACTTCAGAGACATCTATAAAAACAATTTTATATTAAGTTAAAATAGAGTGAAAGCCTAAAGAAGAATATTCCGAGCTCAGTATTATCTTATTTACAGCATTATCTTTGTAATTATCGGTACGTTGATTCTTCAAGTATTTTAAAAAAACTTATTTTGTCTAATTAAATTTAAATTTTATAAGTATATATAAAATTGTCATTGTGATCAACTTCACTACAGAAATGTAGGTTATATTTAAATAGAATATTTGTTAATAATATTAGACCAAAAAAATCTAATAAAATTCCAGTTGTAAAAAATTTGTATCAAAAATTGCGCCATTCAATTTCAAATTAACTTCAAATCATTATAAAAAATATATATTTTTTAAATTGCCAAGTTTAGTCTCTAATTTTAAACAAACACAACTAATTTGTAAAATTCCACAATCAAATAAAATACTTCGGGTAAAGGAAATCAGAAAATGTAAATTACTGATCAAAGATTTGCTCTTTAAAAGATTTTAAAAGAAGACCTTCCACCTTTCCACTAAAAATTAAATTTATTCGTTTTTGTGCATGAACTGTAAAAAAGCTTACAGAGATCAAAACCAAATTTCCGTCGGCATGGTTTCTTTTTGTTGGGTATCAGTATCAGCGCTTTAGTACACATATTCAATATAATCATTTTGGAAACTTTTGTTTTTTCAATTACTCGAAAAAGTGTCATAATTAATTACGGATTACAAAATTCATTTGATTAATAAAACTTTCATAACATTTCGTATTCACTCAATCTCGTTATGTTTGGTAGAATTTATGATTTTATCAATTCAATTAAAATCAATCTTGATATCATTGAGCGTCACTTTAACAATTAATTAAAATCAAAACTTAATGTAACCCTTATAAATATTACACATAATTTATAACACTTACAAGTAAGTATACATGTTTAAATTAAAATCCATTTATCAATCGATAACTGTCAATACTCTATCTAGTTTTAATCCAAAATAATAATAAAAAAAAAAAAATTGCTGTTTTGTTTCCATCAAACCAAAATCAAGTATACATATACATAAGCTTTTTCCCCACACATTTGACACTTTACTTGTACATTGATTCAATCATCAATCATTGGTGTAACATAAACATCATAATATATGTATTATGTAATACAGTATATCAGACATGTATATGTATATTCTAATATGGAAAGAATGTGATTATCAAGTAATCATTATGTTATCTTATGATAACATAAAAAATCAATTATTTATTCCATAATAAATCGTTCGACTAAAAAATCATCATCACAATATACATAAATTCAAGATACCTACAACCAGAGTATTATAGAAGAACTTGCCACACATACACACACACACACGACAAAAAATAAAAATTGTGGAAAGCTAAATAAATAATTTTATTGATTTTATTCTTATATACTTTGCCGTCTTGTATTTCAATTTTATCAAATACAAGAAAAAGTGTAAAACTGTTTCCCTGCTTCTGATTTAGTTTTATTATATTCACTTAAACTTTCCAATAATGTTATATAGTTGTTAGCTAATGCGAATTATATAAACGTTGATGTTATCTGTTGAATGTTGATTTAAAAGCACTTTCTCAATTTATGATTTATTGTTTCTTATACACATATTTGCGTTTCGCGCCTTAAATATATTGTCAATAATTACCTACATTTTTTAGACTATAAAGTATACATAAATATATACAGGTTTACACCCACATCAATTTGGATGTAAGCTGACTGTATATTTTTTTTGTACATTCATGTTGGAAATTGACTTTTGATATACGGGTATATATACAGAGCTATGTTGATTCAATTGAAATTGTATGTACGTGAGGTTATATACGTACATGTGTACATATTATGTTTACGTATAGTTGAAATAAAATATATATTTTTTTTTTTTTTTTAGAAATAGACATGTTTTACAAAAGGATTCCTTTCAAATATTTATTTCTTACTCATATACGAGTATAAACCTGTATAGAGATAACAATGGGAAAGTCGATCAAAATGTCAATTAGTACTCCCGTCACAGTGTTTGTATATTCTGTTATACTTACATCGTTAAAGTTGAAATTATACATAATATGTTATGCGTATGTGCCTGTTGCGCTTGGATACACAAACCGACTCCAGTAGATCGATGGCGCTCTTAAAATTTTTAAAATCAAACAGATTTTCACTACATATTTGTTTGCCAAAACATTTCTATGATACGTCGCAATAAGTCGATACTAGTTCTCCAACTTCCAGATGCCATTTCATTTTCATGTGATAAAATCGACGGTCTGAACAGATAACAATTTAAGTCCCAAGTTAATTATATTTTGGGAAGTACATTTATAATTTTGAATTACGACAAACTTGATTTATTTAAATTTCCACAATTCTTTTTTTCCAATCGAATAAGTTTGCGTTTAAACTGTTTCCGTTTCAAACCTATGATAAAAAGCACACCACGAATTGCAGCTATTTGGTAAAAAGATCCGATAAAATTTAACAGTATTCTAAGTAAACTACTTATAAGCTAATTTATAATTTCTATTCTAACAACAAGTCTAAATAAAATTTGAAATAAAATTACAAGTCTAAATATAATTAAAATTTTTTATTAAAAATGTGTAGTAAAATTTCATGCTTATCTTAAATGTTAAATTCGAAGCCAAATTTTAAATCACATTGAAGGCGCGTATCGAAATAATACGGTATTTTAGATAAGGCGTTTCAATAGGTCGGTTTTGCTGACAAAAAGGCCCTATTTTTTTTTATCAAATCCTAGCTTTGATTTTTTCTTTTATCTGTTTAAATTTTGCTTCTACAGGTAATCAAAATGTTAATTAATTTCTTGAATGAGAGAAATAACGATGTGGACGTGTACGAAATATGTTTATGGCTCCTTTATTTATTTTGTTCTTTCTCTTTCTAAACTTTTGATTGTTACGAGTACTGTGTTTTGCTTGTTTATTGTAATTTTTTTGTAATTAATTTCAAACTTTTTTGTTGTTTAAATCGATTAATTTTTTTATTTGTTTGTGTTAATTCAGAAAATATTATAATAAATAAAGTTAATTAATTCCAAGATTATTATAACTTTAAAAATTCTATTCAATATAATTTTTTTTTTTTTTTTTTAAATATAAGCAATTTTTATTTTTTAAGTATAAATTTCTGTTATGTTTTGGTTTCTTCTTATTTATTTTGACGTACTATTCTGCCTTTCTGCTGGCTTTCATTCTTTCTGATGGCTTCAAATTCTGCTGCTATTCATTAAAAATGTGGTTGATTTTTGCATAACATTTTATAATCGAATTCATACCACTTTCACTACCGTAATAGTGTATCGTTTATTTATTGTTTCAAAGCAAAATTAGGTATATTTATCGTTATGTATTGTGTAAATTCTATTTATGTATAAAATAATTTGTCTGCATTTCCATAAAACATGACCGCAATATGCAAAAATAACTATGGATTGACGTGCAATAATGAGCCAGCAATTATATTTTAAAGATAATACATTGAAATAACCAATATATTTAAGACATATTTAGTTACTTAGACTGGTAATGGGTTGTTGCGGTATGAAGAATCACTTGCACTCTGCCTCTATTTGAATTCGAAACCGGTACCTCCCGACCGCAAAGTCACAACCACTGTGCGATTCGTATTATTTTATAATTATAATAAATAAACATTATTAAGTTTAAGGTTTTAATTAAAAATATTGCTAATTAGGGAAATACAGGTTACTTAATTATTTTTAATAATATATATGTAGACAGTATGATGAATTTTAAAACATAAATTTATATTATCCATGGCGGTCTGAATAGCTCGAACAGACATTTTAAAATCCGTGATGTGTAAACCGAGAATTTTAATTCTCTTATCAAAGTAAATTATATAAATAAACTCAAACACAATAATGATAGTATGCCCGGTTGCACAAAAAACTCACTAACCAATGGATTTGCTTGTGGTTAGTTCACTAAGCGTTAAGTCTAATCACCAGGGGCCCTACTATCACTTTCGACAACGATTTTCGACGACGGTCGATTTCCTATAGTAGGCAAAGGAAGAAAAAGGAAAACAATACTATAAATTTACTATTGTTTACCTTTTTCTTCTTTTGCCTACTATAGGAAAACGACCGTCGTCGAAAATCGTTGTCGAAAGTGATAGTAGAGCCCCAGTTAACATTTAATTTCGTTTCAATTTCCATGGTTAATGCATAGACAAAAACGACAACAGATTTCTCGACATTTCTCAAGCTTTTTCAAAATAATTTTGTTCTGTTGTATAAATGAGAAAAATCCTAACTGTTGATTTTGTCGAAATTTTAAAGTTTTACTCAACCCTACGAACAGGACAATAAACCAAATTTAAATGTCAAAATTATATTTTTTCTGCCAATTTTATTATTAGTTTATGTTTTGCCATATGAGCTTTGTGTACGTTTCTTTATATTTGTTGTATTTCTTGTATAATTTGAAATTTCTATCGTTTTGTGCTAGTACAATGATTTAAAATCTAATTTTTTATGGTAAAAACTTTATTTTGTTATTTCAAGAATTTACTTTTTTTTTAACACAATAGCTCTTCAAAAAATAATTAAGTTTAATAAAATCCTCAAAACTTAAAATAATTTTATTTGTTTTAGCATTAAACTTGGGAAGGCGTGGCATAGACACTTTTTTGGTCCATAGCCTTTACCTGACATTCACACAACATTCATTCAACCCATTCATTCATCCCATTCACACAAGTACAGTATACCACCTGTGCATTGCATAGCTCCATGTCACCCTGTACAGTGACATGAAAGATGAAAGAAGCCCATGAGTTCTACATTCCAACAGAGTCATAATGTTTTCAATTTAATCACCGATCGTAATCGGGAGATGAAAAATCCATTTTGCCTCTGTTGGGATTCGAACCCGGTTACTCCCGATCCAAACGTCGCAGCTTTAACCACTGCGCTATTTGCTCGGTGTTATTATTTTTAGTTGTGTTATTTATTTTTAGTTAACTATAACTACAATATAACCTAATTCTCCGATTTTATTCGAACACGTTTAACCGAGGACTTAACGAGCGGTTCGTTATGTGAAAAAGTTTTTGCTAACAGCCGGTTAAATCAAGTTCACAAGGATTTTATGGCAGAGTATATTCAATTAAACCATATGGAACTTGTTGATAATCCTAACATTAATGAATGTATGTACAATCAAACCTATTATCTGCCACATCAATTCGTCCAAAAGGAATCTAGCTCAACTACTAAATTACGCGTTGTGTTTAACGCTTCAAACAAGTCATCCTCGCTAATATCACTGAATGACTGTAAGATGGTTGGCCCTGTGGTTCAAACAGATCTATTTTCTTTGGTACTTCGGTTTCGTAAATATAAAGTGGCATTTTCAGCTGATATAGCAAAAATATATCGCCAAATATTTGGTGGCGTATGTCTCAGTTTGAACCTCTTCAATGCTACAAACTTCGCACTGTTACATACGGCACTGCAAGCGCTCCTTACCTTGCGTCTAGAGCTCAGAATCAATTGGCCACTGACGAAACATCTTTTCCCGAACCATCTAAAGTATTAAAAGATGATTTCTACGTTGGTGACGTATTGACTGGTGCTGACAATATTCAAAACGCACTGGCATTAAAGCAAACTTTGATTGAATTATTAAAACACGGTGGCTTCGATCTCAGAACATTTGTTTCGAATATTCCTGAGTTTGCTGATGACAGTTCAACTAATAATCTGTCCTTAATATTAGGGCTTTTGTGGAATACGAATACAGATAAACTAGAGATGTCTTTCGAAAAACTAAATTTAAATACACCAAGTAAGACAAAAAGAAATATACTTTCTGAAATATGTCAATTATTTGATCCACTAGGACTATGTGCACCGTTAATTTTAACGGCCAAACTCTTCATGCAAAAATTATGGAATATACCAGAGCTTAAATGGGATAATCAACTCCCAGACACATTTCTTAATAGATGATCAGAATTTAAAGCGCAATTAGTTCAACTCAAACAAATTTCCATTCCTTGATGCATCATATTCCATTAACATAATACCATTGAACTTCACGGTTTTGGAGATGCGAGTGAATCAGGTTTTGGATGCGTATTTTATATTAGATCTCCTTATCATTTTGAAAACAATCACGTTAGCTTAGTGTGCTCTAAATCGAGAGTTGCACCTTTACAAAAGCAAACGATTCCTAGGTTGGAATTCTGCGCAGCGTTGCTTCTAGCTCAAATCAGTCATAAACTTCTGTCAATTCTAAAAATTAACTTCGATTTCATCTATTTGTGGTCCGATTCTGAAATAACGCTGTTTCGTATAAAATCCAAATCCCATCTGTATGCAATATTTGTTGCTAACAGAATCACACAAATACAAGAACTAACTTCAATTAACTGCTGGACTTATGTTCCTACTTCTATGAATCCCGGTGAGTATGTATCAAGAGGGTTATACCCCATTAATTTTGTAAATGCCACTGATTGGTGGAACGGTCCAGAGTATTTAAGTAAAGATAAATCAAAATGGCCGCAAAGAAAGAAAAAATCATTAAGCTTGGATCTTATTAATTAAAATCTGAACTCCCATGCCAAATATTCCTTTGAATATGACGGCTCTGTTTCCCGTACATTTTTTGATTGGAGCTCCTTTGACTGCACTACCTGATCCTAATGTTACCGGTTTAAAATTGAATAGGTTATCAAGGTATCAAATGCTACAACAAATTTTACAACAATTTTGGAAAAGATGGCATCGCGAATATTTATCTGAGTTACAAACCCGACATAAATGGAATAACGCTACTAAAAATGTTAAAATGAATGATTTGCTTATACTACATGATGACAATCTTCCACCCATGCATTGGCCTTTAGGAAGAATAATAGAACTACATTGCGGCACTGATAATCGAGTTCGTGTTGTTACTGTGGAAACTGCGCATTCCGTTTTTAAACGAGCTATAAATAAAATTAGTATACTATATTAGTATAATTGAAACTAATGGCATTGAAATAGCAACAGACTAACATGGAATCATAATCACGCTCTAGTTTAGTATCTTGAATTTGAATGATATTAATGTGTAGTTAGTTATCTTCTTAATATGTATCAAAGTAATAATTAAATAAAGTTAATATATGTATGTAATAAATAGAAAATGTTAAATATGTAAAAATAGGTATAAATAATATTGTTCAATTGAAAATGTTTAGATATTTCAAGGTCGCGGGAATGTTTACGAAATGCCTAAAATTAAATATGTACATAATATAAGAAACATTCACAGAAGCTTTAAACCATATAGACAATGTAGATATATGCATTTAAAAATCACTAAAATACAAACTTTAGAGATCTGCATTATTATTTCAACCACGTCATAATATAACATAATATGCTTTAATAACGGTGTTTTTGTACCAACTTAAAAATATACATCTGGTTTGAAGCTACTGTGAAAAATAAATAAATTAAAATAGTCTTATTCGAACATTGTAATTAGCAACACAACACAAAACAAATGATTGTATTTAAATGTTTAGTATTTAATTGTTGTACGAAATTTATGTAAAATTTGTGATTAATAAAAATATTCTAAAATAAAATAAATATAAAATAAATAAAAATAGATAAATAAATAAGAATTAATAAAGTGCAGTTTCACTATAATTAATATTAATTAAACATTCAGTGCAGTTTCACTAAAAAATTAAAAATCTTCGCAAACTAAGTAAACGGGTTCAATCGTCGAAACTTAATTCACCCAATAGTTTACATTTTGAATCAAGTTCACCGGCTGTTGTTTGCAATTTGTTAGTACAACTGCGGACATTAAATCATTCGAACGGATGATGGTTTTACATTGAATAGTCAAATTCTGTGTTGAATGTCATGTCACCTATACTAGTATTTCCATGAGCTATTTACAACAACAGTTGCACTTAATAATTCCACAGAAGAATTAAATTGTTTTGAAACAAATGAAATTATTAAATTCTTATTCCTAATTTTTTTCTTATTCCTAATGATATCTGATGCCAAATTCTGCAATACCATTTTTGTATATATTATTTTATTTTAAAGCATAAGACACGAGAGCGATGCGACTTGTTCCAGACTATCCACAAGATCGAATGCATAAATCTATGCATTTCAACCGACGTATTTTTTTAGTGTCAAAAAATTAATATTTTTGTTGCAAATGCTAATTTTTCTACTCAATCTATGGTTTTTATTTATTACAAATGCCAATTAACGAATCAAATATAACTTCGTTATCCGCTGCCGCTTGGTGTGTTTTAGACTTAAAACGTAAAAATAAAAATTAAATCCACAATATTGTTTATATTTCATTCTGTCAAAAATATGTAATTGCTACAGTCAATTTTGAAAATGAAAATGAAAATTTTATAGTTTGAAACTAAAAACTGCGAGTTTTTCCAAGTGGCAGGAATTTTCTAAATGGTGCGGAGAGAAGTAAAATAAAAAATGAGTGATAAAAAATTGTCAATATTAATTTTTGACATTTGTTTGATAATTATTCCCCTACAGTCACAATTTTTTATTATGCCGTCCGAAATGTGTAATAAATCTCCCCACCTCATAAGTTTTTGCCCCACGTCATATATATATATCAATTTTTGTTTTCATACCCTCAAATTTTTTGTGACAACTAATAAATTGCACAGAAAATTTGCAAAAATTAATTAATTAAAATAATGGATCCGATAATCCTTTTTATAGTTGTTTATTATTATTGAGTTTATATACAACAACAGTTAAATACTAGGATGTTGTTGAGTCGAAACAAGATGCCACATAAACAAATTATTCGATGGCTGTCAAAAATTATCATAGTAATAGAATCGAATAATTTGGGTGTGTTCGGTATTTTCAAATAAATATCAAAAATTAATTGATAACAATTTTTTATCACAGGTTTCGGACACAGTCTTAATGTAATAAATGTTTCCGAAAATATGAAAGTTCGTCCGAGAAAATTGAAACCCCAATTTATTTTTTACGACGAACAACAATTCTGTGCTTTTTTTTGAGGAAGTCGTTTTTTTTTATTTTAAATAAATACCAACACATACATACATTAATTAGAGACTGTTCGGCCAGTAGATTTAATGTCCTTTGAAAACTGAACTGTAACTCTATTTTGTACACGGCTACAGGTCCGTCATTTAATTGGCCATCTGAACTGTACTAAAATCGATTTTGCTTCCCGCCTCTATTGGGATTCGAACCCTGTAAGCATAGTAGTTAACTTCAAACACTTCATTTTTGGGGAATCGAATTTAAAACAAAAATTTCTGTAGAATAGAAAACCCCGTAGAAACAGATATAACATTCGCTGTCTATAGAAGTGGTCAATGCACAAATTTAGTCAAATTGCTTAAAAACCTAATTCTAAAATGCAACCAAAACTTAAAAATTTCTTCAATATGTTTGGTTTGCCAAATTTACATAAGTATATCAAACCAATCTATGTATATCCAAAAACTTTAAATGATAAAATTTAACAAATTTAATTATTCCAATATTTTAGATTTTTTGAAACATTTATGTATGAATATATTTTTAAAAATTTTGTTTAATTCGTTGTTCGTATAAATTCGCATGTATGATTCTAAAATTTCAATTCGTTTTATTGAATTTTCAAAATTTTCAATGCAAGTTAGTTGAAATGCTTATGAAATTTGTGGGCATTACTATGGTACATATGCATATACAGTGTTTAACTGTATACATGTGTATATGTACCTAACACATGTGTATATGTACCTAACACATGTGATAATTCTGTCGCTTCGATTTTTAATTGATAAAACATCGTGTTAAAGTTCACTAATAATAACGATTGATTTGGCTCAAAATCGGGGACTGATTTGATAACGAATTAAATAATTACCAGTATGGACTGCATGAACTGCAAAAATTGTTTCTTACTTGGTTGGAACGTCTTCAAATTTTTAAATATTATGAAAGTTACTCTTTTGCGTTCGGAAATATTGTTTTGACACGAAACTACGACGTATAGGACAGTTGAGACATCTTTTAAGCTGCTCCATACGAATAATCCTAAGGTTTTATCGATTCTAACTGATGCGCAAAGACAACAAAATAAAGTTATATTGTTTTCATCTCACTATGAAATATTTCAATAATTTATTTTTGTTATGTTGCCTTCGAGTTCGGATCGAAAAACCAAAAATGTTCGCCCACAATCAAAATTGTCATTTTTTCTTCAGTATAGACAATCTTTCGCAATAAAAACGATTTAAGGTTATGTTAAATGTCACTAGCGATATATAACGAGCGCTGCTTTCAGTTTTATGTGTGTACATTATTATAAACGGAAATAAATACATATAAGAATCAAGCTGTTTTTGGGAACTTACGTACTACTAATAAAAGTAATAAATAAAAAGCCATCATAAAATTATAAAAGAATTGGTAAAATATCCTCAGCTGTATATTTAAAATACTATCGTATGGGTCAAATTTACTTTGATAAATTATTTAACAACTTGAGGAGTACGCTTGAGCCGAAGTCATCCCTTTTTCATGACCGCGCATCTGGAAAAGAAAAACTATGTAGTTATTACGAGAATCATTTGTTAATTCGTGTATAGCTGAAGTGGATGTTCCTTGGCAGTATAAACTTATCAACCCAAATTAGTTTTGAAACCATTTTTTTAGTAATTCATTTATTTCAACAGTAAAATTAAATAAATAACAATTTAAACAATTGATTAAAAATAAACTAATTGAATATAAAAAAACACGCTTAAAAAATTATCACATGAAAAATTCACGTTATTATTATATAAAATTATAAAGGTAATTACGAGTACATTTATAAGTAACTAATTGAGCCTCCGAAAGGTGGCGGATTTTCCTTGGCCACATCTTTTTCTAATAAGGAAACAAATGTTTTTGCCAAATTTACGCCAAATTTATTTTTCGGTTTTTTGCAAGGGTTGACTGAATACGTTCCGTTAACTCATTTTGTGTACATTTTTCTAGTAAAGTAGCTATTGGTCGTTCTTCTCTTATTGAAATATTAATAAATATAAGTAGTATTCAATCTCACCAGGACGTATTAAAAATGGGACAAGAAAATACAAACTATCATAAAAGTGCCACTGCCACTGGGAGTATTTTTCTCCATGCGTAATATTTGGAAAATTGTGTCTCGTAAATTCTTCCACCGTGGTTTGTAATTATCAACTAACAAAAAATTAGACGAAAATTATTAACTTATAAATCACAAATATATTACTATATAAACACATATTTACCTGGGCTATTTATTTATCACCGACGTACTAGTGGCGCCATTATTTCAAAGGTGGAATTTTTTTAAAGTAAATATCGTGCTATTTTATTAAAAGTGGTAATAATATAAACTAAAAATGTATAATTTTTATAAAAATTTCCGCTTTTGAAATTAATGCAGTATGTATATATTTTCGCTGTACTGCTTAGTACGCATAAAAATTAAAATTGGGCGGATTTTACTCCAACACTCAATGCCACTAATGGCCCACGGTGCAATACCCACATTCACACTAATTCATTCAACCCATTCATCCCATTCACACAAGTACAGTATACCACCTGCGCATTGCATAGCTCCATGTCACCCTGTACAGTGACATGGAAGAGTAGTACGCATAATAATTTCATTTATATTTTACAGTGTGCTTAATACGCTTTTTAAATTTTTTTTAGAAATAATCGACAGTGCACAATATCCATACAAGGAACACATACGAGGAATTTAGGATGAAATTTGTATGTTCTATTGAAATAAAATATTATGTATATGTATATATTTTTCTAAGCAATAAAGTCGTCTACATAGAATTTTTAATTTTTGTAATTGATAGACCGTAGTTTTCTTAATATAATAATAGAACATTGAGGAATTGTAGGAAAAGTAAATCTTCGGATATGAAAGGTTCTTTACCAAAACTATAAATAAAAATCAACAAAATTAAATGTGTCTGCGTTAATTAGAAGTTATTATACTCACAGAAGTATACATAAAAGACTTCTCATTAACGCAAACCCTCGCTACGTACCCCCCTCCCACCCTCCGAAACTGTTTTTTTCATTAGGGAGCGTAGCGACGGGAGCAATAATTATTGGCTCCTACAGCCCCGACAAATATTTTAAATAAACCGAAAATGTTGATATTCACATACAGATTTTATGCAGAAGGGTCCAACGTTAAGCTTTGAGGAGTTCCCTATTTTAATATGCGGTGAAATGGTAATAAAATTTGAATATAAACCGATAATTTGGTATAGACTTGTAGATTTTTCCCTATTTTAGTATTCGTTTAAAGGGTAATCATATTTGAATATTAACCGAAAATTTAAATATACATAAATCACGGTAGGTTTGATTTGTTTATTTGTGTACCCATTAAATGTCACAATACAAGTATTTTGATAAAAATAGATTACAATAAAAGAAAATTTAATTGTAATATTTGAGTTAAGAAACTACAACGAATTCAATTCATTTTAAATTCAGATATAGCTACATCGAATTAAATTATAAATAAAAATCAAATATTTCAATCTCACATTTGAGATTTGACAGATGAAACTATCCATATTTCATTACAAATTTTTTGTACCCAAGACTCAAACCATTAGTGTATCCGAGTACCAAACCAATTGTTGTATTCAGCGTGTATCTAAGACATCAACCATCAATAGTTTACAGAAAATCCGCCGTATACAAAGTGGTGCCACCGTCGAAAAACGCGAGTAGGATATAATTTGAATTGAGAACTACCATTAAAAGTTTAATTTATGACCATAAATGGAAATTTTGGGTTGAAATTATTATAATCATAATTTTATTTTCTATAAATGTGACATTTATAAATACTTATTAGTTTAAAACATACTGTTGGCATGTTTTGCAAATTTCTTTTCATTATTTGACGAAAAATAAAAACTCATTCCGCGCTACTCGTTCTAAATGGGCAATGGCTTAATAACAATTTTCCAGCATCGATACATAATGTTGGACTAATAAATAAATTCATTAAATTTTTATTAAATATAATTTAATAATTTAAAGTAAATTAAATATAATTTATTTAAAAAATTAAGTTTATTTATGCAATTTAAATTTTCGATTCCGACATCTTGAACAAAAAGTTCAATGTGAATTTTTTTTTGTGATTTTTCAACTCTTCTTATAATTACGACAAATAAATAACATAAACTGTAAGCAAGAAGAGTAAAACAATATTAAAATTTTAACGAATAATGTTAACGAAATAGTATAATAACAGTGATTACTGCGTACAGAGTGATTTTAATTTAACAAAAATATTAATAATGAAGTATACATTATTGGGTGCACTCAGGTCGGCCAACAGTTGGTAACATGTTGAGTAAATTTAACATGATAAGTTTTGAATAAATTTCGTGGCAATGGGATAGATCGTATGTCATTTGTTCCATCAGTAAATTTTCCGGAGACCTGAATGCACCCAATGATTACAATCAATTACATTGATTAATAATGTCTATCTATATTATAATATTTTGTGAAACGTGTTTTCTGGTTTGGTTCTGTAAACGATTTCATTATTGGTAAAGTGAATTTTTTTTTTTGAAATTTTTTGTGTTATCTCATAAAATTGACCGTGTGAAGTTTTGTTGATAACTTGTAAATCTTTTCATCATCTAACGTTAAATTCTGCTATTAGAATTTTAAAAAGGCATTAAAAACCCATTAATATTTTATTAATTTTATATGGAGGATTAATATCTTATTTTTATTTTTTATAGATGTCAACAAACAAAAAGGATTACCGCTCCCAGGAAAACAATATGTTCAAACTTTTCGATTGGATTGGCTACAACACCCTGAATTGAAATCTTGGCTAATGTACATTACTGTTCCATCGGATGATACAAAACACGCAAAATGTAAATATTAAATGTAAATTGAGCGATTTAAAAATTCATGCAACTAGAGCCAAGCACGTTAAAACTATTGGTATGTTAGCATTAAATAGGACGATTCCATTTAAAACACTTTCTGAACTTGATTTAACAAAAAATGCTGAGGCAATGATTTTCCTATACATCGCTGAGCATAGCTCTATAATAAGGGTTAACCATTTGGCCATTCTGGCTAAAATGGCATTTAAAGATTCTAAAGCTGTAAATGCATTCACGCTCCATTCAACAAAATGTGCAGCCATAACAATGAACGCGTTTGAACCACATTTTAAACCGGAATTGTTAAATGATATCGGTGATTCTCGGTTCAGTTTGTTAATAGACGAAAGCACCCATATTAGCGTGAATAAATATTTAGGAATTGTTATAATTTATTACAGTGATATTAAAAATAATACAGTATCTACGTTCCTTGACTTACTATGCCTTTACAAAGTGGAACTGCTGAAGCAATTGTGAATGCAATACTTGAATGTTTAAGACGTTACAATTTGAAATTAAAAAACGTTGTTTCAATCGGAACCGATTGGCATTAATGCCGGTGTAATCGAACTATTACGAGATAAATGTGCTCACATTATTTTAATTCGATGTATGTGAAATTCCTTACAACTTGCGGTTTCATACGCTGCAAAAGACATAATGCCAAAAGCTTTAGAATTTTTGATTGCCGTAACCTACAACTGGTTTGCCAGATCCCACCAAAATGAATATCGTAAGACATACAATCTTATAAATAGTGACGAGCATCCATTAAAAATTATGCAGTGTTCAAATACTAGATGGTTATCCATTGGAAGGGCAGTGAAATGAATTATGGACCAATGGTTGGATCTGCAGACGCATTTTAATATAATGGCACATCAAGAGCGATGAACACTGCATTTTGGTAATATTTATGATGGTATCATGTATCATATGTAAAAAAAAAAATTTGTGGTAGGGTTTCGGATATGCCCAATTTGTTCTAGACTTTAGTTTCTTACATAATGGTTATTGGTTAACCTAATAAATTTTAAAAGTGTTTCCACACAGCTTTCGTCAAGAATAATCCGATGGAAAGTGCTCGAAATATTGCAACTAAGCTGGCTGAAAACAGTGACATCACAAACCGTTCGCAATGTATTGCATAAATACGAGTTAACAGTGCTCGTTCTACGAAGGGAACCACGTATTGTGTAATTGTAACCATTGACATTTTAAAGCAAACTTAAATGATAAATATTTCCCATTGGACATTAATTATAATTTTAATGTACAAAAATGAGTACAATAAAAACCAAGTTAAACATTCACATACATAATTCTTTGTACACTAATATTGATAAAAAAATATCGTAAACAAATTTTATACGACGACCAATAAAATTTAAATAAAAAACCGTAAAATAATCAACGTACACGGGCATACGGTTTTTATTGTACTTTATCGAAATTAATTACATTTTATGGCCTTCGTTTTACGTTCAATTGTGTATTATTTATTCAGATATATCGTACACTTATATGTGTATGCGATCGGATCGTAAAATGATTTTCCAATACTCCTACGTATAAATCAACCTAAAAATTAAAATTATTTATAATATTTTTTCTGTTTCGTTTCCCAAATGGGAAAATTGAAAATATCAAATAAAAATTATGGTAGCTTCCCATTTTCGAAATAATTTTTACAGTTAGTACATATTACATGTACACAATACATGAATGGGAAAGTTATTTTTTTTTATTGAAAATTGGTTGTGTGCATTATAGGCAAATGCTTTAACATAGAGGCGTGAGCGAGTTTAATTTCCGTTGTTTTGGTTATGTACTTATACAAACCCATACTACTACGTAAAAGAAATAGAGTTTGCTAAAAATAACATGTTAGTTGTGGTTGTGAATACCATATATTATAGTTAATCGAAAATTCTACTGTTAATTTAGATATTTTGTTGATGTGTGATAACGAAATGATATGAAATATTTATGGAAAAGGGGAAATAGAAATAAAATTAAAACGTCATTTTGAATGATCAATATAGAATTTCTGCTAAAATGTTCATTGGAACAAAAAAAATTAAAATCATATAAATTATAAAGTATTATAAGAAATTATGATTTAAGCAGACAGGTGGTTCTTTGAATATGCGTCATTCAAAAATTGAGTTACATAGTGGCATCAAAATGTATTTAATGGTTTACTGTGGTACTTAGTAACGTAATTTAAATGTAATACAGATTAATAACAAATAAGAATACTGGTAATTTTACGAATTTGACTTATTTTAAGATGCAATATGCATACCTGTAAAATAAGCAGGTAAGCATCTTAAAATAAGCGTAACTTCTGTGAAACTTTAGTAAAAACTATCATTGAGTTATAAAGTTATCCTATCAATTTATGAACCTAGTTTATCTCTAATTCTCTACGTCCCATTCAACGATCCGCTATTTTCCACCAAATTCATCGTAATCGTTTTTATATGTTATAATATAATCCTTTTTCAGCAAAATCACCAGTTTCCACGTTTGAACTCGGAACTAATTTATCAGGAACTCATTATTCATGCAAATCTCGTGAGTGCCAGTTCTCGATTTCAAAATACCGAATTTAGCCATGGATTTCGTAGAGTTAGGTTTGTATGCGATAGATGCGGAGCGCAAAACAGTTATTGATTGTAGAAAAATATCAATAGGCCAGGGATATTTTAAAATCAATGCTACTAAAAGACTAATTCAGAAAAGTAGTACACCAGCGAATCGTGATGTAATAACATATAAATCAGATATAGGAGATTTGAAGTGACTGGCAAATAATGCAAACAAAAAATAAATTGAAGACAAAATTGTTAAGCCTAAATGCAAATATTCGACTAATCATTTTGTCTTGCTTCCCTTATGTTTATAAATCACTGATCTATACTAATAATTTAGGTTAGTGATATAACCTACATTTAGATTTTTAAAAAACCACAACTTCAAATAATTGTATATGCCTTAAATTCCAGTCAGAATCGACAGGGTTTCCAATTAAAATAGATAAAATGGCGCAGAAGAAGAAAAAACCGACCTAGGAGATTAAAGAATAAGTCTCTATTTTTCCCTATTTTGTTTACTTGTTATCAAACTAAAATACCCCAGCTGGTTCAAACCAAAACATATACCATATTCTTTGTTGTATCTTAATCATTTAATCAGTTAATTTGTCGCTTTGATACGAAGAAAATGTTCCCAGGTGGTCGTGTCTTGAACATCTCCAACGCGGACTTAAAAATATTACTACTATATCGGTATGCTTAGCCAGGTTGCCCTGTTACCGTCCCTGCCATCGAATAGGCGCATACTCGTCTAATTTATAACTAGCTTTTAAAATTTTTGCTTAAGATAAAAATTTTGTGTACTTATTCTAGTATCTATACCTACCGTTCAAGGCGGTATCACAAAACACAATATCACTCTTCAAAGATTTGCGGTTGTTTGGCAGCATTAAAGTTAGTTTACTTGCTGGCCACTCAACTCTTGATTCAGTTATTAGTTAATCTCTAGCTTCTCAGAGGATGTGTTCTATGGTATCCTCGCCCTGTCTACATTCACAGGTACTTGAGTTCGATAAACTCAGTCGGTGCATATAGGAGGCCATTCTACCATGTCCCGTTAACATTTGGGTAATCCATACGCTTAGAGGAATCTTTGTCTCTAATCTCGGCTCAATGTTTGGCAGATAACTATATGTTATTCTGCCACCCACTGAGTGCGACCATCTATCTTGCCATATTGCTATTGACGCTTTTCTCGTTTTCCACTTGAGGAATCCCATGAGGTTTGGCCGAATTTGATCGCCTTTCATTATCACGCTTCCGTAGTTCACGTCTTGTCTTTTCCTTATCTTGCAGTTGACAATTTTCTCATTTAAGAGTATATCAATAGGAATCATGCCGGTCAAGACAGGAACGGCGTCAGTTGACACTGTTCTGTATAACTTGGTAATTCCGAGCAAGATACTTCTTTGGGTACTAACTTGTGTACGCCGATGGTGACAGTTCGTTATGTCTGCCCATGCCGCGCACGCGTATGTCAATGAACATACCACAAGGCCTTCGTATATTATTGATAGTGTTCATTGCTCGAGGCCCCAGTTCTCTTTAGCAACTCGTTTTAGCACAGCGAAAACCTTCTTACTATTTTCCGCGACTCTTTTGACATGTGAAGTGACTCCAAGTCGTTCATCGAAGGGAACTCCCCATTTGACAGTTTTCACCATCTTAATTCTTTGGCCATGGAAACCAATGGTGGTCTCCTAATGTCCAGTGAACCTTTAAGTTGGATCATAACTGTTTTTTAGAGGATAGCTCCATTTTGTAGCTTTTGCACCAGTCCACCATCCTGTCTATGGCAAGCTGCGCTTTTTCTTGAATACTTTGTCTTGAATTCCTAGCAAAAAGCATTACCTTATCGTCCGCGAATGCCACTTCTTGGACTTCCTGGTTCATGCTTCCGTTGAAGACAATATTCCAGAAGTGTGGACCAAGGATGGAACCTTGCGGACATCCTTTGTAGACCATTTTTTCAAGTGTGCCATGACTTGAAATAACAGTGGCTTTTCTTTCAGAAAAATTGTTGTTTAGGATATTATAGAGATTACGTGGGCAATTGAATCTCATTAGCTCTAACATAATGCTGGGCCACCACAGGTTTTTGAACGCACCAGATACATCTAGGAAAACTCCAAGATTGTACTTTGGTCCGTCTTTTTGACCATATTGACAATTTGATCATTGCGTCCTCTGTGGATCTATTTTCTCTAAAGACAAACTGTTTGTCACTGTAGGTACCACTTTTTTGGAATATGTCCATTAACCTGCCGGCAATTAACTTTTCGAATAGTTTACCAATGACAGGCAACAGCATGATTGGTCGATAAGATTTGGGATCGGTTTGACACCTATCTTCAGTTTTTCTAATGATGACTAATTTACTATTTTTCCATGCTTTGGGTAATAGTCCTTTGCTAAGACAAGTATTCATAAAGTTCGTGATACAGGGCCTTACAATAGGCCAAGCACGTTGTATCACTTCGACCTCGATGTTGTCTAGGCCTAGCGCCTTACCAGCTTTCATAGACATGATAGACCAGTGTAGAGGGTTTCCAAATAATTACAGATTTTTCAAAATAGAAAACTATTTAAATTCTACAAAAGCATAGTAGGCTCAGATATGTTTTGGAAAATGATAACATGTCCGCATGCGCTGACCAATGAAAAATTCGATTTGTGTTTGCTATAATGAGATTGTATGAGATTGAGTTTTTGGGTATGACTTTATAAAGTTGTGCGCTGTACGTCACTCTGAAAGTATAGATCACATACAGAAAGTAAAGATCACATAATTTGTCAGTTACATTACTATACTACATTAATTTAATTCCTATGATTGAGTTTTAACTATAAGTTTGTCAGGAAGATCAATACATTTTCAAGCGATCTATCTGATGAAAGGGATTCCGCAAATCCTAAATGAAAATACAATAGTAAAATTAAATAGACGTGTATGTTGAGTGATCCAATCACATAGTAAAATCAATTTTATTAGTAGTGTTTTATTGAAATCACATTATAGCAAATGATCACTTTCAAGTGGTCAATTTAGAGGGAACTTTTTATTCACATTTATATAGAAAACTGAAGGTACTGATAAAAATTGGTCGGTATAAATAACTTGTTTTAAAATTAATTAAATAATCAGTTAATTTATATCATAATGCTCCTGATACCTCCGGCGAAGATCCCCACTGATTCCGATGATTTTACATTCGATGAGGCATTGAGTTCCACAAGCCAACTTCAGCAGCATAAAAAGACTCATTTAAAATTTTAGGCTCTGTAGTTTTAAATTTTTTGTAGTACGTATTCCAAACCTTGAATTAATCGAATACAAGAATTGAATGACAGGTTCAATTTATAAAATAAATATTTTGAAATACCAAAGAACGACGAATGACAGTACAAGAAGTGTGGTAGATCATAAACTTTAACTAGATTACGCTTACCAGTGAAGCAAAACTAGATATGGATTGTACCAACATTTTTTTTAAAACTAAGCTGCCCATCCAGGTAAATCCACCTAAATATTTCACATCTTTATTTTTAAACAATTTCACCATTAATCTAAATTTTAGGAAGCTATTCTAAATTTATTATTTTATTTGTTAATAAAATACTCAAGTCTAAAAGTTTTTTGTGACATACTCGTATCATGAAATATTTTTTTCAGATTACGGCAATAGTTTATAGTTTATTTGAAAAAAAAATTGTATAAACTTTCAAATGAATAACTATTTCAGAAATTCTAATGATTAATTTTTCTGTTACACCAGATTCTTCAAAACAGGATCCCATATCGGAAGGCTTCTGTTTAAATGCTTATAATTTGAAAGGCGGCCTGCTAGTGAGAAGTGATACAACTAAATTCTACATTGTAATTAAGGAATCCAATGGTACCACCTGTGTTTTTGTACTTTAACTTTTATTATGTATTACCACCAACCGGTAGTGACATGAACAACGGGTTCGACCAATGAATTTTGCACTCTCAACATACGGTGGTTATAGATGTGTTCATCATCATTCTGATCGAAATCAAAAATCCGTTTTGATCCATCTGGATTCGTACTCGGTAACTCCCTATCCAACCATCACAGCTTAACCACTGTAATATTTGCCCGGTAGTTTTTGCTATAAAACAGTAAGCAATTTCCAATCATCACAAATAAAAACAAACAAACTTCAAGCATAAGCATTACGACCCATGATAACCGATACTGAGCGAAGAAGATGCAATAACATGGAAACAGAAAAACTGATATTAAGTTTTCTCGAAAGTGCTCCAAGCACATTTACTAGACGAATAGTAGCTTCCGTGAGCACTTTACAATCTCTAGATGGAGAATATTAAATATGCAGTCATTGTATCCATGCCACTTACAAAAATGAAAGACATTTTGTGAATAATGTACACCGTTTAACACATCGCCAAATTTTATGTTTCATATTTTTTTCCGATGGGTTTATTTGTTTTACGAATTATGAATTTTTAAATAGTCACGCCATGCATTTTTCGATTCAGGAAATCTCCCTTTGTAACAAACGGAAGAGGAAACACATTTTTTTAAGAGAATTTAATTGGAGGATTTACAAGAAATAAGTGGTTCATGCATGATGGCGTACCACCACATTTAAGTCGTCTGGCCACGGATTGCCTAAAGCTAAACTATAGTTATCCAAAGAAATGGATATGTCGCTGTGATCCAATTTATTGAAAACAATAGTTTATGCCACACCTTAATAAACCTGGCAAAGCATTCGTGAGATATTTTATTCATGGGTCTGTTTCCTCGTGTCCAATTTTACGATGCTGAACAAAGAAGATGTACTAAATAATTGTAATAATTATAACAAACTACTTTAATTAAAATTATCTCACCAAAAGCTCATCGAAATCGACAACATCATCTACAATATTAATTGTATTAATAAAATACATTTTGTCTAGGTAAGTTAAAGTCAAATATGTAAGTAGTAAGTATTCAAAATTGAAGTTTGTATATTTACTGCGTACCTCACTTTTCTTACAAATGGTAATTAGTGTACGTACATATTTTAATTTACATTTGATTGGTAATTAAAAGTATAAATGTAGTAAACTTATAAAATAAATTTTAGATTTTTCGATTAATTTTCTCTTAACAAAAAATTGAAAACTTTCGTAAATAAATCTCTCAAGGGTACCTACATGGTATGATATAAGTAGATATGTCTTAAATGGGGTATATACAGGGTTGGTAAAAAAAAGATATGCCTAAGTTTCTAAAGCTATTTATGTTAGCGAAATTGAATTAAATGAAAATTGCCCTATGATAAGTAGGTTTTACTTGTTTTTAGCCCATCCTGCGCGCGTATATTGAGTTAAATGTGGGTGGTTTCTTTGAAACTTATGAGTTATAATATTTATAGGTTACCTCATATTTCTATAATTTAATCAAAGAGATTACAGATGTGGGGCGATACGTGACATTGATGTTGTGTTGACATAATGGGAAGGGTTGATCAATACTTTCTTACTCCTCGTAATCCATATTTAATAAATACAAACTTCTGTATCTAAGAGGAATTTCATTGCTCACCTTTTGCATTTCATCGAGTATATAAATAAATTATGCATATAATGATTAAAGATTACTTATTTATCCCGTATTTACGTATAATATAATAAGGTAAATTGTATTCATTTAAGGATTCATTATAGGTAATTTTGCTACAAAATACTCATAATTTTTCCACTCCAAGTACATATTATGGCAACAATATCTAACGCCAAACGACCCAATGAATAAGTCGAATTCGGTAAAATCTCTAAAAATGTTGAATGAGACTAATTATGATCCTAAAAAGCAAACAGTTAACTGAGTCAAAAGTTTATAAAATTTCAAAGCTATTTTGATTTCAGATGAAGATAAATTAACAAACCGAAATATTAAGAGTCGAAATATCTAATAATAATGTGCCGCAACTTCCATTAATTATATTAAGAAATTTAATTGCTCTAGTTGAAAAATATAAAGATGAGCTATGTATGTATCTTTTGATACAACAACAAAAATCGAAATTTATATTAGTGAAAGTAACTGAACTTTTGGTTCTTCAATCATTAAATATCATTCACTTTTAACACAAAATTATCTAAAATCTACTTTATTCTATTCCTACTACTTCTATATCATGTATATAAGCTGATTTCTGTTATATTCTTATTACTTACGACATTCTGTGTCTTACTTATATTCCCATAATTTATCTTTTTTTGTGTCATTTTTTTTTGCCAACTCATCAATCATAAAAAAAAATCCAATTATCATAAGACCATCTTCTTCATTATAAAATAAATAAAATCATTTGTTGTCGAATAACTTTTATTCCATCATCATTTTCGTGACCGGGCCGAAATAAAACAAGTGCCCTTTCGCTCTCTAGGATTATCTTCTACATTATGTACAAATATTGTATAATAAACCATTTAATCCGCTTAGTCGTTGTAAATAAAATATAAATCTATACGAGTATCGATAAAATAAATTTCTCAGTATAGCATAGAGATTGAATTAATTTTTTGTTCCATTATTCGCGAGAAAATGACCAGCAACTGGTTTGTTCTATAATGTGTTGGTATGTTTTTAAATGTGTGTGCAGTTTGCTCGAAAATTATCCCGAAAAAATACGAAGGCAACACTAACATACCAATACCGCGATATTTCTTTAATACATCTCGAGTAAAATATTACCATCATGAAATTTTTTGATAACAGCACGAGAATGACATATTTGAATATTACCACCACGAAAGCAAGTGTTCTGGTAGTATTATAATATTTTACATCTCGCAGAAATGATATAATAAAAAGTCGCCACGGATCTCTGAAGATTTATTAGATATTCACCCCAAACCTCGCTTGTTATGGAATGTTTAGATAATGGATATATCTTCCTCATAACAAACTTGCCAAATTGTAAAACATACGAAAACATGTTTTTCTGTTAATTTCTCGCTTCATGGAATGGTATTAATCCAATTGTGTGGTGCTGCATTAGTTTTGCTTTAGAAACAGCATTTTCTTTCTCTAAGAGATCAATTTTGTTGATGCATCCAGATAAAATTAAAAAATGTTATTGTTGTATTTGGCAATTCGTGCTATCTCAATGAAACATTTGTTTTGTAGAGAATAATTTTCAGCCATGAACTACGATATATCGGTATTTGATCTAGAATATGTATATCGGTGATGCTATCGGAATTGTAATACCAGAAGGGTCTTTCCTGGCAATTTTTTTTTTTTTGTGCGGTTTGTACGATTTCTGGGAGGTACTGAAAACTTCGGTTGTCAGTGCTGCTCAACAGTCTTTAGGTATAGTGAAAGTCAGACCCAAGAATGATTGGTTTGATGACGAGTGTCGTCTTGCAGTTGAGCAACAAAATATACCCCATAATGAAGTGCAACAACGTCTCACAAACGCGAGGAAAAACAAAACTGCTCTTGCAAGAAAGGCAGCTAAGCGGATTTGTAGACAGAAGAAGCGAGAATGGTGGAAGGCCGAGGTTCTGAAAGTACAACAACTCAGCAATGAGCGCAGTTCGCGTAATTTCTTTAAAGGAATTACTGGACTGCACCATACTTTCACGCCTACGTCAACCGCCATTCGGGATGGAAACCTCTGTGTCAACATCGGCACAGTACTTGACGCATGGAGTGGACACTTTATCGACCTGCTTGGTGTTCATCATGCATCACAGACTGTAGTTGATTCATTTCAAATTCAGACTGCGGAGCTTTGCATTTAGGATCCATTTCATGAGGAATTATCGTGAGAATTATCGCGGTATAGCTCTCCTTTGCACAGCATACAAGTTACTGTCATACATTGTATTGGATAGAATCATTCCTCTAGCGGAGGGCTTGGTTGGAGACTATCAAGGAGGATTTCGTCCGAATCGATCCGTCACCGATCAGGTCTTTTCGCTGCGGATGATTCTATCTAAATATTTTGAGACTTTCATCCCCGTACATCAGGTGTTCGTGTATTTCCGGCAGACCTATGACTCGATCAATTGAATGAGTTTGTGGTCTGCGCTCGAATACCTAGGTATGCCAATAAAATTGCTACGATTGTGTAGAATGACAGTGACATAAAGTTGAGAACAGCCTATCAAGAATTTTTGCAGTTAACTCGGATGTTCGGCAGGGAGATGATCTGTCCCCAATACTCTTTAATCTCAAGTCGAAGTACATCTTTTGTAAAACTGAAACACCTCAGCGCAACATCTTATATTGCCAGTCCAATCAGGTGCTTGCATATGCAAATAACATATGCGTGGGTGGACTGTATAGAAGCGGAGTGAAGGAAATACTTGATCAGCATGTAGATTTTTCTTCTCTTGGACTTAGGCTTGCCACTCGCTTATTATTAATCAATCAATTTTGAGATAACTTGAGACATGATTTTCTGAATTTTCTAGGGAAAATCTTAGGAAGCTAAGATGTCTTTTGGCTTAAGCTAACCGAGAAAAACATCTATTCGACATATTTATATATGAGGTTATTCCAAACATGTTTGTCCGAAACGTCAATATCCACTACTTTGTCCCAAATTGAAATATTTTTCGGATAGCTTAGACCCAATGACATCTTGAAATATACGCCATTATGGTGTTAGCTTCCAAGAAGTTTACCAAGTATATTTGGAATTTATACGCCATATATAAGTTATAAAAAAGTCTCGGGATTTAGAACAATTCTTACCCGTCTATATGGAATTGTGAATTTTGTTTTAAAAAAATCCTAAATTTTTTTTTAGAACAGATTTAAATTAAAATTCACGTGAATGATTGTAATTAATGTTCGATTTTCTTTAGTTAAAGAAAGCATCGTCATATTTTGCATAAATGAGAAGCTAACACATCACTATTTTATTTAAATTTTATCACGTGCATCGATTCGCACTGCAGTTAAAATCGAATTTATTTGAATAATATAATTTAGAGACATCACACGTCGCTTCATTAAATTAGAGACTAGACTAGAAAATTTAAATAACTGATCCTTTGAAAATTTAAGAATTTAAGAATTTAAATTAAGTTTGATGAAAAGTGTTTTGAGTTCGGTTTTCAGCAGAATTTTATTTTCTAAAATTATAATTAAAATGAAAAGCAACCTCCACGAAGAGGTTAAATTAATGCTATGTTTTAGCCTTGTCAAACACGGTTCGATGACTGAATATTGAATAAAAGGTACTAATTTAATTAATTCAACTTTCAGTTTTTTATTTTTATTACTACTAGCACGATCACGATTAAACCACAACTAACTATTTTATATTTTACTTCTTACTAACATTATCACGGTTCAAACCCAACTAACTAACTCCTAAAATTTCTTCTCGTATTTACATATATATTGTACGCTGGCTCGGTCACGCTCTGCGTGCTGATCCGGAACGAATTGTGCAGCGATCTCTGAAAGGAGAGCGACCATATGGTAGGCGCAGAGGTCGTTGCAGGCGACGATGGCTCCACGATGTAGAGAACGACTACAGATGGCCTCTTCAGATTGTCTTAGACAGTATGAATGAACAGTATGCTCAGGATCGAAACCGTTGGAGCCAAATTGTTGACTCAGTAAGGGGCCAGTAATGGCCTTTGAAAACTGTTTATTAGAACTATTTATAATCTACTAGAATATCTCACAATATTCGAGAGTGTCTAGACTATTCTTGAATAGTCTAGACACATCTAATTTACTACAGTTTACATTTAAGGTAGTGTCTCTACTCAAATAAAGATGTTGCCCCGATCGTATTATTACCCTAAAAATTCACCTCCCCTGTAGAGCGCTAATCGCTCTAAGTCACCATCTTCAGTTCTCCGCTGTCCTTTGCTAATCCAGTAAACTACTTCGTTCGGATCTTTTTGAAGACGATGACCGGTCCATTCCATGAAGATTGCAGTATCGGTGATAAATCCCTCTTGGTTTGTGGGTTGTTACGCCAAACTAACAAAAATATTTTTAAATAACACATATTTAAGGATAATCTCAATACATGTATGAAAAGTTAATTTACTCGTTATATTAGATTAGATTCAACGATTTATTTATTTTAATTTTGCCGACGCTACAAAAATAGCATATCACTTTTCCGATATTGAAATCATTTATTTATTTTATTATAAATACATACTTGAGTGTAAGTATTTCAAGAGGTGATTACTTTTGAGCGAAAGATCCTCCTTGAGGAGAATGTCCATTTTCAAAACCTACTGCGAAACAGTACGATAAAGACAAGTAATTTGAGATGGAATACCTTCATTCATATTATCCTTAATTACTGTAGAGGTATATGTGAAAAAAAGAGCACTACAATGCATTCAAAATAGGCCAGACAATTTTGAGAAACTGCTAAAAAAAAAATTATTTGAAACAACAATAATATTCTTAAAAAAGCTGAATGATTAAATTAAATGCATTTTTGTGCGCAAAAGCTCCCTGATTTTTACAGCGTTCGCATTAATTCAGTGATTTAGATTTTCAAAATATCAAATGAAAAAAATTAATTGTACTGTCCTCCTCTGACTTTTTCAAAAGGTGGTAAGCCTACTTGAACTCCAGATTAATGAATCCAACACGGAATACATGATAGCAGTGCTGGGATGTTCTATTTTCACTTCGATACGCTTCGATAGACATTTGTGTCTCTTTTTTCACGAACAAAATTGTATTCAATTTCGCAATTTATATTGTGAGCATAGCCTACTCGATTCTATTTCTATAAATTCATTCGATAAAATATCACCAATATTTTTATTTTCGATGGCAAGTGAAAAGAGGAAAAAGAGATAGTTTGCAAATTTATTCTAACAGGCTGAGATCGCAATAGACAAAACGTAATTCAAAAAACGCAATGGAGCACAATTTTGTTCGTAAAAAAAGAGACACACATGTCTATCGAAGCGAGTCGAAGTGATGATAGAACATCCCAGCACTGGTTATAGGGACAATGGCACACTAGATTTTAGTAGTGGCCACTACACGTTTGAGGGAGTGAAGAGGTTCAAATATTTGGGCTCTCTTATCACTCACAATAACCGTGTGGGTGAGGATATTAAAGTGCGGCACATACCGAGCTCTGTATAATATCGAGATCAGTGATTTGATGAATACCCCTGATAATGTACATGAAATAAGATCTCAGTGATCCGGAACGAATTGTGCAGCGATCTCTGAAAGAGGAGCCATCATATGGTAGGCAAAGAATTCGCTGTAGAAAACGATTTGGCTTCTTCAGATTGTCTAAGACAGTATGAAGACCAAGCTCAGAATCGAAACCGTATTATTTTAATTCGTTATTCCTCAAGTTCGAAACTTTACTCCTAAATACTAGACGGTTTATAACAACTGAAATTTTAACAAAATTTTGAAACTATGCTTTATTCAATTAAATATATTAAATGAGAAACCAATAAAATATTTTCTAATTTCATTTTATATAAATGAAAATCTGTTCTTTTTAAGAATAATAAAATTCCAAACTTATATCTCAACAAACTATACTTGTACATAGTAATTGCGTAATTGATTTTCATTTAATATTACACAAATTTAGTTAGATTATAAAAGTTTGGTAAAACTTTTATTTTTATTTAAAAAATGGTTTTTAGTTAGATTTCATTTATAGTTTTTGATTTTTCTATTCTAGTAAACTGAGAACATCAGAATATGCACTCTTTTTATATAAACATATATATGTAAGTGCTGTATGGTTAGTTCTCAAATTTAATTTACACAATTTTTTTGTACCATTTGACATATTTCATCAGTATTCAGTACCTCTAATCCGACGAACAAATTACAATACATAAGGCAACAAACGGTCAAGATTTTTAGTTAGTCATATCATTTCTAAAATTCATTCATAATGCGTTTTATTGTATAAAAGCAAGTACGAAAAAACTTTTAAGAGTTATCGCCGTATATTAAATTTATCTTATTTTTTTGTACAAGAACAATTGAATTAAACACTTAACTTTTACAATCCACTTGAGAGATAGAATACAACACTTTTAGCATATTAAATTCATTATTTGAGTTACACTCCATTTTATAAAATGGAATAAACATATTTACATTTTTTTATGTCTTTCTAAATGAAACTCAATTCTAAACACAATTGCATTAAATTTAATTGTTGTAGAAATATATTATAAAAAATTTGCTGCTGCTGGAAGAATGAATTGATTATTTGTACTAATGGGTTCAAATTCTCAAGTGCTCAATAGTACTAATTACGTTCTCAAACAAAAATTAATTAAACATATAAACGTCGAGTATTATCGATTTATAAAGTGATTAAAAATTGAATGCAATGAAAATTTAAAAATTTGCAGAGTGGCTGAAATGTACAATTCTCTTTTCATCATATAAATTACGTTTCCTGTGCCAGCGAAAATAAAATATTTTAATGAGAAAAAGCTTCTTTTTGTATAAATAATAATTTTATGTATATAACTACATAGAGGACATATTTGTATTGAAAACAAATAGCAAATAAAAACATTTTCATTTAAAAATAATTATGAGAAATTTGAAGAACATCATTATTTAATATAAATTGTAATTGTCTGTAACCAATTAAAGCTTTTATTTTTGTGTCGATGGCAAATATAAATAATATTATTCATTAATTGAATTGAATTTCTGTAGTTAAATGAAACTAATTTTTCATTTAACTACAGAAATTCAAGTTAATTTTTCTTTTTTCATCTCTTTTCAAGAAAAATTCAAGTTAATCAAGTTAACTTTGCAATTAACCGCTTGCATTTTAGATACGATATTGAAAAATCATTTAGGAAAAAATAGAAGAATCAACCAGAAACCCGAGAAATCCACCCAAAAAAGATTAACTTTTTTTTGCACCAGATGACCAAATTTATCTTTCTGCTAGTAGTAACCTTTAATAATTTGAGTGATAGCTCAAGAATTGTATGTTTGGTTTCCATCCCGAGCTTGCTTGGTTACACATATTGTATGTAAATAGATTTATAATAATTAATCATTATGACAGTTTAGTATTTTAATTATAAATAAATTCAATAAACAGATTGAATTCATTTACAATTAAAATTGCAGTTGCTTTGTTACTGGGGTTTAAAACTCCCGTAGGGATTCGAACGGAATTTTGATTTAGGAATTTTTATAATTATTGTTTTACGGATATAAGTACGGCTTTTAGTTTGATCGGTAACCTACATGCCTACTTGAGGCACACAGAATTAATTTTAAACAGTTTAAGTATCTCTTAAAATTAAATTTTTCTTTTCCTATAAAATTTTTAAAATGTCGTTCGATACGGTGAAATCTACGTTATCGATCAAACTAAGAGCAGTGCTTATATCCGTCTAAATCGACTAAACTAATTCAACTAAATAAATTTGGTAGCTTCTGCTATTGTTTCATAGTTACTAAAAAGTTAATTTACGTGGATACTTTTCGAAAACTTTTCATTTTATAGTGTGCCGTGATACAATAAATAAACAAGATGGACAAACGGTGTTATTTAGTTCGATGTAACCTGTCTATAGAAATTTATTTCAATAAAATTAATATTACGAATACTTTTTTGATACATTTATACATAGGGACACAAGAAAAAACGGAACGGTTTATAAACGCCCGAATCAAATTGGAAAAATTGTTTACGTGCAAAATTTTTGATACGAAAAGCAGTTGGGAGTAAGAAAATGACGTTTTTGGTTAATATAAATTTATCTTTAAAGTAATTTTGTAATAGTTCCTTATAGAAATGTTGTACAGCACAGTTGGAGGTAAATAAGCATGAAGAAATGGAGTAGTTTAATGGACAAATAAAAAAATTCCGTCCATAAAAATTGGACATCAAGTGACCTATTGTCTCGATTTTGGATTCGGAGAACACATATAATGATTCCCAAGCAGTAAACAAAGTTCATAGGTATGTCTTAAGGCATGCCAATTGGGAGTGTTTCTACAGCCAACTAAGTAACATCTGGGAAAGCCTGCCTAAAGACCTGAACGTATCGATCGTTAGCGATATCGATCGAGTTGAACAAATAATAACAAGTTCAATTATCAAAGCCTCTAGCGCTACTATACCACGTAAACGTGCTTGAAAATCTAAATTATCTTGGTTGTCTCCGGACTTAACCGAATCAAGAAAATTGGTTTGTAGGTTACGCAAGTTATATCAAAGAGATAAAAATCCCGAAACTCGGGAAAGTAACTTAGTTATATTTTTAATCTTAGTATGTGAACGAGTGTTTTTCCTGATGTATTAAAGAAAGCTATGGTCATACCACTACATAAAAAGGGAGATACACTTAGTTTGGGTAACTATCGACCAATTTCTCTGCTTTCCGTTTTCTCTAATCTATTTGAAAAAATAATTAAGAAAAGATTACTTTCCTTTTTGGCAAAATTCAATTTTTTTTCAAATAGCCAATTTGGTTTCAGAGTTGGTAAAAGTACTGAAGATGCTCTGCTAGAGCTCACAGACAAAATTATATTTTCTTTAAATAACGATGAATCTGCTGCAGTAAATTTTGTAGATGTTACAAAAGCGTTCGACACTGTTGATCACAATTTATTATTATTGAAGCTAGATAATGCAGGGATACGCGGCATTGCAAACGAATGGTTTATGTCTTACCTTTTTGACAGACAGCAGGCGGTAAAAATTGGGAATTGTATTGGCGAATTTAGAAAAATTAAGTGTGGAGTGCCACAGGGATCAGTCTTAGGACCTATCTTATTCTTGATTTATATATTAATTCTTTTTCGATCTAAAATTAGATGCGCATTCAGTTGGTTTTGCTGATGATGTAGCGATGTTATATAGCTCCAGGGATAGTGATACTAATGTCCAGAAGATTAATAACGATCTTCGAATTCTGAGACGGTGGTTCTAAAACGAATATTCTATATATTAAATTATCTGGAGTCGTGTCTAATCCAACTGATGTTGTATATCATTCCTCAGACTGTTTAAATAATAGTGTTACATGTTCAGACTATTGTAAAGTTTTAGATGTAGTTGAGTCGTTTAAATACTTAGAAGTCACGATCGATAAGCGTTTTAGTTTTAAGAGTCATGTTAAGTCGTTACAAAATTATTTGTTAGCATGTAATAGAAAATTGTACCTTCTACGTGATATTTGTACTAAGTTGCACAAAATTTTATAATGAGAACGATATGTTGCAAACCACGATTAGCTTCTATCCTACCTTTATTTAGAAATTTAAACATTCTTCCGTTAAGACATTTATACGTTTATAAAGTTTTAAAAATTTTATTTTTACATAGTGGCCACAGGAGTTTAAAAGTAACTAACTATACATTACGTAATGCAAACTACGTTAATTGCCCACCACCAAGAAAGGAGCATTTTAAACATTTTTTTAGCTCTGTGGTGCCTAAAATTTATAATCAGCTATCAGATAGTTTAAAACAAATTCCTGTTTATTTTGACCTTTTTGAAGGGTGTTAAATCATGGCTAATGGAAGTAAATGATATTGAAACTCTCTTTCACACTTTGAAATGAAACCACATTCCTTTTACGTTTTTAGTTATAATTGAAACTAAATTTTATTGATTGAAATTAAAAACTGAATTATTTTAAATTCTGTCGATTTTAGAATTGTATTTTTATTGGAGCTTCCCCACTGCTTCTTTAATTTTTAGTATATTACTCTCGATGGTAATATCGATTCTGATCCTTTGTGATCACAGATATTTCCTAATTCTCTTTAATTTTTTAAGCATATAGAAACATAAGTTTTACCGGATAAGAAACTGATCAGATGATTTCAACACAGCATATCATAATATTTGTATTTAAATCATAAGCTTGTTATATTGCTTAATTTTTAGAGACAAAAGCCAAATGAGCTTAAAAGAGTTCATCACGGAGCATGGTAATGCTGAACCGTGGGGCTTTGTCTACAAGTTCAGCACAGGTAAATTGAAAACGAATGAGGTACTATGAGTACTCTGGTGAGCAGTGGTGGACACACAACAATTTGTTGGGAGGACCCTATAAAATGCTTACTCAATACCTTGCTACCCGACGACTCTGAGGAACATGACTCTGAGGCCTAGACAATATCGAGGTCGAGGTGATACAACATGCTTGGCCTATTATAGGGCCCTATATCACCTACCCTATGAGTACTTGTCTTAGCAAAGGAGTATTTCCCAAAGCTTGGAAAAATAGTAAATTAGTTATCATTAGGAAAACCAGAGATAGGTATCAAACCGATCCCAAATCCCATAGACCTATCATACTGTTGCCAGTTCTAGGTAAATTATTTGAAAAATTAATTTGCCGTCCGGTTGATGGACATATTCCAGAAAAGTGGCACCTATAGTGCTGTGTCCAAATAGATCCACAGAGGACGCAATGATCAAAATGATCAATATAGTCAAAGATTCAGAGCAAAAGTACAATCTTGGAGTTTTCCTAGATGTATCTGGCGCGTTTGACAACCGGTGGTGGCCCAGCATAATGCTGGAGCTAAAGAGATTCAATTGCCCATGCAATCTCTATAACATCATCAACAACTATTTCTCTGAAAGAAAAGCCACTGTTATTTCAAGTAATGGCACACTTCAAAAAATTGTAAATAAAGGATCTCCGCAACGCTCTATCCATGGTCCACACCTTTGAAATATTGTCTTCAACGGAAGCATGAATCAAGAAGTCCAAGAAGTGGCATTCTGGGCCGATAAGGTAATGCTTATTGCTGGAAATTCAAGACAAAGTATTCAAGAAAAAGCGCAACTAGCCATAGACAGGATGGTAGACTGGTGCAGAAGCTACAAAATGGAGGTATCTTCTGAAAATACAGTTATGATCCAACTTAAAGGTTCACTGGACATTAGGAGACCACCATTGCTTTCCATAAATGGCCAAAGAATTAAGATGGTGAAAACTGTTAAATGGCTGGGAGTTGAATTCGATGAACGACTTGGAGTAATTTCACATGTCAAAAGAGTCGCGGAAAATAGTAAATATGCAGATGACATATGCTTTGGACTGAATAGCAACGAAGTGAAAGAAATATTTGATCCGCTTGTAGAGCTTTCAGCTTCAGTTGGACTTCAGATCAATGAGTCCAAAACGAAATACCTGACCTCTCGTTTTAGGGACAATGGCACAACAGATTTTAGTAGTGGCCACCACACGTTTGAGGGAGTGAGGAGGTTCAAATATTTGGGTTCTCTTATCACTCACGATAACAGTGTGGGTGAGGATATTAAAGTGCGGCTGGCAGCTGGTAGTCGTGCTTTGTATTCTCTAAGGCCACTGCTAAAATCTGAACACTTATCAAGTGCCGTGAGACTGCAGCTTTACAAAGCGTTGATCAGGCCCGTTGGTATGTTTGGATGTGAAAGTTGGGCGCTGACGGATGAGTACGAGAGATGGCTCCTAACATTTGAGAGAAGAGTCATGCGTGTGATTTAGAGGCCCAAAACGCGAAATAGATGGTACATACCGAGCTCTGTACAATATCGACATCAGAGATCTGATGAAGATCCCCGATATTGTACATATGAAGTGTGATCTCAGCGAGTACACTGGCTCGGTCACGTTTTGCGTGTTGATCCGGAACGAATTGTGCAGCGATCTCTGAAAGGAGAGCCACCATATGGTAGGAGCAGAGGTCGTTGCAGGCGACGATGGCTCCACGGTGTAGAGAATGACTTGGCTTCTTCAGGTTGTCTAGGACTGTGTGAAGACCAAGCCCAGGATCGAAACCGTTGGAGCCAGATTGTTGACTCAGTAAGGGGCCAGTAATGGCCTTTAAATACTGCTTATTATTATTATAACTTCCAAGCTTATGTGGCCCGCGCATTATTCGAAGCCGTTCAAAAATAAGGCAGACGTGAATTCGGACTGGGTACCATATGATTTTGCTAAAAAATGATATCAGTAAGTTCTGTGGATTTACATGGTATCCCGCTTTGTCATATTAATTGTAATACGTTTTTTTTGTTTTATTTCAGAAATACAACCTGAAGCGATTAACGCTGAGGAAATATATGCGCAGTTCACCAATTCCGAATCGAAATATTTTACCCATCGAAAAAATCAAACAACTTATAATTTCAACGATGAAATGGATAACAAATATACACCTGAACTGGCTGAAGAACATAATAAACCGTTTCAAGCTCCTCCTATTTCGAGTTTGAAGATGAATGTTACTCTGGTTTTTTAGCCTATATGTATATTTTTAAAAGAAATATAAATTAATTTATTTATTAATCGAAACCACTAAACCTTTATTGTTTAATTATGAGTTTTATTGTTTTTCCTCATAATTGTAATAATGAAATGGAATCTCCCTGCGAATACGTGTATTCAGATTGAAGTAAAATGTAGTAACGGTGGTTATTCAACAATACAATAAAAATCCTAAAAAAGTTCACAATATAAGCTGATATATTACTGTAATTAAAACTTAACAATACCGATCCCGTAATGTAAGAGCGACATGTAAACATTTCATATAAAATACTCAAATTTTACAGTAATTTCGTACCACCAAATTACTGATTCGGTGAAGTAAAATGTTCCTGTAAAAATACTAAAAATGTTAACGTATGAATTCCACAGTAAGGCCGATATATTACAGTAAATTAAATCGAAAGAATACCGAACCATTAATGTAAAATTGACACGTAAACCTTCAGTAATAAGCATTGACATTTTACAGTAACCTTGTACCTCGGTTAAGTAAAATATTCCAGTCAAAATGCTAGAAATGTTAACGTATGACTTCCAAAACAACGGCTGACATTGTACAGGTAATAAAACCGTAAAAATACCGATTCATTAATGCAAAATTGACCTGAAAATCTTCAGTAATAAATACTTATACTTTATGATAACTCGTACTACAAAATTACCAATTAGGTAAAGTTAAATATTCCAGTAAAAATACCAAAAATGTAAACGTATGAGATCCATAATAAAGGTTGACATATAACAGTTATTAAAACCGCAAGCATACCGATCGGATTATCCAAATTTGACACGTAAAAATTCAGTAACAAACATAAACATGTTACAGTAATTTGAAACCGAAAAAAATACCGAATCGATAAAATCGGCCTGCTCAAAGAGCCACAAACTACGTTCTTTTTTAGGTATTATATCGGTAATTGCCCGACACGGTTACATTTAAAAATGTTTGTCGGGTAAGTTGTTAATGTCACTCTCACTACAAATACAATTTTAATTCGCGTTAGCGTGAGACAATTGATTTTATTTATTGGCCTAAATTGACTATTATACGCTTATAGCTGTTGTCCAGCTGTGAATAATATAAAACTTCCGATGATAATTAATGATAATAAAAAGATTTGTGTAATATAATTACGATGATTGTATATTGTATTCAATTCATCATCATTATATATGTATGTACTTGTATTTCAATTATACATTCATTTAATTCCACTCAGAAGAGAAAAATACGAGTAAATAAGTAATTGAATGAAGAAAATTTTTATTTTTTGTTTATTATTTTTTCATATTTTCCTTTAAATTAAAATATAAATTAAGAAAATAAATTAAAATATAAAAAAAATAATTAGAAAACAATTTCTTTTTATAAATTTATTTCTTTACTTAAAATTTAATAAGAAAAAGATTAGATTATACTTAGCAATGGTATTTATTACGAATTAAGTTAAATATAACTAAAACACTTCTCAAATGGGAAATAACGATTATAATTTTCACTAAATTATTACGATTATGTTTAATATTTTTTCAATAACAATTTCAGTAAAGCTTTTGTTTTCTATCAGGCTCAAGGTTTAGAGGAATTATTTGAAAAAACATAAATTGACAATTCCCCACGCACGGTAAACATATTTCTTGAGAAAATAGCAAGGTGACAAAAAATATTGTAGAATTTTCCCAAATTGATTTTATTAAATTCGTCATTTGCTGATTCAATTATTTTCTAGGTTTGTTAAATTTCTATGTATGTATGTACTGAAGAAGATATACACTAAAACCAAATGTCATCAAATTTCTTTTAAGGCAGAAAAAAAAAATCAAATTCAAATGTCTCGTTTGGAAAAAATAAAATTGAGTACTGTCATTGTACATATTTGGGGTTACAAAATATTCTAGGTGGCACTATTTTTTAGAATATTTCGGTGTGATATCAAGATGGTATAAATTAATGTATATGACATCATGACAGAAATTTAAATCCAAAATCAACATTGAACAGTTTTGGTTGGTATATTGATATTTATAAAAAATATATATATTCAAATCAAACATTCGTTCATTTATAATACACGTCAACAATTTAATCAATATTCATCAATGAAATAAATGACCAAATTGAAACCTTATATCATTCGTTAACGATTGGAAAAATAAATAAAATTTTACTGTACACACACCACAGACACACGCGCATTTTGGTATATGAAATGAAAATCTAGTTTCGTGATGACAAATCATTTATCATTCCATAAAAATATAATATGTGATAATACTGTTTGGTATCGCGATTTATGATATCTAATACCGGGTGACAATCAGAATTGACAGTAACCAATTTATATAGCAGATATAATGAGTGTAATTGAAGCAGATAATATATAACAAAAATAATATTGATTTTGCAATTTAATTTTTAATGATTCTTAAAAATCCCCCTCTAAACGTAAAACGAAATATTTCAAATTATTTCATATACGCAAATTGTTCAAATAACAGATCTCTAATGTACCAAACATTATAATATTCTGAATATACATACATTGTAATTTTTATTTTAAACCAATGTGAATGCATCGTATTGATGTTGTATTCTAGTTTCTAACCATCCATATTTCTTTAGCATGTATGTATATAAAACGGATTTTCCAAAAGAAATAAAATTATTCTGGGCCTCGTGGCTTACTGTTTTAATCCCGAAATTACGGAAAATGCCATCCATTTCGACGAAATATTTCCATAATAGTCAAACATCTCAACTCGCTTAAGCTTAAATGTAAAAATATAAATTTTTTAGTATGTCCCAGTTTAATCAAAAACCAATTTCAAGGCTCCTACGAATAGTGATTTTATAGAATTATCATTCACCTCCTCGGAAAGAATCACAAATTAATAGTGGAACAAAACGTACAAATTACCATTCTATAATAATACAACGTATCTTCCATAGAAAGGTAGAAAGGCTTTCATAGAACTGCGAACCAATCCAAAGATAAATATCTCTTATACCGACTTTTTAACAGTGTACAGGGTAAATTGAAATGGCTGTAATGGATAAAATACAAATAAATAGTGACATTTTTTGGTTGCTTTGGCCTTTATTGACGTTTGGTTTTAAAAAAATTCAGTACTTCGTTCTATATCATAGAGATCTTCTTCGCTTGTTGCATGATATACCCTGGCAGGTTCCACACATTGCTGAGCACAGCATTCCTGACCGCTTACATTCGCATCTTGTTGTGCATTGCGTACGACAGTTGCAAGATATTAACTTGAGCAGATGTTCTGGAGCCGGTATTTGGTTAGTTGGAATGGGTAGCAAACTTCTTTTGGCTGATTTCCATCCCCAATCTATTGGTAGCAAAGCAATTCCCAGCCATGCTTGAACTTGATGGTATACCCGAAATGAAAGCTGATCTGCAGCTGCTTTAGTTGGTGGGAAACAAGCTAAATCAAATTTAGAATGTAACTGCAGATTACCAATTACTCTGCTATAAGCAAGATATCTCGCTTCTTCTATAGTGGAGTCTCTTTGGTGATGTTATATAGCCAACATATTAAACGCGCTCCGCTAGCTGCAATATTCTCCTTCGTAGCACCCGTTTACAAGAACACTTGCACGTCGGTCCTCAGTTCTGCATAGGCCTGCAAAAGCTGGAATGCTTTTAGTTGTTTTTTCCTGACAATGTATCAAATTCGGTAAAAGCATAAAGAACTAGAAGCAGGTCGCTTAATGAAGACATCCGGGCTCTCTTTGCTGCTATATCATACACAGTCTTCAAATTAGGGCAAAGAAGCCAAATTGTTTGACGTGCTGGTGAACATAAAAACACAAGCAGCATGAAGATGTCCGAGTCCTCTGACGCAACCACCATCTAATCCCCACGATTTGCAAACCTTAAAGCTATATTTGCGACAGAGGTATCTGCGTCATCTTCCTCTTGATGTGTTGGTATGTTCAAACAATGTATAGGTTTTGCTTCAATTTACCGATGAATTTTGGATTTATTTATTTTGAATTTATTATGGGTAGAAATTCGCTTTGAGAAATTGTGCATGTCATATTGCCCTCTACTTCGATGTTTGCTGAAATTTTGGCAATGGCTCTTCGATTTTGTTTTTCTCCTTTCGTGATGGCGTAGTCCGGCTAATCAAACACTACCGTTGTGTTTCTGCCATAATGTTTTAAAACAAAATTACCATAAAATTTTAGAATTGTGCCATATGTCGCTGGCTTTGCCCATACTACCGAGTGAAGCAGATGGCTCAGAATCTCAGCTGTTTTAAATATGGTTCTGATGCTCGATTTTGTTCCCTTTCGTAGGAGACCGTCGTTGAAAAGGGATGGTGGAGCTGAAGCCAATTCATATTTAAAATAGAACTGCAACTCTTTTCGGAATTTTGACGACACAAACAATTCGATGAATTAACTGCAGCGAGTTTATAACGAAAGTTTCGTTATTTATTTTTATTCCCTGAACCTGAGCTGCAATTGGAATAACTTTGTGTTTTCTTTCGTAAACGACGTCCGCAAAACTCTTACCCAATGTATTAGCTTTTCACCTTCATCCAAAGCACTATCACAAGAGATGTTGGAATTAGCAACAAGTCCAGTTGACAAACTGACAAGATCATAAGCCCGATCCCGAAATGGGTTATGTTGTTGAAGCCATGAAATAAATTAGTTGTTGTGTACTACTTGTCGCGTACTGTTTTCTTTCAGTTTCTGATACGTTTCCATGACTTCAGCAGATTTCATTACAGATTTCAAATCTTTTGAATTGTCCATAATCAAATAATTTAATGCTGATACCGTCAATATATGTGCTCGCAAGGCACGCGAAAAAGCATGTCCGATAAGCATGTGTTTGACTGTTGCATTACCATAAACTGTTTCCCATAATTCTTCTAGTCCGCTTCCTTTAATGATATATCCAATTGTGCCAAGATATGACATGAGTAGATGAAATCCTCCAAGGCGTACAATTATTCCAGATCACTATCTTGCTCCACATACTTAAACATTTCAATTGACTTCATAAAGAGTGGATGATCAAAAGTAACTATGCACATCTGCCCATATTTCTTGCTTTCGCAGGCTGCATACGTTACTTAAAATTAAAGCAATTATGAGATAAATCAAAAATCTTACCAGAATTATTAGCTGCTTGCATATGTATATCCATTCCAACATGGCACATTTTCCAAGTTATTAAATCCAGCCACCCAAATTAAATCTAAAGACATGTTTGTAAGTACATCGTGCACGTCAAGTGTACCTGCAGTTATATCCTCAATTATAATTTTTCTTGATCCTGATGAGTCAGGTTTTTTATATATATATGTATAGGTATTTTATGATTTTGTTGGGTTTTCACACAAGGTGCAATGCATTTAATCCCACCTAGAGAATGAAACGTATCTAAGCCGTCTAATGTACATACATACATACATTAACATCAGCATTGTCAAATACAAATTGCATAAATCCATTTTTTTTCCACGTGTACGTTTGCAAACTCTGTTGCGCATTTCATGTAATTGGCAGCCTCATTGTATGATGTAGGTCGATTATATGCCTCGAGCCACCTTTACGATGAAGGTAAACTGATGATCCAAGCAGCACTGGTGATGTAAGCGATTTTGGCCTGCATTCGTACATCATACATTGATTGAGAAACTGCATCTTTTTATTTGTTTTCGTTGAAGACCATGCGCTTAGTTTTTTATAAAGAGTTTCCGTAAATATCTTTAAAGTCGCTGGTACTAACTCTTTACCACCATTTTTGTTGTCATCGAATGTTGGATATACTGTTGTATCATAAATTTGGGACTGGGTGTGTTCTTTGATAATTGCTGCTGCTGCCTTAACAGTTCTAACGCGCTTTTCATCAATAAAACTGCATTTTTCGAGTAACATGTCCTTTAAAGTTAAAATTAAGGTTATGCCAAATAAGTTGGTTGCTACCAAATTTGGTTTAAAATGATTTATAAGCAGGTCTCTCAAGTAGTAGTCAACGTACAAATTTACATCATTGGCACTGAATTCCCTTAGTTGTTCCTTCAGATCGCGTAATGCAAATTGGCATTCATTATGAAGACACACAAAGCTTCAAAATCTGCACTACAGTTGTCATTTATGGGTTTTCCTCTGGATGGATTAGTTGGCACTTCTCTAAATTTGCAGAAGCATTTCAGATGATATCGTGCATTTTGCGCCCACAAATTAAATGACCCACCAATCCGTGTATTGACGATACTTCCCCTATGCGTCATTGCGCTTACAATAAAAATCCAGAATAGTTGGTTGCATTTCGATTGATTTCACAACACTTGCTTGTAAAGGCTTACATTCTTGGAATCAATCTCTTGAATCACTTCGCCCCAAAATCAACAATTCATTTTAAAATCAAATGACGAAGCTGATGATGATAGTCCTGCTATGAGAAATTACTATCAGTATCTGATACATTCATTTATATTAATGAGATAGTTTTACCTTGCTCACGCGCTCTATTGCAAGCAACAATACTACTTTTCCTCGTATAGTTTTTCCAACATTCTGAATATGCAATAAAATTTCTTCGACGTTCTCTAATTTTTTCCACAAATCATCATTTCTTGATTTTGAAGCTTCTACTAAGCTACCAATTTCTTTTTTCACCAATGTAGAGTCCTTTTTCTGCTTACACTTATTACAAATAATACAAATATCTTTATTTTCATGCATTACAAAATCTACACTTTTTCTGACAACTTTACTCTTTTATATTCAAAATTACATTGAATAATATAGTCCTGAATCCATATCAATATGTAGTATTCAACAATATTGTTCGGTTTATAATCCATGCTGTTTGACACATTACATTTTTAGAAAATTAGAAAATCAAATTTTGGCGAGAATTTGAAGAGGGAAGAATTTAAAGATGATGCAGTTTTTATAGTTTTTTCTTAGTCATACATTTACCTAAACAAATGCCCTCTATCATAATTATCCGACAACTAGATTTTATTTGACAGCCACAAATAGATTACCATGTCCGTTCATTTTCCAAATATTTGACACCCTGTATCTTGCACAATAACAACAACAACAACAAAAAATCGTCGTCCAAAAGATTTTCTTTTATCTTGTATCGGTCCTCGGATACAGAACTTTCTTCGGATACAGATCATTCCACCCAACTGAAAATCTAAAGAAAACTTCAAAAAATGAAGAGTTACTGGAATTAATTTTATGGTGCTTCAAACGAAAAAACTGTTTCCGGGAGTGAATTTGCAGATTTGGAGTAGTTCGAAAATGTATGATGCAACATATGTATATTATAGTTTTTACTGTTAAATTTAATAATATTAAATAAATATATATTTGTAAAATGTTGAAATGTGTTGTATTATTTTTTTGAAGTGGTTTATACATTTTACATAAAACTGCAGAGTTCAACTGCAACCATATTATCTCTTGGAGCGATTCCATAGTTTTCAGTTAAATCTATCCGCCCAAAGCCACTGAAATCATCATCAATACAAGCACAAACGATTTCTTTAAATTGGGGTAGCTCTAGGGATTTCTTTAAATTGGATATCCATCTTGCGGTCACCATACCGAAAATCTGCTCTAATGTAATTAGAGCTTTAGAAAGAGTATGATTATAGCTCGACTGACATACGGTTAAAGTTTGTACTTTGCATGCGGTTATAATGGCAATTTATACTTGTATCCCATTGCCTAAAAAGCTAGCCTTTGTTGCATTTGATGTATTGATCATCACGCTGATTTCAATGATGTAACTATGTAAAATTGTTTACAGTATATTTATGCATCACTATTGCATTCAAACTACCCAATAACTGGTCGCACAACCCAACTAGAACAAAACAGCGATGAGCTCAATCTCCTTAATCGATCCATGTCTTTTTTCACGAAAAAATTCTAGTAATTTGCAGAACGACTATGTAGTTATTTTTATATTAGATTTAGTTTTCATAGAAGAAAATTTAAAAGATGTCCTGGCATTATCAGCTGAAAAGGCTACACCTTTCTTAAATAATACAGAAAAACTTAATAAACTGTCACATAATATACAGGAACTAATCCAGGAAAAGCGTAAAATTCGCCGCCGATGGCAAGAAACAAAATCACCGTTGTTGAAATGGAAATTAAATCGAGCTATTAAGACTCTTAAGATTTGCATCGCGGGAAGAAGAAAACCAGAGCGTCCAGAATTATTTAAATGAACTCTCGGTAACCGAGACGACAGACTATTCTTTGTGGAAGTCAACAAAAAAATTAAAAAGTCCAACAAACTCGAATCACCCGATTAGACTACCAACTGGAAATTGGGCGAGAAGCGATGAAGAAAAAGCCATTGCTTTTACTGCTCATCTAACAACAGTATTTACACCACACGAAGAAACTAATAACTTCGTGCTACCCGACCAAATGGATGATGGTTTGTCCTTCAAACCCATAAAATATAATTGGAAGAAAGTTAAGAATACAATTAAAAATTGTATAAGTCCAAAAAGGTACCAGGGCATGATCTTATTACTGGATAAATGATAAGGGAATTGCCAGACCAATGCATAAAACTAATAACATTCATATTCAACGCAATCATGCGGACTGGTGATATTCCTCAAAAATGGAATATATCTTTCATCACAATGATACAAAAAGCTGAAAAAAATGAAACACAGATTTCATCATATCGTCCAATAAGCATGCTGCCTACAATCTCGAAGTTATTTCAAAAAAATGCTACTAACAAAATTGAAACCAGTATTAGAAGAACGGCATATTATTCCAGACCATCAATTTGGGTTCCGAAACCAACATGGTACCAGAGAACAAGTACACAGAATTGTAAATGGAATCAAAAACACCTTTGAGGAAAAGAAATATTGTTCTGCTGCCTTCTTGGACATTGCACAAGCCTTTGAGAAAGCTTGGCATGATGGGCTAATATACAAAATAAATTTCACTCAGTTCTGGGAAACTATCCTTCAAAGGCAGTTAAACAAAATATTGCAACTACTTGTTTAAATGATATCAACGCAGGTGTTCCACAAGGCAGCGTTCTAGATCCAATATTATACCTGCTGTACACAGCTGACCTACCTGTAACCAACAAGGTAGTCATATCAACCTTTGCTGATGATACGACCGTCCCGGTGTAACACAGTAATCCCGAAACTGCCTCAAATCAATTACAGAATCATCTAAACAAAATCTAGAACTAGCTTAAGACATCTTCTTTTGTAGAAATATTCAAGAATAAAGCCATTGGCAGCATTTAAAAAAAAAAAAAAAAATATAATATAAATCGCCATTCATATTGTTTTGATGGTTTTCGACTTATGCAATAACCAGTTTTTGTCATTATTGAAATTAGTAATAGTTTGCATGGTCCGTAAACTTCATCTATGACCCTCTGTTGGAATGTAGAACTCATGGGCCGACCCATCTGCCATGTCACTGTACAGGGTGACATGGAGCTATGCAATGCGCGTATACTGAACTTGTGTGAATGGGATGAATGAATGGATTGAATGAATGTTGTGTGAAACTGTGAATGTAAGGTAAGGCTATGAACAAAAAAAAAAGTGTCTATAACAAGTCCTTTTTCAAAAAAAAAAATCTTTTTTGATTATGGCATTTTGCAAATTTAAATACTTTTTCAGCTTAGCAAATTCACCATACAGAATTTTGATCCATTTTTTAATAATATTTGTATCACTTTACACCGTAACAATAGTTTTGACGTTTATGATTACGACATCTATATCTATCCACACCGTACTATATAGCACCGCTCATAGCTACTAAACCATTTTTAAAAAATATATTTATCAATGAATTGGTATATGGTTACCTATGAAATGAAGACTAAAATTGTACTTTATCGTACCAAAACATTTATAGATGGTAAATTTGTTTATAATTAGCGTCACGGTCACAGCATACGGTCTCCATGGCCTGATGAGAGTACTGAATAATTTTCAATTGCATATCGTCTCGAAACGGGTCATTTTGTCTGTTACAAATTTTCAGAATAATAGCTCATAAATATTTACAAATTTAGTTTTAGCAAAACCATCTTAATAAATCAAGCCTCCATGTTCAAAACGAACTTTTATTAGTGAGTCTAAAATGACAAAAATAATCGCTCTCTTCATACATTTTATATGGAGAGACATGATTTTCGTTTATAGAAATATTTGAATGAAAAGTAACTCAAAATTATAATTTTTTGAAATCAATTGAAACTATAAACATTGGTTTTCACCTGACTTGAAGGATTTTCCGTGGGGTTTTCTATTTTATTGTATTAATAAAGGAAAATAAGATACTTTATTCTCTAATAAAGCTCAAATAGAAATAGAATAAAAATTTGTAAGAAAGGGACATTGTGTACATAACCAAAGCCATCTTAATATATAAAGCCTCCATGTTGAGCGATATTTTCAAACGAGCTTTTTTTAGTTAACCAAAAAATGTGTAATTTACAAAGAAGTCTATGCAATCCCATGGCAAAACATACAAACTTATTTTGAATTGTTCAACTATTAATAGTGAGAGCTTTTAATATTTTATTACATAAAGTAATAGATAAAGAATTGAATTAGGTGATGGCCAGGGTTATTTTTCGAAATTATATTAATTAAACATAATTTTTATGATTATAAAATTGTCATTAATTTAATTTATTTGCGCTTTTAAATTTGTATATACAAATATATATCTGATATATTCTAATACACTCTTTCAATATACTGCATTCACTCCAACACAGAAATAAAATAGTTCGATTCAAAATCTAAACATCGAAAAATATGTATAAAAATTATGATAACTACGATAAATTAAAATTTAGGAGATTAATCGGATAAACGCTGGAAAATTTCTCATTAAACCAAAATAAAAATATTGATCGTATCGATCAAATAAATGATAAAATGTTGTGTTTTGTTTTGAAGGTTACAAAAGGTTACATAATTTATATACAATATGTCAATTAGGATTAGGAGAGGGACAATTTGATCACGCTCTCAATATTATTGTTTATGCGATTACTTTTTGTTGTTGCTATGAAATAAAAAATTGTGTTCATATATTTTTTCTCGTTTTTTGCGTTGATTTATGATCATTATGTTTGCTCCATTTTTTAAAAATTCATTGATGTTTTCTTCTTTTGGTTCATTTGTTTGATGGGAATAAATTATTTTGTTGGTTATGTACACAATGTCCCTTTCTTACAAATTTTTATTCTATTTCTATTTGAGCTTTATTAGAGAATAAAGTATCTTATTTTCTTTTAATTAATACAATAAAATGGAAAACCCCACGGAAAAATCCTTCAAGTCAGGTGAAAACCAATGTTAATAGTTTCAATTGATTTCAAAAAATTATAATTTTGAGTTACTTTTCATTCAAATATTTCTATAAACGAAAATCATGTCTCTCCATATAAAATGTATGAAGAGAGCGATTATTTTTGTCATTTTAGACTCACTAATAAAAGTTCGATTTGAACATGGAGGCTTGATTTATTAAGATGGCTTTGACATAACCAACAAAATAATTTATTCCCATCAAACAAATAAACCAAAAGAAGAAAACATCAATGTTTTATTTTTAAAAATGGAACAAACATAATGATCATAAAACAACGCAAAAAACGAGAAAAAATATATGAACACAATTTTTTATTTCATAGCAACAACAAAAAGTAATCGCATAAAAAATAATATTGAGAGCGTGATCAAATTGTCCCTCTCCTAATCCTAATTGACATATTGTATATAAATTATGTAACCTTTTGTAACCTTCAAAACAAAACACAACATTTTATCATTTATTTGATCGATACGATCAATATTTTTATTTTGATTTAATGAGAAATTTCCCAGCGTTTATCCGATTAATCTCCTAAATTTTAATTTATCGTAGTTATCATAATTTTTATACATATTTTTCGATGTTTAGATTTTGAATCGAACTATTTTATTTCTGTGTTGGAGTGAATGCAGTATATTGAAAGAGAGTATTAGAATATATCAGATATACATATATTTGTATAGACAAATTTAAAAGCGCAAATAAATTAAATTAATGTCAATTTGATAATCATACAAATTATGTTTAATTAATATAATTTCGAAAAATAACCCTGGCCATCACCTAATTCAATTCTTTATCTATTACTTTATGTAATAAAATATTAAAAGCTCTCACTATTAATAGTTGAACAATTCAAAATAAGTTTGTATGTTTTGCCATGGGATTGCATAGACTTCTTTGTAAATTACACATTTTTTGGTTAACTAAAAAAAGCTCGTTTGAAAATATCGCTCAACATGGAGGCTTTATATATTAAGATGGCTTTGGTTTTAGATACCTTAGTCGTCTAAATATAGCGTTCAACATGAAGATTTTAATTATAAAGATGACTTTGTTACAATGCTGATAATATAATCGTTACCTAGGTAATCCCCAGTTTTCTATAAACCGTCTGATTACAAAAAATGGTAGATGCTACAAATGCCTCAGTACCCAGCATGTGAAGCCAGTGTCAAGCATATTGTAAAATCTCAGCTTGTGCCTTCATTCTAAAATTAAGTTCGCTTCGCTTTAGGAATTTACTTATCATAGTGTCTATTTGTGTATCTTACCCTGTTGCTACTGTGGGGTATTTTGTTGCACTGTTGATCTCAACAGATTCCCGGGCCGCCAGTTAGATTATTATACTGGGAAATTTAACATATGCCAGGGCTGCCGTTGTAGATTTCATGCTTCCGAACGTTGAAGAGGTGAAGGGGGTGGACACGTTGTTCGCCTTTGTTTATTATAATTGATGCCCCAAATAATCCATATGGCTATACTAATTCAAAATATTGTATGTATCATGGTATAGTGATGTATGTGATGAAAATTTCCCTCATGTAGTCGTCCTTCTTTTTCCCTAACCGCTTTTATTTCTTGTTCCAGCTGCGTCGTATCCTGAAGATTTACCAACTCCTATCGTTTTATTTCGAACCCGTGTGATAAATGTCCTTAAGTTGTTGGCTCCGTTTAATGTGTTGAGTGGTCTGCGGAATGATTCGTTGATGTGGTTGGAAGCTGAACCGATTGCCACGATGTATAAATTTGTGTCGCGCAGCACATATCGAGCCTCGATTTCTATCGCTCCTGATCCTAGGAGACTGAATGATTTAATGCTATGGCCGCATAATACAACGAATGTTGTTTCATTTGGAATAGAGTATATCCACTGATTCGTCGCATGGAGCTTAATCCAATGGTTTGTCTTCTTAACTGACTTAATGGTACAGGTCCCTTCGAGATTTGCTGCTTGTTGTGAGATCGCTAATTCGCATTGATTTTGGTCAGTCATTGCGTTATAAATTGGCGATGTTGCACATTAAAATCGTTTATTTTGAAATAGTTGACATTGTTTCACTTCATCTGTTGTTAATAATGTAAAGTGTTCCCGATGATTATCTACTGCTAAGTATTCCGAATTGGTGGTAATTTCCGACTGCGTGTTGTTGTGCTCAATATTAGGTACTGAAAATACTGCCAATAGGGTATAGTCCTGTGCAAACGATAGAGGAATGGTGATTTTTATTATGATGTTGCCCCGCGTGACTCTACTACGTAATCTCATGTTGTAATATATGTGAAGGAGATCAGAGATGACATGCCCAAGTATGGTTATGGTTGTTGATATGTGTCGTTTGATTAATTCGAGCTCTTGTTCTAATTGAGCGGGAGCAAGTAATGAGGGATGCTCACGTTCTGTCAAGATCCCAAACATATCGCCTAGCACTAGGCCCATAGTGTTTCCTATGCCTCTTTTCGGTCGTTGTACCTTCTTGTTGCTTGCTAATAATAATTCAATTAGGTCGCAATTTAAAGGTGTTTGCTTAAATGCTTCAATTTCTTCCCAGTAATTGCTCATGTTGTAATATACTACCAATGTCCATTTCATAGCTACCACTTCGAGTTTACCAATTTCTTCGAAGTAAATCCCTGTGGAGTGATTGAAAGGGGTTATGTGTACGTTGGCCTGCTCAATTCCCAAAATACAACAAATGGATAATGTGGCTAACACTAGATGATTGACGATCCCTCTGTTCTTTACTTGTCTATGAGGCTGCCGCCTTAAAACTTGAATGTTCTTTTTCGGCGATTGTAATTCTTTAGGCTGACATTGGTTTGATTTCAAGGGCATAATTTCCTGTAAGTCTTCTTCAATTGGTAATTTACACAATATCACAATAGGTCGCTTATAGATTGCATTTTCGCATTTGACTGTCGTTACCCGCACTAAGTCATCTTTTCCGGCATGAGTTTCCACGATTCTCCCTAGCTTCCACCGCGTGGCAGGTTGTTGTTCGTCCTTCAATAATACCAGATCATTGATCATTAGGTTTGGCTAGCTGCTCTTCCATTTAGTTCGTTGTTGTAGTTGGTGGAGGTATTCGGAGGACCACCGTTTCCAAAAGTTCTGAACCATTCTCTCGACTACATGCCATCACATTCTTAATGATATGCGGTCAATTTCTGCGGCTGGTAGCGCTTTGAGAGAATCTCATATTAAGAAGTACCCCGGCGTTAGTGCCGAGATATCTGCAGCATCATTTGTTACCGGAGAATTGAGACATGCTTCTTTTTGGGTAGTCACGGTACATAGCTCCTCGAAAGTAAGTGTTGTTTCGCTTATGATCCGTTTGAGATGAAATTTCATTGATTTGATCCCTGCCTCCCATATTCCAACGAAATGAGGTGTAAGAAGTAGTATGAAATGCCAATTGGTTCCATTGTCAGCTATCATGGTAGCAATGTCGTTTGGTAATGTTGTCAATGCGCGGTGGTGTTCCTTTTGCATTACGTTGTTAGCTCATACAAAGTACGTTCCATTATCAGAGTAAATGTCGGTGCATAATCCTCTCCTGGATATAAATCGTAAGCGGCAATGAAGGATTCTGTTGTTAAATCACTAATTATTTCAATGTGAATGGCCTTTGTTACCATGCATATAAAAAGAGCAATGTATCCCTTGTATGTCTTGTGACCCCTGCCTTTGGCATATCTCAATTGGATGGGCCCCGCATAGTTTTGGCAAACGGTCTTCCCGACCTCACTCTTGCTGATAGTAGGTTTCCCATTAGTTGCTTAGTTGACTGTTGTTTATGGCGAAAGCAAATAATACATTTTTGAATTATTTGTCTTACTGCTCGTTTACCATCAATGATCCAGAATTTGTTTCTTAATGTTGGTAATGTTAATTGTGTACCTCCGTGTAATGTACCAATATGAGCTTCTTCTATTATTCTTTTTGTAACTATGTTGTGCTTGATTTAAACCATGATGCTCCTCACACCTTTCCACCCAGCATGTTTTGGTTAACATGGCTGTATTCACTCTTTTCAATGGTGTATATACTTCATGTGTGGTCGTGTTGCTGTTGCTCTATGATTGCCATGGCTTCTAAAGATTGAAACCTTCTCTCCAGGAATCGAAAGAAATCTTCTAGTTGTGGATTTTCTCTGGGCTTCTCTATAGTTGTTTCGTAAATCCTAATGGATTCTGGGTCCAATTTTTTGTTTAGGATGAAACCCACGAATGCCTCGAAGGGTGACTTCATATTTAGCCGCTTTATATTGTGTAATATTTTTTGTGCCGTATCATGCAAGTTTCTGACTGCTTGGGCGGATGGTATCTGAATTGTCGCCAATGACAATAGTGCATTAAATTAATGGTTTGCCAGTAGCCTCACGTTGTTGTATCTTGCTTGGATTATGTTCCAAGCGGTTTGGTAATTGTCACCAGTTGTTGTTAGGTGACTAATAATTTGCGCTGCTCCCTTCTGCAGGTGTAATTTCAGATACGTCATCGTAACTGTATCTGATAGTTTGTTGTTTTGGTGCATCAGCTCAGTGAATATATCGTTCAATGTTTCCCACCGATCATAATCACCGTAAAAGATTGGAAATTCTACCTTAGGCAATTTCACTTTCGCTGCTGATTCTACCGTGGTTGTTGTTTGGAACTGAAACTGTTGTTTCATTGCATCTTCTACTCTTTCTTGAAGCTTGTCATAATAATCTTCGCTAAAGTAGTTGGAGGTATGTTCGTCTTCTTCCAACTCTACTAAAAATTCTGTATGTTGGGCTGCGATTTCCTCCATGTCCTTTTCTAATTGTCTTATATTAAGACTAACATATTCCTTAGATATACTGTTGGTTTCTAGGAATAATTTATTGACGCCAATTTTTGATATATCTGGCGCATGAGGACGTCTTGTCTCTTAAAAAAATTTGTGTTGTTGTTCCCTTCTATTTTTGCTGCTTGAAGGGCCTCTATTGAACTACTCGTACTCGTTTGCTGTTGTTGATTTGCCGTGGATTTACTTTCGTTGATTTCCTCCTTTTGGGAATTAGTTGATGCCTCGAGAAGTTAACTTGGAAGTTGTAGGGGTTCTTGTGACGTTGTTGGTGTCAATGGCGGACCGCTATGTAGGCGATGGCGTATATCTTCTACCAGCTTATTGTAAACATCTGTTGTGTTTATTCGCGTGGTGAGATAAGCGTGAGTCTCGCCCAGAGGCGGGACCATTCGTGGAATTTTATCGTCGTTTCCAACGAATTCGTTGTATAGCGCTTTTAGATTCGCTATTCTCTTCACTAAGTAAAACTTCGTCTTTCTGTCTTCACCGTCCTTCCGATAGTTTTTCTCTACTTGGACTATTTTGCCACTTGTTACCTCTTGTAATTGAAGTAATAAATCCATTTTGTTGTTGTTTGGCTTTCTACTGGTCGTTTTGGTGCTGGTGGTTGCTCAGCTCTTCTCTCGACGGTAATTTGTGAAGATTGTGCCTGTGGTTGTTTGGCTGATGGTGTCGTCAGGCTTGACGACGTTATAGACTGTCCGTCTGTACTTTTACTCGCCATGAGTGTATATGGTTCATGATGCAAATTTAGTCATTTTCCATTCAACAAAGATGAATTTAAGATAGTATTGTTCAGACTAAAAACTATGTACCTTTTGATTACACACAACAATTGAGTTTATACTTAAACATACATATTTTAATCTGACTTTATGAAAAAAGATATCAAGTACATCAAAATGATTATCTTTGCCAATTTCATTATACAATAAAACAATCGCTTCAAGGGGATGTACGGGATGTAGACATAAAAATAATAATATCTTTAATAAAAACGTTAATTGTGAATTTATTATTAATATTTAGTTTTCGTTTTTAAGCAGAAGTTTAAATCATATATTATGATGGATGTATGTACATATGAACATTGAGATTCAATTTTACCTTTTTTATGTGTGTACGACTGTACGCATATCATACATTTATTTTTATACACAGTTTTCGAAACATTCGATTAAGGTAAATTTTCTTCTTATATATATACATACATGTTTGGTGGTGTACAAATTTCTTGTGCTGTAAACCTTATTTATATTATATTTGTTTGTTTATTCGTTTGTTTGAGTAAAGATAAACATGATTATACCAACAAACTCTAAACAAGAAAACGACATTTAATTTGAAAAAAAGTTTTCACATTTACATGAATTACCTTAGAAAATAAATTTTTTGTAAAACGACGTATTATATGAAGCTTTAAAATGTGCGGTTATCTTTAAAAAAAAAATATGTACGCTTTAAGGGAAACTTAAGTACGTTGTAATCTACATATTACCGCGAATTTATGTTATATGTATATTCCTGCTAAATTATGAATTTTTCATAATCTTGATGGAATTTTATTTCTATTTGCATGTCTTAAATGACAATAAATTTATAATTGAGTGTCTCGTAGAATGAAAAAACGTTAAAAAAAATAATAATAATCGTATATTATATGCACCAAGAGGATGAGCAGAAAAGTAAATAAAAAAATTCCATTTCTTAACTTTTGAATATTTTATGCGACAGTTTTACTTCGTGCAAATCATTTTCACGATGGAAATTAAAATTTTACGATTTAGCTCCATCAAACTAAATGATATAATAGATTTAATCTGTTATGAGCAAAATAACATAAAATATTGTTTAATTGAATGAAAAGTGGTTTCTGATGTTCGGCCGTTGCGGGTTTTTCATTGAAGTATATAAGTGATTATCATTATATATAGAGAATGACACTAAATGCACCGAAAACGTGCTTATGCGAATAAAGCAGGTAAAATACATAATGAACTCGAGAATATAAAATTCGTCGGAAAATGGCACCCTACTTCCCTATTTTCTCCAAAAGTGAAATATTTTTCAGATAGCATACGTTATTTTGGTATTAAGTTCCGATGGTCTACTTAATACGTAACGAATTTCCCTTATTCCTCCATACGAATTAGAGCCAATCTTGTTCGATTATGAACGCTGATTACATTTATTTTTACATGAAAATATTTAGCCAGCTGTTTTAAGTTTTTCAAGGCTATACTCATCAAGCAAGTCAGTAGTTACCGTACATGCATGCTTCCCGGAAAATTACAAAATTCTAGCTGAATCCAATAATAGTGATTTTTCGGTTTGATTAGATATCATTTTTAAAATTATACGAAAGTTTTCGATTTAAGTTTCAGTAAAATGAAGTTATTTCATATAACTTGAATCTAATTCGCTCATTGGAAAATGTCGACTATCTCAATGTTTTACTGAGAATTTGTTGCTTTGTTTCATGTAGGCTAAGTTTGATTTGAAACTTCAACAGACTTGAAATATACAGCTACGGCTTTGAAATTTAAAAATTAAAATTTTAAAAACTTAGCTTAGGTTAAAACGACAATTTGATACAAAAATAATTGTCTACACTATATGACGCCAACCCAATACGTTCACACGTGACTCGAACGTTTTAAATCATTCTTGAAGCTGAATAATTTCTCAACTTAACGTGAAAATCAAATAGCGAGTAAACACATTTTAAGTTCTTGGAATAATCTTTTACGATTAAACCATAACATACATTAAGCTTAGTAAAGACGCGCACAAATTTAATATTTAAAATGTTTGTTGTTTTCTAATTTTATGAAGATAAACATGATATCCAAAATTTCAAATAATGATTTTGGAAAAACACAATTTGCAGTATTTTACCCCGTTCAAATAATTTCCTCGTCTCATGTAAGAAACTCGAATTTTATATTTCCCGGCGCTAGCGATAATTGGAGTAGGAGATAACGATTTCCGAGTTCCAGTGGATCGTACTTTATCTGCCCATTAATGTAGCTTTAAGCTGTCAATGGAAGCATTCGACGATGCCAATGGCTTGCGAATGGTAAGCCGTTGCACGTTTCCTTGATCAGTTGGGATATCAAGTGGAACACCGAATCATGATACATAGTTTTGAACGAATGTTATGGTTGCATCCATTTGACGGAGGAAGTAGTCCTATGATGTCCAAATGCATATGTTCGAATCGACTATGTAGAATTTCGAACTGTCCAATGGCGTTTTCGTATGCCGTTGAACATTTGATTTTTGACGGGATTAACATGACTGTGCCCAATAGGTTAGGCCCTTGTTTAAAGCGGAATTGAAAGTATTGAGAATTGATCAGTTTACGAGTAGCATTTGAAGATGGTTCGACAAAGTTGTTCCGCGATGTATGGGCAATTGAGCCCAGTTGATGTTTTGCAGACGATTTCGAGGCCAGGTAGTTTATAAAGCTCTATCACAGTTTCATATATGAACTAGCTTGATATGTGGGTTCACAAGGTAAATTTTTATTATAAAGTAGATTATGAAGATCTATGTTTGCTTTTTATGCTTTGACGATGCTGCTGTAGTCGAAATGAATCTCGACGAGGCCGTTTCGTGCTCAGTGAAGCGTGTTAGTGTATCTGCATCCACGTTATTTTTATATTTCACATGATGAATATCAGTGGTAAATTGTAATGTAAAACTAATGTAATCCAAGTGGCGCAATGGCGTTGGATTACGTTAAGTTTAAGACTAAACTGCTCTTGTCGGAGGTTTATGGTCGGTGTATATTGTGAGTTCCCGACCCTCAACAAAGTATCAGAAATGTTTAAATCAGAATAAATTACGAGTAATGTTCGATCGAACGCAGAATATTTCATTTCGACATCCAAGAGTTTCTTTGAAAAAAAGCCCAATGGTTTCCAACATTATTATTGTACTGTTGCAGAACAGCCCCATCGGCCGTGTTCGATGCTTCAGTTGTTACACTGAATTAGAGAAGTTTTTTGGCGTCTTAGGCTTCTTGAGTAGAGCGCCCAAGTGAAAATGAATGAGTGTGAGTATTTCAGTGACCTTCGGAATAAATCGGTGGTAGTAATCGACCATGGCGATGAAGCGTTGAATACCCTTGATTGTTGTGGGAGCTGGGAATTCCCTAACGGTACTATTTCATTCCTGGGAATGCAGACTATCATTAGGGAGGATATTGTGGCTGAAGAAATCAAGAATGTATGCGCCGAACCTGCATTTCGAGCTCTTGATTTGGATATTAAATTCGATGAGTTGTTGGAAAACGGTTTTCAGTTGGACTTTGCGTTGTTCCTCATTTTCGACGCCACAAGAATGTCGTCAAAGTATATAGCCGAAACTCTGAAAAGTTTGTGCGGCTTTTCGCAATCGGGATCTTTTTTCTTGACAATAAGTAGTGGACAAGAAACGGAAGATATTGATTTCGGCAAATTCCTCATCCCACCTAATCCTCATCCCACAGTCGGACTGGCAATTTGTAATTCGGCTCTGCTATTAATAGTGTAAACTTTTTAAGCAAAGTGCCGTAGCCATTACCGATCGTAAAATGCTTCGGTGTAGGTATATTGACCTGTACCGATTTAGCATGTGTTGACAGCTGAGTCGCTGAATCAATTAACCGTTTCCGATTGAGAGCGACAAATAGCTTGAATTTAACTCTCAATTTAATTCTCAATGAAAAGAGATGGAAACCAAAAAATTTCTTTTCTTCCACGGTTTTGCACAAAATCCTTTATTAGTGCCGGCATTTATCGCATTTCACGTATAAATAAATAAATCAATTAATTTCAAATTAACATCAATAGACGTTAATTATTATAAATATTAAAAATTCTGTTTTTTCCCCTAAATATATAAAAAGAGTGTTCGGCCAGAAAAAATAATTCTGCTGAATTCTGATGTACAAATGCGGTGAGTAAAGCGAAGTTACGAAATGTGTAAATAAATCATCATATATGTTCATATGTTGAGGTAGAAATAAATATAAAATACGAGTATAGGTTTATGTTTATATCAAAATCAATTTCATGTGTTGATTATGTCTGTATAGTAGATTTTCTATCCACTCAATTTCTATTTTATTCTGCCTGATTGTGGGAGGGGCGGGTATATTGATTTTTTGTCATATAACATAAAATTTATATCGTCAATCATAGCAAAAAGATATACTGTAAAAAAATGTACAAATGTTTAGAAATTGAACCAATGGCCACGAATTGATCCATTATTAGTGCGCACTGTATAAGAAATTTTAAATAAAGGTTTGTTATTATTTAATTTTAATCTACTTAACCACCACATTTCTTAGAAGATCCTTAATAAAGAAAGAGAATTGTAATAATCTTATTTATAGTTATAATACCCATAATTATTTAGGGTTAGGTGGAACACAACCGGTCAGTAAAATAAAGAGAATACATTACTTAATTTGGCAGCCCCGAATTCTTTAGCATTGGCTCATAATTAATCAGTTTGGATTTTTAATAAAAATCCGCCGTATTATTTTACACCAAACTCAAAATTTACAATTAAATTCAAATGTTTACGAAAAATTAGAGAATTTGTACTTGTGTACTGTACTTTTGTGAATGGGATGAATGAATGGATTGAATGAATGTTGTGTGAATGTAAGGTAAGGCTATTACTATACCGTAAAAGTGTCTATGCCAAGTCCTTTTTAAGAACTGCATTTTAGTAAAAATGCTCAATATTAAAAGATTTAAACAATATTATATTGCGATTGAGGATGACAAGGTTCTATCAAACGAATTATTAGTAAAAATGGATAACACGGTTCTATTGGCAAAATATAGAACCTTGTGCAATTAATAAGTGTAAAATTATAGGGCGTTAGAACTTTGTTATTTTAAAAATACCATTAAAAATGCTCTGAATCCGCTCAATAAGAGAGATTTTCAATAGATTTGACGATTCTGAGTATAACGACATTAATAACTCAATTTGAGAAATTTTGTTGGATAGAACCTTGTCATTCTAAGGCGCGATATTACAATCGGAACGAAAAAATCGTTTTTGGCGTTATTTAAAAGAAAAATGTTCCTCAAGCTGCAAAGTAGGTCCTAGATGTATTCTCTACAGAAACTTTATGCATTGATATTCAGAACGACACCTTACATCCAATACAACATGATATTGAAAGTCCCTCTGTAATTAAGAAAAACGTGAGGAAGTGTATAAGGAATCCATTGAAATGGAAATGCAGCGAGAGAAAACGGTTATGTCAAAGTGGAAAACCCTATACCAGTCGAAGGGGAAAATCAGTTCCTTGCAAACAAGTGAAAGAAATTTCTGGCTGCTCGAAGTGTCAATTTAGATGCAATGCAAACTTAACAACAGTCCGAAAGAGTTTTGTGTAGCAGAAAAAATCGGACAAATGAGACGGGCCCATCAAGTAAAACATTTTCATTTTTGTATTATGTCACAATCAAAAATGAAAAAGTTCGGGTATGCAAGTCTTTTTTCTTAAAAACTTTGGACATTTCACAAAAGATGGTATATAGGTATATAATGCACATATCAACAAGACCAACGCTAACTCGGCCAATGGAACAGGTAAATCCAGTGGAATTAGTCGACTATTGGATACTGAAACAAAAGGAAAGGTTATTGAACATATCAATTCATTTCGGACTGTCGATTCCCACTATTGTCGACAGGATACACAAAGAAAATATTGGGAGTCGAGTTTCAATGTTTCTAAAATGTATGGACTATACGAAGAACTATGCAAGAAAGAAAACACACAGCCCGCTAAAGAATCAACATACCGTCGCATATTTAATACGGGGTTTAATATTGGATTCCATATTCGTAAAAGTGACCGCTGTGACTTGTGTGAGGCTCATAACAATCTTGTAAAATATAATTTACCGATAAAGGAAAACCAAAAAATTGAATATGATAATGATATTTTAAATAAAGGATATATGCGCACGGAGAGAGATGCAGACAAAATGGGTGATATACCAATACTTAGCTTTGATTTACAAAACGTTATCCCTCTGCCTAGGGCTGAAATAAGTTCATTTTTTTTACAGACGCAAACTTACTGTGTACAACCTTACAGCGAATCCATGTCTGATAGAGCTGGAAACGACATTGCCAGCGCAATGAAGAAAATATTAGAGACTGTCATAAATGAAAATGTTCTGGCCTATTTAATATTATGGAGTGCTTCATGTATGCCACAAAAACGAAATTCTCTTATATCAAAATGTATCATGGAGTTTGTGGAAGACAATCCGGAAATGAACGATGTATTAATGAAATTTTCAGTACCTGGTCATTCGTGTATCCAGGAAATTGATCATGTACACTCATGTATAGAGAAAGAGTTGAGAAACATATTCTCCGATCGGCCTAATCCGTCCATTAAAGGACTACAGTGCAGCTTCTAAGTACTTTAATTACAAAGAAGTGCCATTTTCCAAGGTGAGCGTATTAAATTTGCAAGAATTTTATACCGGAAGTTCAGTATAAATTATCTCAAGCTGACAACGATTTCATAACGGCAAATATAAGGTTACACGAGCGTACCAAACGCAAGAAACAACATCATGAAGGAATTTCCGTTTTCCTTACTAAATAACGAATGTAACCACCAAACCAGCCTTAGTAATGCAAAAGGTGACTTAAAGCAAATGCTAAAGTTTATTCCTCCGCAAGATGCAAACTTTTATAAAGTAAATTTTAAAATACAAAAGAAAAAATCGTGTCTATACATATGTATTATAATATGTAATCATTAATCATTTACCATATGATACAGATGAGTTGGGATCAATAGATATTTGTAACTTGCCTGACTAAAATGTGAAGTTTGTTATGTGAAGTTTGTTATTTCATTGCGGGTTCGGGACAATGTTACCAGGCCCTTCAACGAGGTGCTAAAGGTCGTTGACAGGGTTCAAGAAGATGGAAGCATTACGGCCCTCAACTGGAGGAAGGTGGAGAAGGCCTAACCTCAAGAGCCTAAAATGTTAAATTAGTGAATTAGTTAAAAAACTTAATAGATTAGAAAATCATGTGATTGAACTTGAAACACGTGTTGATTCGTTTGAAAAGGAAAACAGATTGTGCGATCTCGTCATAACATGGGAAACACTAAATTTTGATATAAATCGGGGTCTGTTGTAATAATATTAATGGTTGTTTACAAATCGAGCCTCGGTGAATTTTGTGATGATCTACAATAGAAAAAATTTTCGCCGAATATTAATTAAAATATAATGATATTATAATCTGCGGTGGCTTCAACTGGGATCCTAATGGTATAGAACCTACACCTAAAATGTTTGGTAGACTATTGAAAAGATTTGGTTGTCTATGGCAAAACAGTGAACCAACGCATTTCACAAGAACTTCGTCTAGTTTGCTTGATCTGATTATCACAAATACTCAAAAAGTAAGTTTTCTAAATCAAATTTCGGTAGGATTTTCGGATCATGACTTTATATTTTATTCATATGATGTCGACAACAAAAGAACGGAGTCCTCGATTAGTTTCCGAGATTACAAAAACATTAACACTACTGGTCTTACAATACAGTTTGTTAAAACTTGTTCTTATTAAATCATTTCTTTTAAAATCTACTGACCCACCCTGGTTCAATTATCACATTTTAAGTTTGATTAATTTACGTAATTTTATTATCAATCGTTGGAAGCGTACTAAAAATGAAGAGCTTTATCTGGAATATAAATCAATTAGAAATAAGACCAATAATGCTCTGAAAAAGGCACTCAGTTTTGCTAAGCGTCACGATCCTACCTTACCATCTAAAACATTTTGAAAATCCAATAAACTAAATAACTTAAATATCGACTTCTCAGCAGACGATCTGAACAATTATTTTTGCAATCAACAATCAACACCTGCTAACGTAGACGATTTTTAGTTGAGTGGAGCTACTGTTTTAGTTTTCGTAATATTGATATTGTAAACTTAAATGAAGCTTTTAGATCAGTTAAATCTAATTCTGCTGGCTATTTAGATGGTGGTTATATATTAAATGTGTTTAATAGCATTATCACTTTCTCTAGTTTCCCTTACGAATGGAACCACTCTAAAGTTATACCGATTCCTAAAAAGCAAAATAGCTCTTGTCTATCTGACTTTCGGCCTATTAGTTTGCTACCGGTACTTTCTAAGGTTCTAGAGAAAATACTTCAAACTGAAATGCTATCCAAAGTTCCATCGGCCCACAGATCTAATCATAGTTCTATAACTGCTCTACTAAATATTAGCGATGACATTCCCAGGGCTGTCGATGACGGACACTTGCACATTGGTGCTCTTGGATTATAGCAAGGCATTTGATAAGATTGATCATAAATTGCTAATAAATAAGTTAAGTGTTTCTTATTTTCTCTGCCTGCATCAGGTCTGATTTCATCGTATCTCTACAACCGTCGCCAAATAGTTTTTCGCCACTCATCTATATCTAGTATATGCAAAACAAGTACAGGAGTCCTACAAGGCTCTGTTCGCCGACGACCTGCAAATATATAAATCTTGCGGTGTAAATGACATCCCGAATTGCATTGAGATGGTAAACCAAGATATTGAGAGCATTGTTCAATGGTCAACAAATAATAGGTTGAACCTCAACAGCAATAAAACCAAATGTATATTGACCGCTTCATCAGATCGCAATAGTGATAATCTTCCCAATATTGTAGTGAGAGGTTCAGTGATCAAGTTTTCTGATACTGTGAATAACCTGGGTGTACATTTTGATGAAACTTTATGCTGGGGCTATCATGTTGATAGTGTTTGCAAAAGAATAACTTTCCTCCAATGTTCTACACTTCGCCTTCAACTTGTTATGACGTACATCTTACCGAAATTTCCTTTATGGAGACAGCAGAACCAATATTTCAATTATTTACAGTTGTTATTCAACTCATGCATAAAAGATACGTCTTTGGACTAAGAAAATATGATCATGTCTCTCAGTCAGTGATGACAGGTCAACATTTTTATATTGGTATGTTTTTAAATAACTCCATACACTCGAGTCCCAGAAAAATAGAATCTATAGGCAAAAATATGTGAGGCGATCTCACGTTAATGTTTGGTTTTAATTCTTCAGACTTAATAAAATTTTGACCAAGATTTTTAAAAATTTTGACGGATTCACAGTATAGGTTATTAATCAAACATTTTTTTGATTGGAACATTGCATTCAGTGAATTGAAAAATTCTAGAACGTATTTCAAAAAAAGTAAATAAGCTTTAGTACACATATTGTGCAGTTCTTGCAAGATTATCTCTGTTGCCTTGAGCTTATCTGTGTTGATAGCCTCTTTAAAAAAATCCTGTAGCACATTCCAATTATCTAAGATTCGTTCTACGCACCGTTGATGTGATAGCCAACTTGTTGCGGATGTTCGTAAAATTTTTCTTTTATCCTCACCTAGAAGATTTTGTATGTCCTGAAGCTGGGAGTAACGTTTCGAACTACCGGATACGTATACACCAATTTGTCGTAACAGATCTTCTGGTGCACGAGGTAGGACTAAACATGCCTTGCTGGCGATGATTGCTGCGCTGTGGCAAATGCATTTAATTATAACCGCATTGGGATTATCCTCTAGAAGTCGAGAAGAAAACGAATTTCGAACACCTACCATGACGCAAGCCCCATCGCTACAAAAACCGATTATATTTTTAAATGGAATGCCTGCAAATTTTAATAATTAAAATGTTAATTTTACACAAGTTAGTACAATTTGACATAAATTATACCTAAATAATTTATTAAATTCTTAAAGTTTTGATAAAGAGCAGCAGCACTACAATCTGTCCCCACCGGCAACAAATCCAACAACCGAACGTTTACTTGTCCATTTTCGGGACTAACAAATCTTACCAATATGCACATTGATTTACTGGTAGCAATATCTGTACTCCCGTCGATCATGACGGAAAATTTGTGTTGTTTTAAGATTTCGACTAACTGATTGGTCTCTTCGTGAGCAAGAACATGTTTTATTACTCCGACGCATTTAGTACGCCCTAACTTTGCCATTTTGATTATTTGTGAATCCGGAACAATTTCCTTAAGTAGTGGTAGCAAATGATCAACAATTTGGATAGCCACGTTGTGTTCTACAAAAAACAGACTTAGTCTGACCTCAAAGTTGTCTACAGCTTTGTCACTAGGTTTGAATTTTTTCTTTAAAAACATTTTCATAGCCGGTGTATTTTTTATCTTCGCCACATTTTGCAAGTGTTTTTTGGTCGCTGAATGTTTTTCTAGCTCAGATTTTCCACAATTCAGGTCTCTGTTGCATGCTAAACACCTGCACCTGTAGTCATCATCTGGAAACTTTTCCAGCCAACCTTTAAATTTTTCGATCGCAAGCCAATCACTATTAAATTTTTGTTTTCTCCACTTTGATTTCGTATTATTCGAATTTAAACGAGAAGTTTGTCTTTTCTCCTCCTGAGAATCGTAAGATGATGATGAGGATGAATCCATTTTGCTTAATTTAAACAAGAAGATTTATTTAATTAAAATTGTTGTATTTGCTGCAATAAGTTTCATACCATGATAAATTATATATACGTGTAAAGCTAATAGTAACAAATACTTTGATGAAATATTATATTTTAATGAAGATTACGCTAGTTAAACAGTTTAAGTTAAACGTAGAAATATTAAATATTATACATTTGTACGTAGTTATTGATTTATTGTCAAACTTAAAACAGAATAATTAGTTGTACGTTACGAATACTAAAAAAAGACTCGAAAAACGGTTTCTCGTATTTTGACAGAACACAGAACGAACATAACCCTGAGAGCATAAAAACAGATACACAAAATAGAAAAATTAATACCAATAAGCAAACGAAATAGAATTGAAATAAATTGAAAATGTTCAATAATTTATACAAGGAAGAGATGTAAATAGCATAATTTTTGTTAGATAAAAATCAATTAAAAAAATATCCCTACATTTTGGGCATTTTTAAAAATCTGTCCTTTTTTCCCTACGTTTAGTTTTTTGCTCAAAAGTAGAGAATTTTCCCTACACTTGGCATCACTGCTCTCAGTACACAAAAATCTTACTTGGCTGTTCGCTCCATGAATATTATCAGTTTCGGGTATGCTTGGCGGTTTTTAAGTTCTTGTAGGATTAACGGCCTGAATATATTTTTAATAAATTAGAAAAATTAAAATCTAATCGACTCCAGACTATAAGGATCGCCTTATAGTACAAACTTAATGAATTCCTCCGTTTTTGTGAGGGGAATCAGTTTGAGGAACTCTTTGTCAGTTGACTGTAAAAATTGTGGCACAGCAGCATCATTTCGAAAAAAATAAAAATACTTTGAGTAAGGCCAAGTACAAAGTAAGAACTAGTGTTTTATGATTATTATTATATTAATAAATATATATATATATATATTTTTTTTTTGTATCTAATGAAATAATTTGGTTACAACTTGTAACATTCATTAAATAAATAAATAAAAAAAATTAATAAATAAATAAATATTTTAAATGAATGGGAACAATAATAATAAGTTAAGTAATATATTAAAGCTTAAAATGTTATCCGATGAAAATGGTAAAGAATTGGTCAAAGTTCAATAGCCTGCATACTCTTCCCTTCTGAAGTATTCTCCCCTGAAGTATTAATGTTTACCAAATATTAATTTTTTTTTAATAATTTACTTTAAACTTGATGAATTATGCTGTTCACTTTCTTCATGCTTGGTGATTATACAGGCAACATTAAATCTTAAACCAGTATAATTAAAAATGCTCGACCATAAAAAATATTTAAGATCATCTATACTTAAAAAAACACGGTTATTTTCTTTTATTCATAACTACCATCCCATATTGCTTCCTTAAAAAAAATTAAATACCTAAGCTATAAATTTAGGCTGGATTAAAACATCAGGGCGAATAATAAAACCTGAAAAAAAACAAATATTCCAACCACGTCTTTTATGTGTACATTAAATAAATTATATAAGTCATAAAATGTAATTTTAATAATAAATTAATTATCACAACCCAATTACCAAAAACATATTTCTTTTTTAATTTAAATTCTATATTTAGACAGATAAGAAAATAATATTCACATTAAGCCAAGAAAAACAAAAATGAAAAGCAAAATGAAAATGATACCCAACTGTTATCACATTAAACAAAAGCAAAATTATAAAACACACACAAATTCACGTAACATTATTTTTGTGACAATAAATGTATTTGATGGAGAATTTAGATCTGGATACGATAAATGTATCGATATCGAATATCTCTTCTCTATGCGCGTACTCAGAAGGACGTGTCCCTATGTATACATAAACCATGAAATTGAAATTTAGGTTAAAGATCAAAATTTTCCAAACCTTAAAATCTTTTATACACCAACTGAACATTATGTAAATCATACATCGCTTATGAGCGCAATATAAAAAATCACCTGTTGATTTATGATATCATTCTCTATAGCAAGATATAAATATAACCAGCCATTATACCGTACACATATACATATATTAAAGGCATCAACAAATACAATAATAAAAAATTTCGATGAAAATGTTTTTATCACACAGCCATTATAAAAATAGCTCAATATATTTAAGGGTGATTTTGTTGATGGCATGGATGTGGTTGGTGAAGGTAATTGTTTCAATATGTTACACACATTACGTGATAAATTTTGATTCATTACAGCTTTAAATGGGGTTTCTTACTATCTTGATAAATTAAGCAATTTTCTTGATTTACAGGTCATCATATATACTAAATAGCATACAAATTAAGCATCTATGTAAACTAATTCGTTGATTCTATTATAGTGGTATACATTTGATGAAATTTTTGAACGTGGAGACGTCGTGGTGTTAATATTCGTTGCTATTTGGAAACATTGGTTTCGAAACGCCGTTGAGATTGTGTGTTATCAGATTCGGAAGTGGTGCAACGCCAAGTGGGAATTGTGTTTGACACAGTTTCAACGAGTTGCTATCAAAAGTACCTACAAGTAATTCCTTATTGTAGAGGGACCTTTCAATCCTAGTTACAAGTTCATGTAGGGCCATTTCGCAGGACTTACCAACTCTGTAAGCATACTGCCACTTAAGTAGTAATTTTTAAATTTTAAATTTAAATATTCTAGAAGTTGTTAGTTAATAAATTATCAAAAAAATAAATTTATAATTGCCAAATTTAAGACCACAAAGAATACTGAATTTCGATGTAGAATTAAAAATTTATTAGACCTGAACATTTTAAATTTTCGGGTTAGTTTAACATATATTTACAATTTCTAACATCTTCGTTGATATTCTGGATACAATTTTCAAAATGTTTAAAACGAATTTGCAAAATTCGATGAAAAAATTCGAATTAAAACATTTGAGAGAGTTCCAAAATATGAAATTTAATCGCGAAATTCTGACACTTAATTCAAAAAATTATTCAGTTACGAATTAATTAATTTGATTTAAAAACCAAAATTATTAATTTTATACAAATACGTCCTAACTTCGAGTCTTAGAAAATGTAAACCAAATTTAAAAACCGATAATCAATCTATTTCACATCCATATACATAACAACGGCTCAACTCTCTGTAAAACTTCAGCTTCACGGGACTTGAAAGGTGCTTAGATTTCAGGAGTGGCCTAAGAGAATATACAAATCATGGAAGCCTGCTGTCAGCTGCTCTTTAAATAGCTCCATCTACATTGTTATCGTGAGTGATAAGAGAGCATGTTACTCAGCGGGAAGGTAATTTGATGCTTGTCTCTAATATAACTAATAGGTCGAAAAGACTGGGGATCCGTATAATCTGATTTGCCGGCCTTCGGAATAAAAACGACTCTACTCCTGCTCCAGGGTTTAGGAACAGCGCAGAAAGCAATACACGCCTGGAAATGGTTTATCAGATGGTCCTGAATGATAAGAAAGCCGTGCTGTAATTCAGCCGGGAAAATACCATCAGGCCCACCAGCCTTATAAGGTGCAAAGGAAAATAAACTCCAGCGTAGAACATCAAGATTGATCAGCTTGTAAGCCATGTCCCAATCAGGAGCCACAGAAGTAACCTTAGACGATACGGTAGTAACTTCATCTGAATTGAAAATGGCACAACCAGGGAAATGAAGAGATAGAAGCAGCTCATCAACTTCTCTATGACAGGTGGTAACCTGACCGTCAGGTCCGACGACGCGTATCAGGTCTACAAACACCATTCTTAGCCATGGCTTTGTTTAGTTTAGCCACCGCCGATAGGCTATTAATTTCCTCGCAGAAGTTTAACCACGAAGATCTCTGAGCGGATCTTAAACTTCGTTTATATTCTTTTTCTGATCTATTGGGTGCTATAAACGCGCTACATTAATACTCAATGACGCCGTAGGTAGCCCAGAACTGTCTGGCATTTTTAAATGAGATGGCTGATCAGTTCAACATCCGCTTGACGTGGGTGCCAGGGCATTTCAATATCGCAGGGAATGTAAAGGCAGATGGGTTGGCCCGTAAGGGTACAGCACGCCTAATAACCCAAAACAGGCGGGATATAAAGATACCGCTTGCTTCATGTAAACTGCTGCTTTAGGAAGAAGCTATAAAAGAAACGAACGCCAGATGGTCTAACGCCAGTCCGTGTGTAATAACCAGGCAGACTAGACCGGCCCAGATCAGGCCAACTGATACCCAGCTCACGATTTCTGCCGCAGCTGTGGTGATGAGGAGGAGGAGGAAAATGTACTCCATCTGCTCTGCACCTGTCCTAGTCCAGCGTACATCAGAAAAAATGTATGGGAACTTCCCCTTTGAACGACCTCACGGATCTTAGTAAGATCGGGATCCGGGACTTTAAACGCTTCTTTGTAAGCTCAGGATGGTTTAGCGAGTGAAGAGGAGGAAACTAGAATGTGGTACAGGCTACGGACCAATTCTGTGTCTATGCTAGTCCTTTAGGACGGCCACCCTAACCTAACCTAACCTACTCCAGCACTCAAGGCCACTAATGGGCCCACGGTGCAATACCCACATTTACATTAACATTCATTTAACCCATTCAACCTAATCACACAACTACAGTATACCACCCGCGCATTGCATAGCTCCATGTCATCCAGTACAGTGACATGGAAGATGGGTCGGCCCATGAGTTCTTCATGCCAACAAAGGGTCATAGATGTTTTCAATTTAATCACCGATCGTAATCGGGAGATGAAAAATCCCTTTTCCATCCCGTCTCTGTTGGGATTTGAACCCGGTACCTCCCAATCCAAACGTCACAACTTTAACCACTGCGCTATTTGCTCATTGGTGCATTAATTATTGAATGATTAAGTTACGAGCACTGCCGATAGAGCAGCTTAGTGCAGGAATTATTGAATTTTTCAAGTGACGAGTCCTGCCGAAAGATCAGCCGAGCTATACTCATGAATGAGGGAAACATTAATGTTGTTACCAATAAAAATGCACGCCTAGTTTTCTGTCACTATTACAATTCAATCCAGCAACCGCACCATCAAGAAGGAACGACTCCTGAATTAGACAAATATCTGTATACATTACAGAAAGCAGCTTCCTAAGCTTCAACGAAGCTGACTTACTGTGTTGCAAATTAATCTGTTTTAAATTAATCTGCGCATGGTCATCATTTGAAGTCCAGTATATAAAAAATACAAATAAAAAAAAGTGAAACATTTATGGACCAGAGATGATCCTAAAAGAGATCTTCTCTAGCACGTATTGCAACGATAAACCGGAACCCGTAATTTTCTCAAAGGAATTCTGGTCAACCCGAAAGACAATCGATTGGCGATTCGCCTCACGCTTGCACCGGATAACCTTCCATCCCTCAGTCGAAATGTTCGGATTCATTAGCTTAACGTTGGTTGTTACGACTCGGGGATCCTCTAGCGGACCGGGAATCCAAGTCAGTAAAAGAAGCGGCTATGGGGGTCACAAACTGATAGCTGGCACCCACTCCAAATATCTTTCATTTTGGAGACTTGCTCATCAAACCACTTATCAGGTCTCATTGCCACACCTACACATGAAGACACCATCGGAGAGGTAGTACCCAAGCATCTGCGGCACAAACCCCGATGAATTTGCCGAGTCAAGCACTCGACGACTCAATTCTAGACAGAAAATTCCTAATTTCTCCTCGTTCAGAGAAATTTCCGGGTTATTTTCCCGCACGCAAAATGTCTTAGTCGATGAATCGGTGACTACGTTTGCGTACGACCGCGTTTTTGTTGCCGTCATTTCCGGTATAGTACCAGTTGTGGTACCACCACGCTTCGGCGTGCCGGAGGGGTCACTGGGCTGCTCAGAAATGGTGCCCAGTGCTAGCCCAGACAGTCAACCTGGCATAATTCCACAGAATTATTTTGATCATCAACATTGTTTTAATAGTCAAATATTCGAGATCCACATTACTCAACATGCCTTAACTATGTAGAAATAGTCTTCATCCTCACTTTCTGAAAGCACGATCATCAGATGTGACCATATCAAGTATTTCAAGTTAGAGTTAATATAGTTTAGCTTTACTCTGTTGAATCTATATTTATGATTTCAGTATTCTAACGGATTGCATTGGGTTGACAGTTTTTAATTTATGGTTAAGTCACCCTCATCCCAAACTTTGTCAAAAGTCTGTGTAACGTCCCGAACAATGTTGATATGTTGAATATTGGTTATTCTGTGAACTTAATCTATTGTTGAATGTTGCGGTTACGGAAACCGAATTGACGTATTTCCTCTCAATTATCAGATTTGACCTTTTTACCAATAACTTCTCAATGCGTTGAAGCATAACTGGTAATAATAAAATTGACATGATTGTTAGACGTTTTGTGTGGCGGTTTCCCTGATTTTGGGATCATGATTACTTTTACAATTTTTCCTACGCTGGATATGATTGGTGAGGTAAAACTTTCTTTGGAAGTTTGGTAATAAGATCGCAATCAGTTACTTTTATCTGATTCATACATTGACTTCTCGAAAAACTTATTGTTTCGGCTTCCAATGTTTGGTCATCATGTGATTGGAATATTTCTTCGCGGTGTTCGGCAAATACTAAAACTATTTCTGGTACATCTTTTATTTGATTTACTGATTAACGCAACCTGAATTGTTGGTCATTTAATTCCTTTGTTTAATTCCTTTGTTCCTTTGTATGCTGTTCAAAGAGAAAAAATTACTAAAGAGAAGCTTTTTGGCTTTTATTATGCTTGTTTTAAATCCATTGTTGCTGGAAATATCCGATAATGCTGCGCTAACATTTATTCCAAGTTCTATGTTATAGCAGATACATAAACTGTTGATTTAAAGAATTAATTTATAATTTTCTTTTTATCTGTCCTAGGATTTTCCGATTTACTTTCCGAGTTTCCGATTCATATACTCTTGATGTGTGACGAATCTGTTGATTTTATTGTGTGTTGATTTTCTACTTTTGATAAAAAAAAATCGTGTTGTAACATAAGAGATTACTTTTTCTAGTTCAAGATATTTGTTTTTTCCTCATCTGACTTTTTAACCAAAACTTGATTGACGCCAATGCACACAAAAATAAATTGTTACTTTATTATATGCGTGTAGCATTTTACGTAGCATATAAAGCGATTAGAGGGTGCTGACACCCTATACAATCTACATGCTACATCTAACCGACAATTTTAACCAAATTTACATAATATTACGTCTTCCTTGAGAAAATCAACACTTTATTGTTCCATCTCAAGAAAGCGTAATAAATTATTTGTGGTTTTAATTATTAAATTTAATTCTTAGAAAATTAATCTCACATAATTTTTTGCTCGTAGTTTATCATGGTCTTAAAATTCATAAGGGCCTATGTTTCCCGTGGAGGCAATAATTACATTTCTAATTAATTTAAATTCTATGTAAATAGATTTTTTTGTATGCCCGGAGCGAAACATGAATTTATATGTTTTGGGTTAAATAATTATACTTTAATTTATGTTTTTTTTTCTATGCTCACAAACCAAATCAATATGTATACTAATATCCCATACCCTATAACGACATTAAAAATGTATTTCATTTTGATATATAAAACTTTTAGTTGTTGTTGTTAACTCATTAAATAAACGCGATTTTATTTATTCTATGAAATTAAATTGCTGGAAATATTTCGAAACTCGTCAATCATTGTCATTTCTCATTTCTTAGAAGGAACTTTACTTATAAATATATTGATAGCAATAATATCAACATTAACAACAAAAAAACTAATTAAAAAACAAAACTTCTAGATAATTACAAAATTCTTAATACTAAATTAAAATGAAAAACTTAATTAGTTTTTTTTTTTTAATTTTTATTCGATTTTTCATTAGGTTTCCATTTTTTCAATGATAATCGTTTGAGGAAAAGGTAGACGATTTTTTAACTGAATCTACAAACAAACCATTTTTGGGTTGAGCAAGCTTTGCGGTGTTAAAGGTCGAATGTAGATGTATTTGGATGTGTATAAATGTTATTTATAGTCAAAAACTATCCTTTGATTATACGGATGGCTTCATGTGAATTTTATAGGAAGGAAGATGTTGTAAGATCTAATCTGGAAAACTTGATTAAATGAACTTCGTTTTTATTAAATTCAGAGATAATCTATTCATTATGAAATTCAACTAACATCTCAAATTCAATGAAATTTTATAAAAATTTGAGAAAATTTTTATTGTATTTCACCGAATTCTGAAATTTTATCAAATTGTTAAATTATATGAAATTTTTACTTCTGTTTTCGGCTTGGTCGCTTACTTTGATTTATGAAGTAATTCTGAATAGTTTATTGGAAGTTTTGATAATCGCCAAATTGTTGTCGACAAAAATAACTTTATGCAAAGTAGTAAAAATATAATATTAATGAATCTCAGATTTTCTCAAATCCTGAATTAATAAAGTTTGAAAACAAACCTCAAACTGGAATCTTGCAAATCAATGACTATACATAATCGTTAAACATACTCTATGGGTAGAGTTGGGCTTCGGGAATTTCCGGACGGGAATTCTCGAAATTTTCCATCCCGAATCGCGAGAATAGAAATTTTTACAATTTCGGGAAATCCCGAATCTCGAGAATATCTCAAGATTTCTCGAGAAATCCAGTTTTTAAAAAAAAACTGTTTATCAAATATTCATTGAAAGAACGATTTTTTTAAAATTGCATCATACATTTTTTAATTGCATCATCGACGTATAGATGACGGTAAGTACCGGTAAGTTAAACTTACTTCTTTTTAAAAACAAAATTTAAAACAAATTTTAAATTTTCAGCATTAAAAATCATGAGTTCGGCATACGAATACGACCAAGTGTGGAAGCTTGTGAAGCGATTTGAAGACGAAGCAACATGTTTGAAATGCAATAAAGTCATTAAATACAAGTCATCATCAACATCTGGACTTCATCGTCACATGGAGAGGATCCATAACATGAAGCGAAAGGAACGTGATCCTCCAAAAGATCGGCCACCAGCCAAGAAAGCGCGAACTCTTCACAGTTTTTCAATAGTTCTACACTAACCTCGCCTGTATCGCTTGAACAAATTGTAGCAAAATTGGCTGCAAAAGATGGAATTTCAATCAACGCTATAACAAAAAGTGAGTTCGTACGCAATAGCATCAGTTCTTTACGATTTCGTCTTCCAAATTGTCACAAAGCTGTTGTGCGTGTGGTCATGAACTACTGTACGATCATGAAATGTGATTTGAAGAAAAAATTACAAATTTTTAATCGACACAACGTAAGTTAAGCTTGAGCATCGACGAGTGGACAAGCGTGCGAAACCGACGTTACATGAACGTTCATATCTATTATGACGACGGAGAATCTGACAACCTTGGGCTGGTGCGGATTCAGGGATCATGTTCCTCTGAAAAAGTGTATGAGCTTTTAAATGCAAAACTTTCAGACTTCAATTTAAAGCTCCAGTCGGACATCGTAGCTATTACAAGTGATGCTGCAAGTGTGAGGATCAAATTTGAGAGACTATACCCAGCGCATCAACAGATATGCTACAATCACGGCATACACTTGGTTTGGAGGTTTGATAATGACGTAAGCGATAGAACGTTGGTATTCGTTGCTGACAAGACCGTCACTATAAAGTCCAAGTTTTGAAATCGTAAGAAATTGAAATTCAAGAACTCGCCCGTTCGAAATGCTGTCTTGCAGAGTTATGTTAAAGAGGTCGAGAAGAAAGAGCTTGTTTGCTATTGGATTGCAAAACACGTTGGAATAGCCTTGAATCTATGCCGGCCAGATACATTCGCATTACCAAGCACGTTCGTAAGGCACCCGACACGCTCAATTTAAAGTTTATGGCCACTACCGACGCAGAAGAAAAGTATAGCAAGGATATCATTAATGCTGTAAAACCTATACCTGTCGCTGTCGAAGTTCTTAGTCGCCAAAATGTGAACTTGCTGCGAATTCTATCCTCAAATTTTTGTTCACAAAATTGGAGAATCAGCACACCGAATTGGGCGACGAGTTCCTATTTAGCCTAAAAAAAATATACAGCTCGTAGATCTAGCCTTTTGTTATCAGCCTTTAAATATTTGCACGATCCAGTAAACAGGTGTGGTGACAAATCTGAATTTTCTAAACCTGTTCCAAAAAAGATTTAATGAAAGAAGCCAAAACGTACTTGGTTCGTTTTTTTTCTACAAGTATTCAAGAAGACCAAGCAGTGTCTGATTCTGACCATGATGACATGATTGTAAACAACAGCGAAGATGAAGAAGATATGGCGAAACAACTTGAAAAATACGTTCAGCAATGCTCAAAACCTAAAGCAAACATTGCACAACATTCGGCAAACCAGCTTTTTTCGTCGTTTAGAAACCAGCTAAATGTATATGAAAAATGTGGACAGAAAACACTAAACGTTGAAAGACTGATCGGGGTTTTTAACACAATTAAGCCAACATCGACTCAAAATGTGCGAAATTTTTCCATATCGGGCAATTTTGTACCCCAAACGCGTACGCGATTGTCAGACGAAGCCATTGACAGTCTGTGTTTTTTAAAATCGAGACCATTTTAATAAATAATGTTTTGGATCATTTAGGTTTCCCTATTTTAAAAAGTATAATTTTGAACTATTTTTGTTGAAATTTCTTTGCTATTACACTGAATTTATGATTTTTACGGGTTTTTTGAATTTTTCTCAATATTTCGAGAATTTCCGAGAATTATTTTCGGAAAATCCTGAATCTCGAGAGTTGAAATTTTCATTATTTCGGGAAATCCCGATTCTCGAGATTGAGATTTTTTCGGGAAATACCCAACTCTATCTACGCTACGGGAAGTTTTTTAATGTTATGTGAGAATTATGAACATGCTAACATCATAGTTGGGATCTGATCGCAACTCATACAATATTTGTAGATTTGTCAATTAATGTTTGCTATTAAAACGGTTCAAGATGGATTTGAATAAAACTTTACTTTTTACATGTCGTAAATTCAATGAATTTATTTGAATCCCATCAGTTTTAGGAATGATTGAAGGCTAAAGGCTAGAAAGACAGGTATTGGTGATTAAGTTAGAAGCAACACGCAAACGCGATTGCGAAATAGAAATTATTTTGATGATATAATACCACAATATAATCGTATCTCAAGATCAGGCCCCTGTGGTCGGGGGGCGCTCATATGTCTCGTAAATCTAAATTGCACGAACGTGTTTCCCAAGACTACCACCACAGTAACCTTTATGTATGAAGGAGTATCGGCTGGAACTCGTTGCTCTTCAAGAAACTCGCTGCCCTAAAAGTCTAGAGAATGTGTCCCAGGGCTATACGTTGCTCTACAATGGAGATGAACTCGGAAATCATGGAGCTAGATTTCCTCTTGGGCCGCAGGTAAAGAACGCTGTTTTGAATTTCCAAGCAGTCAATAACCGATTTTGTAACCTGTCGATAATTTGTGTACACGGGCCCACAGAAGTCAGCCAGCCCCAAGATAAAGACTCATTTTACAATGACTTGGACGATTTGGTCATGGGATCTATACCCGAACACGATGTTAGAATGGTAATTGGGGACTTCAATGCTAGATCTGGCAGAAATCAGACCGACTTGTGTGAAAACATTACTTACGTACTTACTCCCATCACGAAACTGCGACCCATAATTCTGAGAGAATGATGTACTTCGCGATTGCTCTAGATCTTAGAGGAGCAAGCACGTTCTTCCCTCACAAACGGATAGATCTAGGGTTGTGCAGGATGTGAGGACTTATCGGTCAGCAACCAAATACGTAGGCAGCGAACATCATTTGGTCGCTGCAAAGCTACGATGGAAGTACAAGTCTAGGAACACAGCGAAACTCATGGGTCGTTTCGACTGTGACGGTCTGATAAATGATAATCAATAGAAACTATATCAGGATATTGTTAAATCGAAGAAGCCTATATCGAAACTGCTACGAACACACTTGGGTACAAATAATACAGAATTAGCAGGTACAAAGAATACAGCCGCAAACCATGGATAAGCGACAGCACATGGGAGAAAATTGAAGAACGTCGACAGCTTAAGCTGCAAATAAACCAGCAAGATACACCGGAGGTGAGAAGGAAATATGAAGACACGGCAAGATAAGTAAAAAAGATGGCAAGAAATGATCGTAGAAAATACACTGAAAATATTCTCAAGGATGCCGAAGAGGCAGCAGCAACCAGAAATATGCGCACTCTACACCCAATGCGTACGAAAGGTCACAGGAAAATACACCAATATACCACCTATAAGAAATAAGAATGGTCAAATCCTAACAACAGATGAGGGACAGTTGAATATGATGATGAGGGACAGTTGAAGAGATGGAAAGAATATTTCGGAGAGGAAATTGCAAACAGCACAGAAAACTTCGAATTACCCAATAATGCTCTTAACGAAACAATCAACACCCATCCACCAACGGAACTTCCCGTTCCGTTAACTTCCCGTTAGCAGTATCATTGGGAAAATGAAGAATAACAAAGCCGCTGGAATAAATAACATACCATCCGAAATATTCAAAGGTGACGCATCTACAACTGTGAAGATTCTGTAGCAGCCCGAATATTCGACTCACCGATATTCAATACTTATCCACAACAAAACAAATTAGTGAAATTCAAATATAAATCAACTTATTTGAATTGAGAGTTCACTAACCCCATCACACATCCAATAGCCGAACCAATTATCCAATTATTAAGTCGCCTTACCAATTCGACTAATAATTCACATGCACCATTTAATAGTGCAATGTTGACCGTCGCCGGTGCATCAGTTCACTCTCAAAAATACGACACGTATTTTGGACACGAAGGCGAAGCAACACACGTTCGCTATACAATAAATAATATAAATACTTAGTTGGTGCAAGACGGCAGCCATTTGCCAAAATTAAAAGTTACATCTATTTTTGTTGATTAAAACGTGGTGGTAAAATAAATAAATACATAAATAAATAATTTAATTAATTAATATTGAATAAATAAGACTAAAATTTATAACAAATAAATTGGTGAAACCTAATAAATAAATATTATAAAATAAACAAACAAATTATTGTGTGTACACTTTATTTGAGAAGTCCGAACCGGACGAAAATTTTAATTTGGAACAACATCCTAAAACTCTAACACCGATCGTAACGGAAATATGGAATTCGGGTAAAATACTACAAAAATGGAAAGAGGGATTAACCCTAATGATTCCAAAGAAAGAAGACCTAAGAGAAAGTAAAAATTGGCGAGGCATATCACTACTCAATACAACAATAAAGGTGTTAGCAATGATAATCCTCGACAGAATATCACCTACGATCAATTCGAGGAAAGAACAAGCTGGCTTCAGACCGGGACGTAGTTGCACTGACCATATAAATACGATCCGCACCATCCAATGAATGGAACTCCCCACTATACCTCCTCTTCGTGGACTTTGAGCGTGCATTCGATAAAATACATACTCGTAGAAACGCAATATGGAAGACACTTTGTGAAATGGGCATCCCAAATTAGATTATCGAACTCGTACAAGAGATGTACCATGATGCAGGTTCAATACAAGAGCAAGCAAAGTGATGGATATTACAATAGCAATGGAGTAAAACAGGGATGCGTACTCTCCCCACTACTGTTCCTAGTAGTATTAGATAGTCTCATGCGGAAAATGGACCACAAATCACCCAATGGCATCCAATGGGGACTAACAGGAAAACTTAACGATTTGGATTACGCTGATGATATATGCCTGCTAACACATAAATTCACGGACATGCAGCAGAAAATAGAACAGCTATCGGACTTAGCGAAAGAAGTTGGTCTAAAAATAAACATTACGAAAACCAAGACGATGAGTATAAATACTACGATAACCACACCAATAAGCGTCAACCAACAAAATATAGAAGATGTAAAGGAATTCGTATACTTAGGTTGTACACTAGCAGAAACAGGCGGAACCGAGGAAGACATTAACAAGCGCATAAACAAAGCCAGACCGACATAGAACATGTTACACAAAATCTGGAATGCATCTGTCCTCTCCTGTAACATCAAGATACGAATGTTCAACTCGTGTGTAAAATCAGTACTCCTATATGGTTGGGAAACGTGGAAGCAAAATCGGCAGATTACGAACAAACTACAAGTATTTGTCAACAAATGTCTAAAAAGAATACTAAAGTGGTTCTGGCCCAATACCATATCAAATTCGGAACTCTATAGAGTAACTAATCAGGTAAATATGGAAAATGAAATAAGGAAACGTAAGTGGAGATGGATCGGACATACACTAAGAAAACCAGCAAGTGACGTAACACGCATGGCCTTAGAATGGAACCCTCAAGGGAAAAGGAAGGTTGGACGTCCACCTGTAACGTGGAAACGAACGGTGCTAGCGGAAGCAAAACATCTCGGCAAATCATGGAAGGAAATTAAAACAGTAGCAGCCAATAGAGTTAGATGGTCCCACCTAGTAGACGCCCTATGCTCCTAAATTGGAGATAAAGGTTAAAAAAAAAAAATTAAAAAATAACCTCGCTTAAACCGGTTTTATGCCTGTATGAGATTTAAAGAAGCATTAAATATTTGAAGTATTAAGTAATTGCAATATTTTTATTTATGAATTATTATAAAATTGTTTATTTATTTTATTAAGTTATACAAAACATATTTGTTATCTGATTTGTAATGTAAGTACAACATTACATACAACATTACATGCAATTCTAAATAAATCTCTAGGTATGGATCTAACAAAATGCGCCTACTATATGGTGGCTCTCCTTTCAGAGATCACTGCATAATTCGTTCCGAATCAGCACGCAGAACGTGACCAAGCCAGTGTATTCGGTGAGATCTTACTTCATGCATAATATCGTGGATCTTCATCAGATCTCTGATCTCGAAATTGTACAGAGCTCGGTATGTACCATCTATTTTGCGTTTTGGCCGTAAATCACATATTTGATTGTTCTCTCAAATGTAAGGAGCCATCTCTCGTACTTCAGTAATATATAAGGTAGTAAAACCTATTGTCCTGTCACTTATTTTATAAATTTGAAAACGTTTCTATATTATGTAAGGGCTTAAGTAGTAGGTAAGTCTGGCAGCATGGCATTTTCGAAGTATTTTTTCATAAGTATTACAAGTTGGTGAAAAAATCAATATAACGAGGGGTTTATTATTTTAACTATTACAATCTCAGAAATAAAAAATTAAGACCATTTTAGGACTTAACGCTATCTAATTGTTTTAAAAGTATATGATTGATCTTGGTGATGATTAAAAAGAGTGTTGCTTATCTCAACGAGTTTGAATTTCAAATTTACACCAAATTCACACTTTACCCATAGGCGAACATACAGGTCTATCACAATAATTTTAACTTAATTTTATTTTGCTAAATTCTTAAAAAAATAGTTAACATTAACACAACTAATTAACACAACAAATTACGCAAAAAAAAATCGGTGTTTGAAAAATATTTCAACAATCTGTGTTCAATTGAACATATTATATTCGAATAGCGATGGAAATTAGTAAAAATGTTGCCAAGTCATGGAATGATAAATCCTTCCTATTACATACTTTCACGTACCAATAATACATATTTATATATCACAAGGTGGTAAAATCAAATATTCAAATAACAATAAAATGGGTAATTTAGATATATTTTATTCGAATATTTATGGTTTGGAATTTCATATATTTTTTTGCTATAGTCTAAATAAAAAATCGATATAATCGAGTGTATCGTCATACCATTATAATATCCCATATGAATAATTCGTTTTTAGAGATTTAACTTTAATTTAACCTCAAGACGGTTCATTCAGAATTTCAGCGTTTAATTCGAGACATCACACACATTTTGTTGCCTAGTCTATAGATAAGAAATTTTTGTGTCGAAAACCAAATACAATTAATTTGAATTATTTATAGATTAGGACGATAAGTTTATTTGAAATATGTGGGTGTTACAAATAAAATATGTGACGAATAGTTGTGTTACACGATCGATTGAGAAAGTTATGTGGAAAGAGACTAAGTTATACTTCTTATCCGAAGAATGTGTTTGCACTTTTATGTCTCGATTGATTCCATGTCAATCTTTCGTTTGATATTTACTCCCTCTATATACTATATTAATATATCCTTATATTGCTACATACGCAAATATATAGTGTAAAATTCATTTAAGTGAAAATCAAACAAGAAAATGTCAAAGAGAACAGTTTTTACCGTCAAAATTAAATATTCTGAATTTGTAATCATCTGATATACATTACATGAGTATATTACATGTCTCTATTTCTTTGACAGACAACAACAAGTAGCATATTGATTCTTTAAGCCAACAAGACAAAAAACGGAATTACATTAAAAACACAATTCACAATTTTTATTTGAAAAATAAAATGGAAAATTATGTCGTCGCGTTACATTACATCGGCAATATAATTTTCTCATCATCATAATGGTCGTCATAGTTGAAGTCGGTACTATTTACCAATATTGATTTACTATAAAAACCGAACTAAAGATGGATATATACATATTTATTATCGACTTATCGTTCATGAAAAACAAAACTAAAAAAAAAACCTTTTACGTCTTAATTTATCTATTTTCAAAGTAGTTTTTCATTACGGTTTATTGGTTTTAATCAGGTGATGATAATAAACACGGTATTCTGAAATTAAGTATAAAACAACAAAAATTTTAGTTTACGGGAAAATATAATTTTTTGTGTCTTTATGCATAAATTCGATTAAAGTACTAGACATCACATTATTTTGTGAATACATTATTGGTTGACACGTACATAAATTATTTTTTTGCTTATTTTGCGGAATAATTAAAATTGCAACGTACCCGCCTATTCAAAATTCTGCGTATAGTCAAGGGGACATCGTATATAATTGCCTTAATCTTTAATATAAAATGTTTATTTCTTCCAGTTTTTGATGTCGAATTGCTGATTTATTAAGTATTAAAACGAAGAGTTTTTTTAAAGTTCGCTGGTCCGCATTCTTTTCGCAGTACCTTTAATTTCATGTACAATATCAAGTGCTTGCTTTACATTTTTAATGTGGAGATTGTATAAAAAGTACCTCCCAACTAGGCTTGCCACCTTTTGAAAAAGCCAGGGGAGGACAGTACAATTAATTTTTTTCATTTGATATTTTGAAAATCTAAATCATTCAATTAATGCGACCGCTGTAAAAATCAGTGAGCTTTAAAGCACTAAAATTCATTTAATTTAATCATTCAGCTTTTAAAAGATTATTATTGTTGTTTGGAATAATTTTTCTTAAAGCAGTTTCTCAAAATGGTCCGCTTGAATGCATTTTAGTGCTCTTTTTTCACATATACCTCAGCAGTAATTAAGGATAATATGAATGAAGGTATTCCATTTCAAATTACTTGTCTTTATCGTGCTGTTTCGCAGTAGGTTTTGAAAATGGACATTCTCCTCAAAGAGGATCTTTTGCTAAAAAGTAATCACCTCTTGAAATACTTACACTAAAGTATGTTCATAACTTCATTTATAACTTATCAAGGATGTACACACTTAAATGATTTCATTATCTGAAAAGTGATATGTTATTTTTGTAGCGTCGGCAAAATTAAGATAAATAAATCGTTGAATCTAATCTAATATAACAAATAAACAAACTTTTCATACATGTACTAAGATTATCCTTAAATATGTGTTATTTAAAAATATTTTTGGCGTAACAAAACAACTCACAAACCAAGAGGGATTTATCACCGATACTGCAATCTTCATGGAATGGACCGGCCATCGACTTCAAAAAGATAAACGAAGTAGTTTACTGGATTAGCAAAGACAACGAGGAAAACTGAATATCGCGACTTAGAGCGATTAACGCATTACAGGGAAGGTGAATTTTTAGGGTAATGATACGATCGTGGCAACATCTTTATTTGAGTAGAGACACTACCTTAAATGTAAACTGTAGTAAATTAGATGTGTCTAGACTATTCAAGAATAGTCTAGACACTCTCGAATATTGTGAGATATTCTAGTACGTTAGAATATGTGATCTATGTAAATATACGAGAAGAAATTTTAGGAGTTAGTTAGTTCAGTTTTAACAGTGATAGTATTAGTAAGAAGTAAAATGTAAAATAGGTATAGTTGTGTTTTAATCTCGCTCGGAGAGATTGCTTTTCGTTTTAATTATAATTTTAGAAAATCAAATTCTGCTGAAAACCGAAGTTTTCGTCAAACTTAATTTAAATTCTTAAATTTTCCAAGGCTCAGTTATTTAAATTTTCTAGTCTAGTCTCTAATTTAATGAAGCGACGTGAGATGTTTCTAAATTATATTATTCAAATAAAGTGAATTCGATTTTAACTGCCGTGCGATTTAGACTTGAAATCGATGCACGTGATAAAATTTAAATAAAATAGTGAAAAAGTGATGTGCTAGCTTCTCATTTATGCAAAATACGAAGATGCTTTCTTCAACTAAAGAAAATTGAACATTAATTACAATCATTCACATGAAGTTTAACTTAAATCTGTTCTAAAAACAAATTTATGATTTTGTTAAAACAAAATTCACAATTCCATATAGACGGGTAAGGATTGTTCTAAATCCCGATTATGGGACTTTATTATAAAAAATAAAAAAAATTAAAATTGGGCGGATTTTATTCCAGCACTCAATGCCACTAATGGGCCCGCGGTGCTTTACCCACATTCACACTAACATTCATTCAACCCATTCATCCCATTCACACAAGTACAGTATACCACCTGCGCAATGCATAGCTTCAAGTCACCCTGTACAGGGACATGGAAGATGGGTCGGTCCATGAGTTCTACATTCCAACAGAGGGTCATAGATGTTTTCAATTTAATCACCGATCGTAATCGGGAGATGAAAAATCCCTTTTGCATCCCGCCTCTGTTGGGATTCGAACCCGGTTCCTCCCGATCCAAACGTCGCAGCTTTAACCACTGCGCTATTTACTTTTTTATAACTCATATATGTCGTATAAATTCCAAATTTTCTTGGGAAACTTCTTGGAAGCTAACACCATAATGGCGTATATTTCAAGATGTCATTGGGTCTAAGCTATCCGAAAAATATTTCAATTTGGGACAAAGTAGTGGATATTGACGTATCGGACAAACATGTTTGGAATAACCTCATATATAAATATGTCGAATAGATGTTTTTCTCGGTTAACTTAAACAAACGAAAGACATCTTAACTTTCTAGGATTTCACCTAGAAAATTCAGAAAATCAAGTCGTACCAAATTTGGTTTTCCCAATGATAAACTTCATTATATCGAGACAGTTTGATTTGCACACTAGCGTATATAAGCAGAAATTTATTTTGTTGCTTTATAGGACCGATTTATGAGAAATTTTGCATATGTATCACAATCTGTGTAAATCTCATAAATCCAACGACCTCTGAAGTCTGAGCTAATAAAGTGCTACATTTCGCCAAATGCACAGCTGCCTGTGAAGGAGGATCGAAAGAAAGATCGCCTTCAATATACTTATAGAAGCCACCATTCAGACAAATGATAGCTGTGCGTACTGAATAATCGAACGGAGAATATTTTATTGCCCAAATTAAACGGCGTAGTATTTACGAAACTAGGATACAAGCCAAAACCATTGATGCCTACAGAAAAATTGTAGAAGTTCTGGAAACATTGAAATTAGGCTAATTTCTGAAAAATATTTTACTCATTTGAGCTGTCTTAATTTGAAATGCTACATTTACAATACGAAGCACCTCAGCGCAAAATCTCAAGGTGTATCATTCTTACTATCGCTGAGGTTTTTAAATATTTTCTGTCTGTAGAAGTATTAACTAAAATTTGGTATTGAGATAATATTTTTATTTTATTATTATTTATGAATTATTATAAATGAAAAAATATTTTCAGTACCAATTTTAGCCAAACTTTTGATGTACTCCCGTAGTAAAACGCACGAAAAATTATCTGGTACCTACACAAAACTATTATCATAATAAACACAAGTTAACGTCGTTTAGAAGTTTAATCCATAATTGATATTCCATCAAATAATTCCAATTCTCGAAATTATTTCAAAACTGATTGATTAATAATAAATCCGTCCATGATTTATTTTCCTGATGGAGGAAATTCCTTACGAAAGGAGGACGGGTGGCAAGCCTACTCCAGACGTCAACATGTTTCATACCATATGTTACACTCTTTCAATGACAAGGACAACCGCCAACAGAAGTGTCTGCATAATTTTAGAATAAATTCTTTAATATCTAATCCTAAACAACTATCATGAATGATTTAAGAGGGCTGGTATCTGAACCTCCTGTTTCCCTCAAATATGTATATATGCATAATTACCTGTAGCAGCTCGAATATTCGACTCACTGGTATTCGATACTGCCACAAACAAAACAATTAGTGAAATTCAAATATAAATCAACTTATTTGAATTAAGCGTTCACTAACCCCATCACATATCCAATAGCCGACCCACTACTATAAAACATTTATAGTAAAGCATGTCGCCATCTAACAACATCACCACGAACAACAATGTTCGGTGATGCAATACTAACACATAAGTGCAGTATTGACCGTCGCCGGCGCATATGTTCCCGCTCCAAAATACGACATGTATTTTGGACACGAAGGCGACGTCACACAGTCAAACACCAACAGCAAAACAAACAACACGTTTTTACGCAGCATAAGGCAGCCATTCTTACGCGTCATAATATATTGTGGTGGTACAAATAAATATAAAAAGAAATTATAATAATCGAGTTGTGAATTTTAATAAATAAAAACTATAATTATAAAAACCAATAAATAAACTTTATAAGTAAACATTTATTACTTGTGTTTGGTTGTCTTGAGAAGTCCGGACCGGACAAATACATTAAATAGGAGACAAATCCTATATACCATTATGTACTAAAATCGAAGGGGTTGTTTTAGGCACGTTGGCATTGAGTCGTATTTTTCAGAATTTGGGATGAATTTTAGCGTATTTTTCAGAATTTGGGATGAACTTTACTCTCATCTAGTTCAGAATCCAATACAATCGGTTATTAAGGAATCACGATTCTTTCTCGTTTTGTGTACTTTTTCTCTTGATTGTTTTGAAAATATTAAAAAACTTGTTAGCTTCATTTTTGTTATTAACATTTATTAAATGTTTAAATAAGAAAGTCGATTTCAAGAATTACTTCTTCTTTGGCTCTTTTTCAGATATATGTTAAAATAATTAAAAAATAGCTGTAGAAGGTGAACTCCAGAAACAGTATAAAGGAAACAATCGTTTTACATACAGTACATGTCATAACTATATAACCATTCGTTTTCTTTAAATAACATTTATGAAATAAAGACCGTTACTTACTTCAATTATTAATCGAAAATTCTTTGTCATAACTACATACATATAAAGGTGTGGCAAGTTTAAGTTCGTTTTAAAAATTTATATTAAATAAAAATGCAACAAATATTTTCAAATGATTAGTATTTTGTTTTCAAGAGCACACCTTCCGATTAATATTGGAATTCTATCTCATTCAAATGACTGCCTAGGCAGGGTCTGCAGTACTCCATTTTGTCGACCCAACTTTTAAATTCTTTTTCCATCGTTTGAGCCTCTAGTTCACCAAAGTCACTTTAATTGCACCTTTCATAGCCTCAATCGTCTCTGGATGATCAGCATAATATTTGTCCTATTTCTACAAATAATAAATAGTCCAACGGACTCAAATCACAGATCCTAGCCAGTTGGCATCGTAATTTCGGCTGATAATGCGATTTTAGAAGACTAAATCGTTGTGTTTCGTTGGCACGATAACGGTTACCATTGACAGATAATGCGGCACCTTGCTCGAAATGAAATTATTCTCTGAAAAATGGGCACTATGGTGCCTTTGGTCCATCCCAAGCATTCACTCGTTTTGGGTACGATTATATTGTATTCTCACTTAGTCACTTGTCACATGTCGATTTTTTGTGCCCCAACTACGGCAATTTTGCTTGTGAGTGAAAATGAGTTTCGTCGGAAAATATAATTTTTTGGTAAACCATTTTTAACAACTCAATCATATATTGATTCAATTCGTTCACCGGGAATATAATACTGAATTTCTGTCACTTGACAGATGACATTAGATCTATTTGACTCTGTATACCCACAGTAGCTTTTTGATCATTAGTCTCGCTCAGGCTTATACCTTTAAAAAAAAATCTATTATTAATTTTTCTTTCGATAGACAAGTGATATAGAAAGGCGTACAAAGTACTTATCGGACATGAAAAAAGGTAAGATCCCAGCCTTTTTCGAGAAAGGTATATCTGTTAGACAAATCGAGAAAAGAAAAAACCGCCATCATGTTAACGCTGCTAATATTATAAACGATTGGATAGTTATGGGACAAACACAACTGGAAGACCTCAAAAAAAGATGAGTTTACGCGAAACACGTGGGTTGATTAAGGCCGCGACTAATTCTTTAAAATACTTAAGCTTAAAGTAAATGTGTCTGGAAGCACAATTTGCCAATCTTTGAAAGACATTGCAAACACAGCAAAATGATGTCAGTTATTGTAAAACAACTTGTTCTGGTTTTATGATAACTAACGATTATTAAAAAATATTTAATTTAGAGGGATCTTAGGAAAGAGCCAAACTACTTGTCTAAGAGAAATTTTGGTGTAGGTAATTTAATGGTATGGGGGCCCCTCTTCATCGGGCACTCTCGTCTTAGTCTTGGCATAAAGCAATTCGAGACAATAAATGATCTAAAATTAGCCATTCTGAATACCTGGGAGGAAATATCAACCGAAACAAACAATCAATTCATTGGTTCGAAGTATGCCTAACAGGCAGGGAGGGGCGTTTACGCGTCATCTATTATTTTCTACTAACCCGTAGACAACGTTAATAATGTGTACAATTCCTAGAGTTGTTTTGTCAATTAGTTCTAGATGATCAAATCTATTTAGGATAAATGCAAAACAGCGATTTAAATGGTTTTAAAATAGTATCAAGATAGCCTCAGCGTAGAAAGAGCTGCTCATAAAAATCGGATAAATTGTACAATTATGATAAAAAAAATTAACTTACATTAAAATTTATTCGGAGATCTCTGACGGAATTCGAATATTCAGGAAGGGTATGGGCACAATGCACTCCAGCTAAATATAAGCACTTCCACTTAGATAAATTTGCAAAAAGAGTTAAGGTGACAAGCGAATTACTGTTATCGACTCATGGTCTTTGCTAGGTCTTTGTGACATTCTCAACAGTAGCGTCAAATGTGTACATAAATAAATAGCTACAGAAACGTATTTTGATTATAATTCGTTAACACGATTCACCAGTAAACTTTGGTAACCGGTCGATTTATCGCAAGCAATATATCGTATGAAATTCAATATAAAAAATTCGACGCAACCAATTCAACGCGAATGGTAATGGCAATTCAGCGCGACAATTAATTATTAAATTATTATCAAATTTGACGTGTTGGATGGAAACTGGGCCACGGAAAAAAGTTATTTCTTGACTATAGTCATATATGATAGAACTCGACATGTTGGATATAAATGATACTTTAAAGGTATGGGAAATGACCAACGGAACTAGCCTAATCCTTGACCGATTATAATGAAACTCGACATGTTGGATGGAAATAGGGGTTTCAATTGATTTTTGATTTGAAAAAAGTGGGCTTACATATTTTTGGAATACAATTCTTGAATATGTCCAACTAGAATAGAGCTAGTCCATTTCTCGGCCGATTATGACGAAACTTTATCTGTTCGACAGAAACAGGATTTAAAATTTAATTTTGATGTTACTTGTTGACCGATTATGATGTAATTCGACATGTTCGGTTGAAATGAAATTCTAACATGATTATTGAAATATGTTTGGGAATGAATATAAGTCATATTATATGACATTGGTATAGTTTTGGAATTAATTAAATTAATTCTCTTCATTAATTTTCTTCAATTATAAAAGAATTTTAATTTGCGTCATTTCACAAAATATGTCTTCTTTGTGAAAATTTGACCTTAAAATTAGTACAATATAAAACATATTGGAAGACAATTGCCTTCAAATGAAAAATTTTTTTTTTTAAATTAAATTAAATTTACCACTTAACTTTTACAGAAATAGCCCAGTTTTATTCCAGTTGGCCATATTCCACAATATGATACAAAACTAATTTTTTATTCCCCAAAATTAGTAATATTCTAGAACTTTATCCAAAAATCAATTTATAATCCCATTTGAATCCAACATGCCGGATGTCATCAGAATCGGTTAAAAAATAGCTCAGTTTAGTTTCAGTATAGGTAAGCCAGAACTTCATTCTCAAATCTTTTTATAATCCCATTGCCCTTCAACATGCTTAGTTTCATCAAAATTGGTTATCCAGAACTTTATTCAAAAACTAATTTAAAATCTCATTTCCTTCCAATATGTTGAGATTTATCCTAATCGATCAAGAAATAGCCTAATCCACATCTAGTAGTGCAAATATCAGAACATTATCGTTATAGACGGCGCTGCTTTGCTATTGTTTACCGTGTTTTGAAATGGTAACGGTATAATTGCTGCGATGAACTGGCTGTGATAAACCAGTTTAGAACCAAAGTTTTGGCCTGAATAAATCACATCAGAAGTTGTGTAGAATCTCATGGGGAGCAAGTTTCTAAATTTAAAATTTTGTTATAACGGATAAAGTCAAGCACATGTTACTCAATTGCTTGGCTTTATCCGTTATAACAAAATATATATATTTCCTAAGTTATAGTATGGTATGTGGTTCCCGATTTAATTTGAACCTTTTTTTTAAATTTCTTATACCGGTTAACTGAATCTTCCCTTTACAAAATATCGCATTTTATTTCATATCGCTTAAATATCGTAGATTGTTGACATTGTCTTAATTGTCGACATTGATAAAAAATATTGCCAAGAAACTATAGTTAGAAATTTATGGCTTCGCCGACTTCCTCAAATGATATACATTTCATTGACTGCTGTGGGCGAAAAGCCTACAGAAGAATTAACGACACTGGCTGATTAACTATTTGAAGCTTCATTGAACAACACTGTTTATAGTGTTAATTCGGATAAGACGAAAAGATATCAATCTTCAACATCTTCTGCCACAGTTTCCACTTCTTCTGATGCGGTCGAAATTCGATTAGCTCGAATAGAATCAATATTGGCTAATTTCGAATCGAAATCCAGACAAAATTTCACTAGATATGCAAGATCTCTGTCTAGGAAAAATCAAAGCAGAAATCTGAGCCGTAATCGATCTCTCTCGAATTCTTCAAGAAAACGTTGTTGGTATCATCGTCGTTTCGGGGCACGTGCTCAAAAGTGTATAAACCCTTGCAATTTTGAAAGCAGCGCAATTAAACATAGTCAAAAAGAACAAGCAAAGTAATTTTTCCTGCTGTGCAACCGGCTCATAGTTAGGATTCACCCAATCGCCGCCTATTTATTAAAGATAACCACAACAATTTAACTTTCCTAATTGACACTGGTTCCGATTTGTCTGTTAATCCATTCCAAAATTATCGTGAAAATACATCCGCTAATATCGAATTTACACTCTCTGCTGCAAATGGCAGTGCTATTAAAACATATGGCATCAAACTTCTTAAACTGAATATTGGACTGCGACGTAATTTCACAGAAAAATAACGAACTATTACCATCGCTTCGTACCTAAACTAGCTGAATTATTATCACCAATTGATGCACACCTAGCATCGCTACTCAAGAAACCAAAAACTGCAAGAAATTTCACTTGGACAGAAATTTGCAATCAAGCTTTCTCTGAAACCAAATGTGCGCTCGCTAATGCAACACTTTTGGGTCATCCTTTAGACGACGCAGTATTCAGTATTACTACTGACGCATCAAATACTCTAGTTGGAGCTGTTTTACAGCAAATCAATAAAGGTTGTAGAGAACCATTAGCATTTTTCTCCAAAAAGTTACAACCAGCCGAAATAAAACATTCCGCCTTTGATAGAGAATTACTAGCCATATACTTAGCGATTAAACATTTTCGATATTTTGTAGAAGGTCGACAATTCACAATTTACACCGGCCATAAACCGCTAACTAGTGCAATCAACTCCAAAACGGAAAGAAGTTCACGACAAGCTCGACATTTGGATTTCATTTCTCAGTTTTCTTCGGACATTCAACACATTGCAGGCAAACATAACGTTGTCCCTGACAGTTTGTCACGCATAAGCGAGAACGAAACTGCCTCTGTTGAAGAAAACCTAACTCTTAAATCAATTTCGAAATTACAGAAGCCTGACGAGGAACTACAGAATTTACTTTCTGGTTCCACTCGTCTCACAAGTTCATCTTATAAACTTGAGCGCTTCGTATTTCCAGATATAGATATTTATTGTGAAACTGGAAAAAGGACAAATCGCCCTTACCTTCCAGAACTACTACGCCGTACAGCCTTTGATGCGCTGCACAGCATTTCACATCCTAGTGTCCGCGCAACTAGAAAGTTAATAACTGATCGTTACTTTTGGCCCAACATGAATAAAGACGTTAACCTCTGGACACAGTCCTGTCTTTCATGTCAAAAATCCAAAATACAAAGACATACGAAATCGGAATTTGGACAATTTAAACCGCCATCCGGTCGTTTTGAGCACATTCACTTGGACATCGTTGAACCTCTCCCATCATCAAATGGATATACCTACATCCTTACTGCTGTGGATCGTTTTACCGGATGGCCTGAAGCATACCTTATGAGAGATATGTGTACCGCAACCATTGCTAACACGTTCGTTGAAAATTACATATCTAGATTTGGAGTGCCTGTAAACATTACTACAGATCAAGGAAGTCAATTGGAATCTAAGCTGTTCGCGGAACTAACCAAGCTACTAGGCACGCATCGAGTTCGGACAACACCTTATCACCCACAATCTAACGGAATGGTGGAACGTTTTCATCGCCAACTTAAAGCATCTCTTAAAGCGAGAGGCGATATAGTGAATTGGAGCTCGCAACTGCCAATAGTTCTCCTTGGCATACGAGCTACCCCAAAAGATACTATCAAATGTTCACCAGCGGATTTAGTTTACGGTCAACCACTCAAACTACCAGGCGAAATGTTCATGGAAAGACCCGATCAACAATCAGCAAACTCTGACCAAGTCATTGAGCATCTACGCAATACTATGCGCAACCTAGTCCCAACGGTGCCGCAACATACGCCGCAAAATAACATTTTCAAAACGCTGGATAAATGTGACTATGCTTACATCAGAGTTGATAAAATTCGAACTGGTTTGACACCGCCATATGAAGGCCCATATAAAATAATTCGACGTTTCCGAAAATATTTTATTATTGACAAAAACGGGAAAAACACTTCCATATCAATAGATCGATCGGCTTACACCAGCATTTGGAGTCACGATCACTAACATTGAACAACCAAAATCTGTTCATTTTTCCAATTAATAAAAATATTTTTATGTTTTATTTCCTTTTTTAATGATTTGTTCATTATTTTTATTAACTCTCACATATTTAGCGTCCACAATATTTCCTACCCCTGATCGGGATGAATTTAAAAGAAGATAAATACACTGTCAAAATTCATCCGTCAACAAAATTCATATAATAAAATAAAATATTATGAGCAGTTCAATTCTCGATGCTGTGAGATCAAGTAATTATAACAAAATAATTATAAAATAAATTGTGATTGAATTTAATAAAAACTTAATAAATTTTATTGTAAATAATTTATTAATATAAAAATATAATAAAAAGTAAATTATAACATAATCTACGTGATATTTTACGTTTCGACAAGCGCGTAGATTACACGGCGTAATCTACCTCGCCCATCCCTGCAATCAGGGTTTTGGCGTTATCAGAAAACAAAGAATTGCCAACGACATATACATTTTTTGTTTTTTTATAGATATTTGTAGATTTAAAAAAGTGGATATGTAAATTTAAAAACTTTATTTTTTTCCAAAAATCAATTGAATCTTGTTACGGTTTCTTTACATTTTGTAACCATCCAATTTTTGGCATTACATTTTTTAAATCAATTATTTTAAAATATAAAAAAAATGAATGGTCATATAGTTATGAAACGTACTGTATCTTACAAGTGGCAACGGAATTAATATAAGAACAGTATTTTTATTAAATTGTAATTTATGGTAAAATGTAAGTAAAACTATGGTCAAGTTTATTGAACCAACTGTTTGATAAATAACCAATAAATTAAGATACATTCAAAAAATAAGAATTATTGAAATTAGCTCACGTACATTCAAAATGAAACATCATGAATGTATACTCGTATAGTTTACAATATGATACCTGTATAACCTTTTATCTATAAATATAAAATATAATCATAGAAATTTTGTAACACATCACATACACTGTAGGTTGGCGGCCAAACCCAATAAAAATTCTAAAGTGCAATAAATCAACAAAAAACTTCATAATTTATTTGATTATCCAATTTAAATTTACATTACCTTGTAATTATGAAAACATTTCATCTTTAATTGATCGCGTGCTTGTTCCTTATTTCCAAAATAAAATTATGAAACACCAAAAAAAAAAAAAACAAGTAACGATAAATAATACAACGCGAACGCAGAAAGAAGAAAATGAATGAAAATCGTACTCATTTCTCATTTTGGTGTTTTCAATTTTTTTCAATATTTTTCATGAATAAATTTTCTGCTTTTCAACCTTACATACCGTATTAGCAGCAAACCGTGCCGATGTATATGAATTGAAATATTATCTGTGTTAAACTGCTGCTTACTTTTATTCTTCGTATATGTTGATATGATTTATTCACTGTTTGTCGTCATACAATCATCCTACTTATTCTTAGTCTTAATCTTTTTCGTTTAGATTTTATGAGATAATTAATGGTAAATTATTATACTTGTAGAAAAGCAAAACTAAGTGGTTTGTTTGTGTGTCAAAAAAAAAAAAAAATAAGGCGCACACACAAACTATAATCGCGTTTACGATTCCCAACCAACCGTTAACGAAATTTTACAAAATTATAATTGATGGTGGAAACTAAAATTAATTAAATTCCACAATTATTTTCGGTTTGGTTGGTTTTTTAGTATTTTACGAGGCGGAATATTTTGAAAGAACAATAGAAATGTTGAGCGAATGGAATTAATCTACTGAACGCGGAGAGTTTCATTGAGCTTTAGTTTTGAATTAGTTTGATCGGCAATATTACCAGTCGATTCACATATATTTTAACGGCTTTGGTTTTTCAGGCCTACAGTCTACTCACAATAAATGTTTCAATCTGTTAATTAATTTTAGTTTTAGAACTGAAACACTCAAAAAAATAAATCTGTGTTTTTTACAAATATTGACGCGTAAAAAAAAAATTGTTAATTTAACAAAAAAATTGTTAAGTTTACACCTGCTTTGTAAGGTTTTTCATTGTAAATTTAACAAATCATATGTAAATCGAACAAATTTCAATTTGTAATTTCGATTTCAATACAAATTGAAATTTACTATGTAATTTCGTTACATTTACGAGGTATTTTGTAAAAATCATAATAGTTTATTTTTATATTTTTACAAATTTAGTTGTAACAATTACATTGATTGTTTGAAAAATTTATAAAAATGTTATTTAAAAAAAATTACGTTTAATATTTACAAATTAAATTGTAAAATTGACCGCAGCAAATATTTATTTATTTATTTTTATTTTTTTATTATAATACTTTACTATTTAGTTAATTATAGTTTTTATACAAATCCAACTGTAAAGCTCCTCATACATTTTGTAAACCCAACACACATATATATCTTAATCAAAATTAACATTTTTCAAGTGGTTTATAATTTGGAATTTCTTCGAGAATTATGCGGATGAAATGGTTTATAATAAAATATATGAGGAATGGTACTCGTAATATCGAGCAAGGTTAGACTGCCGTGATTGATCGTTTTTTGTTTGTTTCTTTTCGATGGTTTTCTACTTTCGATGGCTCAACGGCACCAACTTTCAAGTAATTATCACATCATCATATGGACTGCTGAAATTAACATGTATTTCGTATACCGCATATATAAAAAGGTTAGAACGGAAACCTTTCTCTTAAGACATGAATAGAAAAGCAAACACACTAACTATACATATAAATATTACTCGTGTTAAATTCTACCATTAAAATACTCCATATCTGTAAGTTAGGGGCAAACATTGAATACTTGACATTAAATTATAAATTATAAAGTTCAAATAAATATTTTTGCAGTAACGACACCAATATTTACAAATTTATTCGTGAAAACACTGTAACAGATTTGATAACTTTACAAATATAATTGTAAAATTGTTGAATATAAATACGAAGTACAATTGCAACAGTAACGTCACTGCTGCATTCCCTCATTTCATGTTATAAATAATTTTGCCGCCGATATTATGCATGATATATTTGAAGGAATATGTCATTATAATTTGTCGCATATCTTATTCCATTTTATATATACAAAAAAATATTTTACCTTGGAATTTCTTAATAAACTCAAAAGTACGTTTCCATATGGGGATAAAGAAATAGGAAATATATCAAAAGATATAAAAGATAATCACATTAAAAACAAACGGTTTACTTTTTCAGCTAGAGAAATGTGGGCTTTCACGCATTTTTTACCACTTATAATTGGAGATCTAGTTCCAATTAATGATGAAGTATGGTGTTTTTTTTGTGATTTTTTAGAATTGGTCGATATTTTGGTGTCAAGCAATTTTAATGATGATCATATACTTGATTTGGGAATTCGAATCAGTAAACATAATAAAGATTATGTGAGGTTGTTTAAAGACAACCTTAAACCAAAGTATCATTTTCTAATTCACTGCCCGCGGTTAATAAAATATGTTGGTCCTCTGAAAAATATATATTGCTTTAGATTTGAAGGTAAACATTCCGAATTAAAATCATATGCTAAAAATGTTTCTAGCCGAAAAAATATTACTTTAAGTATCGCAATTAAATGCCAATTAAAATTTGCTAGTTTAATAATTTCTCCAATTACACCTTTCTTACAAATTAATGATAAGAGTATTGTTGAAAATAATTTTCCACTACTTATTTTCGAAAATTATGAGTTCAATATGACTAATGTAAAATTTTATTCCTCTATCATCTACAAAGGTACTAACTATAAGATAAATAATTATATTACCAAAACCATTTACCAAAGTATTGAGATTTACAAAATTAATGGCATCTTTATTCCTGAAAAAGAAAACGAACCTTATTTAATAGCGACGAAATATACTTCTATCTATATCAAACATTATTTTCGCATAAAATTGTATCTGAGTGTCAAAATTATTTTATTTACCCATTAACAAATTTTACCAGTCCTCCAATACTTAGCTACAAAACTACGCAAGGTAGCGTTATTCGTAACAAAAATTTTTTTTAAATCACAACTACATACAGCTATATCATATTTTAATTTTTAAGTAAAGCTGTCTATAATTATGCATGTATTAATATTTAACCTAAATATCAAATATATAATTTAAAAAATGAAATGGATAGAAGTAATTGTTTTTAAAAACAAACGTTATATCATGGAAGAAGACAACATCATCGTCATAAACTTGTCAGAGCTTGAGGAAAATAATTTCATAAACGAATCTATACAAATAGATGAAATAGTTGCGACAGGCTATGAAACCATAATGAATCCTCAAAGTGCGGCAATCTCGGATGAAGTGGAAGATGATATACGCACTGACGAAGACGATGAGTTTAAACAATTTATTAAAATCATGGGGTGAAGAAGAATGTTATAATCGTCTTACAAGTATACCTAATTCAATATACTCGTATATATATGTTCTTAAAATAATTTTTTTTTAGATGTTGGTATAGGCATACGAGAACTGCAACACATGCAGTATGAATATATAGATGAAATATTTGCACCATCAGAAGTTGGAAAAAAAAAAATGTTTCGGTACCATCTTACCACATGGCAAAAAGGAGTGCAGTCCATTGCACCAGCTGTGCCATCTGTGAATTATACTTTAACATCAGTTGAACACAATACCCCACCAGAATGCTCCTCGGAAACTGCTACAAACACTCATGTAGTAAATCATTTATAAAAAATACCATTAATTTTGTTTCTAAAGAAAATTTGTTTATTTATTTTATAGTCAATCGCGTCTATTTTAAAAAAAAAACGATTGCGGTATTAGCATTATCGAATTTTATAAAGAAAATAAATTTTTGGAGGCAAGGCAGAGAAGCATGTTATGTACAATTGTGGTGGACTACTATTTAAAACAGAAAAAAAAATAAATCATTAACAAGGGAAATACAAATTTTAGCCGAAGAAATAGTGTTATGTTTCCCTACTGAATGTGTAGTAAGTAAACATTAAGACTATGAATATATAAATTATTAGCTTATCAATATTTATTTTTAGAAAACATACTTCACGTATCGTGGCGGTCATAGATCACCAACTGGCAAACTATACAACATGTTTGATTATGCAACCAGAAAAATTTTAAAATATACGCAAAATCGAAGAAAACCTTCCAATGAAGTACCATCAGTTGAAGCGGTAAACAAAATTACAAAATTGTTAAATTTTAAAATTAAATATTAATGCCTTAATTTATAATTTATAGGAAATATTTCGAATGACGAATATTTTCAAATAAAAGTTGAACTAAAAAATTGAGAAGTCCAAGGGAATTGGTAGTGGAAAAATGGAGAACAACGTCTTCCCTTCGGATGAAGGAGCTGCTAAACAGTCAGGACCAAACAATTACAAATATTTTTAATGATTGGCTTATTTTGAACAACCCGATTATGCCAGATTTGGTAATATTTAACCAATCTTTATTAATATTTCCACGATTGAACTAATTTTTTTACAGATCGAGATTGATTTTTATTCAATCTATCCCGGAACCACATCCATATATTGGAAGTGGGAATTTTTATAAATAATATACCGGCCGTGCTACAAAGGAGTCTCAAACAAAATGATCAAATAGCACAATTATTTGATTTACAAAAAAATAAAGCAAACATCAATGCAGGTAACTATTGTTGCTTATCTTATTATTTGGTTACTATATTTATTTAATATATAAAGTGTATTTGTTGGTGTGGTAAAAAATTAATAAAAAAAAATAAAATATTTTGTTAAACGGATGACAAGTTTTCAGTATAATAATTTATAAAAATAAATAAAATTAACTAAAAAAAAATTATAATTAAAACCAAAAATTAATATAATTTCAGATACGTATAACATTAAAATAATGGAAATATTATCATGTATAATACCGCCGTCTGTGAAAAATAAACAAAGACAATTAAATGGTGTGAAATACAGCAAATCGTCCATCAAAGATAGCCAAATGTGGTTCATCAATCTGTTAGAGTCTGTCGATGAGCTTCCAAAGCAGCTGAAACGCATTAATATTATTTGTATAAACGAATGCTTAAAATTACAGCCACTATTATTTGGCATTGGGCAGCCAATGGATATAGAAGAATTTTTTATTGTAATAGATGACCACAAATACATATGTGGAAGCTTTTTGGAGGCTCTGGATAAAATTTTTAAAATTTATCAAGTGTTCCACCTCGAGTACCCGAAGCAATGTTATAACGTTTGGATTTTTATCCAATATTATTTTTATGGCATTAAAACGAAATTTGACGAAGATGTCCCGAGCGTGAACACTTTGGTAAATGATTTAAATAATATAAAATTGGAATGATGTATTTCTATTATTTTTTTATATTTTTATGTACTATTATTATTAAGTAATTAAAATAATTATTGGTTTTGTGATAAAAATAATTTCATTTGAATTTTTAATATTTTTATTATATTCAATATTCAATATTATAATAAATTTATAAAAAAAAAATTAAAAGAGTGATACAATTTGTTAAACAAAATAAATAAATGATTATATATATATATATATATATATATATATATATATATATATATATATATATATATATATATATATATATATATATATATATATATATATATATATATATATATATATATATATATATATATATATATATATGTATATATATGTATATATATATATATATATATATATATATATATATATATGTATATACATATATGTATATATATATATATATATATATATATATATATATATATATATATATATATATATATATATATATATATATATATATATATATATATATATATATATATATATATATATATATATATATATAAATATATATATAATATATATAATATATATATATATATATATATATATATATATATATATATATATATATATATATATATATACATATACATATACACATACATATATATAATTATAATTATAAAATGTAATATTTTTAGTAATTTAAACTAATATTATTTTTATAATAAATGAATTAGTATCCCAGAATAGTATGGTCTGATTTTTATAGATTTTTATATTTAACATTTGATTTTTTTTAAAATTTTTATTATATATCTATATTATTATTTACCAAGTAATTAAAATAATTATATGTTTAAAAATAATTTCATTTTAATTTTTGAATTATTTATATTGTTAGTATATTTAATATTATTATAAATTTATGATATGTAGATAAAATAACTTCATAAATATTATGAAACTTTTATAATTAGTTAATTACAAAAGAACTATTAAAAAATTGAAGATAGTTTTAATTTTGCATTTATAGTAAAAAAATGAAGTGATATAATTTTTTAAATAAAATAAAAATGAATTAAAAACAAACAATATTATTTTTGCGTTCTTAAATTAATTTTAATAATATGAACCCTTTTCTTTTATATATATACATATATACATATATATATATATATATATATATATATATATATATATATATATATATATATATATATATATATATATATATATAAATATATATATATATATATATATATATATATATATATATATATATATATATATATATATATATATATATATATATAAATATATTTATATATATATATATATATATATATATATATATATATATATATATATATATATATATATATATATATATATATAAATATAAATATATATTTATATATATATATATATATATATATATATATATATATATATATATATATATATATATATATATATATTTAGTTTCTTTTAATGTTACAAAAATCATTGCAAAATAATACGCTTTGTTTTATAAATTCCACTGAAGCCTTCGTAACTTTTACAACTGTCTTTGATAATCCTACAAAACTGATCAGTAAAAATTACATTAGTTTCTGTTAATACTACAAAAAAAAAATTACAAAAAATACGACCAGTTTTGTAAATTCCACTTAAAACTTCGTAGATTTTACAGCTTTCGTTGAAAATCCTACAAACATGATTAGTAAAAATTACATTAGTTTCTGTTAATACTACAAAAATTTTTTACAAAAAATACGACCAGTTTTGTTAATTCCACTAAAAGCTTCGTAGATTTTACAACTGCATTTAATTATTTTACGAATGAACTATTCTAAATTTAATAACAAAATTTGTTAATAATACAAAGCATAATTGTAATTTTCCAAATTAAATTTGTAGAAATCAATTATGTTTTTGCAATCTGCTTTGTTAATATTACAATGGTTTTTGTGCAGTGTACAATAAAATTTGTAAAAGAATAAAATTTGTTTTACGGAACCCGAATCAATTTTACAAAACCATTTGTAAAATTTTCGATAATTATAAAAGTTGTTAAATTAACGAAATAAAAATTGTTGAAATTACGAAGCGCTGCGTTGGCTGAAAACGAACAAGTTCTTTTGTAAAATGTACAGGTTATTTTTGTTAATATCACCGATTTTTTTTTTGAGTGAAGGGATAATTCATATAATGCGGAGGTTAATAGCAAATTTAAGAAGAAGAAATTAAATGGAGCACTTGGAGAAAACGGTATTCAATCTTAATTTTTATTAAATAGTATTTAGTAATACTATTTAATAAAAAATATGGTTGAAATACACATAAAGTAATATAAAACCAAAGAGATGAGCGATAAATTCCAAAAACGGCAATTTGAACACAACTCTTCCTCTGCAGGCATTTGAATATTAAAAACTAAAATGGTAGCCGTACAGAGGAGGTAGATGCTCAGTACCTGTTCCCTTAAACTTTTGGCTGCTTATTCGATTAATCAAACATTATTTATAGAGGAACAGGAATTCCCATGTTGACAGATTGTAATTTCTTTGATTTTTCCGTTTTAAAAAACATTTCCTTTATTCAGAACATGCGCATTAAATTATTTATTTATTTCGAGAACGAGAATATAGTTGAAGATACTCTTTCTCGAACCAATGAGATAGCCATCTACAGCAGTCTAAATCATCAACGTATCACAAAAGAACAACAAGCGAACAATGAACAAGCACTTTTCGTAATCGAAAATTCAATAAAAATGGAAAGGGTTCCACTTTTGGTACGAATAACCTCATTTTATACGAGAATTCAAATGGACTAACTAGATCTTATATTCCGAATTAATTCCGTCGTGCAGTATTCGATGGTATAAGAAATTGATCAAACCAAGTATCAAAGCTCGTACAACCACGACTGATAGAAATCAAAGCCATCTTAATAAATCAAGCCTCCATGTTCAAAACGAACTTTTATTAGTGAGTCTAAAATGACAAAAATAATCGCTCTCTTCATACATTTTATATGGAGAGACATGATTTTCGTTTATAGAAATATTTGAATGAAAAGTAACTCAAAATTATAATTTTTTGAAATCAATTGAAACTATAAACATTGGTTTTCACCTGACTTGAAGGATTTTTCCGTGGGGTTTTCCATTTTATTGTATTAATTAAAAGAAAATAAGATACTTTATTCTCTAATAAAGCTCAAATAGAAATAGAATAAAAATTTGTAAGAAAGGGACATTGTGTACATAACCAACAAAATAATTTATTCCCATCAAACAAATGAACCAAAAGAAGAAAACATCAATGAATTTTTAAAAAATGGAACAAACATAATGATCATAAAACAACGCAAAAAACGACAAAAAATATATGAACACAATTTTTTATTTCATAGCAACAACAAAAAGTAATCGCATAAACAATAATATTGAGAGCGTGATCAAATTGTCCCTCTCCTAATCCTAATTGACATATTGTATATAAATTATGTAACCTTTTGTAACCTTCAAAACAAAACACAACATTTTATCATTTATTTGATCGATACGATCAATATTTTTATTTTGGTTTAATGAGAAATTTACCAGCGTTTATCCGATTAATCTCCTAAATTTTAATTTATCGTAGTTATCATAATTTGTATATATCAGGACAACGATTTTGGTCGGAAATTGATGAGAGTTGAGACATGAGACATGAAACTTTCGTATACGTACACGGTGTATAATATACGATTTTATTATTGTGTGGTGCCATTTGTTTTATTTGTATTAGCGTGATTTTTGTGCAGGTCAGCATGTAAATTTTTTGAACCGGGTGAAATCAGTTCAAAATTTGGTGCTGTCGTTCCTCTCATGCGACATTTTCCCTTGCTGCTGAGATGGGGAATTTACATTTTTGAATCACATATATACTGTTCGTTATTCAAACAAAATGGTACGTATTCTAATAGATAATGTATTTTTAAATTGTATTAAATGACAAAAATATAATATAAAATTATATATTTGTACATATTTAATATAATACGATAACAATTGAATAAAAATAATTATTAATTAATGTTGTGCGTAATGTGTAAAATAATTATAAAGTGTTGTGCGAATATTTTGTTTCTCATGTTATTTATCTTCAATTATTATCGTATTAATAATTTTTTCGTTATTAAAATATTTATTAAATTATCTGTATTAACAATTAAAATAATTACAGATTAGAATTACAGCGGAACAGAAAACGCTACTTATTAGTTTCGTAAAAAACAATTTTGAATTGTTGTTTGGTTTTTCGGCGGCCAGCGGTAACCAACGCAGAACAGAATTGTGGGAGGAAATATCCAACGAATTAAATTTGACATCGTCGAACCCACGTAGAGTAGTCCAGTGGAAAAGGGTAATATTTAAATGAATATATGTATATATGTACATATAATATTACGTTAAATGTTTTTTGTTTTAGGCATGGCAGGATTTAAAAAAAAATACCAAAAGGAAACTGAACAAAATAAGGGCAGCCAAAAATATGACCGGAGGTGGCGAAATAAGTGAAAATATGGAACTCACCACAGATGAACATGTGATTATTGATATGTGTGGTATGGAAAACCTCGATGGGAACCAAAATGTACAGGAACCTGGATTGGTAAATTGAAATTTTTCTAATTTACAATTCGTTCTAATACTTAATTGTAATTTCATTATTTTATTTTATAGGGGCCATCTATTATACATCAATTTAATAGCGACCATCCTATATCCCCAGTAGATACTCCTCCTTCACCTGAATTTTCTCCTATCACCCAATCCACACTGTCACAAACAAACCTCATTTATATCCCCACCACAGTTGATTATTTCCCCACTGCCCCTTCTATCCTCATCACTACTACCAGGCCCATTTCATCCACAACCACCCCGTCTATCTTCATCACCACTACCAGAGCCATCTCATCCACAACCGCCCCGTCTATCCTCATCACCACTTCCCGTGCCGTCCCTTCCACCACTATCGTCCAGACCACCGAGTTCCTCTGAAAGTGCCCGCCGAGGCAGAGCCAGAAGAGCACGAATAGCAGAGATATTCCAGAGCCAGAAGAGCACGAATAGCAGAGATCACAGCGTCATCGAGAAAACGACCCGAGAAATGTAAGTAATGCATTTACCAATATATATTTTTTAATCTAATGTTTTATTTTATAGGAAAGCGTAGCAGTTACTTCCGTAATGCGATCTCTACAGATGCAGGAAGAAACCGTTAACTTATTAAGAGATATAAAACAACTGTTAACAACGTTGGTTAATAATAGAAACTAATAATAATTGGCAAACAGTTTGATTTAAATGAATTAATTAAATGAAAATTTTTTGTTTTAAATGTATGTTTTATTTGTTTAATATTGATGTGTTGTTGTCTTCCAAATTTAACTGATGGACTTTATCCTTAATTTTGCTGCCATCCCATATATAGGAGTCATGGGTATCACTTAAAACAAATTAAAACAAGTTGAATTTTGTTTGAAAACTATTTATTAGTTTTATTTTTCGAAAAATTACATTTTTAAAAATTAATATTTCTATCAACAATGAAATTGGCCAGGAATTCACGGTTTTCATCACCGGAATTATCTTCTTCGATGGCATTTGCAGCGGGAACTATATCATCAGTTTCAACCAATTGATATTTATGGTCAATTAATACATTATGTAGTACTACACATGAATATATAATATTGGCCGCTCTCTCATGTTCATAGTGCAGGTGCCCTGAACTTGTTTTCAGGCACCTAAACCGGCTTTTTTAAATTCCAAAACAGCGCTCTATACCGCTGCGAATTTTAGTATGCATTTTATTAAATGCATTTTGAGCCGCAATTGACGGCTTTCGGTATGGAACCATCATATATGGTTTAATAGCGTATCCGCTATCGCCTGTAATTAAAATAATTGTGTGATTTAGTAAATTATAAAATATATTAATTAATTAAAGTATTTACCAAATAGCCATGTGTTGTTGTCTTCCAAATTTAACTGATGGACTTTGTCCTTAATTTTGCTGCCATCCCATATATGGGAGTCGTGGGTAGATCCTGGATATCTCGCATTTATTGTTAATATGCGCATATTGAGGTCACATATCTGTAAATACAAATATGTAAATAAAATTAGATATATGAGAAATAATTTTAAATTGTAAACTTACGGCTTGTGTATTTATGGAATGAAATCCTTTCCTATTTATGTACGCGTACTCGTCCTTTTTCTTTATATTGGCGATTGCAATGTGTGTGCAGTCAATCAAACCCATAATCCCTGGCACTCCAAACTTATTTAAAAATTCCTGTTTTTTTATATCAACAGCGGCTAGTGTTGATGGAAACACAATATATTTGTGGACAAGTTTCGTACCAATAATTTTACTGATGCGTGCTACGCTAGACGACACATTACTCTGGGACATTACTGCAAAAGCATCCAAACCCACGCGATGCTGATGGCTTCCACTGGCATAAAAATTTAATGTTGATAAGACTTCCAAATGTAAAGGAAGACGTAAAGTGTTATCGTCATCATCCACATATTGTTGTATCTCATGAATCAGCTCATGTACCAACTGTTTTGGGAGTCTATAATTATCAATAAAACTGAAAATAAAATTAATTATTATAAATTATAATTGAATTATTTTTACACTTAATATAATAACTAACGTGAAAATAAATTGTAACTTACCATCGGTCAGATATATTAAATGGATCCAATGTATCACGCAAATACTCATTATATCGCTTGGTTTTGACCTTGCGATCATAATATAAAAATGGTATATGCGAATTCATAACACAAAAAACTATTAAATAATCACGTCAATTAAACAAAAATTATTATAATATTTATAATTTATTATAATATAACACACAAAAAATCTAAAAAATTTATTATAACACAAAAAATCTCAAATAATCATGTCAAGTAAACAACAAGAATTAAATGAAAAATGACGTTCCGAAATGTCAATATAAATAAAGATGGCGTCGGTTCGCACACATATAATATCACCAATATTATTACGTTCCGGTAATTTTTCTCCCATCTCTCATTTGGCGACCAAAATCGCTGTCCAGATATACCTATATTTGTATATACAAATTTAAAAGAGCAAATAAATTAAATTAATGACAATTTTATAATCATAAAAATTATGTTTAATTAATATAATTTCGAAAAATAACCCTGGCCATCACCTAATTCAATTCTTTATCTATTACTTTATGTAATAAAATATTAAAAGCTCTCACTATTAATAGTTGAACAATTCAAAATAAGTTTGTATGTTTTGCCATGGGATTGCATAGACTTCTTTGTAAATTACACATTTTTTGGTTAACTAAAAAAAGCTCGTTTCAAAATATCGCTCAACATGGAGGCTTTATATATTAAGATGGCTTTGTCCAAGCGAAGTGTAGTGTTTCCACCATGTTCATTATGTTAAATTATATTATTAGGTCGATTCAAAATCTAAACATGGAAAAATATGTATAAAAATTATGATAACTACGATAAATTAAAATTTAGGAGATTAATCGGATAAACGCTGGTAAATTTCTCATTAAACCAAAATAAAAATATTGATCGTATCGATCAAATAAATGATAAAATGTTGTGTTTTGTTTTGAAGGTTACAAAAGGTTACATAATTTATATACAATATGTCAATTAGGATTAGGAGAGGGACAATTTGATCACGCTCTCAATATTATTTTTTATACGATAACTTTTTGTTGTTGCTATGAAATAAAAAATTGTGTTCATATATTTTTTGTCGTTTTTTGCGTTGTTTTATGATCATTATGTTTGTTCCATTTTAAAAAAAAACATTGATGTTTTCTTCTTTTGGTTTATTTGTTTGATGGGAATAAATTATTTTGTTGGTTATGTACACAATGTCCCTTTCTTACAAATTTTTATTATATTTCTATTTGAGCTTTATTAGAGAATAAAGTATCTTATTTTCCTTTAATTAATACAATAAAATGGAAAACCCCACGGAAAAATCCTTCAAGTCAGGTGAAAACCAATGTTTATAGTTTCAATTGGTTTCAAAAAATTATAATTTTGAGTTACTTTTCATTCAAATATTTCTATAAACGAAAATCATGTCTCTCCATATAAAATGTATGAAGAGAGCGATTATTTTTGTCATTTTAGACTCACTAATAAAAGTTCGTCTTGAACATGGAGGCTTGATTTATTAAGACTGCTTTGGCTTGGATCACAAATAATCTCATCATCACCAATAAAAAAAACAAGTATTCCATTTTAATTTACACTATAATTTATATTTATTTAAATATATGTATGTATGTACACACACATATATATATATATATATATATATATATATATATATATATATATATATATATATATATATATATATATATATATATATATATATATATATATATATATATAGAATAGAACTATAGGCTACTATAAATATGATATGTCCAACTCGCGAGACCCCTCAATTAAAAAAGAACATTATTTGATGTCAACAATTCAAAACTAGGTTTCTCCTACTCATGTATACCATAAGCTAACTATGTACCATAATAGATTATAGCCCTACTTTATCTCCTAAGCCCATTTATCTCCTACACCAAATTGATCATCTGAAGATCGATTACGCCAATCGCATAATCTTTGCAGTTATGTAGATTTGTAGAAAAAAACAAACCTGAACAATACAAAGGTAAAATTTAAGGCCGTTGACCGAAAACGATAATTTGAAAAAACAATAAAAAATCGTTTTGCACTTCGTTACGCAGATTTTTTATCAACAATAATTTTGGTACATTCAAATATCAATCCATTCGTAACGATATATTAAATTAAAATAATTACACACTTCGAACGTAAAAAATATTTGACTGAGTGTGTTCAAAATTTCACAGTAATAAACCGAAACACAAACACAGTAAAACATGAATAGGCAATAGAAAATAAATTTTATCATCGGTCGAAAATAATTTTCAGCCACAAAAAGTAAATGATAAAATATTAATTTATTTCGCCAACTTTGACGTAAGTTTATCATATATCACTAGACCGGACTCGCCTTTTGTATTTTATCGATGATAATTTTATCATTTATCATTATCATCGAACCAGAATCGCACCCCAGGAATTAAAACGGATTATCGTAAATGGGCACAATGTTGTCGACTTGTTGACGTTGTTTTTTTTTTTATTTAATTAGACGTACAATTCAATTGTAGATTTAAAATATGTTTTTAGGTTATTCTTGAATTTTAAAAACGATTCAGTTTTTTTAATTTCATCTGGTATTCTGTTGTTAATTAATGGCCCTGAGAATGTAATAGATTTTCTCCCAAATTCAGTTTTAATTTGATGTTTAGCTAAATTATTGGAAGTTCTAGTTGAATAATTATGGAATTCAATCTGGAATTCATATAAAACGTTTATGGGCAAAATTAAATGTTCATCTTAAGCATATATAATTCATAGGTTGGAAACAATGAAGATATTTTAAATATTGCTTTCACACTGTTATTTTGCATGATTTGTAATTGCTTGATTCTAGTTTCAGAAGCCGTGCCATATACTAGGATACCATAATTAATTCGCGAGTAGACAAATGCAAAATAGATCTTTAACAATACGTTCGTAGGAACAAACCATGATAATTTTCTAAGAAGCCCAACAATTGGAGCAAGTTTATTACAAGTGGTATTAATATGTTCCTCCCATGACATATATTCATCAAGTATTACTCCTAGGTATTTAAAAACTCTTTCAATAGTGACATCACAGACCTGAAATGCAGGCTACTTACTAATTTATGTGGAGAATGAAACACTAACAATTTAGTTTTTGACAATCATATTGGATTTAAAGTATTCCAAAAGCACATCTAAATCATGTTCGATACTACCACATATGGTACCAGGATCTTCATTTTCGTAAAATAAAGCAGTGTCATCTGCAAAAATTCTAACTTGACCGATCAGTGGTAAATCTGATATATCATTAATGAATATAAGAAATAAAAGTGGCCCCAGAACACTTCCCTGTGGAATACCACATTTGATTTCTAACGCTTCACTGAATACTCCATTAAACATAACATATTGTTTTCTGTTGGTTAAAGTAGATCAAATGTGACACCCCGAATTCCATAGTCCTTAATATTATCTAAAAGCAGATTATAGTCAATGCAGACAAAAGCCTTTTGCAGATCCAAAAATAATGGTCCAACAACTCTTTGCTTATCAATGACAGTATAAATCATACTACAACTTCCACTTATGCTAATTCAGTACTCATCCCCTTCCTGAAACCATATTGAAAATTGAAAAAAAAAATTGTTACTGTTTAAGAAGTCAACCAAACGAGAGGCAATAATCTTTTGCAATATCTTATCAAATACAGACGATGTTGAGATCGGTCTGCAGTTATTAATATTTTCTCGATCACCAAATTTTGAAAACTGGTACAACTTTCGCAACCTTTAAACAGCTCGGATAAACTCCAGTTCTCAGTATTTCATTAAATATATCCGACAAAACATTCGAAAAAAAGAAAGCTCTATTTTTTTATTACACTACTATCTACATTGTCAGGACCACCGCCATTACTGTTATCTAATGAGCAGATAATGTTAAATACTTCAGTTGATGTTATTGACGAAAAGTACATGGATTTAGAATTCTTATGAATCGTATTAAATTTATGTATATCTCTGTCAGAATTGATTGAGTCATGAATTGAACTACCAACCTTAACAAAGTGGTTATTAAATAAGTTAGCAATATCAATAGAATTATTAATGAAGCGACCATCACAGACGAAGGAATCATTACCACTAGATTTGCTCAAATGAGTTTTATTAAAAAACATATTAACATTTTTCCACAATTCTATTTGATTTGAGCCAATGACTTTTTATCAAAATAATGTTTCTTTGCCAAATATTTTATCAATTTTAATTGTTTGCTAAGTTTATCTAGTTCAGATTTTACAGCATCATCAGATCTTATTTTAAATAAAAAACTTTTATTTTTGATTTTATAGTTTAATTCTTCCTTATTGTGACAATTTTTATTTTTGATTTTTTCGGTAAATCGATTTCGACTTGCGTCTTCCTCAGTACCTTGTTAACTATTCTAAACACATTCTAAAAACATTAAAAAAAAAAAAAAAAAAAAAAAAACATTAAAATGAACAACATTCATTTAAACTCAAATCATCAGATCTGTTCAATTTAAATTTTTTTAAAAAATTTTTACGGATGAGTTGCCATATATCATACATATTCAGTGTATTTTTAAGTTTGGCTTCATCACTAATAGTTTTTTTTTCAATTATTCTTCTAGTATATTTCAGTGCGAAACGAAAGTTCGAGAAAAGAAAATTATGATCACTTAAGTTCGAATATATGGTTGATGTAGAAACAGTATCAATGTTTAAAAAACTGGATACAACATGATCAAGAATATTCCCACTAGCCGTGCGAGTAACATTCGTGTTAGTGACGATTAAACCAAAACTTGTTAATAAGTTTTTATGGTTTATCACAAAATCTTCTGTCTTATTTGTTGGAATATTTATATCACTAAGTGAAATATTATCATATTTATTATCCTTCCAGAGTTGTGATTCCAAAAAGTCAGCAAAAGAAACAAGGATGGAGTCAGGAGGACGATAAACTGCCCAGAGTTTGGTACCTACAAATTTAAATAGCTCCACTTCAATGAAATGAAATGGATATCGACCCTGATCCGCATTCAAAAATCTTAAACCTATATCGTTTCTAATATATAACTATCTTCTCAATTTAAACAAGAGATGTCACTGAGGCATTCCATACTTTATGGTAACAGATCGCACTTCCCGGTTCGCGTCACACTTGTTCAATGAATTATCAAATATGCTAGAGTTAACGCACGAACAACAACGAACTGTATCGCTACTTAAAACGATACTGCAATTATTCATATCTTACTAAAAGTTACAACAAGGACTGGGTGCATTTTTAATCAGCTACAACATTACGTTTTCTCGAAGAGGAGTGATGTAGTGTCACAATATAGTAGATATAGCACTAAAATATAATTTTAAATGTACTCTTATAAAGCTCATTACGTAATAATGTTTAAATGTTTAAAATAAAATAAGTTTTGTTAAAATTTAAATAAATGATATGTGCAGTATTTGTACTGTTTCCCTGAAAACTCTGAACAAGATAACAAAATAACTGTGAATTATACAATTATAGCGCCGGTACAACTAGAAATAGAATTAGGCCTATCATAGGCCAAATCTATAATTTTACTAATAAAAAAATTTAAAAAATAAACAATCGATCAGCAAATAATTAAATTTTAGGGCCTATTCTAAAAACCATTCTTATAAATCTACTTATCATTTGGTAAAATAATAATAAACAGTGTTTAAAAGGTATTGCTGGCCCCTTGCTGTGTCACAATTTGGCTCAAACGGGTTCGATCGCGAGCTTAATATTGAATTGGTCTTCATAATGTCTTAGACAATCTAAAGAAGCCAAGTCGTTCTTTATACACCGTGGAGCCATCGTCAATCGTTCAACGATCTCTGCCCCTGAATCTCTGCACAATACGTTCCAGATCTACACGGGAACGTGACCGAACCAGCATATTCGCTGAGATCTTATTTCATGTACAATATCGGGGATCATCAGATCTCTGATTTCGATATTATACAAAGCTAGGAATGTCCCACCTACTTCGCGTTTTGGGCCGTAAATCACACGCATGATTTTGCTTTGAAATGTAAGGGGCTATCTCTCGTACTCATCCGTCAGGGCCCAACTTTTAATTCCAAAGATAACAACGGGCCCGAACAACGCTTTGTAAAGCTTCAGCTTCCCGGCACTTGATAGGTGTTTAGACTTTAGCAGTGGCCTTAGAGGATACAAAGCACCTGGTTGAACTGGAGATATAAGATGTTGCGCTGAGGCGTTTCAGTTTTACGAAAGGTGTATCGGGAACAGAGCCCCCCTTGATGGTCATCAAGTAAGCCCTCCGCTAGAGGGGTGATTCTATCCAATATAATGTAGGACAGTAACTTGTAGGCTGTGCAAAGAAGAGCTATATCGCGATAATTCTCACACTTCAAGCGGTCTCTCTTCTTGAATATGGTGCATATTGCGGCCACTTTCCATTCATCAGGCATAACTTCGGTTATAAACTGTCGGAAAGACAGTTTCACATAGTATTCCCTCCGAATATCAAGAGCTCCAAATTAATGTAGTCCACCCCATATGAGCGGTTTCGTTTCAATCTCTTTCAACCTTTTAGTCGCCTCCGACGACAAGCATACGATACTGTGGTGGTATGCTTGGAAAACATTTACTAGACATGTGAGTGCCTCCCCGTCCACAGGAGCAAACCATTCGATATATCATTTGATATAGCACATATTTAAAAATCCAACATCTGTGGTCCAGCTGTTTTTTTACAAAACGTTTAAGATTCTAATCCAATGGAAGAATAATTTTTATATGCAAATTTTTGTTGATATATTATGCATATCTCGAGTTTTTTTTGGATAGATTTCTACCAAAATTCTATCAGACATGGTTTGCGATACAAGGATGTTAAAAACAAAAAAAAAATACTTTCAAAAATCTTTAGAGGATTTTGTTTTTGAAAATGTGTTATCACGTACACACAGAGATATTTATCAAAAATTATTAATTTGGATTGAGCGGATGTCGATACGATGTCAAGGTCAATCAAACGACATCGTATAGAAAAAGGAGATAGTAGAAAATTTAGTACTTTAAACAGGTTTGCATTATTTATTATGGTCAAGTGATTATTATATTAAACATATACATACAATGTAGTTTTCATGATGTGTGAGTTCCACTGCTTACATGTAGTATAACACTGACTGTACTTATTTGAGTTTTCCATCAAGATGGAAATATCGGAGGTAGATTTTGAAGAATTGGCTTCGCAGTGTTATTATCATCACTGCAGCCTATATGGATTTCAACCTAAGCTAGAATAATTTATTAGCTGTAAATTTCACAGCAGATGGCGAAACAAGCACATATATTGCTGGATATTTTCAATATTTATTAAATGGGAGGTATATGGTATTGTAGGATATGAACAAATGACGTGTAAAAAATTTGTAATTTATTTGGGCATTAAAATTCCCGGCACATATAGATATAGGGATTCTGCACTTACCTTATCATTGATTTTCTGTTATGTGTATCGATAGATACACATCACGTTTATCATAAGAACGTTTGCCTATTGCCTATGTACAAAATAAAGTGGTAGTTAAAATTTCTCATCAACACTTGACATTATCATAGCTTAAATAATTTATAAAAAGTAAGTTACTATCCAAAACCAAATAAACCAAAACCATTCAAAAATAATAAATTTTTGAAATAACTATATAAACCTACATTGTAACCTCATCTGTTATGTAAATGGAATGAAAATTCTTGTATGATGATGATAAAACATACGAGTATTATATTCTTAAAATTCATAAAGAGGAAAGTCATAAATGATGTTCAAAAGTTATTGAAGCATAAAGTTGACTGTATTTTAGAAATAAAATATATCGTCTTCAGAAGTCAGTTGGCGTGGTTACCCGTCATTTTTAGTTTTAATATTTATTTATATTATTTGTATAAAATATAAATTTGAAATAGTTTTTCAATCATAGATGTTAATGTTGTTGATTTAAACCATCATTCCCGTTTTATTTGGTACACAAGTTCGTGGGTTTTACGCATAGAAAGCATAACAGAAAATACATAATCAAAGACCGGAACCAAATATTCGATTTTCTATTTATACTACAAATTAGCTTGACAAGGAGGAAGTTTAATTTTGTTTCTAAATGTTCAACCATCTGTGTGTATTTGAACGAAAAATAAAAAACTTGAAACCATTCAAATAATTACCTATTAAAATTATCAGCATGATTGATCCTTTCAATTTGTGAAGAGTTGTGTTCTTCCGATTTTTGGGTTTTTGTTTTGTCTTTCAAACTGTCACATAGAATACTTTTATTTTATTCCTCCTATTTTCAAAATCACAAAATCCATTAAGATTGACAATAAAAATAGAAATCAATAAAAATGTTTTCATTTTTTATTTATAGTCCGTATGTTGTGTTATATTGTATTGTATATATGTACACACATTCTACTTAAAGCTAAAGACGTGTGTATCCCGTAAATTTTCAGTTTACTGATCCGGTTTGATAAATTTATATAAATATATTTTCCTTGATTGATATGGTTGTTGTCTGTTCAATATAAAAGGATGTGCGTATGTATATAGACATATGTCCTTATTAATTTAATTTACATACATGTGATAAGCAGAGTGTTTTATGGCATACACTATTGTTAAATCCATATTGACATAAAAACTTCTCTTGGAGCAAACAAATTTGCTGGAAGATGAAAAACATGCTCTAAATCTGTCTCTTTTTTGTGCGAGAGCACTTTCTAAAAATCTGGCTTTTATCACAGATTTGCAAAAAATGTTGTAGTTTTTGCACTCACACATACAAATACAATACATATTATGTCAAATTGAATGAAAATGCTTGTATTTTTGAAGTTTGCGATGATTTAAGTGTTAACTAGCGAATAATAAAATAATAAACCAAATTAAAATATTTTGATAGTGCCTATGCCTACCAATCGTTTAAACACGTTTTTCAAATTTTGAATACATGTGGATGTGGGTAAAGCTTAACTTCATATATGTATATTTACGAAAATCTGAAATAATTCTTTATAAAGCATCTGCCTACTCAATAATATTTTCAATGTCCAAAACCAATTGACTAAAATTTTTTTTTTAAAACAAATTTGTGTGCAATTTTATCAAGTTCTAAATTATGGACCACTCAATACCACCACCTCAATATTCAGTATTCCCAACTATTATTTTTGGTGGGTGCCAGATTGATGTCAAGATAGTGCTAGATTGACAGTATAGAGTGCTAAATAATTTCAATTTGTAAACTTAGGCCCTGGTTCCTTCACAAAATGTATAAATTCTATATCCCTAATTTCAATGAAATTGTTTATGGATAAAACGTTACTATCAATAAAAATGTTTTTATTTTTATCAACTAATACCGTTTTGAGATTGTTTACAGCTTCTTCTGCTAATTCGTTAGAGTTAATAAATTCATCAAACCGAATTCCAAAATGCATCGATTGGAGGAGAAGATGAAAATCTCATATGTCGTGGATCCACATCGCAATTTAAAAATTCCGGTTTGACAAAATATTTTAAAATTTATATTATATGACCAACAATTGCAATTGATCGTTAAGTACGTGAATTTGAGTACTTTCCGATTGAAACTGTTTATTCACGTGGGATCTACAAGAAAATTGTAGATTTCCTCGGCGTTTGAGGTATGTTTTTCCTCGAAGTTATACAACTCGAAATAATCTTTTAAAACTACCATTTGCTCTAATAAACGGTGAACAATGCTTTCATAGGAAAGTGATTTAATTTTAAGTGTTTTTGGAACTCCTTAAAGGATCCTTGTCTTGTGGAGCTGTACGCAAAATAATTAAAAATACTTTTTATATTTTTTTCTATATTATGTGGTAATTGTTTGCACGCAGCTGAGGCACATAGATTCAATGAATTACATGTACATCTCACAAAGAATAAATCTTGATTAATGTTTGTAAATTTTGATACAACACCATTTAAATGACCTGTCATTACGGAGGCGTTGTCTACAGCTAAACCAACCACATTTTCTATTGGAATCTCAGATTGTTCGAAGTGTTTGAAAACGGCGTCAAAAATCTCCGACGCGCTGGATTCAATGAGCTCGACATCCCGAGTTGTTTCATTAAGACTCAAAGAAAACTTACAATATTTGAGCTTTTTTGAAGTGCATAATCTTGAATATTTTCCAATTATTTTAAGTCCTAATTCCTCAATTTCTATTATGATTACATCCTACTCGATTCTATTTCTATTAATTCATTCGATAAAATATTAGCCAATATTTTATTTTCGATGGCAAGCCAAATGAGGATAATTTAATAGCGTTCAAATATTCTAACAGGCTGAGATCGCACTGGAAAAAGCCTAATTTCAAATCCTTTCTTTCGTGTAAAAGAGTCAAAGGTAAGAAATCGCTCCTCGATTGACAGCTTGGAATTGTCAAATAGTTTTAAATATCGGATAACGAGCTTGGTTTGATCTCTATATGTGAATAATCTGGAGTAGCATCGGCGATTATAGAAAAATGTTTGGACACCCGAATCTTTTCCTGAATTTTATTTTGAATAACGGTGCCACAAATTTCAATAAATTCATTTTGCATATAAATGAGGAAATGTAGTGAAATTGTAAACGATTGTTCGTCTCTTGGGATTCACGAATCCTCTTGGTATGATCGTATAATAATATTTATATAGGGTCGTATTTACTGATTAATTCTACGATCCCTATAGAAAAATTCCATTATGAACATCTCCAATTGGTTCACTAGAACCCCGAAATGCTAAACCTCGCTCACTTAGAAACATAATCACTTCTAAAATCCTCTCCAGAATTTTTTCCCAATTACGAGCTTCATCGATTACCCGTTTTAAGAGTACACACCTTAATGAGAATTTTGATAATGCGTTATTAACATGCGACTTCCAGTAAACATAATTCTTTTTATGCTTAATAGAAGTATCATGGCTGGAAATGTGGTCTTTTAATTTTCTCCAACCTCTTTCAATATTCCAACCAGATAGACTACCAAGAGCAGATACATTTGAATCTATCATATTTACATTATATGGGACACAGTATAAAGACTGTTTTTGTTTACTCCAACACAAACAGTCTCTCTTACACTACTCATCATTAGGTTACAATTTTTTGAGAAAACGACATGGGAATTTGAAATTTTCTGCATCTGAAGAGATGTTCTATGGGATAACGAATTCTTTAATTTTAAGAAACACAAATATATATACTGCTCGAATCCTTTTACAAATTGAATGAAACATTTTTCGGTTTCGAATTATTTTTGATAATTTTATTAGATTGCCATTGCCATGTTTATAAATTGTTAGAAAGTAATTACAAATTGAATATTTTGCAATTAAAATAAGACTTTTTTCGGAATGATCATAACTATTTTCACCAAAAATTATTAATTTTTGTAAATGCAGTGCTCATTTTTAGACACAATGCGGATGTAGAAAGAGTTTCTTCGCTTATAACTAGCCACTAGCGGCTATAATATATACCTCCTCGTACCATAAAACTATTTTTGGGCTCATTTGAATGAAACAAGTTTCTTAAGCTAATTTTGTGTGATTAAAAACTTTTCGTTATCACTATTTTGGACCTCAAACATTTAAAAAATAATTTAAAAAATTCTTTGAAATGTCCATATAGCAGAGCTTTCACCAATTAATAAACTTTTCGTAATACATTATTCATTTTAAATTTTTAATCACACGTCAAGGTTAAACTTATGATTTTTGCATCATAAAAGAGAACTTTTCAAAATATAAAAATAAACATTTGTTCTTTAATTAAAGAAGCCAATATACAAACAACAAATATAAAAATATTAATTTCCTATTGAAAGGACAAATAAATGTTTTCACAAAGCTCCGTTTGTCATAAAAGAAGTTTTATGTCAGATCGAAAGCAAATATTTCTTTTTTAATTATAAACACACTATAGCTAATTACAAAAATCAAGAATTTAATGTCCAATTCGAATGACAATATTGTGAAGATTATTTCGATAAAGCTCAACTTTTCATAAAATAGCTTTTAAAGGAAATCGGGGGTAAATAAAATATTTTCCCTTTTGTTTTAATTAAAGAACCAGATAAGTGACTACAAATATCAAAATGTGCTAATGGAATAATATTGTAAAACATTTTTTCAAAAAGCTTAATTTGTCGGATTGCAATCTATTTAACAAACTATTTTTATTTACTCTTTAATAAAAGAAGCTTGTAACTAAAAAAGCTCATATTTTCACAATAGAACGTGCATGTTGGATTGGAATCAAGTAAAATGTTTACCGTTATGCTTTAATTAAAATTTCCAATTGGTTGAGACTGTGAAACCTATATTCTTAAAAAGCTTAGAATTTCACAAAAAAACAAATTTTTATGTCGAATTGGAATCAATTAAAATAACATAAATACACTTAAAAATTAATTTAGAGAAACACATAATTACAAAATAGACACACTGCAAAGTATTTCTTCAAAAAGTGCTTATAAAAAAGCGTTTATGTTGGATCGTAATTGAATAAAAAATGTGAAACTTTTTAACAAAAAGCACATCTTTTATATATTGTGTTTTTGTTGGAATTTAGTCAATTGGAATATTAACACTTTGTGCTTTAACTAAATAATTTGATGGTCGCAAATTTGAAATATAAATTTTCCAAATTTATTCAAAAAGCTCTGCTTTTAATAAATATTTTTTATGTTGCAGCGGAATCAATTAGAATAATTACGCTTGTTCTTTAATTTAGGAGCAAATCATTATGATTATTAAACATTTAATTTTCAATTGGAAGAGCAGACATGAAACTTTTTTCAAAAAGCTCATTGTTTCTTTTATGTTGGATCGGAAACAAAAGTTTGTTCTCTTTAAATAAACAGATAATTGAAAAATCTAAAAATCTTGATTTCCAATTCGAAGAACAATAATGTGAAGCTTGTTTTCAAAAGCTTAATTTTTCAAGAAATAGCTTTTATGTCAGATCAGAGTGAAATCAAATATTTACACTCGTTTTTTAATTATAGAAGCACATGATTACAAATACCTAAACTTTTAGGACAATTGTAAAACCTCTCTTAAAAAGTTCTTCTTATCATCAGAAAACATTCAACGACAATCGAAAGTTTTTTCAAAAATAAAGCTAAACTTTTCATAAAAAGAGATGATTGTCATCAAATAAAATGTTTACACTTGTCGTTTAAAAGGACCAAATAATTTACAAATATCAAAAACGTTATTTCCAATTGTGAAAGTTATTTACCAAAAGCTCAATTTTTCATAATGTTGGATCAGAATCTATTAAAATGCTTTATTCCACTCTATTCAAATATTTTGGTCTACATATATCGGAAAGTTATAACTGATATTGGTTCGAAGTTTGAACCATTAAATTTACTTCACTCGGCGAAAAACAAGGTAGAAGAAAACGAAAATTGAATTATGCTCATTATGTTGATATTTAAGATCACCTGCCACCTTCGCTCGCATAAAAATCTTAATGGAATGATGAATTATACATTACCTAAGAACGTTAAGTTTAACTGTACTCGAACATTTGTTGCAAATGTAGAAAAATGTAGTAGATTTTTTAGCATACATATTCGAATAAGGTGGGTTTATTCCCTCGAATTTATGACTCGTAACAAAAAGAATAAGAAATGAAATTTCTCGAAAATGGACCTATACAAATTTATAGATATGATTTGTTTGGACCATCTATACCCAGGTATAGCTATACATTTTCTAAAAAAATTATTTGGCCCTTACATCTTATAAAAAACTTTGAGAGTGCTAGAATTAGTGCTAAAAAGAATTATATAGTGCCGAATTGCACTTGGGTGCAAAACTGATTTTTATGGTGCTAAAATAAATTGGATAGTGCTAAACCTGGCTAAATTAGCAACACTGCCTATATTTTACCAAATTGGGTTGGTAAAAGATAAAGTCTTAACAAAATCCAAATTTGAAATCATGTACATATATGGATCGAATTCTAAAGACACGAATCTCGCACCACGATTTGTTTAAGTAAAAAGCTATAGCTTAAATAATCAAAAATTGGGTTAGTCACCAACAATAAAAATTAAATTTTAACGTAAACTCAATGAACCATTATGGGAATAATAAATTAATTGAATAAAATCTCAGATTGAATAAAATTTAAGAATAATATGAAAACAATTCTTAAAACCGATACATAATTGTCAAAAAAATCAAAAAGAAAACGTATTTTATTATTTTTTTAGAATAATTTATTGGTTTTAATAATTGATTTTATATTTTCAATCTAATATTTTATATAACAAGAAACTTTGAAATATTAAAACTAGTAATAGTCAAAATTAAAAGAAATCTATAAATCATCCTGGATTTAAAATATTTTAAACATGTTATTAACCTAAAATATATACTAACCGTTAAAACCAATAAATAAACGGAGCAAAATTCTGTAAGGTTTCTTAATGATTCGCTGATTAGCTCTTACGTATTACGAGACAAAACGAAAGTTAAATTTGAAAATTTGTAATATAAATTGATACTGGTACCATAGAATTACATAATGAGCCTTTACATCAAAAAATATATACATATAGCCAATTTATTGCCTATACAAACCATGATGTACACAATGTAGTTTTCCCGCAGTTTCTTACAATATTCGAAGATTCGATAATAGTTGATTAGTGATTGGCATACGATGATTTATGAGTTGTAATACACAAGATAAAATAAGTTTTCCTGAACTTTAGAAATCAGCCCCCATCAGCAACTTCGTAACTGACCCTATTACTATTATTTTAGATAATTAGTCTAGAATCGTTCTGAGAACTAGCCCATCTCAGCTCTACTACTCATAAAATGTGCCAAATTCTACAAAAAATACTTATCCAACTTTTCAATTAATTTTTGACTTTGGTGCTTTATTCAGTTCCACAGAAGTAAAGAATAGTCAAGTCAAACGATAAATGCAAAGTGATATGTGAAGTGCACAGTTCCACAATATCTTTACTCTCGCAAATAAAAAGTTCACCCACAAAGTATTATTGCATTTTTAGAAAAGTTTAAATACTAAATTTTGTTTAGTAAATTTATATGCAAAGAGTTAATTTAGTGGGCTGCAAGATTTTAATTTTAAAAAAGTTGTTAATTATATAATATCCAATTTGAGTTTTTAACTTAACAATTTTAACTCCAATATTATTGGACACATACATACAAAAACGAATTTAAATAGAATTCTGGAATTTAAAATATATTTTCGAATTTATGAAGATTATTCCATCAGTGTTAACAGCTCCGGCTTGCTAAGTATTACCGAATGTTTGACGAAAAATATTTAATTACGAGGACAAATCAATATATTCCAGGTATTGGTATGTAATTTATGTAATTTAGAGAAAATCATATTTATTTTTTGTTTATTTTCATCTACAAGAAACATCTAGAAACAACTTTTGTTTTATTTTGTTTAATTTATTTCTGGACGTTAATTTTGCAACACGTGTTTAGACAAAAATAGAAAATGAATATAATTGAAAATCGTGCGGTAATTAAATTTTTTTGTATAGATGAAAAGAAACTAAATTTATTTTCGGATATACGTCAAAAGTTTATGGTGAATGTGGACCAAAATATTCTACAGTAACGAAGTGGGTTAAATTATTCAAAAGTGGTAGAGATTCGCTAGAAGATGATGAGCGCCAGGGAACACCACATGATGCGATCACGCATGAAAACGTTATTTTGGCAGAAAATTTTATATTAGAGGACCGCCATGTAAATATTGCAGAATTAGCTCGAAATCTCAGCCACATTTACAATTCTGCATGATCATCTTCATCTGTGAAAAGTTAGTGCAAGATGGGTTCCCCGTTTGCTAACCCCGGAACAGAAAAAAATGCATGCCGAAATTTCAAGAAACATTTTAAATATGAAAGAAAATGATCCTGATAATTTCATAAATGAAACATGGATTCATCATTGGGATCCGGAATCCAAACAAGAATTTAAGAAGTTTAAGACTCAACAGTCCGCTGTGAAGGTTATGGCCACCATTTTCTGGGATGCAGAAAGAATTTTGTTATTTGATGATATGCCACAAAAGACCACTATCACAGGCAACTATTATGCGGAAATTTTATACAAATTCAAAGGTTGCCATCCGGGGGAAACGGCATGGTAAAGTTAGAAGTAAGATTTTACTTCTCCACGACAACGCGCCTCTTCAAAAGGCTAAAATTGCACAAACTGCTCTGCCTGAATGCGGCTTTGAAGAAATCCTTCACCCACTCTATAGTCCAGATTTGGCTCCTAGTGATTTTTTTCTGTTTCCAAATTTAAAAAACCAATTAAGGGGCCGAAAATTTTCAAATAATGATGAAGTCATGTCCGCTACTGAAGGTTATTTTGAAGACCAAAACAAAACTTTCTTTTTCGACGGTTTAAATAAATTATTTGAAAGATGTAATAAATGCATCAATGTTGGAGGAGATTATGTTGAAAAATAAAAATAAAATTTCTCTAAATACGAGTATATAGCTCTTTTGTATCGATGCTACGAATATATTGATTTGCCTTCGTAAACCATTTAGGTTGAAAATTAAAATCCTATTCCTAAATTTCAATGACATCAATATTTCAACAATTTTAAATTAAATTCGGTAAGTCAAAGACAAATCTAACTTTGCGGGTATATTATTGTAATGTAAAAATGTAAAATTTGATTATTAAATTGAAATTCAATAATACTGTTGGAAAGATTTCAAAACATTAGACATTTCAATGGAATTAGACAATAAGAAAGATTAAAATTTCATGATTCGAATGACATTTTTTGCTTTAACTTGGACAAAAATGGTTAAAGTATAATAAATAAAAATTAACAGAATTAGAGAGATTTGCTTCTATGTACATATATCGATTCCACAGGGCTATTCGTATTTTGAATCAAGTATACCAAAGAATATGCGTGACACTGTATGGCATGTGGCACCATCTTGTTGAAACCACATGTCGTCTATGTCAATAACATCCAACTGAGGCAGAAAGAAGTGTGTTATCATGTCGCGATATCCAGGACCAGTTACTGCTTGACCTGTGGATGCATTTGTTTTTCGACAATCACATGTGCGTTCTCCGTACCCCAAATGCGGTAATTTTGTCGATCAACAAAGCCATCAAGGTGAAAATGTGCTTCATCGCTTAGGATGATTTTGCTCGAAAAATCAGCTTGGACTTGTTGATGCTCAATAATCCAATCAACGAACTCTCTTCGCTGTGCATGGTCATTAGGCTTAAGTTGTTGTGTTAAATGAATTTTGTAAGCATGAAGACACAGATCTTTAGTGAGTATACGCTGCAGAGAGCTTCTTGAGTTGATGTTCCTGGATTTTCACCAACACTCTCACGCACTGCTGTGATATTGGCCTTTCAACGGCTCGTGTTTCGTGTGTTTAGCGTCTCCAACTGATCCAGTCTCCTTGAATTTTTCAATTAATCTCTTAACAGTTGACGAACTTAAAACACTTTTCCGACCATGTTTTGTATGAAATTTTCGAACTGCGGCTGCCAAACTCTCATTATTTTTAAGATATTCTTCAATAATGAAAATGCGTTGTTATATCGTGTCGTGCCACATTTTTACTAACCTTAACCTCTCAGCTGTCAAATTATTTTTTTTTTGGGGTTGCCAACATTTTACTTCACAAATGGCGGCAAATTCAAATGTTGCGTTAATTTTGGAATACCCTTTATAATAAAAAACTAATCAAAATTGAAGATGACATGCAATATTTCATGCCATTCCTTAGACTGCTGAAACAGATAACATATTCGATTGACCCAATATTTTTTGTGTATAAATTTTTAGGGTATAAACATTTGTGAACCTGGAGATTAATAATTAAAGCCCCAGCTTAAATATCGGTTGATTATGAATTTGAATATTTGAAAACTAATTACCATCGGTTCGGTTGGAGGGGACTACATAATTTTACTATATGTAGTACGTGTACTTGTATTCCATAAAATTTATTTATTTCTGTTTTATATAAGTTTAATAACAATAAACAAAATCTGTTTACAAAACACAACACGAATTTATATTATCAAAATAAGATATCATCATAAACATTCGCGCTCATTTAATCCCACCATCAATTTAATTTTATTTATTCGTAAATATTTTATTATCATTGCGATGAAACAAAGAGCTACCACACAGAAGAACACATAAGAGGGAAATTAGGAGACAGCAGACGAAAACAATTGTTTGCAATTTGTTATGTTTTTTTATACGTTATATGTATACGTAAATGTTCATGTTCTTATCAAATTTATTTATTTGGCGTAGGTACCATTCATACATGTTTCATGAATTTATAATAACACCCGCATGTACAAACATTATGTTTCATAATAACTCGCGGGAAATCGAAGTTTTTCAAAGTAAAGCAAATCTTATGTTTTATTCTAATTTCAAATACTGATTCTCATTTTCAGTATAGGGTAATCCGAATTAATAATTCCGTTGGAGTATTTGTAATTTGTGCCAAATCTATTTATCTATAATATATTAATTAAATGGAATGATTTTAGTTTGATAAAATTCGATTGGAAAATAAATATATATTCGTACATAGTTATATAATATACAACTTCCGTGTGTTTCACCGTTTGGTAAAAAAAAATATTTTCCTGGATTTTTACAATTTTCCTGCTTCCATTTACATACATTTATATATACAAAAGAAAAGCAAAAGTAATTTATTTGTTTTTCCTTCGTAAAAATATTCTTTTTAGATGAAAATCTGTAATATAACTTTAAAAGTTTATTGCACTCCAATACATATATCAGTTTCATGTTATTTTTTATAAAGTTGAAAGCATATTTGAAATAAAAAGGGAATATGTTTCAATTCAAATATGGGTATGTGTATATGAAAATGATTGAAATGTAATTTACATATAAATGTGTATATGAGGCTTGTATGTAGAGTCAGTATACGTGAGTATATTTTTGATAATGGTAATATTTATTTATGCTAAATGGTGATTGGTGTAATTTATAAAACGTTTTATATAAAAGTGGGTTTTGAAAGTTAAGTTTTACTCCTAACATTGTGTGTCAGCTATATTTCATTGTTCTATATACAAAAACATAAATTGTTTTTTAAATTATCCAATAATTTGCAGTCCTATTTTTTCCAAGTGATTTATATCTAGTTCGGTTTCAAAATTTTGAACATCAGATTAATCAGCATACGGAAGAGACGTATTTGGATAATATTTTCGAAGAATCATTGTACACCAATTAGCGGTATTCATATTTTCATATGGTTTTATATCAAGTTATGAGCCGCGTCATATTTTCACATAGATTTTTCGATATTTTTTGGAAGGGATGAGAATCTTCAGGGTCTATATTTTAAGCCGTTTCATTAATTTTCTATTTGACTAGAGCCTTATGGTCATTCTCTATATGGTGGCTGTTTGTGTAAAATGAGTTCAATAGAAATTATCAAGTTGTGAGTTGCGTCATATTTTCATTCATATTCAATTTTTTGGGAATGTATGAAACCCTTCCGGGTCTATATTTTCGGGTACTTCTTAGTTTTCCTGTTCAAATAGACCCTTATGGTCATTTCCTATATGGTGGCTGTTTGTGTAAAATGAATCTATTTAAATTATCAAGTTGCTTGTGACGTCATATATTCATATGAATTATTCGAGAATTTCAGGAACGGATAACACACTTCCGGGTCTTATTATTTTATTACTTTGGCATTTTTTTGATAGACTAGAGCCTTATGGTCGTCCTCAATATGGTGGCTGTTTATGTAAAATGAGTTTAATAGAAATTTTCAAGTTATGAGCCGCGTCATATTTTCACATAGATTTTTCGATATTTTTGGGAAGGGATGAGAATCTTCAGGGTCTATATTTTCAGCTATTTTGGTATTTTTCTGTTAGACTAGAGCCTTATGGTCAATTTCTATATGGTGGCTGTTTGTGTAAAATTACTATTTAATTTAAAAACTAAATTTAATGATACGTTCTAATTAGAATATTTTAGCTATTTTTTTAAATAATTTATTCGTTTTAAATTTATTTTCATTTTTAATTAGTTCTTTTATTAGTTTGAGTAATATTTTTCAGTTTTAGGTATAATTTTAAATTTGTATAAATTAATTGGTTTTATTCGAAACTGTTTAATACATTTTCATGAGACATTTTTTTCGACATTTGATAGGTTTTTCGACATTTGTACCGTTCCATAAAAACTCCATAGAAACTTCATGTATGTAAGTATTCATGGTCAAGTCTTCATTCCACAGTTTGCAATTCATGTCTAAAATCCTTGTAAGTTCAGTTCAATTGTTACCCAAATTATAATCAAACTTTAATTATTCAAATTTATGTTTGATTTTAATTTTAACAGAAGTCTGAAAGGAGTTAATCTCGAAGAATAGACCATAATGTTTTTTTGTAATAATTTGATAAAATGGCTAGCATACATTTGTCAGTTAATATATCATACCTCTCACCTAAAACGATGATCAATGACAGTTTTTTACCCAACTGATCGCGCTCCAATCATTTCATGCAACCCAACCCCATATCATGGCTTCTACATTAATTTTTACAATAATGCCTACTTTCATAATTTAATTAATTAAAACAGTTTTAAAGGCCATTACTGGCCCCTTACTGAGTCAACAATTTGGCTCCAGCGGTCTCGATCCCGAGCATGGTCTTCATACTGTCTAAGACAATCTGAAGAGGCCAAGTCGTTCTCTACACCGTGGACCCATCGTCGCCTGCAACGACCTCTGCGCCTACCATATGGTGGCTCTCCTTTCAGAGATCGCTGCACGACTCGTTCCGGATCAGCACGCAGAACGTGACCGAGCCAGCGTACTCGCTGAGATCTTACTTGATGTACAATATCGGAGATCTTCATCAGATATCTGATCTCGATATTGTACATAATTTAATACAATTCCAAAATTTAGTAATTCTTTCTTTCCGGATATGGTTTAAGCTTAAGAGGAATAAGAAGCACTCGAAAGTATTTGAACATTTCTTTATATGTACTGAACTTGAATTGACGTTTTATTCACTTGACATTTCGTTATTTTATAAGCACGCCTAAAATAGCCTTATAAATAATTACAATTCAAAAATTCTCCCTAAAATATTTAATATCGGTATAATACCAGAATACCAGTATTGCTGAGGGAAAATACCGATATACCGGGTTTTTGAAATTTGGTCTGGTATTGCAAGATTTATTCTCGCCTATCATACTTTATCTAATAAAATGACAGATATAATTCAAAATAGATTTTATTTAAGCCTAGTTTAGTTCCTCGTCAGAATAAACTAAAATGTCACATCCACGAAGTGACGATTGATGGTAGGTACAATTCAGAAATCGTTTTTATTTTGAAATTACTTAACCAACTGTGAGGTGGGTACTAACTAATTATTTTAAATAATTAGTTAGGCCCCTTACTGAATCAACAATCTGGCTCCAACGGTTTCGATCCTGAGCTTGGTCTTCATACTGTCTTAGACAATCTGAAGAGGCCAAGTCGTTCTCTACATCGTGGAGCCATCGTCGCCTGCAACGACCTCTGCGCCTACCATATGGTGGCTCTCCTTTCAGAGATCGCTGCACAATTCGTTCCGGATCAGCACGCAGAACGTGACCGAGCCAGCGTACTCGCTGAGATCTAACTTCATGTACAATATCGGGGATCTTCATCAGATCTCTGATCTCGAAATTGTACAGAGCTCGGTATGTACCATCTATTTCGCGTTTAGGGCCGTAAATCACACGCATGATTCTTCTCTCAAATGTAAGGAGCCATCTCTCGTACTCATCCGTCAGCGCCCAACTTTCACATCCAAACATAACAACGGGCCTGATCAACGCTTTGTAAAGCTTCAGCTTCACGGCACTTGATAAGTGTTTAGATTTTAGCAGTGGCCTTAGAGGATACAAAGAACGACTGCCAGCTGCCAGCCGCACTTTAATATCCTCACCCACACTGTTATCGTGAGTAATAAGAGAGCCCAAATATTTGAACCTCCTCACTCCCTCAAACGTGTGGTGGCCACTACTAAAATCTGGTGTGCCATTGTCTCTAAAACCAGAGATCAGGTATTTCGTTTTGGACTCATTGATCTGGAGTCCAACTGAAGCTGAAAACTCTACAAGCGGATCAAGTATTTCTTTCACTCCGTTGTTATTCAGTCCAATCACGCATATGTCATCTGCATATGCAAGCACTTGATTGGACTGGCGATATAAGATGTTACGCTGAGGTGTTTCAGTTTTACGAAAGATGTACTCCAACATGAGATTAAAGAGTATCGGGGACAGAGCATCTCCCTGCCGAACACCCGAGTTAACTGCAAAAATTGTCGATAGCCTGTTCTCAACTTTAACACAGCATTGAGACTGCGTCACTGTCATCCTACACAGTCGTACCAATTTTGTTGGCATTCCTAGGTATTCCAGGGCAGACCACAAACTCTCTCGATTGATCGAGTCGTAGGCCTGCCGGAAATCCAGGAAAACCTGATGTACGGAGATGGATGTCTCATAATATTTAGATAGAATCATCCGCAGCGAAAAGACCTGATCAGTGACTGATCGATTCGGACGAAATCCTCCCTGATAGTCACCAACCAAGCCTTCCGCCAGAGGAGTGATTCTATCCAATAAAATGTATGACAGTAACTTGTATGCTGTGCAAAGGAGAGCTATACCGCGATAATTCTCACACTTCAAGCGGTCTCCCTTCTTGAAGATGGGGCATATCGCGGCCACTTTCCATTCATCAGGCATAACTTCGGTTCGCCATACTAATCGAATAAGGTCGAAAAGACAGTTCCACAAAGTATCCCCTCCGAATATCAAGAGCTCCGAATTAATGCAGTCCACTCCAGGTGAGCGGTTTCGTTTCATTCTCTGCATGGCCTTAGTGAATTCCTCATGGGATGGCTCCTCAGTGCAAATCTCCGCAGACTGTTCTAGAGGTGGCTCAACAACAGTCTGTGATGCATGATGAACATCAAGCAGCTCAGTAAAGTGTCCACTCCATGCGTCAAGTACTGCGTCGATGTTGACACAGAGGTTTCCATCCCGGTCCCGAATGGCGGTTGACGAAGGCCTGAAAGTATGGTGCAATCCAGTAATTCTTTTAAAGAAATTACGTGAACTACGCTCATTGCTGAGTTGTTGTACTTTCAGAACCTCGGCCTTCCACCATTCTCGCTTCTTCCGTCTACAAATCCGCTTAGCTGCCCTTCTTGCAAGAGCTGCCTTGTTTTTCCTTGCGATTGTGAGACGTTGTTGCACTTCATTATGGGCTATATTTTGTTGCTCAACTGCAAGACGACACTCGTCATCAAACCAATCATTCTTGGGTCTGACTTTCACTATACCTAAAGTCTGTTGAGCAGCACTGACAACCGAAGTTTTCAGTACCTCCCAGACAGAGTTCACGCAGTCAGACTGGTAATTAGCTCCCTCAATGTTGTCGCTGACAAGATCCTGATATCGTTTCTTTTGATCTTCATTTATCAGACCTTCACAGTCGAAACGTTCCATCCGTTTCGCTGTGTTCCCCGACCTGTACGAAAACTTCCACCGTAGCTTTGCAGCGACCAAATAATGATCGCTGCCTACGTATTTGGTTGCTGACCGATAAGTTCTCACATCCTGCACAACCCGAGCTCGCCCTTTTGAAATTAACACGTGGTCAATTTGGCTCCGGGATGTTTTGCGAGGATGTGTCCATGTCTCTAGGTGTATCTGTTTGTGAGGGAAGAATGTGCTTGCTACTCTAAGATCATGAGCAATTGCAAAGTACATCATTCTCTCACCATTATCGGTCGCAGTTTCGTGTCGGGAGTACGGACCTATGTTTTCACACAAGTCGGCCTGATTTCTGCCAGCTCTAGCATTAAAGTCCCCAATTACCATTCTAACATCGTGTTCGGGTATAGATCCCATCAGATCGTCCAAGTCATTGTAAAATGAGTCTTTATCTTGGGGCTGGCTGACTTCTGTGGGCGCATGTACACAAATTATCGACAGGTTGGCTAACTTCATGCGCAGGCGAAGCATACACAATCGGTTATTGACTGCTTGAAAATCCAAAACAGCCTTCTTTACCTGCGGCCCAAGAAGAAATCCAGCTCCAAGATTTCCGAGGTCATCTCCACTGTAGAACAACGTATAGCCCTGGGACACATGGTCTCCACTTTGAGGCCAGCGAGTTTCTTGAAGAGCAACGAGTTCCAGCCGATACTCTTTCATGCACGTGATTAGACCCTCCAACGCTCCTGGTTTTCTAAGTGATTGCACGTTCCACGTGCTGATCCTAAATCTCGTATCCGGGTACTTGAGCGGGGGTCCGGTGTTGTTTTGGCGGTATCCATTTTTCTTTTTGTTGATTTTATAAACAGTTGATTTTTTTACGGATGCGGGTCGTCAGCCCAGCGATTCAACCGTTTAGTCGCCTCCTACGACAAGCAAAGGATACTGTGGTGGTATTCTTAGGAAACATGTTCGTGCAATTTAGATTTACGAGACATGTGAGTGCCCCCCGACCACAGGGGCCTAAATTCTATAGATATGCAGTCCAAAAGAATGCCGAATATTTAGTCTAAATATGATTACTATATTTACTAAGGCGACAAACATATTGAATTATGATTCAAGAAAAAAAGGAACAGTTGGAATTTTTTCAAGATCACACCCCATTATGAAAGAGCTGAAATGCTCAAAATACAGTATGATTCCCATTTAATTTTTTTATATTTATTAAATGTTATAAAGTAAAATCAGCCTTCATCTTTAAGTCGAGTTTAAACTTCAATTTATTCCTTCATTCAAACATTTTTTCGACCAATCGAATTGCTCAAAAATTCCGAACAGTTTCTTACGAATTTTTTCAATCACCTGCCGTGATTTATATTAAAAATTAAAATAAATTCAAGAAAAAATTTAAGAATAGGCCGTGTGTCAATTTGTTAAAAAACTTGTTAAAAATTAAAGTTTTGACAGAAAAATCAATTTTTTTGATTTATTTATTCAATTTATGATGAACAAACACAAGTTTACGATTAGTAAAGATAATCAAAAGTTTTGATCCCTGGGTAGTCCTGGGATCAATACTTTTGATTATCTTTATTAATGACGTAGTTCAGTGTTTCAACTATTGTAGATGTCTTTTATATGCAGATGATGTAAAAATGTATGCCAACATTAATTCTTTTATTGACACTGAGCGTCTGTAGCTTGAACTTGACATATTTTGTGATGTGTGTGTGTGTGTGGTAAATAAGTTGTCAATGAATGCTAATAAATGTAAAATTTTATCTTTCTCAAGAACTCGGACATTTGGCATTGGGGCCAGTCATCTTGATAGATGAACAAATATGTCGAGTATGTAAAATTACAGATCTAGGTTCAATTCATTACTGAATTTGTATGGCGTATTCTATATGTTGGGAATAATTAAAAGACATAGCGATCCCTACACGTTAAAATCTCTTTATGTTACACATCTCAGGCCAGTTTTGGAGTATGCCTCGGTTATATGGCATCCATTCTATCCGATTCATGCGGATAGAATTGAAAGCATTCAAAAATGAAAGAGTTATGCATTACGACGCCTACCATCCCTCAATCGACATTTGTATGTTCATGGACCGTACCTAAATCCCTTTTTATTGTTAAATTTACAAAGTCTAGATTATAGACGTGAAAAAGCCTGTGCCGTGTTTGGCCGGAATATTCTGTGTTCGATGATTGATTGTCCGGAGTTGCTTGGAAAGTTCAACATTTCTACTCGTCAGAGAAATCTAAGATTGCGGCCCGGTTCTCTCCGTATTCTATTTTATACCAATATCTTTAGCAGCACGTCGATAAAAATTCGTTTCGAGTTTAACAAGAGTTTGGATTTCTTCGATTTTCATGTTTCGAGAGAGTTGTTCAAAAAACGTTTATTATACTCGTAAAGGGTGTCCCAAAATTAACGCAAGATTTGAATTAAATAGAAAATACAGTTTTTTGTCTTCAGATTGTGAATTTTTTTTTGAACCATAAAATACATAGGATAGGGTTATTTATGGAATATCACATCGGGCAAATGGCCTCCACAGCTTTGCTGGCACATACGCACTCTTTTATCAAAATTCGCCTTGGCCTTTTTGCATAAATGTGGCTGAATTTCGTTAATGCAGCGTTTAATTTCCTCCTGTAATGCATAATGCACGGGTGCGTTGTGGGCTTGTTGACATAGACCTTTGACTTCAAATAACCCCATAAAAATAAATTTATTGGTGTTAAATCACAAGATCTAGAGGGCCAATTCTGATCACCGAAACGAGAGAGTATACACGACTAGGAAATATCTCATGCAGTAATTGAATTGTTTCACGGGCTGTATAGCATGTGGCACTGAACTGAACTGAAACTAAAACAAAAGAGCGACAACGTACATATACAAGCAAATTAAAATGATGGGGTTGTTTAAATGCCAAATGGTTCTACATATTAAGCTTAGTATTGCTCATGCATGCTTTTGCTGATGAGGCAAGAGATAATGTACTCGCCTTTAAGAATAATGGAGAGTGCGGATAAAAATATGTGGTTTTTTATCCTCTTAAATTTTACATTAGACCGTGTATCTGCAGAGCTCTTGGATTTACCGAAGAGGCCTGTAACGAATTAATAAATAATATACACATAGATAATGTTGGAATGGGTTTTCACTTAAATCTTTTGCGAGTTATGTGCAGATGTTTTGATTTGTTTTCCATATTATTGTGTAATTTATTCAAAGAATTCAAATTCTTAAAATACAGAAAACAACAATTTAGCACCAAATTTATGACTATAATAAGCCAGAAAGAAAAATTAGAGAAAGGTAAACTTTAAATTTTGCTTTCTTATCTAATATGGACACAAACACAATAATATTATAATTCTCTTTCTCGATTGACGAAGTTTATTATATTTTTTTTATTACTAATTAAAATTTATTGAACTGTGTATATATTTGTTGTAATAACGTTCAATGGGTTTGCCAAGAAGTAGCATAGCGTTAATGAACCATATTTTTGATTAAATTTAATAACAGTCGTGCGAGAGATTATTATTATGTGGTTGGACTCTTGCTCTTCTCAATCCTGATTTCATTCCATTAATTCAGCAAGCACTACAATATCCAATAAAATTTAGATATTACCAATAGCGCAATTCTTCCTTGTGTTTTTTTTTTTTAAATTAATTTTAGCGCACAATGATGTTTTCCCTTCCTTTTTCAACTTTTTCATCCAGTTGGCGCAAGCCTGCTTTCATACGAATGAACCTATAAGATTTTTTTGATTTGAACTCATGACGAAGACAACATAACAAAGTCAAATTATCGTATGTATTTCTAATGGGATAGAAATAATTTAACTTTGTTATGTTGTCTTCGTTAAGAGTTCGAATCGAAAAAACCTTAGGATTATTAGTACTCCTATTTTAAAAACTTCGGTAAATTCTTTTAACTTTTGTCTTATTAGGATTATGGATTGGTTAGTTTAAAAGCTATTCGTTAGAATTAGTAACAAATCAAGCACATCAGTTATATAAAATATTGCTATTAAACAAGGCTTAACGTTCGACCCCAATCTATTTTTAATATAAATTTTAATTCAATATTTTAACTTAAATTTACAATATGTAGGGAATGTATATATGTATATACATCATTATCGCCGGATGATCAAAATATTCGATGATTCGATGCAAAACGATTTTTTCATCTTACATACAGGATGAGTCGGGAGGAATCTGTAATACTACAGAAATGTATTGTACACGTGAAAAAACCCAAATTTTGTTATCCGATTTTCACTTGTTTTTAAGTTATAGCGTAATTAAAAATTAAAGAATTTTTAGTAATTATTTAAGTACTAATAATGCATAAAGTAGTATATTATGCTCCAGGTTTCCAAAACATTTGATACATTTGATCATTTTTGTATTGTCAAATTGATTTAAGTACGGGTTTTTTCTAGAGTTTGTACGATTAAAAGGTTACAAAATGGATATGGTATTGGTTTATCGTTTTTGTAATGGTAACGATATGGCTGCTGTTGTGGAATATCATCGACGTTTTCACATTTGAGACATCCTAGTAGAGGTTCATTTGCCAGAGTTTTCAACATATTGTGCAGGACCGGAAAACTACCCAGTACTAACATAACTTCTGAACGAGCTATTCGAATAGATTTAGAAGAGGTAGAAGATATTCTGGATTTAGTAGCTGAAGATCGAACGACCAGCTCACGAAGAATTAGTATGCAATTGGGTGGCATTCCACAAACAAGAATACTAAACACACTGCACGAGCAAGGGTTACATCCATACCATGTACATAGAGTACAGCATCTACAACCGGGAGATTATCATAACCGCATGGAATTTTGTCGGTGGATAAATAATAATCCTCGTGTTATATCTCCCATATTTTTTACAGATGATTCACCCGTGACGGCATTAATAATACCTTTGAGTATATATAAATAGAGAAATCATGCGCAATTACAATGTTACCTCAATAGATAGTGTTACATACACGATTTTGAATATTTTTCGAATTTTTTGTGTAAGATTTTTCGCTGAAATATTTTGGTTTGAGTATCATTTGAACTTTATTTCTTTTCTCTCTTATGTATACAAAAACAACAACAAAACAATTTAAAAACTAAGATAGACGAATTAGATTTTGTTTTTTTTTATCACACAGACAGGACCAGTGTGAATGTGCGATATTTGTTTTACATAGCGTTTTGTTGTTGTACAAAATACTTGCATCAGTGAGAGTGTTATGTATTTTGATTTTAAAATCTTTGGAAATTTAACTTCGAAACTACATATCTAGGATTTTCGAAATATACATTTAAATGTACGTTCTGGTAGAAAAATAAAACAAGTAGATAATTAAATGAAGTTTGGAAGTGAAACGATTTCATGCATATTGAATGAGTAAATTGAATGAAACTGTTATAAATTAACAGAAACCTTTTTCAAATAAAACGAAACCACTTCTAAATGAATGAAACCATTTTCAATTGGAATGAAACTTTATTCAATTAGAATGATACTAATTACAAATCCAATGAAACCTTTTATATTAAGTTGATCTCCTTTGAATCTAACACTTGAGATTTATGAAGGATAATCTGTAATAAACAGTAACATAGCTGTTTTCCATAGTTTAAAATTCGACAAAATTAATTTTTAATTGGTATTAACAATACAAAATTAACCCTTATCGATCTGATAGGAGGACTCATTTTTTCATTTGTTATTTCGCTATTTGCAGATTTTCAATAAAAGACAATAAAACTGTTGTCTATTGTAATTTTGTTATCATTGTTTTTGTTTTTGCACCTCAATGAACTGTTTACAACATGAAGGGGACAATTTTTAAAATTTTTCGGCAAAACGAGCTAATCGATAGAGATAAAATTCAGCAAGAATGATGAAAACGGGATTCTAAAATAATTTTCACATATGAAGTTCTGGAATATGGCCAATTAGGAAGGAACTTTATAATTCTTAACCGATTATGACGACGTTTAGCATGTACGATGCAAGTGGAATTCTAAAATAATTTTTACAAGTTCTGGAATATGGCCAATTAGAAAGAACTTTGTTAACCGGTTATAATAGAATTCTTAACCGGTTATAATGAAATTCGGCATGTTCGAAGGTACTCAGGTGTTTCTCAGAAGATTTCATATCGTTTCATTATAATCGGTTATGAAATAAACAAGTTCCTTTTTGACTGCCCATATTCCAGAACTCCATGTAAAAATCATTTAGATTCCTTTTGGCAGTGCACATTTCGAATTTCTCTAAAATAGACTAACAAATGTTCCTTAGTGATTAGTGATATTCCAGAACTTCATGTATACAAATTATATTATTTAATTATGATGAATTTCATTTCATTTCATCATAATCGGGTAAGAAATTACCAAGTTCCTTCATAATAAACACTTCGACTTATTGCAAAAATTATATATAAGACCGTACCGACCGGTAAAGTTTAAACATAAAGGTTCATTATGAAACTCGTAGAGTCCGTTGATGGCACTGAATTCACACTGGCCCTTACAACTATCACCCAAGTTCTGTTCTCTCGTTGAACCCAATAAATTTCTAGCCATTGCTTTTATTTTTGAAAAGGCTTGTTCAATTGGGTTCAACGTTCAATATGGCAGAGTACGGCGGTAGGAACCTTAAACCGTTTCCTGAAGTTTCTATTATATCCTTGATCTGCGCAGTTTTGTGGTTTTGTGCGTCATCCATGAAATAGAACTCAGCTCATTAACTTTGCAGCGAGTTCTTCAATAAGTTTGCAAAATTTACTTGAACTAGAGTTTGAACTATTGAGGTAGAGTTTGATTTATTTTGGAACGGCCCAATTCTATAATACTGCGCATTTCATGAATAAAATAAAAACCACAGGAAGTCATTTAACGTATCTACCACCGTACTCTTTCATGTTGAAACCAATTAAAAAAACCTTTTATAGGCCGTGTTTATAATAAGAAAGTAAAGCGAAGTTGGCTTGGTTGGACATTCCGGATAAAAAGAAAAAGAAGCTCTTTTTTTAGAATTAAAAACGTTACCCGTCTTAATTGTTTAGTTAGTTTCCTTATTTCAAATCACAGTCATTAAAATTATATTTTTTGATATTTGGAACTTGGAAGCAAATATATAGAGATCGATTCTGGAGTGCTGTTTTCTTATTTACCTGCTTTCTACATGAATTTATTTCAAAAAAATTAAAACGTCATCTATTAAAACGAAACTCTAGCTATAGTCTAGTCATCTATTAAAAATGTATTTATACATCATTAAAGTAATCATTTGCATTAAACGCTGTAGTTTAAAAGAGGTCATAGGATTTCTCAAGTGTGTCCAAATACCCTTTCCCTAGTACTTTTAGAATTAGGCTGTGGTTACATTTGATATGAAATCTTACGAACATTTCTTTTAATGAATTTGTAATAATGTGTACGAAATCATCAAAAGTAAACTAAAAGCTCGTCTAATTCAAACGAACCCTCCGAATTTGAACTGGATTTCAATACCAACAAAATATTTTGTTTTTTGATCAGTTGATCGTTTGAATTATCGGAACACTTTTGGCAGACGTCTCCCATCCAAAATCGACTACTGTGCATTTTGGAAACGGCTAATTTCTCAAAAAGGACAACAATTTGGTTAAGAAATTCTGGAAAAAGAGAAATTGACCACTTCAAACAAACTGCAGCTTATTTATAGTTAATAAAAGTATTTCTAATTATAAAAGCAATGCATTTTTTCGAGGGAGACACGACTGCAAAGGCTAGCCAAATTATTTACAGTAAAAAATGGATTTGGATAAAAAAATTGGTGGAAGAAAGGCGCTCTTTGTGGGACCGAAAACACAAACAGTACAACAGCAAGGGATGAAATAAAAATTATGGAGGAAATTTTTCTTAAATAAATTGGACTCTTCTGCACAAAATCTGTATGAATATCAACATTTTCGGTTTATTTTTAATATTTTATTAAAATTTGGCATATATTTTTTTTGGATTTTGCATTATTTTTTTAATAAAATCAAAATTAATTCCTTGTGAAGATTTCGATTGATAAAATCCGCGCAGGTCTCAGAACAAAGTTTAACTACATACAGTGCCAACAGTTCCACCATTCTAATCTTCACCAAAATTCTGAATAACAACTTTAGTGTTGTTGATTATAACATATTTGAGGTTTAAATTCTTGCAGTTTTGTGTATTTAATTTTGTTTCTTAAATACAATATTTGTTATAGAACCAGCGCAATTTACTCAAATATTCCTAACCAAATTTTGGTTTCGAGGCAACGCAATTGCTCACCTTAGACGGATTAAAAAAATATTAAAAAACTGAAAATAAAAACAAAATTTAAAAAACAAAAGATAAACAATTTGTTTGTATGTTTGTAAGGTTATTTTGCTTTTGTTTTTTCGTTTCATTCTACTATGTACAATTCTATAGTCGATTGTCGCGCTCTACAATTCGAGCGAGGTAACATTGTAACTTTTATTTTATTTTGGTAATCACTCTATATATAAATACACACAGATAATACTCACAACTCTCACGTATGTTACTTAGGCATATATATGTACCACCAGCAAGATGGAGGTTCCGCGCATTTCGCTCGTCAGATCAGCAACATTTGGACGAAAGGTTTCCAGGACGTTGGATTAGTCGCGGTGGTCCTATTAGTTGGCCAGATCTCCAGACCTTACTGCACTCGATTATTGTTTATGGGGCTGATTCAAAGTGTACAAAGTAAAAGTGGAAAATGAAGTGTACAAAGTAGAAGTGGACACTCGAGATGCACTGATTCAACGGATAAGAAATGTTGCAGCCGATCTTAAACAAAGGCAAGACTTAATCAGGAGAGCAACAGGTGTCCTTCGTTTGCGAAGCAGAATATGTTTAGAGGCGAATGGCGGTTTCTTTAAACATTTATTATAAGAAGTATTAATTTTTAGTAATTATGAATGAAATTTGGTTAATTTTTAATTACACTATACCTTAAAAAAAAATGAAAATCGGATAAAATTTGAGTTTTTTGTTATTTTCACGTGTACAATTCATTCCTGGAGTTTTATAGAAATTTATAGTTAACCTAATTTATTTATTTTAAACAATTAAATTTAATGCAGTATTGACCATTCAAAATTGAAAATAAAGATAATTTTTAAAAATTTATGTTTTATTTTTAATTAAGAAAATGTTCAAAAGTTTTAACGAACTCTATTTTGGACAATACTGACGTATCTTATCGCTTACAACGAAAGTTTTTATGTATTTATAATAAATATATTATGAACTGTATAAATATTTTATCAAAATGATAATACTGACAACATTATGTAATTATTATCACTTGTATTATAACTTTGTGTCAATTTTTAATTTTGTGCATCCCACAATCTCAACCGCGCGCTAATTAATTCAAACTATAATCATAGTTAATCTCGAGTATTATATTCATTTTATACCACCTGTTGGTAAACATATACTATCTGTTACAGTTATAATAATTTTCCATACTGCTACAACTATTATTGTTATCTATATATTGGTTTTCTATGTATGCATGTATAGAAAATTTCAATTAATTTCATTTGTATTAATTTGGTAAAACATTTTGTTTTGTACACACATACATACGTATATACTCACCTTGTTGAATTTTTTATAATACGTTTTTATAAAACACAATTAAGAGTAATTTCTCAATTAATTTGAAATAGTACTGGAAATCACTTTTGTTAATCGCGGTCACGTTCACAAAACATAATATCTACATAATTTATATTCCAGTCTGTGTACATATTATATTGGCGTTGAAACAATTCTTGTGTTCGATATATATAAATGTCTTCCATATACACTAAATACCACTTAAGATGTAAAATAAAATCCAATCAAAAACAAAAAAAATTTATTATTGTTTCGGAAAATTCGTGAAAAATAATAAAATAATAAAAAAATGTCAATAAATAAATTTAAATAAAAATTTAATTTTAAAAAATTCAAGTAGATTTCCTAACAATAAATCGAAATACATAGATAGATATGTATATGTGTACATATAAATAAGAGAGAAACTGAAGAAAAATGTCTGCTACCACCAACGACGCTGTAATATAGCAACAAGAAAAAAATTCAAATTTATAGCGTTTTAATTACATGTGTGTGGGTGTGTGTATAGGCTTAACAATACAAAACGGCTTGTGAAAGCTTTTCAATGGAAAAATTAATTTTCCATAATACCCTAAGCAGTGCGGGAGCAAAAAATAATTCGTTTTCGATTGCTTTCGATTTAGTATACATATTGACTGATTTTTGTGTATTAAAGATTAATATCTGGCACAACTTTCTGATAACGATTGTTTGATGGAAGGGGGGTTAATAAAATCGATAATCGATCAATAATATAAATATGACAGGCAAATATTACTGTCAGTTAAATTAAATTAAATGTGATATTGTATATTGAAGTCAAAATTAGTTGATATCAGTATTTTAATCAGTATCATGCCACATACCATTTATAGTAACTATTTAGCAAATACAGGTTTGATTAACAGTTTAATGGTGCAAAGGAATGTATTTACGAGTATACTGATTATAATATTATTACAAACATTAGTAAATCTCTTTGACCTTCATTTTAGAACTGAATTACGTGACTTGTAGATAAGATACCTGTGATTTTGATACGATTAGATAAATGTAATTTATTTATTTACAATAAATATGCACAGTGGTTTTTAACCATTTGAGCTTATTCATAGTAGTAATTGTTTATAAAACTTTTGTCCACTCCAGTGACCTTTTGGCACAACTTTCGAATGTACCGAGATCGAAGACAATCTGTCAAAAATATAAAATTAATCTTGAAAATAACGAGAAAGAATAGTTAATCCAAATTTTGAGAAATATGAAAAATGGCATCTCGACTCGAAAGTTCATTCACAGCCGGAGTACGAGTATGAATACTTTTTAGAGCCGACGAAATTTTAATTGAGTTAAAATTTAATTTTATTGTCTCAAAATTGAGTTTAAGTTTAAATATCTTTGAACATTACTTATATTTTACGTTTACTGTTGGTTGCAGGATTGCCAAACAATTTGTTTTTTTATCTGCAAATTTCGTACAAATATCACCAACTCACCAGTAACTTAGGATATACGAATTAAACTGTGAAATTAATTTTAATTAATTTTAGTATTACTATTTTTGCAGTTAGCTCTTAGTTTAGCTGTTAGCTATTTAATCTCATGTTGAAGTGCTTCTTTCGTAAAACCGAAACACCTCAGCGCAACTTATTGTATTGCCAGTCCTATCAGGTTTTTGGGTATGCAGATGATATATGCGTGATTGGACTGAATGTCAATGGAGTGAAGGAAATCGGCTTGTAGACTTTTCCGCTTCTTGGGATTGGACCCTAAAACAATCTAAGTTCCAAACAAAATCCATCATCTCTGGTTATGAGAACGGTGGCATACCAGATATTATATTAGTAGTGGTCACCACACGATTGAAGGAGTAAGGAAGTTCAAATAGTTTGGCTCTCCTATCACTCACGATAACAGTGGAGATGAGGATGTTAAAGAGCCGCTGGCAGCAGGTAGACGAGTTTTGTATCCTCTAAGGCCAGTACTAAAATCTAAACACATATCAAGTGACGTGAAGCTGAAGATTTACAAAGGTTGATCAGAGCCCGTTGTTATGTACGGATGTGAAAGTTGGACGCTGATGGACGTGTGATGGCTCTTTACATTTGAGAGAAAAATCATGCGAGTCATTTACGGCTTTATACGTGAAGTAGATGCAACATACTGAGCTATACACAATATCGATTTCTGATGAAGATTCTCGATATTGTACATGAAATAAGATCTCAGCTAGTACGCTGGCTCGGCCACGCCTTGCGTTCCGACCCGGAGCTAATAGTGCAGCGATCTCTGAGAGGAAAGCCACCATATTGATAAGACAGTATGAAGAAAAAGTTCAGGATGGAAACCGTCGGAGTCTGATTGTTGACTCAGTAAGTTGCCAGTATTGGTCTAAATACTGGTATTAATTTGAGAAAAGGTTCTCTCAATATTAGCTGTTGCTACTGAAATTGTTAAATTTCCATTTACTAATTTCCTTAGCTTAGGAAACGATTCATCGTCACCATCCCGTACCAACTTAAATATATTGTCTCAGAACATACCATTGTGCATACTTGGCTTTAATTTGAGTACATTAAAATTCAGAAGTCAACTTCCCTCCATTCGTATTCAATTTGTTAAAATTCATGTTGCGATATAATATTAGGAAAATATCTAACAAGATTAATACACTTTTTGTTTGCCTATAATATTACTAGGTGATAAATCATTAAATATTTGCAATATTATTAAAATAGAATTTCTTTAATAAGTGTCTGCAGAGTTTTCTCTATTTCCTTTTCCTGAATCAGCTTGTGAATACTAACGAGAGCAATTGCCACCATTGATATATATTTTATCTAAAGATCAGGAAACATCATATTTATTCAAATAGATTGATCACATGGCTAAAATCGGGTTCTCTATATCTAAAGATATGCAGCTGGATTCAATTAAATTGTTTGTAAAAAAATTTAAAAAGTCAAATAACTTTCAAGGTGGCAATTCAGGTAAACTTGTTTTGTGTTTCAATTTTTCTATACGAATTCCTTTTATAAGCTCACCAATGATTTAATAGATTTTTTAATAGAGACTCTTCAATTTCGAAAGTCAATGTAGTAAAAATTAGAAGGTGGTTCAATCAAATAACATTAAACATAGAAACAAACGAATATCTACTTATTTATGATTATCCCAAACCAATCTTCAATTGCGATGAAATTGAATTTTTTGAAGCCCCAAGGATAGTTTCGTTTTGGTGGAAAAACGATAAAAATCCGCGTATTAATGTACCTTAATATTGGAGTTAACCAACAATTTATTAGGCTTCGTTAGTATGGACGTTGAACTAGATAGTACTTTAGAGGAGAACTCTAAATGTAGAATTCGATGGCTCAGTAATAGGCGAAAATCAACCTCAGATTGGCAAAAAATTGGACCAACCATTTAATAACGATTTTTCAAGACCGTTCAAGCAAAATCTAATTTGGCCAAGAATGATCTCATCCCAACAATAGATTTTGTATTCAAAAATTAAAATCGAAAAAAGGAAATAGAAATACCGAAATAAACGGAATCATTGTACAGATTCCAAAAAAAAACGAAACAGAAACTTCAGCGACCACCACTACCGACATGTTGATCTTGAACTAAAAGTTCGACCATATGGTATCGTAAAATATGAGAGCGAGTTGGGCAAATAAATAATTATGAATATTTTGTGAGGTTGATGACAAAGATGTTAATTACTAAAACCATGAAGTTTCATTATTTTTCAATCGTTCATAGTTTTTATTTACTTACAATTTAATTATTAAATAAAGAACTGTTTCTTATGAAAATAGTAACTAAAATATTTTATTTACTTAATTTAAACAGACAATTATCTACACTGAGAAAAACCGTCAAATACTTAACTTGAAAATAGCGGTCTATTGCCTTACTTCCCAATAATTCACTATCATGTAAATTAATATTATTGAATACTCCATCTGTTATGAATTCTGCTTTTACAAAATTTTGCATATTTGTAAATTAAATAGAGGCGTTCTACGTCGTTAAAGAGTTTATGGAGTTGGAGCGATTCGCTTTGATGGTGAGTTCGCGGGGTCGGATATTTACCCGAGCTATTTACATCCGACCGTAAGATAAATAGATTTATATTGAAAGTGGGGAAATGGATGATTTTTTTTGGTTATGGATGAACTTGTTTTGTGATTTTATTGGTTTAGAGCTCGGATGTAAATAGATATATGTCCGACCTCCCGAACTCACCTTGAAAGAGTTTATTTAAATTATTTATATGAAAAATGAAACTGTATAAAAGTAGTCCAAAATCAACTCGATAAGTTGATAAAAAATTAGTTTCACAATTAGTAAAAAACAAACAATCCATTGACTATTTAGATCATTTAAAAAATATCGTTACAAAAAGTTTTAGAAACAAAGTGAACGCTTTAAAATGTTATGTCACGTGCCATATAAATAAAAAACAGTTTCGTTTTCTTAATTTTTTTAACACAACTGTTGGATGGTTCGATAAACCATATTGTTTGTGGGGTATGTCAAAATGGATGGTGGGTTAAAAATATATTGTTTTTTGGTTATGATTATGGTGATATGTCAAAGTGTGAAAATTAATAAAAGTGATTGGGAATGTATTTTTAATAAATAAAATAATTAGTAAATTAATTATTAATAAAATATGGCTTCCCAAATAAATCAACGTATTCTAAATGAACGCGAAGTTATAATTGTATTTGTGCAATTATAACGCCAATTTAGGTGTACAAACAACTTAGACGTTTGTAAGCCTTACAGTAACCAATTTAGGCGTTTGTAAGGCTTACAGTAACCAAAAAGCAAGAAATGCTGATAGACGCGGCGTAAAAGTTTATTTCTCAAACAGAGACTGCTTTGGAGGCGTACGGAATATCAACAGCGCACCAGAAATGTCAAAAAACCAGAGGACTATTGCTGAAAAATTAATTTGATAGATAATTTTCTATGGTAAAATGGACAAATTAAATATGAACTCAGTTATAACTTTAAATGAAAATTTTAGAACAATTCCAATTTTGACACAGTCATCCTCGTCATCAGTTAGTTTCTTCTCGGATAGTTCAACATGTGTTAATTCACTAGCTGCATCAACACCGTTATCTAATATAAAAGTTAACGAACCACAAAAAGACGACGCCATATATTTCGACAATGAATTTCAATTAAACACCCTTGGGAATAGCAAATACACACTTCACGACTACATTGTAACAAAGAAGTACATAGTAAACATGTCGATAATATAGAAGCGGAGCGAATTTTAACACATGAACCATTTGACCTGTATCCTGCATGTAACTGAATAAAAGAATGATTATTTACCTTTAAAAAATATTTATTAGAAATATTTGAACAACAAATCTATGAACTCATTCTCTAATTAACTTTGGTCCCCGATCACCTTTATCATTTTATCTTGAAATGGTACACTACACTTATTATTAAAAATTTTGCCATCATCAGTTACTCCTCTTTGGGCATTTTGGGTTAAGGGCAACATATTATTCTGATGTTGCCAGTCACCATCTCGGAATGTTTCATTTATTGTATCTTCAGTGTCTGCACAATTATTTGATATGTAGCTTTTCGAATTTGATCTTAAAAAATTATGTAGAACGCAGGTTGCTACCACGACCCAATCAATGTTTTCTACATTAATTAATATAGGCTTCTGGAAAATACGAAAACGTGCCGCTAGTATTCCGAAAACATGTTCCACTATTCTTCTTGCCCTATAGATAAGCGGTAATTAAAAATCCGCTTTTCCTTATTGAGTTTTTTTGGGGGAACAGTGTGCAAATGCACTATCACCTACAAAATATAAGGTGCTAATGGGTGGTATCGGGTAGTAAAGATGGCTCTGTTAGATTTAATTCGTCTGATGTTAGCATTTTGTAAAATTCGGTATGTTTCAAAATTCCACTGTCAGAAACGTTGCCATTTACTCCGGTATGAACATATAAAAATGCATAATTTGCATTAACAATTGCAAACAATACAACGGTAAATGTACCTTTGTAGTTATAGTATACAGAACCTGTTCCTGTTGGCTTATTTATCAGAATGTGTGTGTGTAACCATTGCACCCACACAATTGTTAAACTACATTAAGTTTTGAAATTGATCAGCAGTATCTATCCACTCTGATTCTATTGTGGGCATCATAAGTCATCACTATCTAGCTGCTTTAACAGCAAACTATGACTCAATTTTGCAAACAACCAGTTTTTAGACCATATTTTGCGTTTTTTGGCACAAATATTTAAATATGCCACGAGCGCGATAGCAATTTTTTTATTTTTTTTTATTCGGGGCATTTTATACTTCGCTGTATAAACTTTCATGTCCAACAATTAAAATGCAACAACACAAATGTCCAGATTTTATCTATGTTCTCAACAATATCTAAAGTATAAATGAATATCAGGTATAGTTTGTCGGGTCGTGTGGATGCAACGCCTGATTTGGTCAGACCGACCGTTGGCCCGACAAGTCAGATCGTGTGTAGGGCCTTTTACGAGTACCTATAATTAATATAATTTTGTTGTTTTTTTTAAATTTTAAACCAATAATATCGATTACCAAATATAAACGATCGATAAATGTCGATTGAGCTCTCTATCGGTTATATCCCGTCAATAGATAGGACGAATAGTTCATAAGATATAATTAATTGTGACATGCTAAACACGGATAGATAACACACTTTCCTGGGCCCTATTGCACCAACTACTTATCACTTATTACTTATCAACTTATCATAAGTAAGTTTTTTTGATAATGATAAGTGATAAGTGTTTCACCAAAAGTAACAAAATCTCACTCATTTATCGATTTGTGATAAGCGTTGCACATCAGAATGTCTGTAACTTATCAATTGACAAATTATCAAATTTTTATGATAAGTTGTGATGATCTATACAAAATATAAAAAATATAAATGTGATAGTGTTTGCAAAATAATGTGCTTTCCGCACATTATATGTTAAAAAATGGTTTTGTCCTATATGTACCTGTATTGTAATTTAAAAACAACAACAATTTTGCATGGTTATAATAATACATTAAGAGAAACGTTATTCAATTGAGAGTTTTAATTTCAGTTTTTAGAATGAATTGTAAAACTTTTTTTTGTGGCTTTTAAAATAAAATCTCTTTTTTAACTCTCAATAATTTTTGAACAGTATTTAAACGTAGTCGCCGCCCTCATTGGCACAGTAAGGGTAATAGAGGGTCTCGAGTTCGATTCCCGGTGGTGACCAAAAATCACGGTTGGGTGTTTTTAACTTGTGTGATTGTCTGGGTATTGTACCGTAGGTCCATTTGTGGCATTCAGTGCTGCAGTAATCCACCCAACTTAAATTTTTATTTATTTAATTTTTACACGTAACCAATTAATTTTCATTAGTGTACCTATATTAGTAAAGTTTGCTTTAAAATAGCACGTTCACTAATACCGTATTATGGGTCTCACCTCCACCGAACGACTCACCCCCCCACTTCAAGTTGTATAAGTTCAAATTTAGTTTAATGATTCTCGCTTTAATTTTGGTGAGAGTTGTTTATATAATTTTGATTGATTCCATGTAATAGATGTATATAATTATATGTCCATTTTTGTTGGAGAAATAATTATATACATAAAACAATGAATAATTTAAAAGTTTCGGCTCATTATACAGGAGCATGTGTGTAATACCTACTATATAGCCAATACAAAATGTCTTAAGTTTTACCAGAAAATGTTGACACTGATAGTGAGGATCTCATAACATTGCGGAGACTTATGACAAAGCTAATGGATGGCACAGAGGGGACTATACATATTATGATGATCTCATAGTTGTATATTGTAAAATTTAATAAAAGTGTTTCAATTTATTTAGTAATTTTTAATTTTGAAATAAAATTCCTCCTTTAGCCATTATATGCCATTATGTACAAATTATTGTGTTCATTGGTTTCGTGCGAAATTTTTTTAAATTACAAATAGGACGCGAATAAGGTGCCAGATGTATGTACTTATAAAACTCTGCTTGAAGCATAACTTTAGAAATACCCATGCTATCTCAACAAAAAACAGTTAATCATTTCCTATAAATCACAAAAGTAGTAAAAAACCGAGTCTTGGACTCCAACAGTAGATCATGGTTGGTTTCATTATCGATCGAATCAAGACAGCAATTTTTTCGCTTCCTCCTATTGAAATTCGAACTTTCGATCAAAGCGCCATAACTAAGTCACCACCAAATTGTTGTGAGTATTTTTGACACTAGACTCACCGCACCTCGAGAACGATAATACCAAAATTTCAAAGAACTCACCACTTTTCAAGTCACATTTATGACGTATTTTTCGGTAAGGTGAGAACCATAATAGAGGCATAAATAAAGAAAAAAAATTAGTGATTTTGCAATTAGTGAAAGACACTTAATTTTGATAATTAATCATTGTTCCATTGATGCAGTCAGCTACCTGAAGGAAAGCACTCATCTCAATAAATTTCAGTGGGGTATATATCCTGGACATTTTCGGGCCAACACAAGGTTTCCGCCATCATTTTATCGATGATGCTATCTGCTAATCGATGAATGACCCTACACAGAGTCGATTTATTAATTCCGTGCATATTGGCAAACCCATGATATTGCGCGCAATTAATCTTTCAAAGCGACGCATTTTTTTATAAAAAATATTTTTTCGTTTAATAAATTTCATTTTTTGTTCACTAACGTTTTTATACCTATAGATGATAGTTTGTTTCATTATTAATTTTTAAATATCGAGAAACCACTATCATATGTACTTCTATGATAAATCGAGCAGAATGAAATTGTCCTTACTTTGACTTATTATTATAACTTATTAGCATACAAGAAAAAAGCGGTATAAATTTTGAAATTATATTTATTATACACTTGAAAACACATTGTTACATGTATTGTCATTATCATTTATAATCATTTGAATAATAAATAATTTTACTGCAAAATGTGTTTGCACTCTTTTAAAAATGAACAAAATTTTTATTTTTTATTGTTTTTTATTGAGCCCAATGTCCTAATTACCTGAAAGCCTATAACATAGGCTGGAAGCCTATATTTTTCTTATTGATATTTTGGATAAGTTATCATTAAAGTAGTCGATTATTGATAAGTTAAAAGTTTTGGTGCAACAGAACTACGAAAAATTTATCAAAAACCTAAAACTTATCGCTTATCAAAATATTACTTATCAATTATCATTTCGTGAATTGGTGCAACTTAATTTTGATAAGTGAGTGCTTATCACTTATCATAACTCAATTGAGCACTTATCAAATTTCAATTTGGTGCAACAGAAAATTATCAAAAATTATTATATGTTGATAAGTAATAAGTGATAAGTAGTTGGTGCAATAGGGCCCTGATGTGGCTTATGTTTTTCATTTATGATACGGAACCCAGATAATTAACTTTGAATGAAAATTTACAATACTCCGCACACATCGCACATGAGTACACACTCAGTCAATCTGAATAAATTAGCGATCTATTTCATAAAACAACCATCAATATTACGCCTATAAACTTTTTTATCTATTTGAATAAAATTTGATAATTTTGTTTTCATTTTAATATAATTTTTATTCAATTTGATAGAAATTTTTATTTGATTGATCAAACATTCTTTCGCTTTGATAGAAATGACAATTTATTTAAGAAAACTGTTACTTCAATTTGAAAAATATTTTAAATATTTTTTCATATTATAAAATATCTACTCAGATTGACGAAGATTTTTTTAAAATTAATAATATTATTTAACAAATTGAATAATAATTTTATTTTTTAATGAATTATCTTTCCAAATTGATTAAAAACATTATTTCAATAATAAAATAATTCTTCAAATTGATGGAGAATTTTATTAGATAAATAAGTTTTTTTTGTTTTTTTCTTCAAAAAATAGAAGATCCTGTTAAATTAACATTTTTTATTTAGACTAATTTTTTACAATAGTTTGCGTTGCGCGCAAATTACAAATAAAAATAACAATAAAATATAACTTAGTAATAAAATAATCTTTTTCTTTTTTTAATTATCAATATTATACGAGTATGATTTAAATAATTTTAATGTTTTTGTCTCGATCATTATTGGCAATAAACACGAAAAAGTACTGTTTAATAAAGCTCCATACTAGTATGGATGCCATTCGAAAATTTAAATTTACCACAAAATATTTTAAACCATGTTTTAACTGCACGAATAATTGAAAAAATTTGATATTTTATTCCATCAAAATATATAAAGATTTCTTCCGGGTTTTCCAATGAGCCTATAAATGGTTGTACAGCAACATCCTCGTCAAGTTTTTGCTGAATTAGTTCTTCAACCTGTTGAGCTGTAGCACCAATCAACATAAATGATTCTTATGAATCTTTAGTTGGAATTTTATTAACTATTTTCTGTCCATTTACATTCTTAACCGTCCGAGGCAGATGAAAAAAATGTATTAAATTCAAAATTGTGGCATGGAAGCTGTCTGAAATAAAAACTATTTTGGATTACCAAAAATGAATTGAGTTGAATAAAAATACTTACTTTCAAAAATGATTCCCTGCTGCTTTAGTAGATTATCCAATACGCACCTTCCATTTTTATCTTTAATTTTTCTTTCAAAGACCTCCATAATATCGAATGCAAATGAATTAAACTGGGCTTCTATGTTATTCTATTTTTGCTTATTTTTTCTATATTTGTTTCAATATTTAACTGTGTTTCAATCGTTTTGCTAATTTTTTTAGCGTTTTTTTTTATTATGGCTGCATTCTGAAGTCATCTTATTTGGTTAAAATTGTTTGAGTAAATTTTACCAATGGGTTTGTCACCCGGTAATTTAAAATAATACGTCCCCTGAAAATTAATAAATGTATACAGTTTTTTATATTATATCAAAAATTCAACAAATTTTATTAAAATTAACATAAAAATTTTCTTTAGGGAAGAGTTCGATCACTTTGGAGGCAATATTTTTTGCGATTTCAACTGACATTTTAATATGATTGCTAGTCATATATTAAGAAATTTTAATTGCTAACAAATTACGTATAAGGTATCGCTTAAAATAGTATTTGTTTTATAAAACGACTTAATTGCAGTCCGCTGTGACTTTCGTTTAATAAATCACTGATATTCAGTTAAATCCTGCTTGTTGCTTTAGGAGATATATTGAAGGTATCCTGTCGAACATGTGACCCATTATGTTATTTTGTCATTGTTTTATTTATTTTGCTGGTGGCAACAAACCATTTGGTTAATTGATAATCCAATTTAATTTGAACTCACAACTGGAATTTTTTTATAAAATTCTTTTTTAAAAATATTTGTCATTAGTCTGAATGCCTCCATGTCTACGAAGTTCTCTGTAAGAATAAAAAAAATATAAACAATTATTAAAATATCCTTATATGCTTTTTCTGATGTCATTACCGATTCATGTTCCAATCAATAGTTCTAGAAAACTGCCAATTTTCCATATTCATCACAGGGTCCGCCTTTTCATTTCACTTATCTTACTCGTATTATATTGTTACGATCGTGACGACATCTCTGTTTGAGTAGCGACACTATCGTTAATGTAAAACTGTTATAAAGTAGAGAAAATAGATAGATGTGTCTAGACTAATCGAATATTGTAGAGATTTCTAGAATTGTTAGAATATTTAGTATAAATACGCGTCAAACATTTGGGAGTAAATCAGTTGTGTTTTAACCGTGAGTGTGCTAATAGTAATTAAAAGGAAAAAGTGAAGTGTTTATAAAATAAAATAAAGTGTTATTAAAGTGTAATATAGTGTTGTTAAAGTGTAGTAAAATAGTTAAGTTAAACAAGTGAAATATTAAATTAGTGTTTAGTGTAAATAATCGGAATAAATAAATTTAGTGTGATCTAGAATTTACATCGTGTGTTTTATTCACAATCTAGTGATCGAACCTTGAATTTGACAAGGCAAAAACCTAACAATATAATATAATTCTAACGTAAAAAGATTAATAATATTGCATGTCAATAAAAAGAGAACAATTCAATCGTAACTGATTTAAAAATTAATATAATAATTAATAGAATTTCAAATAAATAATTTTTCTAAAAATGGCTGACAACGATTACTATTCAATCTAAAAAGATTACATAATTAGAAATGAAATACTTAAATAATATACATTTATATCATTTATAAATATTAAATAGTGATGAAATACTTACACTGCGTTAATAACTTATAGAGGAAGCAAATAAAATACTTTTCAAAGAACTCTTAATTTTAAAAAAATTCACTACACGAATAAATTAATATTTCTGGCTGTTTAGTTCGACAGTATGATGTTAAATAAGTGATCTTTTGATAACCGATTCTCAAATTCAGTAAAAAGTTTCTATTAATTTGATAAAAATTTGCGATAGTTTCATCATAATTTAATACGAAAATTTGACAGAACGTTTATTAATTTTAACAAAATATTCCACATTTTGATGAAAATTCTTACACTTTTGATGAACAAGTTATCAGTTTTACTACATTTTCTTTAACGAAGTTTGGGAATCAAATAAACGAGACAAAAAATTCCCGAACTGAAATTACTGTTGTTTTGTCTGTTGTTATTACTTTGATAAAACTAATTAAAACTGATAAATTTATTTTGTTATCATATTGAATCAAAACTTTCATCAAATTTACTTCATTTTTTTTGAGTGCATTGTCCCTCAAAATGGAGCAGTCACCACAAAAAATTAATACCTACTGCTTCTGTATATTATTATATGAGATTAGGATGACATTAAAATAGATTAATGAAACAAATATTAATATTAAAGCAACAGCGTTTGAATCCGATATTTATATAAAATAAAATTATAAATAAAATGTTTTGGCTTTCCGTGTAATTGATCCGATTTAATTCTGTATTAAATAGATTTTATAAAAGTATTTATCTACATGAAAATAATTATATGTCACAACATTGCATCGACCTTTTCATACCCCTATAATGCTTTAAAAAAGAAAAAGATTACAACCGTGTAACATTTAGTAAAATGTTTATGATTTTTTTTACACACACACACACACACACACACACACACACACACAATCATAAAATAAATTCTAATGGAAATTTGTTTTAATGTATTTCATGCTTTCTGCGATTTGTAAATCGTTGTTTTCATATTTTTTTTATTGCAAAAAATATACAAACGCAAAAACAACACAACCAATAAGAAATAAAGTATATTATTAACAATAAGCGATAAAAATCTCGGTCACGCAAACTTTTAACCATCAGTTAAATGTTTTTAAAGCATTGTATTTTTGTTGTAGAATTTTCATAAAAATTCAGTGGTTTTTCGTTTTATTAACTACACACAATACAATGTGAGGAACAATAATTATAATTGTAAATGTTATGTCTGCTATATAGCGAACAATCAAAAGTGGAACGAACAGGAAAAAAAAAATGGAATTTAGAATTTTTTTGTATGGGTGATCTAAAAAACAATGATAACATCGAAACGTGATTTGCACTCTAATTCATTAAATTAAAACTCATTATATCAAATCAATTACATATCTATATAATCCACTTTGTACAAATAAAGTATTCGATATTTAATACTCAAAAACCTAAGCCAATTAATAAACTAATTTATCCATCAATTTCAATTATGTATTATGTATACGTATTCAAAACCATCATTCATATATAAATTATTCCGTAAACTCATTAAATTTCCATTTCAGTAAATCAAAGCTTGATTCGGAACAAAGAATATGGGTATGAAGCTCTTTCACAAAATTATGTATAATCAATTCAATTTTCTTTTATACAAAAAAAAACTAAAAAAAAAATCTGGCAAACAGCAGCAACAAGAACAATTCTGACTCAAAATTCCATAAATTTATTATTACATATTTGCCTTCTTGGAATGATTTACTGGAAATGAATCAACGTTTTTATCTAAACAAAACAAAAAATTTTTTTGATTGATTGCTTCATCTCATAAGTTTTTTTATGTCTTACGTACACTCAATATCATCCGCTGTACTTTCGCGTGTTATATGTTACGTATACTGTACACATATGTGTAAAGCGATGTACATAAGAACAATATAAAAATTACCATAAAATAAATTTCCAAGTAATTTTATTTCCGGCATTTTACTCTAATGTGCCGGAGGAGCTTCTTAAATGGTTTGATGTATTTCATAAATTTTAATTGTAACAAAAATTAAAATTCCACAATATATTGTTTATATATAATCTACATACAACCACCAAAATTGTGTACAATTATGGATATTTTTATTTAAATAAAAATTAATATATTTGTGGCTCGGGGGCAACATACAGCTTTTGGCATAAAGCAAAAATGAAATTTCAAATGAATTTCACCTCTAATATTATACAGTTGAAAAAGAAAGAAAATGTATGTTTTATGTGACAAAAATGTGCATTTGGAAAATTCAATTAGACCAAAGAGTAAGTATTGTAGAGTTTTCAGCTTCTGTTGGACTCCAGATCAATGAGTTCAAAACGAAATACATGATCTCTGGTTTTAGGGACAATGGCAAACCAGATTTTAGTAGTGGCCACTACACGTTTGAGGGAGTGAGGAGGTTCAAATATTTGGGTTCCTCACGATAACAGTGTGCGTGAGGATATTAAGTGGCAACTGGCAGTCGTGTTTTCTATCCCCTAAGGCCACTGTTGAAATCTAAACACTTATCACGTGCCTTGAAGCTGAAGCTTTACAAAACGTTGATCAGGCCCGTTGTTATGTTTGGATGTGAAACTTGGGCGCTGGCGGATGAATACGAGAGATGGCTCCCCTTATATTTGAGAGAAGAATCATGCGTATGATTTACGACCCAAAACTCGAAATAGATGGTACGTAGCTCTGTACAATGTCGAGATCATAGATCTGATGAAGATCCCCGATATTGTACATGAAGTAAGATCGCAGCGAGTATGCTGGTTTGGTCACGTTCTGCGTACTGATCCGGAACGAATTGTGCAACGATATCTGAAAGGAAGGTAGGCCTTTTGAAAATTAATTATTAAATTTAAAATATAAATTTCGGAATAAAACACTAAACATTTTCTTATTTGATATCAAGAAGGTTAATTTTTCAAGAAAGGATGATCCTAAATTATGAAACCCTAGTTTAGAATAATATTTATTCAGAAATATGAGACTACAAATAAAATCATTAAACTGAATAAAAAATATTAGTAGGCCAGAAAAATAAAGTATTTTGTTTTTTCCAAATAAATCCGGGGCCCTACTATGACTTTCGACGCCGACTTTTGACGACGGTCGTCTCCCTATTGTAGGCAAAGGAAGAAAAAGGTAAACAATAGTTAATTTATAATATTGTTTTCCTTTTTCTTCCCTTGCCTACAATAGGGAAACGACCGTCGTCGAAAATCGTAGTCGAAAGTCATAGTAGGGCCAGAGCCATCTATATATACAGAGCCGTAAGGATCAGCCATGTTTTTTGTCGAGCTTTTTCTAGAAGAACTACTTTTTGCATTATCCCATAAGAATCAATGTAAAAATGACCATTTTCGAATTACTTTTCATCAATGAAAAGTTAAATCTTTCATTTCGATAAACACTTTGTGAATTTGATTCTATATTGAAGCAGCACATATCTGAAAGTCAGAACCTTAAACCTTTTATTAATTTAATAAACATTAAATCAAAATTAAATATGAATTTATCATATTTATGTAAACATGAATTTATTTGAATGTGTAGGTAAAATAAATAAATAAAACATATATTGTCATCCTTTCGATCGATGATTTTGTCTCTTTTTTAAGAATGAAATCTCACATTTTTTTTTTAATTTCGCTTTTTCTATTGCGATCGCAGCATGCTCGTATAAAGCATTATTCTATTTCCTTTTATACATTTGAAAATGTATCACCACATATTTCTATTTCATTACCTTGTAGCGAAATCGGAAAAGGAATAAAGTGCAAAATTATTTCATTAGGCTGAGATCGCAATAGAAAAAAATCAAAATTGAATTAACGAAATAGCGTAAAATTTAAAAAGAGAACACAATCATCGATCGATAGAAAAAAAATTGTGATATTGACAAGTTACAAGATGTCATAGGGAGTTCCAATAACAGCTGCACAATTTATTTAGAACCATAATTATGCACAAATGCGTAACAAAATTTTACCAAAATAAAAAAGAACCGTGCCAGAAGAACTGTGATAGTCATAGTGTTCCATTTATAATCTAAAATTCAAAAGTTACGTTGAAATTGAAGTGAAATTACTTTGAGATTTATTCAAACAAAATCATGCAGCTTTTATTGAAATACCCTTTAAGTATTTTATTTTATTCACAAAAATATAATTCAAAAGGAAACACAACCACATTTTTATTGTTTTCTTTTTTCGTCGTGCAGTTTAATTTTTATTGCGTTGGTATTTGTGTGTATTTATATCAATTCAATATAGAAATGATTTTTTTTCTATAAATTTTATTAATAAATATATCAAAAATTAAACAAGTTCTTTGATCAAGCTTTGAATCAATTATAAAATGATAATTGTAGATTCTATTTCAATGTTAAAATACTTAATCCATCGCCATTTTCATTGAAAAATATCGCCCGAAAAAAATTTAATTTTTCATATGTTTTGTATGGAAAAAATGTTTTTTTCGTCAATTTTAGTTCCTCTAGAAAAAGCTCAATTTTTAACCTTAGGGCTCTGTATATATAGGTGGCTCTGGTAGGGCCCCTGATTTTGCTATGTTAATAGGAATAACGTAAATCTATATTAAAGCCGCTCTCATGCAAATGAGTCTAAAGCTTATATGAGATGAACTCGAGACGATGTCAACATGACGGAGTTAAATTTTGTCCATCTCGTTATTAACATTTCCCAGTCGTACCAATTTCCTTTTTTTTTTTGTTTGCTCTATTGCTCTATTTGCTCTATAATTTGGTACGACTGGGAAATGTTTATAACGAGATGGACAAAATTTAACTCCGTCATGTTGACTTCGTCTCGAGTTCATCTCATATAAGCTTTAGACTCATTTGCATGAGAGCGGCTTGAAGGGTGTTTTTTATAGAGCTACACAAGTTTAAATCATAATAAAACAAAGAAACATATTTTTAATATCATTGAAACGGGCTTTATTGGATAGAAAATTTTATGACATTAATGTTTAAATATGATTTCGGCCATGTGGCCGCCATGACTGGCGCGTACAATGTTCGAATGTTGATTTCCAGGTGTTCAATTGTCTCTGGATTATCGACATAGACAAGTGACTTTACATAACCACAAAGAAAATAATCCAATGGGGTTAAATCACACGATCTTGATGGCCAATTAATTGGACCATTACGCGAAATTGATCTTTCATCAAAAGTTTGTTTCAGTAAATCAATTGTAGCTTGCGCTGTGTGGCATGTGGCTCCATCCTGTTGGAACTATATGTCAGCAAGAATAATGCCAGCTAATCGAGATACGAAAAAATTTCTAATCATCTCCCTATACCGTTCACCATTGACAGTAACATTCTGACCATCATCGTTTCATCGCACCAAACAATAATTTTCTGTGGATGTAATGGTGTTTCGACAAAAGATTGTGGATTACCCTCACTCCAAATGCGACAATCCTGCTTATTTATTGTACGTGAACCAAAAAGATTTTCATCGGAGAACAAAATTTTGAATGGAAATTCAACATCAATATCAATTTGTGCTTCAGCCCATTCGCCGAATTGGCGGCGCATACGGTGGTCATTTGGCTTTAATTCCTGCCCAAGTTGAATCTTGAAAGCTTTTAAGCCAAAATCCTTTCGTAAAATCTTCCATAAAGTGGAAGGACACAACCCCAGTTGCTGAGAACGGCGACGAATTGATTGATTTGGATCTTCTTCAATTCTTTCTTGTACAGCGGCTACAGCTTCTTCAGTGCGCACTGTTCGGCGTCTCACGGGAGGCACATTATCATTAAGAGTAAACGTGGTCCGAAAACAATCTATTGTTATTCGAATTAGCCGCTCTGAAGGACGATTATGTACGCCATAAAATGGACGAAGTGCACGATAAGTTTGACTAACAGAACCATTATTTTGATTATAAATGCAACAATTTGCAAGCGTTGCTCTGATGTAAGTCTATCCATAATGAAATACCAGCTGTTAAATGGGTTGTCAAATAAAGCAGTGTTGCCAACTCAAAGTTGTGAACCTCTAAAAAAACCACCCTTTATAACTAAAAATTTAATGTTTGTTTGTTCAAAATCTTAAATCTCCGAAAGTTCTTCACCGATTGCTTTAAAATTTGGCAACGTTGCATTCGAATACGCGCGTGTTTTTAAATACCTACTATACACCTGTGAGTTGTGACAGGTAAAACCAGTTTTTTTTTTAAAACAGCGTCGTCTGGTGGTCGTAAAAGAACGCACGCTATACTAAATATTTTACGATTCCATTACAATGTTTCTGATTGCATTGTTAAATTGAATTTCTATAAATTTCGATTTATTTTATTTATTTATAGAATAAACGCGACAGGCTGAGAGTGTATGAAAGACGTCAACGAAAATGTTCTCATCGGCACTATGACTGAAGTGTGTTCTTATTGCAACGTTCTGAAATTTAATGGAAAAACGAAAGGAATGTTGATGGCCAACATAAGTTCCTACAAATATATTTCATCGGTAATGGCAATGATGAATTGAATGCTCGCTGCGGAGTTTCTACCGGCATAAAAAGGTCCATCGTTTCAACTCAATTCCAACCTAGAGATACTGATCTTCATCGGAGAAATGATCAATCGAGAAAAGTTGTTGAAACTCATCGATGCTGCGATGCTTGCAGGCAATCATTACCTGTAATTCCTTGATCGACACCAGCGGACGGAAAAAATACTTGCCTAAAATACTCTACCTTGTGACGGTAAAACGTTAAAATTCACTACAAATATGTGTGTCCAGCTGCACAACGAGCGCTAAGCTGATATATTCTCACATGAATTTCTGAAAATTGGGAACGGTTTATCTAACCTCAGGACGAATTTCATTGCCTCATAACTTCTGTAGTTTTGGTTAAATCTGTGACGTTTGGATCGGGACGTATCGCGTACGACTCCTAATAGAGGCGGATGATGATGAACACATCTATGACCCTCTGTAAAGAGTGGAGAATCCATGGGCCATAATGCAATAGCCAAGAGAGCCTTGAGACCCATAACAAGTAGAGATTAAATATATGTATATGTATAAAAAAAAATGTTTGAAAAAAAAATTTAGTGACGTCAAAAGAAGAATTGGTTGATAAAAGTATTTCCCAATATTCAAACAAAGCTATTCTTGCGGCCAAGAAGAAGGACGTCTACGAACTTAACAATATCATTCAGTCTAACATTCAAAGCGAGATGGACACATACAAGTCGGTCGACACTGTTGTGGAAGCAGATGAAGCGGTTAATTATCCAACAGAATTTTGGAATTCACTCGAGCTGCCAGGGATGCCACCGCACGTACCGCCAATTATCATGTTGCGAAATATCAACCTAGCCTTGCAACGGCACCTGGCTTGCAGTAAAAAATTGAGTAACGTCATAGAAGCAATAATATTGACAAGACTGTTATATTTACTGATGCCCTCATTCTTTGCATTACTATGATACCAACAGATATGCCATTTCAATTTAAGTGAGTGCAATTCCCAATTCGATTGGCGTTTGTAATCACTATCAACGAAGCTCAGAGCCAATCTTTGGAATTGTGCGGTTTATAACGAGACACGGATTGCTTCTCATATGGACAATTATATATTGCGTGTTCTATAGTCGGCAAACCAGATGTTCTTTACATCCACACAGACAATGAAATAGCTGTACAGCTATTTATTAATAAATTTGAAGTAAAAAGAAGTATTTCTTAAAAGGAAGAAAAAGATGAAAGTTCCGCGGGTTGTTTGTTTATTTAGTTGTAATTGTGATGATTGTCATAAACGACATACATATTTATGTGGAAACCTGATTTTGAAATGATATATTCACCGATATAACATTGGTGATACTTGGAATTTGGTAGGATTGTTCATAATAGTCAACGATATTTTTGTGTAAAAAATATAAAATATAAAGAAATCGAATTTATGTATGTAGGCAGTTGTGTGTTAAAATTATAAGTTAGATGGGTTTAACTCAATTTTTGTTTACCTGAGTTCTTTTATTTTATTATTTAAATAAATAAAATACCTTTTAAAGTTAGCCAACTATTGTTAGCCAACCTTCCGAAAAAAGACGATAAGGATGTTTTTTAGAAAAGATTGCATTGTTTTTTGCACTTTAAGTTTTAACACGTTTCTTTTGATACTGGTAGAAGAAAGAAAAAGTTTTAGCTGGAGAGCTTCATCGCACGATTATACTGAGAATATGTACGATCGCCCATACATATATTTGAGTCTTCTTATACTTTCATAAAACCTATAAATCTCCAAAAATAAAAACATATATGTAATATAATTGTACATACACATAATTTCCAAAAAAACGAAAGCATACATAATCATGTTTTCAATTAATTTCAAACTTCTTACAAATTACAATTTATAAAATAGCACATACTTATATTGGTGAAATTAAATCAAATATTGTCTTAAATAATTTCTTTCTCCTGTGTATATACGTATGTATATATTGCTGTTTTCATTTACTAATTTATTTATGTTTTCTAGAAGATAACATTAAAAATACAAATTCATTTACGTTTTTTTTTCATTAACGTCGATAGAATACGATGTTTTCTGCATTCTATTTTTAAAAGAATATTCTGAAATTGATTTTGCCGCAAATAGAATTATTAAAATTATATTTTGATTAAATTAAAAGTTGTCTGAACGCTTTTTTAGCGCTGTAAATAACACAACAGGTAAAAATTAAATATAGGCGGCTTTAGTCGAAAAAAGCGAAGTGCAACACAGGTAAGTTTTCATCGTTAAAACTTCAAACTAAAGAGAATTAGCAAACCTTTTAATTTTAACGAAGAGACCAACATTAAGTAAAAGTTGCAGACATAAAAGTTTTGTTCACTAATCATAACGCTTGTTTCTACATACTATGGCGTTTTATCTCTAAATAGTTTTAGTTTTTTGTTAAATAGAAAAACATCTTCAGAAATGTTTCTATTGAATATACCGGCACAAGATCGTCTTTATATATATTTTAAAATCACTTAATCGATATCGTTTTATAGGTTTCCTTTATCTGCTTTTACGGAGACTAGACTGGTCCATGTTATTTTGTTTTGAGTAATTCCTTTCAGTTTTCCTCTCACGATTTACCGACTTGTGTTGCATATGCTAGCACCGTTCTTCTTCCGGTTATTGGTGGTCTTCCTACTTTCCTTTCTCATTGCGTCTTTCATTCTAATGGTTTCTGGTTATGTCGCTTTCTATTATCCTCAATGTGTGCTTGTTATCCTTTTTATTTATATCTATAGAAGTTCTTTATTTATCTTAAGTGTGTTTGTGATCTTTTTTTTAAAAAGATTAAAAAATTAAATTTTATTAGGGGTTAGGGTACTTCACGGTTTGTTTCGCATTTGCGCAACTTCGTAATTTTAACGTCAGTTTTAATTGGTTCAAATTACTTTCGCATCACAACCAAATTATATTACGATTATGGTGGGAAAATCAATTAAGTATGTTCAAAAATTATGTTTAGAAATGTCTATAGTTTTATATAAGTTTTTGTTTGAATTTAACTAACAATTTTTACAAAGCTAAGTATATGTAGGTATATGTTGTTACTCTGTAATACGTTGGTGTTGTGATTAACTAAAGGATAAAACTATAGGTGCCAGACCACACGAATGGAAGATAAATTCTCGAATTAAACATAACGATCCTCGTTCAATCAGTCCTAAGGGTTTTAATCCAAGATTTCTTTGGTTTAATAAATAAAAACATTTATATATTAAAAGACAAGCATTGTGTGAAATAATTTTTAATTCGTAAATAAATATTTAAAAAAAATTTTAGTATTTATTGTTTTTTGCTAATTCTATTTTTAGTTCACATTTAATTTTACATTTTGTAACTTTCTCTTCCTTATCCACTGTTAAAATTTTTATACTTTCGTTGTTTTCAATTTTTTTGATTCTAATTCTAATTCCTAGTCAAATTATTCCTTCGCTTCCATTTCGCTTCTAGTTTATTTTTTTCATTGATAACGGTTGCACGCATCTTCTGTGCTTTAAATAAAGCTAATGTGTTTGACGAGGTCACTTTTATTGTGGTGGCTTCTGGATTCATAGACAAATATCTTATACATTTTTCTAGATAAATTCCGCTGATCTACTTGGTTTGTTATTTCATGTACCCAAATTCGTATCCTCATGATCCGGTTCTAGGGAGTAATCGGGATCATAAATTATTAATTCTTTTTTTTCTTCATTGCAATTATGGCTATCGTATATGTATAGAAATATTGGTTGGTTTTTTGCAAGCACAATTTTCTTCCCAAATATCCCACAATGAAAAAATTTCTTCAAATATCCCATTTATTTACATGGACTATTAGAACTTTATTACCTCCAACTGAACCTACCTCAACTCGAGGGCCAGTATTGTTTTGTCATTTCGTAGATGCCTAACTTTATTTTTAAGTTGGGAAACGGTTATAATTTCCCAATTTACTTCTTTTAAAAATTTTTTGTAAACTATTTGAACACATTTTAGCAAAAATTAAATTGATACATTCAAAAAAATTATCTTTGGGTAATAATATGTAAGAAAATAAAATAAACCTCAATTTCGAAATTATGTTGAAATAAAGTGTTTTTTAAAGCCCGATAGAACTTAAAATTCTAAAAAACAACACAAACAATTAAATTGTATTCAAAATTTTTTTTTTTATTCGAAAGATCATTGCATTAAATTTTGAAAATGATTTCGGGCATATGGGCACCGCCGCTGCTCTTGACGAAACGCGTTCTGGACGTTTTGGTCCACTTGGGAATAACACGAACAATGCTGGCCTCCAAGGCGTTAATTCTTGCTGGTTTATCAGCATATCCCAGTGACTTCACGTAGCCCCACAGGAAATATTCGAGAGGTGTCAAACGCACGACCATGGAGGCCAATTGACAGGTTCATTTCTCGAAATAAACTTATCGCCAAATTTTGATTTTAATAAGTCGATGGTTGCGGTCGCCGTACGGAACGTAACACCATATTGTTAAAACCACATCTCGTCCGGTTATCAATGTCATCCATATTTTCTTATATCAAATTTGGATTTTAATAAGTCAATGGTTGCGGTCGCCGTACGGAACGTAGCACCATATTGTTAAAACCACATCTCGTCCGGTTATCAATGTCATCCATATTTTCAAACTAAAAATCATTGAGCATGGTCTAATTCTTGAAGAAATAAGGTCCGATAATGCCACCAGTGAAGGCCGCACCAAACGTTGGATTTTCTGGATGTAATGGAGTTTGTAGGGTCCCTTGTGGATTGGGCTCACTCAATATGCGGCAATTTTGTTTATTAACAAACCCGTTAAGCAAAAATGAGCCTCATCGCTGAACATAATTTGATGATAAAACAACGGGACAGTTGCCAACTGCTCAAGAGCCCATTCGGCGAAAGAACGACGCTGCTAATGGTCGCGTGGCTTCAATTCCTACACTAGCTAATTCTTTGTTTTTGGTGCGGAAACAATCGATGATTGTTATTTTGAAAAAAAAAATTAATTCAAATCGAAATAGGTTCGTTATGCTGTATTTGTGTCCCAAATCCCAAACTTTTAGCTACAAATAAGAGATGGCGTTATTTGCATTATTTCAAAATGAATTGTATTCAATACGTTTCAAAATATTTTTTTTGATAGAAAATAGTTAGCAATGTAATAAAATTAGAGTTTTTGTTAATTATCAACCGTGTTTACGTTTGTTGCGTTTTATTCACTTGGTTGGGGAATAATTTTATTGGGGATAATTTTGAAGAAAAAGACGTCAAAATTGCGAAGTAGCGCAAATTCGAAGGAAGATACGCAAATGCAAAACAGATCGTGAAGAGCTCTAGTGTTGGTTTGTGATTGATCAATTTGAGTGGGTTAAACTCCTTGTTTCTATAATGCTGTCTTTAAAGGTTTCAGCCACGGTGTTTTTAGAAGTTTTACATTTCTGGATGTTATATATTTGCATTCTTTGTCAACCTAAAGGCAGTTCAGACAACACCAGCCTTTGGACCGAGAGACTATGTTTTTCAATCAAATTACAGCTTTTCTACTTGGAATACATTGGTTATTAATTTATTTTTACAAGTACGAATTTTAACATGGATTAAGTTAATCCGAACTATGTATAAAGTTTGTCCGTAAACCAAAACAAAAAATTAAATGTTTCGTTATAACGAATTTTTAAGTTTCATTTATTTAAATAAGGAAAAGTTTATTTATGTTTGTAAATCAAAGTTTTGGAAAAGTAGGTAAATTTTTGTAAATAATTTAGTGCTTACTAATCAAAAGTAAAATAACTAAGTTGGTATGCAAAGCAGTATGTCTCGATATAAGGAATTTTACGATTAGGGCAGGATAATATAAAATATGTATATATACTTCGATTATAAGATTTTTCCGAATTATCTTGGAGAAAATCCTAGGAAGCTAATACTAAAATGATTTACATGATGTATCTCCTAATTTTATCCGAAAAAATCCTAAATTTTTTTTGATAGGACAGATTTAGGAAAAAATTCACGAGAATTATCATTAAGTTAAGAAAGCAATTGATAGGTTCACCTATCGACATCGATTGTATGATTTTTGATGGATTTTTGCATTTCTTTATACACTTGGAGATAACATTTTACATACGGTGGAGTTTTGAGTATGTATCTAAACGTGAAGCGTATGGCAAATTGAATGAAATTTTAAAATTTGGTAACATGTATCATAAGCTAATAGTTTTACTATGTAATAAAATTAAATAAATAGTGCCAAGCAAATTTTTCACCATTATATCTAGTCAATATAACATTATAGTACTAAATCAAATATTCATCCTCTTTGCCTGGCGGGAAACATTTTTCCATTAAGTTTTGAGGAAAATTTATTTTCTACTTTACTTTTGAATCGAGTCGAGGTATATACATAACACTTCCAAAAATTAGTGGTTACCGAGATCGGTTTATAATTTAATTGTCCTTTGTACCTTATCCTTTCAATTCTTACGTTTCCTTCGTTTCCCATTTAACGTAGTTTTCGATGTTTTTGGCTGAAACTCTGTAAATAAAATGTGGAGTAGCGAAAATTGGCCGCCTACAATTGATAATCTCTTGATTGTTATAGAAATTTCATGCCATGATTTTTAATAGAAAAAATGAAACAATTTCATTTTTTCATCGGAGCAATTAAAAACTGCACAAATTATCAGAAAAAAATTTTTTAGGTGTTGCTATCTAAATAAATACCACACAAATTTTCCAAACTGCCAGTTTTATAGTTCGGCATTTTACAGAATTAAAAAACAATAATTGGGGATTGAAGGCTATTCACCTACAGCACCTACTTTAAACATGAAATTGATGGGATAATTTTGTTTGTTTGTCGGTGGTAATTTAAAAAAAGGAATTTAATCTGAACAAATAAATCACAACAGGTTCAATTATTTTTGAGCTAAACGTTATCTCTTAGCACAAAAATAGTAAGGTCAAAATAACCTAACGGTCAATTGAAACGGTTACTAAGTGCGCAAAGGTACAACCACCTAGACCACTTTTAAGTGAATTACATAAGGATTAGTCTACCGAATGAATACCGAGCAATACAAATATACCAATTATCAGAAGTATTTTACAAAAAAAATCTTATTTTTATAACTTAGAGTTAGAAAGTGTAGAAATTGTCAGAACCCCAGAAAAATGCCACTGTTTCAAAATTCCAATTATAACGAAAATGTAAAATTCAAAAATATACAATTTTAAATTCCAAAATATTGGAAAAAATATGGAAACATACCAATTTTTTATCAAAAAGGTATTTTAATAAAAAATACAAAAGGAATTTCGATCTAAAAATGTAATAATAAACAAAGTCAAATTATGTTTTTATATTATGAAAAGTTTTTTTTATGGGAGTCGTACTCTTGTGGAAATTTCATAAAAATTATTTTCATTGAAATTCTAAAATTTCCTAATCTAACATGGGATTTTCCAGTCATCCAAGGTGATCCATTACGGCGTTACGGAGACAGCGAAATTATGAAATATTACAAAGGAAATTATCCCTAACTCGATGCATATTCCTGCTTCATAGTTCCACCATGTTCATTAATCTCGAATCCTACGCCTCCCTAGGTTTTTTTTTTCAAAAGAAATATAGCGAACCAACGCATAATTTAACCTAAATGCACATGTGCAATCAATGCCACAATGATTTCATACGCACAATCCTCACTTGATCTTCCATTACAAAAAATCGGCATTTCTAATTTGCTGGGTTTGTATAAATGGGTAGAATAAATAACAAAAAACACTGAAAATCTTACAAATTGTATAAAATGACTTTCTATATGTACACATAAAGCACAAGATGTACATATGTACGGAGTAAATGAAAATTGTGTCTTCAAACGAATGGAAGAAAGCCGTATACAGAAAATAAAATTTCCACTTGTTGAGTTTTCATTTTATAGTTATGTATAGTTTGGCCATTCAATTAAACGACGTACATTACTGTTATTATAATTTAAATTATTATTCTGACTTAAATTCATTTGATTAATTATAGATCTTTATACATAGATCCGCTTTTATGATAACCATTGATTTATTTTTAAGCTTAAATTAATGTAATTTAAAAAGAAAAAAGGTTTGAACTGATGAGAATTTGGAGTGGTGGAAATTTCGGTGGTATGACGTGCGATAATACATAAAATTTTCGTTTAGTCTTTTTTTAGTAGAACCTATATAATATGAACATGGCAACGAACCAAAATTGACATACATATCTATATATTAAAACAAATACACGAAATTACACGACACTTCTTGTGTGTTTATATTATATTATGGTATAATGATTTCTTAAGAAATATATACAATGCGCAGTTAAATATTTATAAATATTACCCTAGAGATTTACTACGTTAAACTGTCTTAAAGAACAATCCGTTATCATTTATTTGTTTGTTTGCCGACATTAATAATAATTTTGTTCGTATAAATTCGTCTATCCATTTAAAAAAAAAAATTTTTTTTCAGAAATTATGGCGACTTTATCCCTTAAGTAACTTATTACAAATTTAAATTCTCAGAAATCTATATATCCTTCATATGCCTTTAAAAGCTAACGGGGTTTAGAAGAAAACGAAGGAAATCCTATTCCAGGCGCTTTTTACGCTATTGTGTACATATATATTCACTATGTGTATATGCCGCTTTTTTCATAAAAATAAAAATAAATTATTCAAATCTCCATTAAAGAATTTATAAGGAGGTTTTTATTCATCTTTTGCTGTCTTTTTTCCGATATTGTTGGTGTACTTAAGTTTCTTGTGTTATTCTTCTTAAAGACTTACCGTTTTATATTTTTATAAAATTTACTTTCACTATATAACACACAATATTATTATATGTACATTGAAGAAAATTTTGTTGTAAATAGGAAAAAATATCTCCTAGATCTTCCTGATTTTTCATTGTTTTGTCAGGGTCATTATTTAGTTAGTTTTAAATGGAGAAAGTGGAAAACCATTTTTTATACGAGTATGTGTGTGTGTGTGTGGATTTTGGTGTGTTGTTTATTTTATTTCGTTTCGGGTATGAAAATATGGGAAATTTTTTATTTATTTTTTATTTCGTTAGGTAGAAAGGTTAATTCCTTTTTATGTAGGTATTTTTTTGTTTTATTTTTAAATTTCCGTTTTTATTTTCACTTTAATATGGTTGAAAAAAGCTTTTAAGGTATTTTTGATGTTTTTGTCTTCATGTTTTTTTTTTTTGGTGGATATTTTTCATTCCAAAATCGCTCATTGGAATTAAATACTAATTGAACGTCGTTATTATATCCATTTCGACTTGATGGGTTTATATTTAAATGACGAAAGTTACATCCTCAATTCTCGTTATTGTAATATGAATGAAGTATTTTGAACTATGGTATGGTTACGATACAGGATGAACGATAAACACTTAGGAACTGAAATATTAAATTTAAAAAAAAATTAAATTTGCCGTAAATGAGTTTATTATTATTTATTTTATACGATGAATTCTGAGAAAGTCTAAAAATTATTTCACTTTGAAATATTTCAGAATTGGTGTGTTACGTGGAATCAATTTATTATTTATTTTAAATCATTTAAGGATTTGGGTTTTTTCAATTTCACTTTTATTGGTCGGGAACAACAAAATGGCCCATAATTAAATATGTTGAGGTTGATTTGGTTCCTTCTCTGAATAATCAAATTGCGTAAATGTGTGCAACAAAGATCTTTTCTTTCTAACCGGGGTCTTATGTGAATTAATTGCTGTCAGTTAACAAAAAATATGTGATGAGCAACAGCAAACTTTAATAGTAACACATAGCCAAACAACGTACTTGTCTTAATAGGCTTAATAGCTCACTACCATTATAACTTTCCATATCATACGCTCGGATATGGAAGAAGTCAATTGTTATTCCTATATGTTCTCATCCGGAAAACAAAGTGATCACAATAATTATTGGAGCGTATTAATTATTTTATTTACCCTCATGGCCGGTCCTCACCACTCAATACACGAAATGATAACTAATTCTCAGGAAAGCCTAGGATGTATCAAACGAAAATGATGAAGATAGAGTTGTGCAAAGCTTAATCATCAAAGCTTGTTGCATTACTAAACCACGTAAACGCGCTCGAAAAAGTAAATTACCTAGGTGATCCTTAGATTTCACCAATAATAGAAAAATGATGCAGTATAGTTGCGCAAAGAATGTTAAAAGGAAACTAATCCCAATACCTGAGAAAGCACGAAAAACTAATGAACATAATGTTTCGCCAAGCCGGAATGCGTATTTTAAGAAATACGTGATACCAGCCAAAGTACCTTGAAAAATTTCATCATGGTTCATGAAAATGCGGAACCGTGACTGTTAATGTATTCAAATTTAAGGTAAACCAAAAATATGGAAGTATTAAGTACCCTAGTAATCGAACAATTGTGGATTAATAAAAATTTGTTGAGAGAACACCAAAAAATACTTCCTATTAACGATAGTGAGAAGCCTTTCCTTATAGGTACTTGATTACACCGAACACAACGAATCGAATTTACAAAGATATACCAGCTACACCTAATACCTACGCCTTTAGCGATGAAGAAGTCACTTTGGCGTTCATGTCTATGAAAATAAACTAGATAACTGTCCAGGTCGAACAGATAAAATGTGCGTGGCTGATTATGGAACCCAGTTTTACGAGCTTTATGAATAGTTAAAATAACAGACCCTAATAAAACGGACTTCGGATAAACCAGGCAAAAATACTTGGCATATTTTCCATAATTTTGTATCTTTTACTACTTTTGTGTCAATAAAATGAAAATTTCTCTGTGAAATTAAGCTTTTCGTGCCTAATTTTAATTGCAAATTACAACTTGATAAATACAAGCAGATAAACTTTGTTCGTTATAACAAATTTCTCCTGTGCTTGGCTGAGCAAAGGGCGGTAAAATAGTAAAATAGAAATTAAAAGATAAAATGGGGATAGGAGTTCAACCGCATATATTATTTTAGAACTGCAATTGTATAGCTACAACCTATGCCACACGAATCTCGTTTTTAATCACAAAAATTTGCTTTACCGCTACTTGCGCAAAACAGAAACAAAAATTTTCATAAAACTTAAAACACGACACTGAACTGATCGATGGATTGGATGAGGACTGAATACTCCCTCCGAGGATATAATTTAGTTCGAGATGCCTATCTACAACGACCGGATGGTTCATGGACTACGTGTAGCGGGGAATTGCAGTAGAAACGCACTTCACGGAGTGCTTGGTACTAGCTCCGCAGAGACCCACGATAAATAGGGTTGTAGACTCCGAAAGTCATATATATAGTACATAGGCGGAATATCCTATGGGCAATAAACAGTTTTAAGCCATACAAGTCGGCAGGACCTGATGGCATTATCGCCACGGATACCCAGCGAACTATTGACTTAACCCTACCCTGGCTGGAAGTTATCTTCAAAGGCAGCTTAGAACTTCCTAGGAAATGGACTGAAGTAAAAGTAATATTTATACCTAAGGCGAGAAAAAGCTCTCACTGCTATACCAAAGACTGTAGGCCTATAAGCTTATCTTCTTTTCTGTTGAAAACACTGGAAAGGCTAACAGAGGCTTACATTAGAGGCTAAATCAAGCCAGGCGACCTGTCGGGGTCTCAACACGCATACTGTAAGGGACGATCGGTGGAAACAGCTCTCCACTCCCTTATAGGTCCGATTGAGAAATCACTTGAATATACGGAATATTCAATGGTAACATTCTTGGATATAGAGGGAGCCTTTAGCAACGTCAGACCGGAGCTGGTCCTCTTTACGAGAAAGCACAAACTTCCTCAGTTGGACCCGCCAACATTAAATGGTACTCGTTGATCTTTACGGATAGAGCAAAATACCTCGAAATACTTTTGGACAGCAAGCTAAGCTTGAAACCAAACATCGTAGAGTGAGTAAAGAAAGATGCTATAGCGCTCTACTCCTGCAAAAATGCCATTGGAAAGAGATGGGGTATGGAGCCCCACATAGTACACTGGCTCTACGTCTCAGTGGTCAAACCTATACTGCTGTATGGGGTTTTCATCTGGTGGCCAGCGTTAAAAATTATTGCCAACCTTAAACCATTGATGAAGGTCCAAAGAACGGCCTGCTTGTGCATAAGTGGGGCTCTCAGAAGCACACCTACTCAAGCTCTGGAAATTCTCTTTCATCTCACAAACATGGACATTGCGGCCGAGCTGCTTGCATGCGGACCTGTAACAATATAGGACTTTCGTCCACCCTATGCAACAGAGGTATTTCGGAAACTACCGACTACGGTATCCCTTCGCCATCTGTTGAGGTGAGATTCCAAACTGGGTTTCCCACCAGAGAGGACTGGGTGAATGAGACGGTTATGGGCAATGAGGCGATAAGCTTCTTCACGGATGGATCAAAAAGGGATTGAGGGATCGGCTGCGGATTATTTTGTGAGGCACTGGGGGTCAACCTCTCTTTTCGTCTTCTCGACATCTGCAGTGTTTTTAAAGCTGAACTTATCGCGATAATGGAAATCATGGACTGGTTGAAGTATAATATAATATCTACGAGGGATATTCGCATTATTACGGACAGCCATGCTGCTATTAAAACGCTACAAACATACTCCCTGACGTCGATGATGGCCCAGAACTATCTGGCATCTTTAAATGAGATGGCTGGTTAGTTCCACATCCACTTGATCCATATGTGCATCAGATGGTCTAACGCTAGTTCGAGTGAAATAAGCAGGTAGATCTGGCCTGGACTTAAACGGTCCATATCTGGTCAACTGATATCGTTTCGACGACACCATATTGGTATCGTCATGGGAGCTATAACGAGACTTTGTTTCATCGGGGCACATGCGGGCATACTGAGTGCACCTGGCCATGATTTCCGCCGCAGCTGCGATGATGAGGTGGAGGGAACAGTGTTCCACCTTCTCTGCACCTGTCCTAGTGTAGCGTACAGCAGAGCAAAATTTATGAGAATTTCCCCTTAGGACGATTTTAGTAAGATCTTGGTAAGCTCAGGATGGATTAACGAGTAAAGAGGAAGAGGAGGCTCGAATCTGATACAGCTACGGACCAATTTGTGTCTATGCTAGTCCTTTAGGACTGCCACCCTTGCCTTACCTAACCTAACCTAGAGAAGCCTTGCCAAATGGAAATTAACCAACAGGTAGATCTCACACCGTAAGAGCCTGAATACAAAGAATTTACCAATTTACGCCGACCGCTGTAAAATTGTAAATTCGAATTCATTGTCTGATAGACTTAGAAACGCAGCTTTCAACGCAAACGTTCAAATTTAATGTTTGTATCCTGAATTTTGTTCTATTTTCCGATAGTTAAAATCTTAATTTTCCAGAAAAATTCACAGTTTTTTTTTTTTAAATATTTTCTGATATCCGATTTTTATTGACAAATATAAAACAATTTGAATTTGGAAATGTAATTTGATTGAATGAAAAATATTCGATTGAAAAAATGCTCTTTTTATTATATATTTGAATTAAATTAAACTAATAAGATGAAAGATTCGATATGTTTAGTTTGATGAAGCCAAATTTTAAGGGTTTTGGAAAATGTAGAAAAGCTATTGCACATTCAAATATCGATCATTAATTTCTTAAAAATTATAGGTTAAACAATATTGAAAAACATTTTCCGCTGGTTTAACCTAAAGTTTGGCAAGTGTTTTTAAATTGATTGTTATAGTTGTAAGATTATATCCTGCGTGTGTAACAAAATTATTTCCATTTTTAACGTAGAATATTCTCAAAACCTGGAAATCGAAAGTGCGGTATACTTAGATTTCAAAATATTGGTAATGAAGGCGAATATGATGGTTTGCATGAAGCTTTTATCGAGCTTAAATTGGATGCAACGTAGTTTTACATGCTCCACCGCAACATGATAAATCATATTGCATACAATTTTTGGTTTCTGGCTTAAGATAAAATTATATGAGCTTTTAACCATATAGACCAGATGGTCTATTTGAGTGATGTTCTCTTGTAAATTGGGAGTAGCGTATGTAAATGAAAAATCTTCAGCAAAAGCAGTGGGAGACCCGCTAAATTATTGTCGAGATATACCATTTACATATACTAAAAATAATAAAGGCCCTAAAACAGAACCTTGATTTCTTTATGTTTTATCTTGTTTCCGTTTTTTTAAATTTCATGTATGTTCGCGAAAATTTGGTCTTTTTCTCTCAATGAAATGTTTTTTTCATTTCTCAATAATTTCCTTTATGAACATTGATTATTTCTGAAAAATAGACAAACTTAAGAATGTAATGCTTTAATTGAGGTAACGCTTAATTTGTATACATTAACGAGACCTGAAACGGTTTTCAACCACGATAGAAGCGGTAAGCAAAGGAGTGTTTCATTATTTACATCTATGACCCCTGTTGATAGAATTCATGGGGCAAACCACGTTTATATCGGTTGCAGGCTGGCTTTTGTGAGATCTATAAAGAGTGCCGATACTTTTCATTCCGGTTGTTATGTTTGATTGATTTATTTCTGATAATATAATTATCAAAAAAGTGAGAATTTAGAATTTTATTTTTCCTAGTAACATGAAATAAGATAACGTAAAATTTTCTAAATTTTGTATGAATTTTTCATTAATTTATTATAAAATAAAATTACTAATCCACAGTAAAACATAAAACATTAAAAACAAAAATGGTGATATTTTCGGTTTACCAAAAAAAAATCTGAAGAATTATGATTGTTTGAAACTCATCACCTGATGTTTGGAGTAATTTTTCGTTCACTTTTTGTCATTCGATTTCAATCGTTGCGGGGTTTGGACGTGAAATCGATAAAGTAAGCGATATAATAAAAATAAAATAGTCAAAAAGTGCAGTGTTAGCTTCTTTTTAATTATTTTATATACACTCCCGGCCAAAATTACTGGCTCGATGAGTTTAGTGTCCATTTAAATTAAGGTGATACACCAATATCAACATTGGCAAATCCACGCTTTATGCAGATTGGCCTCTATGGATTCTGAAGAGGACAATCTGGTGCATAACCAGGGAACATCAAATCCGTTCCAAAGAAAACCAAATATAAGAAGATCCCCTATAAAAGAAAAAAGTATTAACTCGTTAGTTGATGAAGCCGATGCTTCTAATGCCAGAAGTGGTGCCAGCGGAAATTTTAACTTAGACTTGTTTTCACAAGAAGGGCTTTCAAGCCTGATGCCATCATCAACTGGTTACTCTCAGTTAGAAAGAGAAAATGCGTATCTTCGCGCAAAAATCAATGAAATTGGAAAGATGACGCATCAGCTTAGTAGCAAAATTATGGTGCTGATGAAGGAAAATGAAGAATTGCGGAAAGGTTTTTTAACCAAAGTCAATGTTGAACCTCAAATTAGTAACGGAACTACAGAGTTCTATACTGATGAGGAGGTGTTAATAAAAGAAACCGAACGGATTGTCAAACGGAAAAAACGTCCAATCATTAAAAGGAAAGCAGAATACTCTCCGGAAGTAGCTAGTAGCTCGCAGACAGAATCTACTAATAGGAAGAAGGCAAAGGTACCACCCCATGAGGATCAACGAGATAAAAGTGAAAGCAAACCACATAAAGAAGAAAAACCACCAGCAATTAATATTATTGGTATAACCGAATATAGAGCAAAATATTTTGAAATCCATTACAGATAAGGAATACAGAGTAATATCCTTAAACAACAATGTATGGAAAATCTACACACTGGACTCCGATACTTATAGAGCCTTATCAACAAAGCTTAATTTAGAGAAAATCGAATGGGATACATATGAAAATAAAAGCAACCGCCCAATAAAGGTTATGGCAAGGGGCCTCCATCCAACCAACCTGTGCAATAAAAGACATTATGGAAGATCTCCAACGATAAGGACTGCAAATAGAAAATGCAGCACATATAATAAAAAGAGAGAAGGTCAAACAAGGGTCCGAATTTAAAGTTACTAAAAGAGGTCTCCCGTTATTTATGTTAACTTTCAATAACAAATAAAAGATAGAAGCCACCTTTAATATAAGTGCTATTTTAAATATGATGGTTAAAATAGAAGCACTACGGAAATCCACTGGGCTTATAGTGCAATGCAAGAAGTGCCAAGGTTTTAACCATTCGCAATAGAAAGCCAAGATGTGTAAAGTGCCTTGGAAGGCATCCTGCTCAGGCATGTCCACTAAATAGTAATTCCCCTCCAACATGTGTGAACTGCAAAGAGTAACATCCTACAAACTACAGAGGGTGCGTAGTAGCTAAAGAACTACAAAAAATTAGAGACAAATCACGGCAAGGTCCATCATATTATAAAACGCCGATAGCCAATAGCGTAAACTCCAACCTAGACAACTTTACCACATCTATATCGAGTAAAGTAACTGATCGCAAGTCGTTTTCACAAGTGGTGGCATCCGGGCTACAAAGTACGACCCCACACAAATCAGTAAATGTCAAAGACTCCAAAGATACATCTATGCTTGAAAAAATATTTAAAAGCATTGAAGCGGTAAATACACGGCTTATAAGACAAGAGAGATCCATAGATGCTTTGAACAGGCGACTAGATAGCCGAGAAACAGTGGATGAAATAACATCCATATTATACTAAACTAAAATGATAAATAAAACATTAAGAATTGTAAACTGGAATGCAAATGGAATAATCCAACATATTCCAGAGTTAGAAATCTTTTTAAATACTGAAAAAATTGATATATGTTTAATATCAGAAAGCCATCTTACTAGAACCTCATACACCAAAATACGTGGTTACGTTTCTTATCACGCTTTACATCCAGCAGAAAGAACAAGAGGGGGATCAACAATATTTGTGAAAGAAAATATTCAACATCATGAGGGAATAAAAATTGAAGAAGAAAGTATGCAGGTAGCTACTATCAGCATTCAACTTAACAATAAAAAAATATTCAATGTCTGTTCAATTTATTGTCCTCCAAGACATAATAATAAAGAGGATTACAAAAAGTTATTGAACCAGCTAGGATTTAATTTTATCATTGGAGGTGATTTCAATGCAAAAAATACTTTCTGGGGGTCAAGATTAACAACTCCAAAGGGTAGAGAACTATACGCCGTTGGTCGAGCTTACAATTGTGAATTTCATTCAGGAGGAAAACTAACGCACTGGCCTACTGACACAAGGAAAACTCCGGATCTAATTGATTTCTACATTACAAGAGGTATATCCGAAAATCATTTTTCTAGAAAATAGTGAAAGTCTTTCATCGGACCACTCGCCTGTCATTATGACTGTTAGTTCCACGATTTTAACCAAGGATAATCCACCTAGACTAACAAATAACAAAACCAAATGGGAATTATTTAGGAAATTGGTTGAAGATAACACCGATCTTCTTGTACCAATCAAGGATCCGGTTCAATTAGAACATGAAGTGGAACTATTAATCAATAATATACAACAAGCAGCATGGGATAGTACCCCTGTAATCCAAAACAAGGAGCGTAATAATTCCATTTATTCAGTCGAGATCAGGGACTTGGTTAATGAAAAACGGAAAGCAAGGAAAACATGGCAGAGAAACCGAGCACCACAAAGCAAAAGAATTTTTAATTACCTCTGCAATAAGCTTAAGCACAGAATTAGAGAACTAAAAAATGAATCGGCCACCCGTTATCGTCGTAGTCTTACAGACACTAAAGAAACTGGGTATTCTCTATGTAAAGCTACAAAAGCATTAAAAAGACCAAATTATCAAATACCGCCAGTAAAAAATGATGAGGGAAATTGGGTATCAAGTGCCAAACAGAAAGCAGCACTGTTCGCATCTCATCTTGAAGAAACGTTCCAACCATATGGTGGACAATCAGCGGATGAAAATATAACACCAGTGCACAAGGAGGATTGTAGGAAAATACCACCTGTAACTCTACGAGAGTTGAGAAATGAAATTAACCATAACATAAATACGAAAAAATCTCCTGGCTATGATTTAATTACAGGTGAAATAGTGAAGGCACTTCCTGAGAAAGGGGTGCGAAAACTTCTTCATATAATCAACGCTTCATTTCGACTGAAATATGTACCTCTGCAATGGAAAGTAGCAGAAATAATTATTATACCAAAGCCGAACAAACCATCTAATAATAAAAAGTCATATAGGCCAATTTCTCTGCTTTCAGTACTTTCGAAAATTTTTGAGAAACTGTTATACAAAAAGATGAAACCTATAATACTTGAGAGAAACCTAATACCACCACATCAGTTCGGATTTAGAGAAAACCACTCCACCATAAAGCAAATTCACAGGATTACAAGTATTATTGAAGATGTACTTGAAAATAAGAAAATATGCTCAACAATATTTCTGGATGTAGCACAGGCCTTCGATAAAGTATGGCATCCTGGGCTGGAATATAAACTGCATCGAGATTTGCCAAAAGAATACTTTCAGATATTGAAAACTTACATTGATAAAAGATATTTTCGCGTTAGATGTGAAGAAAAATTTGCCCAGCTTAAGTGGGTATCTGCAGCGGTTCCCCAACGTAGCGTGCTAGGGCCAGTGTTGTATTTACTTTACAGAAGTGATTTACCAAACACAAGCGGCACAACAATAGCAACATTTGCGGACGATACTGCAATTTTAGCTACTGGTTATAAAGTAGACGAAGCAACCAGAGAACTGCAACGGGCTACGAACCAACTTAGTAACTGGACCAAAAATGGCGCATTAAGCTAAATGAAGAAAAATCAACGCACATTAACTTCACCAATCAAATAGTTAACTGGATACCAATAGAACTAAATTCCAAACAAGTTTCCTATGCTAACACAGCCAAGTATCTTGGCATGACTCTCGATGCTAAGTTAAAATGGAAAGAGCACATTAAAAATAAAAAGGAGGAACTACACATTAAATAAAGAAATATGCTAATTGGAAGGTATTCAGAGCTGTCAATATCTAATAAGTTGCTACTACACCAACAAGTTTTAAAACCTATATGGACTTATGGTATTTAGCTTTGGGGCTGTACTAAGAAAACCAATATTAAAATAATACAAGCTTTTCAAAATAAAGTGTTGGGACGAAGTGGGACCTCCGGATGGAAAACGTCAGCGAAGAGATAACAATTCATGCAAAGAAACACATACAACAAAGAAACCGCTGGAAATGGGAAGACTACAATAGGGTGGCCAAATTTTTAGAGACTAACTAATGGGTTATATCTCTACAAATTGAACAGAAGAAAGATAGACAAAATACTAGATGATATATGTAATCAGTTGTAATATTTAAAAATTATAAAAAAAAAAAAAACTTTTTGTCAAAAATAATTAAAGTTCAATTTTTTCATAAAACTTAAAAATTGTATTTCGTTTTATCTGATATTTTCTAACTAATTTAAAAGTTTTTGGTTGGGACTCTTGGAATTACAGCAAAACATTTCAAATCAGTTTTCGTTTTGCTCAAATTTATTTCAATTTTTGTCCATTTACACTACACTAGTGTAATCAGATAAATAGTAGTTTAAAAATGTTGTAGAAGTTTGGATATATTCTTTGTCTTTAATATTGATTAATTTGAATGTGTATAAAATTAAAAAAAAGACCTGAAAACTTTGATGCAACATCATTGATGTTTAAAATAGTCGAACAAAAGTTATTTACTATTTTTTTTTTAAATATACAAGTTCTGAAATGTTACAAAATTGTTTAAAGTTGGTTGAAAGTTAGACTGTTTTTTAAATTCATGATCTATTCCGTAAATTGAAGAAAAATTACTGGGTTTTCACAATGAATTAAACAAACTTGTTTTTATAACATGGCAACAAGGAAAATAAATTTAAACATATCAAGACAAGAACTCCAACTGATGATGACAAGTCAATAGATGTACAAATAGAATTGACGAAATTCGAATGACTCTACATAAAATAGAAATAATTTTCTATATCGATATTTGAATATTTTATTTTCCAATTCGTGATGTTATATTTTTCCAATAAAAATAGCGAAAGTAAATTATGTCGTATAGTTTTTTTTTTTTAAATTAAAGTATTAAGTTATTGCTTCATTGTCAAAAAACATAATATAAGACGGAAAAATAAAATGTTACGGATAATTGAGTTGGATGAATAACCAAATCCGCTTGTCGCGTGAAAGCGGCTTCATCAGCGTAACCCCAGAAATTCGTTGTTTGCCAATGCAAAAAAATGTTTTTCTGATTTGGCTATTGTAGTTTGAGCATACAATGTATTGGAACGATGTGTACCAAACATCTTGACATTTTAAGAAAATAGATGTTGTTATATATTTCGCGGTTCGTTTAACCTCAAAATATTAAAATTTAATTGACAGTGTACATATGTATATACCCGCATATATGCCGATTCTTAGTGACAACCGAATTTAAAAATTTGTATATGTAAATTAAATGATTCTAATCAAATTTCATACAAAGTATTAAATTAGATACCCTCAATTGGTTATGAATTTATGATCAATTTTATTAATTTAAATGACACATAATTTACATATAAATTAAAAATCCAAACAAACAATAAATTTTTCAAAATACTATTTTTATATTTCAATAATAGAGATTTGGAAAATGGAATATGCACGTATAAATATTCATAGTTTAATTATGGTAAAACAATGGACATAAATATAACAGAATTACATAATAAAGAAAATATGGGTTGGGTTGAGCCGTTAGAGAAAAACAGTTTAGGTTTAAGTTTCACAACAATTATGTATATCAACACAACGATAAATCGGTTAGATTGTTTCTTGTTCTGTAGGTCTAGAAGTTTTTCCAAGTTCACTTCCTTTCCTACTATTCCAGTGGACTTGTTATATAATCCTATGAATTTTAAAACGTCGATCAACATGCGTGTTTCATATCGTGTTGATATAAATCCGTCAATCATATTCCGTCAATAATATTCAAGAATTATTCTAACACCATACTCTGAAACCTCACAATTAAGGTTATGGCAAGAGGTCTTCACCCAACCTGCTCAAAGGAGGATATATTGAAGGACTTACAACGAAAAAACTGGAAATAGAAGATGCCGCAAATATTATATCAAAAGAGAAAAATTAGAAAATGAAAAAGGCAGGCAACTTTTACTCAACTCATTTTTCATTATCTTTAATAATAAAGAAAAGGTGGAAAATATCTACAATATAAAACCTATCCTTAACATGAGAGTTAAAATGCAGCCACTTAAAAAAACAACTGGCCTGATACCTCAATGAAAAACATGGCAAGGCTTCAATCATACGCAGAAATATTGCGAGCGGAAGCCTCGATGCGTAAAATGTGCTGGAAAATATACTGCGAAAGCATGTCCTATAAGTAAAAGTATCCCTCCAAAATGTATTTTGGCTCAGAAAGCCATTTTGCAAAAACAACATATGCTAAATTACATGCATGTTTTGTTGTTTACCACTCTTTACATCCATCAGGAAGGCCCAGAGAAGGATCAATAATAATTATAAAACAAAATATCAAACCATATGAAAGCCCTATGGAAATAGAAGATGAAAATATGCAAGTAATCACCATAAATACAGTATCTCTTCAACTTATTTCCGTCCACCTTATAATTTAAATAGAAATGACTATGTCACGTTATACAAATCACTAGGAGCCAACTTTATCATTGGTGGTGATTTTAACGCGACAAATACCTACTGGGTATCAAACTGACACTCCCAAAGGGGAAGAGTTGTTTGAATTAGGACGAATTCTACATTACTAAAGGAATATCCGTACATTGCATAAAATGTAACACCAGTAATTAAATTGGATGAACATAATATACTACCTGTAACAAGACTTAAAATAAGAAATCAATAACAACCTAAGTACAAAACAGAAGTACAAAAAAATTTTCAGGATATAACATAATTATAGGACAAATAATTAAGGTGTTACCTGAAAAAGGTTTACCAAAATTACTTCATATAATCAACACAGTGCCCAAACTGAAACAGGTCCCACTTCAATGGAAGGTAGCAGAAGTAATAATGATACCAAAACCAAATGAACCACCTAAGAGAAAATCATATAGCCCGATCTCGTTACTCCCAACAAAATCAAAAATATTTTTAAAAAAACTACTTGAGTAGTAGTGCGTTCAATTTTTAAACTTAAATCACTATAAAGCAAGTGAACAGAATTACAAATATAATTAAAGATACACTTGAAAAATAAAAAGATATGCTGTAATATCTTCTTCCGGGTCCCGGTTTATCGATGCAATACGTGCTAGAGAGGATCTCTTTTAGGGTCATCTCTGGTCCGTAAATGTTTCAATTTTTTATTTTTATTTTTTATATGCTGGACTTCAAATGATGGCCCTGCTCAGAATAAAACAGATTAATTTGCAACATAATAAGTCAGTTTCGTTGCTCGTCACTTTAGCATTCAACAATTCCTGCCTACTTTCATCAGTTTATCTACCGTATGACTCTATCTTACCTCCTCCCTCAGAGGAGCTGGTTAACCTCGTGGCATGGAGCAAGCATAAGCAGATCCCTCTTGTAATCGGTTGTGATGCTTGAAATTCTTAATATTGGCAGTGAGCCGATGTTTGTTAATTCCATTCGACGTGAGGTGATTGACATCAGTTTATGCTCAATGTCTATCATTAATTTAATTTTTGATTGGAGCATAACGGATGATGTTCTTACATCTGGTCACAGCTGTATCTCGTTTAACATTAACCTTAAAAGACCCCCCATTAACCGTCATTGAGGTACCTGTAGTAACGACATTGAGGTACATGCTTCATTACTTGTGTCGGCAATTTCGACTGCTTTTGAAAATCCTTGTCCTCTTATTACGAACCAAAAGTCTAATAACAAACTCTTTTGGAATTCTGATCACAAAAGGTTAAGGAAATCCGCTAGGAAACTTAAAAATAAAACAAAAAACTTCAATCGTCAGATTGGTTGGGATAATTTTCTGGTGGCACAAAAAGTATGTAAACGAAGTTTAAGATACGTTCACAGAGCTTCGTGGTAAAATTTCTGCGAGGAAATTAATAGCTTGTCGGCGGTGGCTAAACTAAACAAAGCCATGGCTAAGAATGGTGTTTATAGACCTGATACGCGTCGTCTACCTGATGGTCAGCTTACCTCCTGTCATAGAAGTTGGTGAGCGCTTCTATCTGTTCATTTCCATGGTTGTGCCATTTTCAACTCAGATAATGTTACTACCGTATCCTCTAAGGTTCTTTCTGTGGCTGATTGGGACATGGCTTACAAGCTGATCAATCTCGATGTTCTACGCTGGAGTCGATTTTCCTTTGCACCTTTGCACGGCTTTCCTATCATTCAGGTCCATCTGATAAACCTTTTCCAGGCGTGTATTGCTTTCTGCGCTGTTCCTACAGATATATTAGGGACAAGCACCTAATTACCTTCCCGCTCAGTAACACGTAACATGCTTACAGAGTTGGTAAGTCCTGTGAAACGGCCCTACATGAACTTGTAACTAGGATTGAAAGATCTCTCTATAATAATGAGTTTCTTGTAGGTACTTTCCTCAATAAAGCGGGAGCTTTTGATAGCACCTCGTTTATCTCGATTACTAATGCCTGTAATAATTTTCGTACTGTAGAGACTGAACTGGATGGCGTCGCAGTCTCCCCCTCCTGGGCTGTCCCCAAGCTACTGCCATATTTTGGCAATGTAGCAGGGCTTTTGGGAAATCCTGGGGTCTAACACCCAGGATATTGTTTTTTATTTCTCCAACAATATCGTTACGGTAATGTGGGTGCCAGCACATTGTGACATCGAAGCGAATAAGTTCGCGGATTATTTAGCCAAATCCGGTTCTCAGCTAACTATAATTGAACCTGAACTCGCGGCTCCATTATCTTTTAACTACGCCAAGAAAGTTATAAAGAACTACGTTTTGAAAGATCTAAGACTACAGTAGCTTGCTACTTTTAGTAGTCGTTTGGCGAAGTACTTCATTAGCGAGCCTAATTTGAAATCAACTAAATATGCTTTATCTTTGAAAAAGGACCAGCTAAGAATCTTGGTCTTACGGGTCATGGTCGATTTAAGGGGCATCTCCATCGAATGGCTCTATCTCAGGATGTTATTTGTAATGACAGTATTGAGGAAGATGATGACAGCTTGCACTTTGTGTGCAGTTGTCCAGCATTCAATATTATTCGGCTTCAGGTTTTCAGCTGCAGTTCTATTAATGTAGTTCAGTTGTCCTCCGTACCTTGGTTCAAGGTAGGGGTTCCAACCAATTTAAAAAAAAATACAATATCTTCTTGAATGTAGCTCAAGCATCATGAGAACTACACCGAAATCTACCGAGGTAGTTTTACAAGATCTTAAAATCTTACATTGCTGATTTACAAGATCTTAAAATCTGACACTTTCGAGTAAAATACGAATAAAAATACTCGGAATTAAAGAAAATATCATCAGGAAACGAAAAGTTAACTGGGAACCAGTTATGGCATTCAGCTTTGGAGTTTTGCTAAGAACCCAACTGTAAAAATAATACGAATATCCCAAAATAAAATACCACGCGGCATTGTAAATTCTCCATATAGCATGTAAGAAATGACAACCTTCATGGGAAAAAAATGTAATACATCAGTGAAGAAATAAAGAATCATGCGTACAGCATCTCAGTCCGCACCAAACTGTTAGTATACCTCAAATGTTGGATAACCCAAACCCAGTAAGACGGATTCTAAGGAAGAAGCCACTATACCTGGGAACCTAGGGCCCAAACGACGATTAAATAAGATTCAATGTAAATTTTACTGGGACTAACCAATGGTTAAACCTCTATAAAAGTGTACAAAGTAAGATAGATAAATCACTAGATGATTTATAATCAGTTGTAATATTATTAATCTAATTATTAACTTTGAGAGTTGTTTTAATCATCAAAATAAGTTGTAAATTACCTGAGCTTGTTAAATTAATTTAGTTTATTCTAAAAATTGGTCAACTTCTGTTTCAGCTATCCTCATAAAAGAGTATATAAAACATAACGAAGAACCAAAAGTTGAGAACCTTTCCATGCAAGTCACAACAATCAAAATACAATTAAGCAATATTAAAAAAATTGCCCTCCAAGATACAATCTCAAACAAGTAGATTATACTAATCTTCTGAAAACGCTAGGAAGTGTCTTTTTAGTTGCAGGTGACTATAATGCAAAAAATACATATTGGGGATCTCGGTTAACGACCGCTAAAGGAAAAGAACTGTTCGCAGCAGGCAAACAACTAAAATGCGAGTTTCACTCAGGCGGTACACCAACCTATTAGCCTACGGATACCAGTAAAATTCCAGACCTTATAGACTTCTTTGTTACAAAAGGGATTTCAGATAATTATATCCATACAGAGAACAGTGAAAGTCTATCATCAGATCATTCACCAGTTATTATGATACTTAGCCAAACAATTATTTTGAAAGAGAGCAACCCGAAATTAACGAGCTTCAAAACCAATTGGGGTCTCTTCCAAACACAGTTAACAGAAAGAATTAGTCTGCAGAACCCAATTCAGGGACCAGTCCAAATAGAAGACGAATTAGATAAGCTCATCCATAATATCCAATATGCTGCGTGGGAAAGCACTCCAAATAATAGGCAGGAAATGAAGCGCAATGCTAGCTATCCAGAGGAAGTGAGAGAACTTCTTAAAAATAAAAGGAAAGCACAGAAGAATTGGCAAAAACATCGAAATGCTGAAAATAAAAGAGTATTTAATCATTTGTGTAACAAATTAAAATACCTTATAAAAGACATTAAAAATCAATCAGTTAATAAATACCTCAGCACTCTAACTGGGCAAAAAGATACTGATTATTCATTATGGAAAGCAACTAAGAATATTAAAAGACCTAAACTTCAGATTCCTCCAATTAAAAATAATGAAAATTGGGCTCGAAATGCTAAACAAAAAGCAGATTTGTTTGCAAATCACCTTGAAGAAACATTCCAACCTTATCCAAAACAAACGGAAGAGGAAAATATTACACCAATAAATAAACAGGATGAAGTAAATATTACACCTGTAACATTGAAAGAACTTAAATGGGAAATCAAGAATAATCTGAATGCGTATAAGGCTCCAGGATATGATCTTATAACAGGTCAGATAATAAAACTGTTACCGGAGAAAGCGTTGAGGAAACTAGTGCATATAATTAATGCAGCATTTCGACTAAGATATGTACCAAGGCAATGGAAAGTTGCAGAAGTAATTATGATACTTAAACCGAACAAACCTCCGCATGATAAAGCTTCATATAGGCCAATTTCTCTGCTACCAACATTATCGAAACTATTTGAAAAAGTTCTTCTTAAAAGACTAAAACCAATTATCGAAGAAAGGAATCTTATCCCTTCACATCAGTTTGGATTTAGGGAAAAACATTCTACAATAGAACAAGTACATCGAATTACTGATGTAATCGAGAAATCACTAGAAAGCAAACAAATATGCTCAACTATATTCCTTGATGTAGCGCAAGCATTTGACCAAGTATGGCACCAGGGGCTAGAATTCAAACTTCATCGAGATCTTCCGGAGCAATTTTTTCAAATTTTAAAATCATACATATCAGAGAGGCACTTCCGAGTAAAGTATGAGAATGAGTACTCCCAACTAAAAAGAATAACAGCCGGAGTACCACAAGGGAGTGTTCTTGGGCCAATCCTATATCTCCTATATACTAGAGATATACCAATTACAGAAGAAACAATGGCGACTTTTGCCGATGACACGGCAATACTTGCAACAGCAAAGAACATCAATGACTCCACTAGTAAATTACAGAGGGCTACTAATCTGATATGTAATTGGACACAGCAATGGCGAATTAAATTAAATGAAGCAAAATCAATCCAAGTGAACTTTACAAATCAAAAAGTTAACCATATACCAATAATGATAAACTCAATAGTAGTACCCCATGCAAACACTGCCAAATATCTTGGTATGACTTTAGATGCTAAGCTTAGATGGAAGGAACACATAAAAAAGAAGAGAGAAGAACTAAACATAAAATTTAGAAAAATGCATTGGCTCCTAGGGAGACAATCTGAACTAGCAATCCATAACAAACTGCTGTTATACAAACAAATTCTGAAGCCTGTATGGACATATGGTAGCCAACTCTGGGGATGTGCCAAGAAGACAAATATCAAAATCATACAAACAGTTCAAAATAAAATCCTACGATGTATTGTTAATGCACCGTGGTACATTCGAAACGACAACCTCCATCGAGATCTCAAGATTGAGCTTGTCGCGGATGAAATTAAGCATCATGCAACAAAACACCTACAACGTCTGCACCAGCATCAAAATCTGGACATACGCTGTATGCTGACTACATCTCTAACAAGAAAACTGCAAAGAACCAAACCACTTGACTTATCGCGACCAGGAGGTCAGTAGACTTACTGTGGCGAAAAATCTGAGGGAGGAGTTATACTAACTGGGGATAGTCACTTGATTACGCCGTCTATTCAAAATACTGTATTATGCAATGTAAATTACTAAATGGGTAGAAGACTCAGTCGTAATATAAATAAATATTAAAAAAAAAAAAAAAAAACTTCTGTTTAACTTTCACAAAATATCTGTACTGTATTCTAACCTAACATAACATTTTAAGATTTTTATTTTGTATTGCTTCAAGCTCAGCACATATTTTATTGGGATTTTTCATAATCATATTTGTATTTCTTCTGAATTTATTAGGCAGTATTAAATGTGTATGTAAGATGTGACTAAGGATACCTACGTCTTGATTTAAATATAAATTATTCTTGGTCTCATACTCTGAAACGTGTTTTAAATATAATTTAGATATCAAATTTCCTACTAAGTTGATAATGTGGTTAAAATATAAAAATTAAATTGTGTTTTTCAGATCGGCTCAAATTTTTATTTCAACTTTATTGATTTAAACCCACTTGAAAATGGCATTACAGGAGCAACATTACAAAAATGTTATCCTAAAAATGGTACGCCAGAATAAAAAAATAAAAAAAACAACGTAAAATCTTAAGCCGATTGTTGATAATTTTATTCATTGGTATTTTGTTGGTCGCTGCTATTTTAATTTGTGTAATATGTTATTAATTGTGTAATTGAGTTTTATTGTTATACGAATAAAATCTAACTTTGACTCATTAATTTGGCTTTCGCTCCCCCATTATTTATATTTTTTTTCTACATTTCTTATATACATATTGTCTTAAAAGGGCTTATATAATACAGAAAATTGTATACTAACAATTTCCATGGATTATTTATATTTTATACATACCTTTACTTAATTTATTTTCATTGGTTTATCCGATAAACTTTATCGACTTGCCAAGAATAAAGAATAACGTAATTATTATTTTTTAATTTTTGAGCTGGTAGATTGGGGAGATATTATCATGTCGGTTATGTTTCTAGGCTATAATATAATATAAAAAAATATTTACGATATATTCCTAAAAAGTTGTGTGTCAGAAGATGTTAAATCATTTATACATATATCGAAGATTCTATAATTTGTGTTGGTCAGTATAGAATTTCCAAAACCACACACGCTCATTATTATTAAATTACGGATAAAATTTAATATAAATTACCACACAAAATTTATCATTAATTATAACAAACACAACCCTTTAAAACACTATATATTCTTGGCAAAAAAATTAATTTAAATTTCAACCTTTATCAAAAAACATAGCAAAAAAGACATGACATTATTAAAGATATCCCGATGGAATAATGTACAATCCATTAAATATTTGAATTAAAATGTACAGTATATCTATATGCTTGGTTGGTAGTTTAAGAATAGATAATAATATGTATAAGAAAATAAGTGTCACTCCCACTTTAAGATATGCATAATGTTAAACGGTATGATAACTAAATTGTTAACTAATTGGTCATAGAAGATATAATGAATATTTAAACTAACGAGAATAATTATTATAGACTTTAATATTGTGCAATTATTTAATTATAATCATCTCGAATAAGGAAAAAGTAATTAATTAATTGTTTAATTTTATTCAATAGATCATGCACAATAAATTCAATTATTGATGTAGTCGTAGTTAGAACAAGTAAAGGAGTAGATAATTATTAATTTCTTTAAATTCGCCAATCCGACCAAAAATCGTCTAAAATCAACCTAATAACGATTAGATGTAAACGTGGCAATTACAAAAAGTTTTCTTTTTCCATATCAAAAATATATAATTTAAGAAGAGAAAATCATAAAAGTTAAACGCGCCAAAGCTTCGATCTAGCTTCTTTCAACGAGTATGTATATATGTATGTATAAAAACCAAACTTTCCGTTTGTAGTTTCATATACCAATTAATTACCATGCTCCACATGTTTATAAATTAACAAATTATACTTCCGAAAATATTCAAATTCTCACAAAATATTTTTTACTTAAGCAATAAATAAAAAAATTTTGATTTCGATTAATAGGAAGGTAATGAAACCAGGGGGTCGATTCTCGTTCTGTGAAAAAATTGGGTGAAAAAAATCTTTCCATTTCTCTTTTCATGCTTGATTTTAATTTTTGTTTTCACAGATCAAATTTAAGCGATTCTCGTTTTCGTAATGAAAAGAAACGTGCTGAATTATGCTGAATAAATTATTTTCATTTTGTACTAGATTGCTAAATACATTTTGACATTTTATTATCTATAAACATATATCCAAAGAAAATTTTTCAACCAAATTTAAATTTAAAATATTATAGTTTTGTAACTTTATTAAATAAATAAAATGAGTTTGTCAATTCGATTCATCATTGTAAGGCGCAGAAGAATCCGCAAAATGTATTTATATATAATATGTACTCATATGAATAAGCAAAAATTAGTAGTACATTATTTACGTCAAATTTTCTAAAAAAAAAATTATTTGCAATAAATTCACATATTTGAAACATACTTATCGTGCCAATGCCTATGGCTAATTAAAATTTGAAATCGGCGAAATAAATAACCGAAAAAATACTTCACTGTTGTGAAATTTCGTTATAATCAATTTTTTTTTAAATTCATATTTTAATTAACAATATTCAAATAACGATACAATTCCATTTATAAAATCAGTTGCTGCTTTAATTTTTATACATAATTTGTCCAATTTTCCATTAAATTATCCATATTATGGAATTATACCTTTAATATTTAGAAAAAGTAAATGTTCAAGTTTATTTTTGTATTTTCACGACTCTTCTCACAAAAAATATTTTTCACATTACTTTTCACGGAACGAGAATCGACCCCCAGTAAAAGAAAACTATGGAAAAAAAACAATCAAAAATGTGATATTTGAAGTACAAAATTGTTGAAATTCTGTAACTCGGTCGTACGAGTTATATGAAGATGATTAGAGAATTTCTCTTTCAAAAATTAGAGAATTTTAGATCACTCGAGAGATTTTCCAAACAGAAGTTTCCAGAGATAACGGGGGAAAAATGTATTCGATTTCGACTGTAAATTGGAGAAAATAAGCTCCATTTCCGTGACATTTTTACAGCAACAGTGCAGTAAATAATTTGGGAGAGAAATTAAGTAATTGAAGAAAACACTTAAATTATTTAATTCTTATTATTAATTATGATACTTTCTATTAGATGGCAACTTTTTTATTTTTCATTCCGAAACGTAGGATACTCTGATAATAAAAGGCTAGCAATTGTTTTTTAAACACAGCGCTGAAATTGAAATATAATTGCAAGAATTTCTTTACCCACAGTCAATTGTGTATTCGACATTTTATGACATACACCGTCAAAAATCCATTGAGTAGGCTGTTCATTTGTTGTGGCAACCGACAAATATAATACAAAGTCAAAATATTAAATTATTAATTTCCATTCCTTCTACGTTCACGTAGACTATAAGGCTGGTTTTATAAATATGTGAGTTTGAAAAATTAAAATTTCCCACTGATTTAGATTCTCAGTCTGGTTTTTGAATGTTGGTGAAAAACGCATAAAATGTTCGAGATATTCCGAAGAGCAATTGATCATGGAGTTGAATCAAAAGCACATTCACGAAGAAGTACAGTGGTAGACGCTACTTGTAACAAAGAACAACAAGAGACCCAAATAGAATTGATTACAAGCAAGAATTGGAACTCAAAGATAAGGAGATTGAACTTTTAAAAAAAGAAAATGAACTGATGAGGAGCGGTGTATCTACATCAACCAGTACAAATAATAGTTCAATCTTTACTTTTAGAGACGTTGAAGTATCCCTATCCAAATTCAGCGGAGACGACGATTACTTGCTTAATAAGTGGGTAAAATATATCGACCAAGCAGCTGTTTGTACGTGCTGGACTGATCAGCAAAAGGTGGTGTATGCGAAACGCTTACTGGATGGGACCACAAAAATGTCTTTGAGGGTGGTGAAGAATGTCGACACATGGGAGAGATTAATCCAATTATTAAACGCAGAATTTCCGGAGAAAAAGAACAGCGCATTGATCCACAAAAAGATGGCCGAACGGAAAAAACAAACCAACGAATTCAGAAGTAGTTCTAGGTGTTATAATTGCGGTGAAGCTGGTCACGTTGGACGAGATCGTAAAAATAAATCCAAAGGTCCGAAATGCTATAAATGTCAAGAATTTGAACATGTTTCGACCAATTGCGAGAGAAAATCGGAGCCTGCTAAGTTGTTGCCTGTTGATTTTATTCTGGGTAGAGAACTTATCAACCAAACTATTACTGTGATAACTCCAGATAGCATCACTATGAAGAAGATTGTGCCAGAAGTATGCTCACTGGTAGTTGAACGTGGAGATCTTCCAATTGAATTAGGGCACGTGAAAGATCCGGCAGCAGCTGATGCTATTAGAAAATCGGTAATTAATTACAATCCGGAGAAACAGATAATACCAACAAATATCAAAATGCATTGAAGTGGTTCAACAAAATTGAACAATTGCATTCAAGCCGAGACGTTTGTCGCCTTTGGAGATGGACGTAGTAAAACATCAAATTGACGAGTGGCTGGAGGAGAAAACCATCCGTCGAAGTTCATCGGAGTACGCTAGTCCTATTGTATTGGCAAACAAAAAAGATGGGTCAAAGAGATTATGCGTGGATTACCGAAAATAGAGCCAGATTCTTCAGAGCCAGATTCAGTGAAAAAAGTGCAACGTTTCTTAGGACTTTCAGGTTATTTTAGAAGATTCGTGAAAAATTATGCCTTGCTGGCCAGACCTCTAAGTGATACTCTACGAAAAGGTGTTGAGTTCAAATTTAATGCAGAACAAAAACCTGCATTCGAGAACTTGAAGGAATGCTTGGTAAGATGGGGTTAGGTGCCATATTGCTGCAGAAATCAGATGATGATCAAAAAATACACCCAGTTTTTTACTACTCAAAAAAGACTTCCAGGTGTCAAGAGAAATACAGTAGTTACGAATTGGAAATCGGAAATCCTTGCAATTATAGTCGCGTTTAAGAAATTGCGGGTTTACCTTCTCGGTGTAAATTTGATCGTAACTGACTGTGCAGCGTTTAAGGGTACGATGGAACAGAAGGAGTTGAACTCGAGGATTGCAGGATGGGCGCTTACGTTACAAGAGTTTAATTTCCAATTAGAGCATCGACCAGGGAACAGAATAGCAGAGGTCCTCTAGTACTACGAATAGTTGACGACGTATTACATCGAGTGAAGGCAACGCACAAAAATGATGTCGAGTTGCGGCCGATTTTCGAACTGCTGAAGATCGGTAAGTATCTTGGTTATTTTACTAATAATGATGTTTTATTCAAGATGCAAGTTGGGAGTTTGGGACCCCACTGTTAGTCGTGCCGAGAAAAATTGAACGAGAAATCATTAAAATTTACCACGACCAAGGTCATTTTACGGTGCGAAAAACCGAGGAGCTGATCAAGCGACAATACTATATCCCAAAACTCACGGAGAAGATTATGACCTACATCAGAAACTACATTCGCTGTATTATCACAGAAAGCAAAATGGGAAAACAGGAAGGATTATTAAATCCAATACCAAAGGGAGATAGTCCGTTAGTGACGTCACGTCAACCATTTGGGAAGCTTATCGCCGACTCGGAAGCTATATCGGTACATATTTTGCGTAGTGGATGGCTTCTCCAAATTTATTTGGATCTACCCTACAAATACAATGGACAGCAACGAAGTTATTCAGCGATTCGATTCACAGAAAGTGGTTTTCGGAAAACCAAAGAGACTGATTGCTGACAGAGGTGGCGCATTTCGTTCAGGCGAGGTCAGTGAGTACTGTGCGAAGGAAGGAATTGACCTTCAATTGTCCACGGCTAGCATGGCAACTGGGAATGGCCAAGTGGAACGAATTTTTCGTATTATAATACCAGTTCTTGCAAAGTTATCTTCTAACAACAAGAAGATTGGTATAAAAAAACTGACGATCTGCAAAACGCTACCTTAACAATTCGGTTCAACGAGCAATTGGAATGTCACCTTCGAATTATTATTTGGAGTCAAAATGCGCACGGCCTAAGATGTCAAACTTAAAGAAGTTGAGGAGGACGAATTGAGGAAGGCATTTGTTGATGACCGTGACAACTTCGTGAGGAGGCGAAACAAAATATCGCTGCTATTAAAAGTGAGAACCGACGAGGATACGACCGCAAGCGAAAAGTCCCCAATGAGTACACGGTTGGTGATTATGTCCTTATTAAGCGAACCCAATTCAACCGTGGTGCTAAATTGGATCGTATATTCCATTCTGAAATCGGCATGTTACTTATGGATCTTACAAATTGAAATTGAGAATTTCAGTTTATAAATGATAAAGCTGCTTTTCTATTCTGGCAAGTCGGATTATACCGACCCTAAAGATTTTAGGCCCATTAGTCTGACCTCTACTTTTCTTAAAGCATTAGAGAGGATCATCGACAGATTTATTAGAGATAACTATTTAACTACCTCCCCACTCAGTAACATGCAACATGCTTACAGAGCTGGCAAGTCCTGCGAAACTGCTCTACATGAACTCGTTACTAGAATCGAAAGATCACTTAATTACAAAGAGTGTCTTGTAGGTACGTCTTCCTGGACATTGCGGGAGCTATTGATAGCACTTCGTTTTCTTCAAACACGAGTGCGTGTACCAATTTTAATATTAATCAAACCATTGTTAGATTGATCGATTCAATGCTCAAGTCCCGTATAATTGAGACTGATATAGATGGCTCATTAGTATCTGTAAAAGTAGCCAAAGGCTGTCCGCAAGGAGGAGTACTCTCACCCTTGCTGTGGCTCTTGGTTATCGCTGAATTACTTGTTAAAATGCAGCGATCTGGGTTCATCGTGCATAGCTACGCGGATGATCTCGTTTTGACAGTTTCTGGTAAATACCTGAACGTCTTATCTGATCTGACGCAGAACGCTTTAATATAGTGGAAGTTTGGTGTGTTGAAAAGGGGTTGCACGTCAATCCCTCGAAAACTGATCTGGTTGTGTTTTCCAGACGTAGAGACAGTGCCAACTTATTTGTCCCCACTCTATTTGGTAGAGCAATTACAAGGACAGAGCACGTAAAACACCTAGGCGTTATTCTAGATAGTAAACTCTCCTGGAAATTTCACCTTGATTATAAGCTACAAAAGGCCATTGCTATATTTTGGCAATGCAGAAGGGCCTTTGGCAATTCCTGGGGTCTGACCCCTAAAATGATGGTATTCATCTACAAATCACTGGTTTTACCCTTACTGTCGTATGCACCAGTTGTGTGGTGGCCAGTTGTGAAACTGACGTCTTCTGTAGCAAGGCTGGACGGACTGCAGATGACAGCCTGTAGAGCTATAACCGGGGCTATGTCGTCTACTCCCCTTCTTGCTATGGAGTCTATTCTATGCTTGCCCGAATTGCAGTCTTACATTCTTGGTATGGCGTGCTCTGCTGCATTTCGACTAAGGGCCATTGGGGCATGGAATGCCTTCGGGCATTGACAGATTCTTAATAAGTTTAAGTCACATATTCCGGAGGTTGAAATAGTGAATGACAGGCTATTGCCCGAATTTAACTTTACCAATTCTTTCTCCGTTGTTTTCCCCTCGAGAGAACTGTGGATCTCTCAGAATTTCTATAGACAGTTGTCTGAGTCGATAGTTTTTTTTGCGGATGGCTCTCGTTCAGAAGTCAGTACATGGTTTGGTTTCTTTTGTCCAAAGTATGGGCTCAGATTCTCGGGTAGTCTGGGCAAACACTGCACGGTTTTTCAAACTGAATTAATTGCACTTACCCATAGTGCAATTGAGGCGTATAAATTTAGTAAATTAGGCAAGGATATTATTATCTGCACGGATAGTAAACCGTGCTCAATACCCTTGATAACCCTTTGACTACATCCAAACTGGTTAAAGAGTGCAAACACTTCATTAATCTCCTTTGCTCTAATTCGAGAGTAAGGGTCATGTGGGTGCCTGCTCATTGTGGCATTGTGGGAAATGAGGTTGCTGACTTTTTAGCGAAAGCTGGATCGCGCAATTTATTTTGTGGTCCCGAGCCAGCAACTCCTCTTTCCTTCAACGGTGGTAAGGATGCTATTAAGAAGTTCGCTTTACTTGAACTGACGCAGAAGTGGCGTTCTACGCCTAGTTGTCGAAAGGCAAAACGGTTCATCATCGAACCCAACGTGAGGGACACTAAATATGTGTTATCCTTAAAAAAGAACCAACTCAGAATTCTGGTTGCTCTTATTACGGGCCATGGACGTATCAAGGCTCATCTCCAACGCATGGGACTAGCTCAGGATGATCTTTGTGACGATTGTCTGGAGGAAGTGGACGACTGCCTACAATACCTTTGCAGCTGTCCGGCCTTTGTCGAAGCTAGATCCCAAGTGTTCTCGTACGGATCATTGAACGTAGATCAGTTGTTATCCATCCCTTGGTTCAAACTTTTACAGTTTGCTAAGGCTGCAGTGCGCTTATGCGAGCTAGGATAGATACTCAAGGTTTGCACCATGGGCCCATTGTGGCATTGAGTGCGGAACCTCTGTAGGTTCCAACCGTTTTAATAAAAAAAAAAAAAAAAAAAGCTGCTTTTTAAAAAAATAATCAAAAATAATTTTAATTATATAATCTAGTAGATTGACAACTTGAGATAAAACGAACTACACAACTAAAGCTTGAAGAACATACTGGTTTAGATTTTATTTTTAGAACGAGTTAATAAATCTTTAACTTTTATAACTATATTACTATATAACTATAACTTAAATATATACATATTTAAGATCAATTTACCATTAAAAAGATCTTAACCGTTAATTTGTAGTGACAGATATTTAATGTTGAGAAAATCCATCCATAATTAAGAAAATTCTAATTGGAATTGGCGTATTTCCTTTTCCCAACCTCGGCTAATCGAAACTACTGGGTTAGACATCTTGTTTAGACGATATACAGGGCCCATCTATAAATGGCATGATGGTTTTTATAAAGTTTCACCGGTGACACATAACCAGAGTAACTAAAATCTTTCAATTAAAATCAATTAGAAATGGGCAGAAAATAGCAGTTTTTTTTTTACCTGTTTCTACTTTCATGGGTAGAGAATTTGCCATTTACAAACCCTCATATTATAGTAATAACTTGTATAACGACGTCAACTACTTTGAAAGTTGTAATAGCAAAAAATTATCCACAAAAAAAAAAGTTTGTGTAACATAATATACCTTTCGGAAATAAAAAAAATGTTTCCTTTAATTTGTATACCTTTCTCCATTTTCACATAGTTTTATTCCACAACATTTCTATTTTCTTGTGATTATAGTTATTTTCAAGAAACTACTTCATACGTAATAACAAAAAAATCGTAGAAAAATGCTGATTGTTTTTGATTTCTAATCAGCTCATGACTAAGTCTTGTATTAGATGTTCATTATGTCAGACTGTTAGTAAAAAAATTTAGTTTACAATTTCTTTAATAGAATTTGGGTTAGCCAAATTACAATGTATATAATATGTATGTATTGTATGTAGGGTTTGTCAAAAACAGCTATTTTTAAAAAAAGTTAGATTTTAAGATTTTAAGTTAGAATTTTTCTGAAATTTTCTAATTTTAAACACAATATATTTTCAAAATTTTTGTATTATTTATTTACTAATTCGTACAAGCTAGTCTTGTTTGTAATGAAATTTTAAAAATACAAGTGCATTTAACGATGTGTCAGACAAGCGTAAACGAATTTTTGTACAAAAGTTTGTACAAACTGAAAACACACGTTCGACGTCTGTTGAAGTTGACTTGATACTGAGAGGTGCATCGAATAATTTTTGCAAATTTGCAGTTCTCTTTCCCGTGTTTTTGAATAAGACGAATGCTTGTTTCAGGTTCAGCCATTTGAAATTGCCTATTGCTGCAGTTTATTGTATTAAATTTTCTTTGTGCAGCAATAAATTCAGCTCATCTTTCAGCGAGATATTAGCGGTTGTCGGTTGACTAGTTTGAACTTCAAAATTTTGTTCATTCTCTGAAACATGAGTTTCGACTACAGTTTCGGCAGCTAATAATATAGAGTCTTAACGACTTAATGTCTCCACGGCAAGCTTGATTGGTTAAATGGCATTTTGAGTTCAGAGAAAGCTTCAAAGAGACAGCGTTTTGGCTTTATCAATGGGGCAATCATAATCAGAATAGAATTCCAGCGGTGTTTCACGTCCAAATGAAGTTCGATTTCATTCCTAAATTCAGTGATTACTTTTTATATTGGAAATTTTGATTTCGGACTGTAAAATTTCTAATGAACTTCACTACATTGCGTGCATTTTGTAACGTTTCATTGAAATCGATATGATCAAGATTTTTTTCTTGAATCACTTCAACATCAAAACCATCATCAAAGTTATCACTTTCATCTGAATCATTGGAATCCACTTCGTCTTCAACAACTGATTGCAAAACACTATTATTTTTATACAATGAATCGCAGACACCCAAATGAATAGCATGATTGAGGCAATACTGGTCAATCACCTTCATAATTTTCATAAACTTGTAAGTAATTGTTGCATCATCTTGCGTAGAACCAACAATGTTCTGTACATAATTTATACCAAATTCTTCCAAATGAACTTTAACTTTTGACCTTGATTTCACAAAAAGAAAATAACAACAGAAAAAACAGAAAAGAAAAAATTGTTGTTTTCTTGATTTTTTGAAAAAAAACCAGCTGTTTTTCTGTTTCTGTTAACCGGTTTGACAAACCCTAATTGTATGTATATAAGAAATTAGTTTAAGATTTGTAAATTTGTCGAAATCCATCAAGTTTCAATTTTGAACGAAGATACACAAAACAGTTTTACCTCCAACATATGCAAGTAACTCGCTATACTGAAAATCAAAATTAAAAAATTCAAATATATATTTACATAACATACATATTTACTTATATACCAACTAAATACATATGTATAAAAACTACGAGTATTTTAAACTTTTTAGCCCATGTATAAAAGAATACGGGCCATTATAAAAGAAAAGTAAAACTTTTTTCCAAAGTGATACAAATAAAACAACGAAAATGGTGTCCAACCGAGAGCAGCTTGTTACCACAAGACAAAGTTGTAGTGATAATTCTGGAGTCATCAACCAAACCAATTTTCTACAGTTATACGAATTTAAAACCAATTTATAGAACTAGTACTTACAGTCGTTTGAATGTGGTGGCTTGATCTGAATTCTTTGTATGTAAAATATGGAATACAGTTGCATTCACTCATACTATGGAAACTGTTACTAGAGGGAATTGCTAATGATATTCAAAAGGTCATTTCACATAATAATAAAAGATATGAATAAACCATTCGAAATTCACTAACGCATCCACATTCATAGCTGGGCGTATCACTGGAATTGTTCAATGAAATTCAACTATTTGTACACGAAAAACATGGAACTTACTAGGTTAACCGATACAAATTGGTTACTTCAGTTAATATTTTTGGCTGTGAAATTATTATAGACATTCCATTTGGTATAGCATAGTAGCATTTGAAATAAAGTTACAGTTATTGATATGTTTCAAAAAGAAATGTTATCTTCGTGATATTTTATTACGGAAAAAGAAATTGTTTGCAAATTGGTTCTATGTTATCAAAAAAATTAAAAACTTTGTTTGTTCTGTACTTAAATGTTTAATTTCCAGGATTTTATTTATTTATTTATAAACCATTTAAATCGAACCTGTACAACCCTGTGCAGTTGTTTGGATCAAGAATGAATTATAATTTTCTGTTTTTTTTGTCGTCGCATTAGCAAGGTTATTGGGTAATTAAATTACCCTATGGGCTAATTGTTTTTCAACAGCTCTCAACATTTGGTTATTATTTACAAAGACTAAATCTTAAACTTTCCTTATACTACCATTATACTAAACCATACTAACTTTATTAAATACATGTATGTATTAGACTTTAAGATCTAATTGCTTGTTAAAAAGATAGAACTTTATATGGTACAGGCGAGTGGATTTTTTTCAAATTGCTTACTATATAATAAGACGTCATTTAATTCACAGGCACTCAAATCCATATAAAATACATACTTATATACAAATTTAAATCAGAAAAGTAAATTTTCAAAATGCTCATGCATTGCTGTGAAAAAAGACAGTAAATCATTTTATACCGCGATATCGAGGTAATGGGGACGTGGCAATCCGTTTTCGGAAATTAGTAATTTCGTAGCAATTTTTTTCGCATCCAAGCAAGAAAAGAAAAGCAGAATACTCTCCGGAAGTAGCTAGTAGCTCGCAGACAGAATCTACTAATAGGAAGGAGGCAAAGGTACCGCCTCATGAGGATCAACGAGATAAAAGTGAAAGCAAACCACCGAAAGAAGAGAAACCACCACCAATTAGTATTATTGGTATAACCGAATATGGAACTGCACAAAATATTTTGAAATCCATTACAGATAAGGAATACAGAGTAATATCCTTAAACAACAATGTATGGAAAATCTACACACCGGACTCCGATACTCCATCCAACCTGTGCAATAAAAGACATTATAGAAGATCTCCAACGACAACGACTGCAAATTGAAAATGCAGCAAATATAATCAAAAGAGAGAAGGTCAAACAAGGGTCCGAATTTAAAGTTACTAAAAGAGGTCTCCCGTTATTTATGTTAACTTTCAATAACAAAGAAAAGATAGAAGCCATCTTTAATATAAGAGCTATTTTAAATATGAGAGTTAAAATAGAAGCACTACGGAAATCCACTGGGCTTATAGTGCAATGCAAGAAGTGCCAAGGTTTTAATCATACGCAAAAATACTGCAATAGAGAGCCAAGATGTATAAAGTGCCTTGGAAGGCATGCTGCTCAGGCATGTCCACTAAATAGAAATTCCCCTCCAACATGTGTGAACTGCAAAGAGCAACATCCTGCAAACTACAGAGGGTGCATAGTAGCTAAAGAACTACAAAAAATTAGAGACAAATCACGGCAAGGTCCATCATATTATAAAACGCCGATAGCCAATAGCGTAAACACCAACCTAGGAAACTTTACCACATCTATATCGAGTAAAGTAACTGATCGCAAGTCGTTTTCACAAGTGGTGGCATCCGGGCTACAAAGTACGACCCCACACAAATCAGTAAATTTCAAAGACTCGAAAGATACAGCTATGCTTGAAAAAATATTTAAAAGCATCGAAGCGCTAAATACACGGCTTATAAGACAAGAGAGATCCATAGATGCTTTGAACAGGCGACTAGATAGCCGAGAAACAATGGATGAAATAACGTCCATATTATACTAAACTAATATGATAAATAAAACATTAAGAATTGTTATCTGGAATGCAAATGGAATAATCCAACATATTCCAGAGTTAGAGATCGTTTTTAATACTGAAAAAATTGATATATGTTTAATATCAGAAAGCCATCTTACTAGAATCTCATACACCAAAATACGTGGTTACGTTTCTTATTACGCTTTACATCCAGCAGAAAGAGCAAGAGGAGGATCCACAATATTTGTGAAAGAAAATATTCATTATCATGAGGGAATAAAAATTGAAGAAGAAAGTATGCAGGTATCTACTATCAGTATCAACTTAACAACAACAAAATATTCAATGTTTGTTCAATTTATTGTCCTCCAAGACATAATTTAAATAAAGAGGATTATAAAAAGTTATTGAACCAGCTAGGATTTAATTTTATCATTGGAGGTGATTTTAATGCAAAAAAAACTTTCTGGGGGTCAAAATTAACAACTCCAAAGGGTAGAGAACTATACGCCGCTGGTCGAGCTTACAATTGTGAATTTCATTCAGGAGGAAAACCAACGCACTGGCATACTTACACAAGGAAAACTCCGGATCTAATTGATTTCTACATTACAAGAGGTATATCCGAAAATCACATTTTTCTAGAAAATAGTGAAAGCCTCTCATCGGACCACTCGCCCGTCATTATGACTGTTAGTTCCACGATTGTTAACAAGGAAAATCCACCTAGACTAACAAATAACAAAACCAATTGGGAATTATTTAGGAAATTGGTTAGAGATAACACCGATCTTCTTGTACCAATCAAGGATCCGGTTCAATTAGAAAATGAAGTAGAACTATCAATCAATAATATACAACAAGCAGCATGGGATAGCACCCATGTAATCCAAAACAAGGAGCGTAATAGTTTCATTTATACAGTCGAGATCAGGGACATGGTTAATGTAAAACGGAAAGCAAGGAAAACATGGCAGAGAAATCGAGCACCACAAAGCAAAATAATTTTTAATTACCTCTGCAATAAGCTTAAGCAAAGAATTAGAGAACTAAAAAATGAATCAGTCACCCGTTATCTTCGTAGTCTTACAGACAGTAAAGAAACTGAGTATTCTCATGGAAAGCTACAAAAGCATTAAAAAGACCAAATTATCAAATACCGCCAATAAAAAATGATGAGGGAAATTGGGTAACAACCTCCAAACAGAAAGCAGCACTGTTCGCATCTCATCTTGAAGAAACATTCCAACCATATGCTAGACAATCAGCGGATGAAAATATAATACCAGTGCTGGCTATGATTTTATTACAGGTGAAATAGTGAAGGTACTTCCTGAGAAAGGGGTGCGAAAACTTCTTCATATAATCAACGCTTCATTTCGACTGAAATATGTACCTCTGCAATGGAAAGTAGCAGAAATAATTATTATACCAAAGCCGAACAAACCATCTAATAATAAAAAGTCATATAGGCCGATTTCTCTGCTTCCAGTACTTTCGAAAATTTTTGAGAATTTTTTATACAAAAGGATGAAACATATAATACTTGAGAGAAACCTAATACCACCACATCAGTTCGGATTTAGAGAAAACCACTCCACTATAGAGCAAATTCACAGGATTACAAGTATTATTGAAGATACACTTGAATATAAGAAAATATGCTCAACAATATTTCTGGATGTAGCACAGGCCTTCGATAAAGTATGGCATCCTGGGCTGGAATATAAACTGCATCGAGATTTGCCAAAAGAATACTTTCAGATATTGAAAACTTACATTGATAAAAGATATTTTCGCGTTAGATGTGAAGAAAAATTTGCCCAGCTTAAGTGGGTATCTGTAGCGGTTCCCCAACGTAGCGTGCTAGGGCCAGTGTTGTATTTACTTTACACAAGTCATTTACCAAACACAAGCGGCACAACAATAGCAACATTTGCGGACGATACAACAATTTTAGCTACTGGTTATAAAGTAGACGAAGCAACCAGAAAACTGTAACGGGATACGAACCAACTTAATAACTGGACCAAAAAATGGCGCATTAAGCTAAATGAAGAAAAATCAACGCACGTTAACTTCACCAATCAAATAGTTAACTGAATACCAATAGAACTAAATTCCAAACAAGTTCCCTATGCTAACACAGCCAAGTATCTTGGCATGACTCTCGATGCTAAGTTAAAATGGAAAGAGCACATTAAAAATAAAAAGGAGGAACTACACCTTAAATATAGAAATATGTATTGGCTAATTGGAAGGTATTCAGAGCTGTCAATACCTAATAAGTTGCTACTAAACGAACAAGTTTTAAAATCTATACGGACTTATGGTATTCAGCTTTGGGACTGTACTAAGAAAACCAATATTAAAATAATACAAGCTTTTCAAAATAAAGTGTTACGTGGAATAGTGAACGCTCCATGGTACATAAGAAACGATAACCTACATAGGATCCTCCGGATGGAAAACGTCAGCGAAGATATACCAATTTATGCAAAGAAACACATACAACGGCTTGGTCAACATGAAAATGTTGAGTTACGTAGTATGTTGAACACAAATGGAGTACGAAGGCTTCAAAGAAAGAAACCGCTGGAATTGGGAAGACTACAATAGGGTGGCCAAATTTTTAGAGACTAACTAATGGGTTATATCTCTACAAATTGAACATAAGAAAGATAGACAAATTACTAGATGATATATGTAATCAGTTGTAATATTTAAAATAAAAAATTTTGTTTTTGGAATGTTGTAGTAAAATTACTACAAGTTACGTGGCTGATACAAAAAGTTAAAATACTGCTGAATGTAGTTGAATAACAAATGTTTGATTTTGTTATTGTATAGAAGAATATTTTACTGCTAAACTAAAAACTTATCTACAGCACAAACACAAGAGCAACGACAACTCAATCTACTGTGAAGTTACCATGCGTTTGTGGAAAAATCGATGTTCGAATTTTACCGTGAATCTACCATAGTCAATTTCCGAAAACGGCTATTACATGAGTCTCATTCATCCTTATTAAATTTTAATCATATTCCATTTATGTTGATTTAATAATTTTATAGAATTTTATAACCGTGCACGTTGCTATTGTTTGCTTTTATTTTGGGTTTTTCCACTAGTTGCTATATTTGCTTGTAATGTTGAAAGTGTCAGTTTTAAATTAATGTTGGAAACAATGAAAAATCCCACTATTTATGTTCATAATTTTCTTTTATTTACCATATCGGTTAAATTTAAACGCTAAATAGTAACACATAATTTAGTAAAACATATGATAAAAATGGGACTAAAATTATTTTAAATCGAACACAGGAGCTTTCGTTAAATAAAAATTAAATCTACCTAATGAAATAATTGTTCAATTTAAAATAATTTTCAGTTTACGTTAAATGTTTACAATGGTCTTTTCATTCTTAATTGTGATTTTGCAATAAATAAACAGATTGGTTGTAGACAATAAACAAACAGGAAAACAAACCGAACGCCTTTCAAAAAATCAATCGAATAATAGAACTGTAGCACAATATCCGAGTTTTATTTATCTGGTTTATATAACTCGAGCCAGGGTCCCTATTCTTGAATACGATACGTATCGTTGTTATAAGAAACGTAAATGAATTGGTATTTCTGAATTCGATTGAATCAAATATTTTTACAAAAGCCGTATTTGGTTGAAAATTATTTAAATTTATTCCGTTTGGACCTATTTTTACAATAACAATTGCACTACATAATACCACAGCGAAGTTGTATAACTGAAAAATAATTTTGCAGTTATTTAATTCTGTTCCAATTTTTATTTATGATTTTTAACACCAGGTGTACTGTGTGTTTTTTCATTTATTTTTATTTTTAAAGTTTGCCATATTGCCATTTGTAATGACAAAATTACATTTCAGTGTGTATCGATTTTATTGGGAAGTTTACGAATTGTCTAGCTTTTAATTTGTTTAATTCATTTGACATTCTTATCAATAAATATATATATGTAATCTATTTTTTTCGTATTGCCATCACATAAATAATAAAATTTCTTCAAAAACTAATTGTTGGGCATTTTGTTGGCAACAAATAATTAAAAAAACTAATTAGAAATAAATTGTTCTCAACAAAATAACCGCTATGCTATTAAAGGATGAATATCTTGAGGATTCGTTTTTTTACCGAAAAATTGTGTACGACGACGAAGCTCATTTTTGGTTACATCGGTAAATAGCCGCATTTGATGTGATGAGCAGCTACAGGCTATGCAAAAAGTGCCATTGCACCTAGAAAAAAAACACTGTATGTTGCGGTTTATGGGCCGGTGTAATCATCAGTTCGTATTTTTTTTAAAGATGACGATCGTCGCAACGTTATCAATGATGCTGGCTATCGTTCGATGATTTCGGACTTGCATGAAATGCATGAACTAAATTTGATCGATATATGGTTTCCGCTAGACTGCTCCACATGCCACACATCACGCGAAACCATGGACTTATTGAAAAATGTGCTCGGTGAGCAATTTGTTGAGTTCGTTTTTATTAAAAATAAATCAAATCAGTTACGATAATGAATTCAAAATTAAGTTAAGTATTTTTGAAAAGAACTCTGTACATTTAATCTTAGATTTATGCAGATTCATTTCATATGACTTTCTAAATATTCATAAGACGTGGTACAGTCAAATTTGCAAATTCTAAAACGGCAATAAGTATTTCATAAACATCGAATATTTTAATTTCTTTATTCCATTATGTTCCTACATATTTGTTATTAATGAAAAATCATCTAAACCATGATATAAGAAATATTAGATATAGTCATTAGGAGTAAACAAAAACACGTTGGTGCGCCGATATTTTTTTGTTATTGTTTTATCTCTCTATTATTGCACTATCTCTCTGTTATTGCTTCTCGTACTCTCTCGATTTACCTGATCATCTGATGATCTGATTGTATTTTTTTTGTTTTTTCTTTGTGCTCTTTGTTTTTAAAATTTTAACATAATGAAAATTGTTCAACACGGGAAGGATAGAATTTTTTTTAATACATTGATCGACTTTTTTCATATAAATTTTTTTAATTGATTTATTAAATATCTAAAATAAATTATAAATAATAATACATAAATTAAATCTATAATTAAAATTTGCAGGGTTTTTTCAATAAAGATATTTAATTTTTAATAAAAAATTATTTTGTAATGGTAATATAATGCAGAATGAATTTGAGTTTGAACATAAAAAAGATTTTTTTTTTGGATTTTCATGAGTAGCACACCCTACCCTTATGGATTTCAAATCATGACTAAAATTTATTATGATTTTGTTTTGTTTTCTCTCTGCTAGTACTTTTTTTTATCCAGAAAAAAAAGTTGGCGCACCGAAGAAAAAGTACTTTTATGTTATCATGTAATATATATATCTTCCATCTAAACTATTTATTAATTAATTGCCGGCTGAAAAGTCGAACTTTGGAGCGGACGGCCACCTTTAAGGTACGCACAGATGAATTAGGAACCAAATCCGTACTTTTAATCTATTTTTTTTTAAATCTTCCATATTCTTTGCTGCCTTGTGGGTCTTTCTCAATTTAGTTTTCATTATTGCCCAATATCATTCGATTGGACGAAGTTCAGGACAGTTGGACGGATTGACAAATTTGGGAACAACACACACGTTAGATTCGTACCATTCTAATGTTTTTTTTAGAGTAATGACATGACGCTAGATCAGGCAAAAACAAAGTACCAACTTGGTGCCCACGTAAAAAAGGTAGGAGTCGCTTTTGGAGGCACTTCTTAATGTAATTTTCCGAAGACATTGTCCCTTGCGTGATGTACGGAGCACTTCTAGAGCCACTTTGGCAAATAGCCTGCCAAATCAAGTATTTTTTCGGAAACTTTTCATATTGGATAATTTTAAATTTCATGTCGACACTCAGTTTATCCTTTACAGAATAATATTGGTTACCTGGCAGAGATTTGAAATCAGCTTTAACCTAGGTTTCGTCATCGATTACCAAACAATCAACTTTTTTGTCCACCAAAAGTTTGTACAGCATTCGGCTTCGTCGGATTGCCGTAGCTTGTTGTTTATCTTCACGCCGTGGTACTTTGAATTTACTGAACGATCGAAAATCACACCTCTTTTTAATTCGAAGAATTCGCACATGATTTATGTAATTTTTTGTCGCTAAATCCCTCAAAGATAGGTTTGGATTATTTTTCAGAGCGCGCACCACTTTAGTTTCCAATTTTTTATCAATATGGCTCGATATGCCTGTTCCAAATTTTCTATTGACGCTCTGAGTCTCCATAAACCGAATTATAGTCCTTCTAACGGTAGAATATGTAGAATTTGTTTGTGAACTATCTCTTGATTTGATGACATTTTGATAACGACTGATTTAAAACAAATAAATATTACACGGCCTACTTTGTAACTTAACTGCAAATTACAATTCATGTTGTTTTTTTTTTATTTGAATTGGTGCGTTCGTCAAAAAAAAGCGACATTGCGTGCAAATTTTACTGTACCACGTCTTAGATTTTTGATTTTGATAATAATAATAATAATAATAACAGTGTTAAAGGCCATTTCTGGCCCCTTACTGAATCAACAATCTGGCTCCAACGGTTTCGATCCTGAGCTTGGTCTTCATACTGTCTTAGACAATCTGAAGAGGCCAAGTCGTTCTCTACATCGTGGAGCCATCGTCGCCTGCAACGACCTCTGCGCCTACCATATGGTGGCTCTCCTTTCAGAGATCGCTGCACAATTCCGGATCAGCACGCAGAACGTGACCGAGCCAGCGTACTCGCTGAGATCTAACTTCATGTACAATATCGGGGATCTTCATCAGATCTCTGATCTCGAAATTGTACAGAGCTCGGTATGTACCATCTATTTCGCGTTTAGGGCCGTAAATCACACGCATGATTCTTCTCTCAAATGTAAGGAGCCATCTCTCGTACTCATCCGTCAGCGCCCAACTTTCACATCCAAACATAACAACGGGCCTGATCAACGCTTTGTAAAGCTTCAGCTTCACGGCACTTGATAAGTGTTTAGATTTTAGCAGTGGCCTTAGAGGATACAAAGAACGACTGCCAGCTGCCAGCCGCACTTTAATATCCTCACCCACACTGTTATCGTGAGTGATAAGAGAGCCCAAATATTTGAACCTCCTCACTCCCTCAAACGTGTGGTGGCCACTACTAAAATCTGGTGTGCCATTGTCTCTAAAACCAGAGATCAGGTATTTCGTTTTTGACTCATTGATCTGGAGTCCAACAGAAGCTGAAAACTCTACAAGCGGATCAAGTATTTCTTTCACTCCGTTGTTATTCAGTCCAATCACGCATATGTCATCTGCATATGCAAGCACTTGATTGGACTGGCGATATAAGATGTTACGCTGAGGCGTTTCAGTTTTACGAAAGATGTACTCCAACATGAGATTAAAGAGTATCGGGGACAGAGCATCTCCCTGCCGAACACCCGAGTTAACTGCAAAAATTGTCGATAGCCTGTTCTCAACTTTAACACAGCATTGAGACTGCGTCACTGTCATCCTACACAGTCGTACCAATTTTGTTGGCATTCCTAGGTATTCCAGGGCAGACCACAAACTCTCTCGATTGATCGAGTCGTAGGCCTGCCGGAAATCCAGGAAAACCTGATGTACGGAGATGGATGTCTCATAATATTTAGATAGAATCATCCGCAGCGAAAAGACCTGATCAGTGACTGATCGATTCGGACGAAATCCTCCCTGATAGTCACCAACCAAGCCTTCCGCCAGAGGAGTGATTCTATCCAATAAAATGTATGACAGTAACTTGTATGCTGTGCAAAGGAGAGCTATACCGCGATAATTCTCACACTTCAAGCGGTCTCCCTTCTTGAAGATGGGGCATATCGCGGCCACTTTCCATTCATCAGGCATAACTTCGGTTCGCCATACTAATCGAATAAGGTCGAAAAGACAGTTCCACAAAGTATCCCCTCCGAATATCAAGAGCTCCGAATTAATGCAGTCCACTCCAGGTGAGCGGTTTCGTTTCATTCTCTGCATGGCCTTAGTGAATTCCTCATGGGATGGCTCCTCAGTGCAAATCTCCGCAGACTGTTCTAGAGGTGGCTCAACAACAGTCTGTGATGCATGATGAACATCAAGCAGCTCAGTAAAGTGTCCACTCCATGCGTCAAGTACTGCGTCGATGTTGACACAGAGGTTTCCATCCCGGTCCCGAATGGCGGTTGACGAAGGCCTGAAAGTATGGTGCAATCCAGTAATTCCTTTAAAGAAATTACGTGAACTACGCTCATTGCTGAGTTGTTGTACTTTCAGAACCTCGGCCTTCCACCATTCTCGCTTCTTCCGTCTACAAATCCGCTTAGCTGCCCTTCTTGCAAGAGCTGCCTTGTTTTTCCTTGCGATTGTGAGACGTTGTTGCACTTCATTATGGGCTATATTTTGTTGCTCAACTGCAAGACGACACTCGTCATCAAACCAATCATTCTTGGGTCTGACTTTCACTATACCTAAAGTCTGTTGAGCAGCACTGACAACCGAAGTTTTCAGTACCTCCCAGACAGAGTTCACGCAGTCAGACTGGTAATTAGCTTCATCAATGTTGTCGCTGACAAGATCCTGATATCGTTTTTTTTGATCTTCATTTATCAGACCTTCACAGTCGAAACGTTCCATCCGTTTCGCTGTGTTCCCCGACCTGTACGAAAACTTCCACCGTAGCTTTGCAGCGACCAAATAATGATCGCTGCCTACGTATTTGGTTGCTGACCGATAAGTTCTCACATCCTGCACAACCCGAGCTCGCCCTTTTGAAATTAACACGTGGTCAATTTGGCTCCGGGATGTTTTTCGAGGATGTGTCCATGTCTCTAGGTGTATCTGTTTGTGAGGGAAGAATGTGCTTGCTACTCTAAGATCATGAGCAATTGCAAAGTACATCATTCTCTCACCATTATCGGTCGCAGTTTCGTGTCGGGAGTACGGACCTATGTTTTCACACAAGTCGGCCTGATTTCTGCCAGCTCTAGCATTAAAGTCCCCAATTACCATTCTAACATCGTGTTCGGGTATAGATCCCATCAGATCGTCCAAGTCATTGTAAAATGAGTCTTTATCTTGGGGCTGGCTGACTTCTGTGGGCGCATGTACACAAATTATCGACAGGTTGGCTAACTTCATGCGCAGGCGAAGCATACACAATCGGTTATTGACTGCCTGAAAATCCAAAACAGCCTTCTTTACCTGCGGCCCAAGAAGAAATCCAGCTCCAAGATTTCCGAGGTCATCTCCACTGTAGAACAACGTATAGCCCTGGGACACATGGTCTCCACTTTGAGGCCAGCGAGTTTCTTGAAGAGCAACGAGTTCCAGCCGATACTCTTTCATGCACGTGATTAGACCCTCCAACGCTCCTGGTTTTCTAAGTGATTGCATGTTCCACGTGCCGATCCTAAATCTCGTATCCGGGTACTTGAGCGGGGGTCCGGTGTTGTTTTGGCGGTATCCATTTTTCTTTTTGTTGATTTTATAAACAGTTGATTTTTTTACGGATGCGGGTCGTCAGCCCAGCGATCCAACCGTTTGGTTTTGATTTTGATAACGTTATATAAAAGGCTCAGAACAAATCCAATGAGGTCAATCTAAACTTTAATTTAGACAATAAAAAATGTACAATCTTTAAATAATTTTATATTTCAATTCCTTATTTCAATTAATTTAATTAATTAGATTATCAAAATATTTTAAAACAATTATTAAGAATTATTTACAAAATTTATTTAATTGAAATCTTCAACTAATTTATTAACGTAAAGAAATCCGTTCATAATCGAACTAAATTGGTTCGAATTCGTATTGCGGAATAAGGGAATTTCGTACGTATCAAGTAAACACGAATTCGTATTAAAATTATGTTAATTCGTATGAAAAAATAGTATGAATTCGTACAGTTTTAATACGAATTTGTATTTAGGAATGAGGCCCCAGATATTCTCAAAATGTGACTTATGTCAAAAAAAGAATCAAAATTCGAATCTTTTTGCTGGAATTGTTTATTGTTCAATATTACATCCACTTAATCTAGCAAATATTTTGTATGCACGTTTTTGCTTGCACTCTGTTTATATTTTCTAGCCGTTAATAAAGTTGAAAAACAAGTGAGTGTCATACGGCCATAAACAATTATGAATAGTTGTAATCTAAAATATCGAAGTTTCATTTAATTTAATTATATTGTTTTAAAACAATTAAAACTTAAAATAATTATAGGAAATATTAAGCTTCAGGAACTTTAAAACAAAAAATCTTTTATGATTTAAAGATAAAAGCTCCCATAGCGGTTTTTTGATTATTATGTAAAAATTCAATAAGAAATTCTATTTATGTAAATTTAATAAGAAAAAGGGAAAATATTAATATCGATTATTTAAAACCACCCGAAATTTTAAGGATTCAAACAAATAAGATGTTTGTTCAATCGATACACAAAGAATTGCGTTTTGAAAAATATACTTCGAGTGGTGAGCATTATATTAGTATTTTAAGTCAATGGGTTAATCTAACATAACTAAGTTTTACCTGCTAACAATTTACTTCTCTGTATACATGTACTTTTTTATAGACATGACCCAGTCAAATTAGAACAAAATTTACGTAATTAGTAAATTCACATAAGGCTTGGGATAATAGTGGCTGGGGATAATAGTGATATGTTCTATTAGAAATATCACATTGCTACTCGTATCTTGGGTACAAAAATTATTAGAACTTGTCATATGTAACTTTTTCGAAGCTTAAGTTACTACTTACTATGGTTTCCAATTTCAAACATTTTTTTTCTTGATGTCTGAAAATATGAGTTGATATATATAACTGGGATTAATATTTGGTTGAAACATTTTAAAATAATAATTCTCGTATTTTGGTAAATAATGCCGTTTTTACACTCAATAAGCCGATGTGAATTTGCTTAAGGAAAATGAAATGGTCAAGGTCAAAGCGAATATACGATAGAAATAAACATTGACACACAGTAGCAACATGGGGTGGATAATGCCATGGAAATTGCTGGATTGCCATTTGTAAATGGTGATCAGTTCAATAAATTTACACCTGAATTAACTGATTACTTACAGGCTTCATCTATATAGTATCCTATATGAGGTGACTAATATTCCTTTTTACATTGGCTATTTAACTGTTTATAAGAAACGATTATTGATGCAGCTAAAAATAATAAAGAGATGCAATCATTATGGTGATTAAGAACATAGATGAAGGGGCAAACTCATTATATTAAAACTGAAGAGGATCTGTCAGTAACTATTTATCTTTGGCAAATTATAGCCAAAATAATAGGGATAGTAATCATCCCGCTTATTTTCATAATTCAATTAAATTTAATAGATTTTCAAAATTACCCTTGTTACGGGCAGACTTCATGAGTTTAATTTTTACATAGTTTTAAGTGAGCAAAATACATTGGATTAGAATTGAAGAAATCTAAAAAATTTCTAGGTGATATAAATATTGACATTATGAAAGATTCTGTGGTTTTTAAAAAGTTTAATCTTTTGGTTAGGTCTTATAGGTTTACATCTTTCAAAGATGAGCCTAGTTTAACCTGGATTGACCATACTTATATTAGACACGGTATTAACTAACCGGGAGTTAAAATTTCGAACTTTGTGATGAGTTTTATGTTTGGTTTAGAAAAAATAAGATGAACATAAGAAATGGATAAACAAATTTTTAAAGAATGTAAATTATTTGCATAAGAACCAATTAAGGTATTATGATTTTATAGCAGTAGGAACGTACAATATTCTTTTAATTTTTGTAGATTCAAAGTTTTTCATTCAATCTTCAATGTTTTCTTGAAACATTGCGAGCATTTTTGACAATAAGGTATTTTAGTGACGGTTTATTTTTAACACCTATATTTTTAAATTTTTAAGACTATACTTGTATAAATTAAATTAAATAATTTTAAATATATATCTAGTTCTGAAAAAATATCTAAATTTGATATGTACATGCATGTTGTTTTGAGTTTCTTCATACTATCACTGAAATGCAACAAGTAAGTAGTTTCAACAAGTTTATTTACACAAAGTAGGTTCAATCGCTAATTATAATTTGTGGTACGAGTTTTATGGTTTTAAATAATTACATTGAAAAGTAGATATTATTTTTTATAAATCCCTATAAATATATTAAATTCCTCTCACAAATATGTAATATAAGCCAATTCAGAATACTATTTCATTTTAAAAACACTTTAAGAATAAAAAGAATAAGGAAAAATCAATTTTCATAACCTGTTGCATCTGTAATACAATACAAAAAAAATGTACACAATTTTTTTTGTGCTTTTATTGCCACCCAAGAGAGATAACATAATATATATGTAACAATAGAAAAATTATTATGTGGAACATCTTACCTGAAAATAGTAGTAGTACTTTTTTCTATCCAATAAAAAAGGATTTGTCAACTAAATTTCACCATTTCACTTTATTTTTTTATTTTATTTTATCGATATTTTATTTGTTAAACCTTATTTTTTATACACAATTATTTACATACAAAATTGATTAATTTATTAAAAAACACTAACTAATTTAATTTATTTATACAGATATATTTATACTATATAGATTTGCCACTAAAATAATTTAAAAAAAGAGAGAAATTAATTTTTTTTTAAATAATTTTCACTAATTTTTTTATTTTATTAAACCTAAGCACACAAAACACTTTGCACAAAATAAATCAAAACCAATTTATTCCACATCAGCACGTTAGTTATACACGTAATTATTATAATTATAAAAGGATTTTGATTTGTTCAAATTAAACTTTAAGTTATATTCCCCAAATTACGTGATTGTTAAAAAATATTCTTAAAAAAACTTTTACCAAAAACAAACCAGTACCCGACAAAAATAAAACCAAAATCAAAATCCTTTTTTGTACTGCCTCATATATTTTAATTATTTATTATGATTTCACAAATATATTTATAATTTATAATCTTCCCAGGAAGCAAAGAGAAAAATTTATTTAATTATTGTAAACATTTTCCTTTTGTTTTAGGTAGGAATAAGTTTAAGACGAAATATCCGTTGTAGTATCCTTCTTTTCCCGCTTTAATCACACAGACAATACAATTAATAAAAATTGATTTAGAAAATTATTAGTCCGTACGTTTTGACAAAAAAATAAATGTATTTATAAAATAAAATAAATTTCCCGCCGTAATTTAAAAAAATTCCCGATTTGATTTTTTTGGTTGCTAAATTTATAACTATACGCTTAAAAATGTACGATTCTAATTTATTTACAAATAATAAATTCTAAAACTACAATTTTAAAAAAAAAAAAAAAAAACTATATGATTTAATTTTGCACTACAAATTTATTTAACTAAACTATATACTATAAAATGATAAAATAAATTAAAAATTTAAATTAATTAAATAAAATAAAATTATTAAATAAAATTTTTTAGGTGTAAATAACAAATGAAACAAATTTTTTTCGATTCTATTTTCGTTCGTTCTACCGTTGTCAGAACAAGACTAAAATGGGAAAAATTTGGTTTTTCCAATCAAACAAATGAAATAGAAAAAGTCCATCATATGATACGATTGAAATAAAAAATAATTAATTTCGTATCAAATTATATTGAAATGAAATTGGAAAAACTAGGAAAATATTACGATTCTCTAATTCTATTTCGGTCTGATAAGAATCTCCCACCATTCGGAATGGTGGGGACGATGAATATTTCCCCTGCGTAACTTCCAATGAAAATTCATTTTCTTTGTTTGAAATACGAAAAAAAGTGTAAAAAAAAATTGTTATAATCTGTTGCTTTATTTTGATTAAAAAACGTTTTTTTCCATTATATTTTCTATATATGGAGGGATTAAGATTTTATATTTTTTATAACATTACTTTTCTTTATTAATTTATTTATTGCTGTTGTTGTTGTGAAAGGAAATTGATTTACGTTTTTACTATATTTTCTATTGAGCAACAAGTTCTCATATTTTCGTTTTGTTCATTTAGCAACAAAATTAGATTTAATTTGATCTAATATTGCCATAGCAACGCGGTAATTTTTTCAATAGGGTCGTATCAGTTAGAGTACCGTAAATTGTGTAGTAAGTAATTATAAAATTTTATGTATTTATATTGGAATATATTTGAGTTACTATTCGATCTGAAAAATCAATGAGGTTATTTCTGGGACACGACCGCAGAACGTAGGCCTAATTGGTACAGTAAACAGCGAAGCAATACATTTAAATAGATTCTCTTGACACTGCCATATGAATAAATGTAGCAAATGGACAACGATGTTTTAATTCGAATTTCATCATAATCTCTTCATCATAATCAAATACTCTCAAAAAATGAATCGCGCGACCCAAAAGAGGGTCCTCAGATAGGATATTTTCTCAAATAACACGGACTATATATACACCTTTACGATTTGAAAACTTGAATTTTAAGAAAAATTTTACTAAATCTCCCAACCGAGTTTTTCTTTCGGAATCTTTAATCCAAAATTTACAAAATCTAAAACTTTGTAACAGGTAGTTTTACTGGAAGCTGTATTGGACGGCATTCAAACAGGGAATGATTCTAAATAATACTTGTGTGGCCCAATGTATTTGTAGATTTGAATTAAACTTTCTATATAAGTGACGTCCATAAAGCAACAACACTTATTGCTTGAACTATGTATTAGGTATTCGGTTTTTGTATTGTTATATACCAGATCATATGATCTTTATTTATTTATATGTATATGTACTACTGCGGATATATATTTGTTTTCCTATGTACATCTGGTTAAACATTAGTATGGTAACAGAAATTCGGTATTTGTGTTAAATATTAAGTACATAACTGACTTTCAATATGATATATTTGCGTAAGCGATCAAGAAGAATAAAGTAACGATGATGGACAGATAGCAAGGCGAAACCGAACGATAAACAAGTCTATACACCGTGCTGTATTCTATTTTTCTAAAAAGATAATTGTTCTATACTATATTGAAAGTGCCGGGATAAGAAATATACAACTTTTCTTTGTGAATAATAGTGTGTGTTTCTGTATACGACCTCTGGAGATGGCCGGAAGGCTATAAAAATGGTTGGATACCTTATAAGGCGTCTTATAATACATAGCACGATAAAGACATGTAAATGGTAATTGTATATACTGTTGTCTGGTTCGAAATCGTGTTCTAACCTTTGTTTGTTTCTTATTTTATAGAAAAAAGGATCCATAGATAAAAAAAAAAAACTACCTCTAAAAATACGTTATTTTCTGCAGACGGTTTCGCTTGCGGTTCTTTTTTTATATAATAAAAGAAAAAAGGAATTAATTAATTTATATCCTGATTAATAAATACTTTATCTGTAATTGTTTCAAACAGATTAATTATTTGATTTTTTTTGTTGTGATAAGATAATCTATCAGTGATCTTAAAATATTGAAACAATTGGAACGTGAAAAATCACTTAGTATAAGTTAACATTTTTATTGGGTAAAAAACCCGAATTTCAGCCACGCCACCACCAATCTTAGTGAAGCGCTTCAGGCGGATTGTGGGGTAAGTCTTACTTATTTTATATATATTTTGTGTTGATAAAAAAAATAACAACATCAACCATACCATTTGAATTTTCACGTTGAAATCGTTATAAGAATGACTTCTTTGCTTACTTAAGATCGCTTATTGTATATTGCATTTATATCTAACTCTAAATTATTGGTGGTTTAATGGGATAACCTATGCATAATATTTATAATAAATTTAGTCTTAGTTTTTTTTTAAAGAACAAATTGGTATTTTCATTAATATAGGATAAAAAAAATATGTTCTAATTAATTTTCTTATTTCGGTGATGATGTTCTCGGACAAGTGCTGTTTACAAAAAAAAAAAAAATTAATATTACACGTAGATGTGTTATATGTTCACAGTTAAACTTAAATTGGAGCAAAATGAACCTCTCATTTCCAACTGAAAGCTACCCGAACCTAAATCGTGTAATGGCTCCAAATAGTAACTGTAACAGCTTTCACCATTTCTTTTAGAATTTGTTGAATAGTGAATTTCGATTTTGAATTTTTGAAGTAAACAAAGTTAGAGTTTGCGAATTTTAAAAGTTTTTAATTTTTTAGATTTTCAATTTTTAATTGAATTATGCATGTTTTCTAAAGTTTCTGTGCTCATTTCCGAATATCGATTTTCTAAATTTTCGAATAATGTATGTATCTTTCAATTTATTAAATGTCGACACAATTTAAACAAATATAATATTTAAAAATTCAAATAAACGTTTTGTCATTCCAAATCAAGCGAGTCGTTAAAATTCGTATTGACTTACAGAATTTAACGAAGCCTTTATTACGGAAACGTTAACAGATCGCCCACCGAAAAACGTATCAGTTATACGATTTGACAAAATAAAACATTTAAGGTTAAAAATATTACATAAATAATAAACAGTGTTTAAAAGCCATTACTGGTCCCTTACCTTGTCAACAATCTGGCTCCAACGGTTTCGATCCTGAGCTTGGTCTTTATACTGTCTTTATACTTTAGACAATCTGAAGAAACCAAATCGCTCACATCCAAACATAACAACTGGCCTGATCAACACTTTGTAAAGCTTCAGCTTCACGGTACTTGATAGTTGTTTAGATTTTAACAGTGGCCTTAGAGGATACAAAGCACGACTGACGGCTGCCAGCCGCACTTTATTTCATCCTCGTAGTACATATTTAAATTAATATTAATTTAATTAATTAAATTGTATGTGCGTTATTTGTAATAATTAATAATGTGAAACAGCTTTCCATGTGGTGGGCTTTGGCTTTGGAAAATTGACTTTTCTAAGAAGAAATGTTTTAAAATATTTCAATCAACATAACTTTATCACCGCAACACATCGAAAAGATTTGAGGGAAAGAATTTATACATACATGTTAGATGAAAATATGAAACGAACACTACCCTTAATGGAAACAATTGCAGAACAAATTGTGGAGTTATTTCCATCTGAAATTAAGGCAAAATACTTTTTGTGTTATTTATATGCAATTTTTATAGAGGTAATATTTTTTCTTATATACGAGTAGGAGGTATATTACAACAAAACCAACAATAAAGTTGGTGGTGTTTTGTTCCACAATTTTTACAATTTTAAAAGACATATAATTCTTCCAAATGCAGCTAACCGAATCAAAAATGATGTTACGTTAAACAATATAGAAGAACCGCAAGATCCATGTATGTATCATATATCATATGCTACATGCATTTAATATTTAATGAAATTGAAACTAATATGATGAACATATTTGTTATTATTTAAATTTAGTAATAATCGACGCTGAAACTGTAGACCACATAAATGCACTAAATGAATCAATATAATGCAAGCAACGTGTGCAATGCGGATAAAACAATTTAAGGAGGCATTAACAGAAAACGCTTTCGTTAAATGGCCACTGCCACAATATAAGGAAATATTGGGATTCAAATTGGTAAATACATGTATTTTAATTATTTGCTGTTATAAAGAGATATTACATTAATTTAAATTGTTTCAGATTGATATAGATTATTATATACATACCTAAACGCAACACCTTTGGCTGAAGCATACCCAAATGCAACACCCTTGGCTGAAGTATTCACCAGCATACAAACGAATTCGATGGAGCAAGAAAATTTATAAAAAGCTAAAGGAAAATTGGGACAAACTAAATAATGAAGTAATGATATCAAGAAACCTATTCAAATTTTAATCAAGGATGATTTGTTTAATCTAAATGGTATAACTGCATTTATAGATAATGTGAAATTTAAGCATAATAGTTTTTAGATGCCATAAGCATTAGTTTCAAATTATTACAAATATTCAATATAAAATATTCCGATGAAACGGAAGTTCTATGGAAATTGTCCATTCAAAGTTTCTTTTATAATGTTAAAATCAAATATGATATTAAATCATCTAGCTGTAATGCAATTAATTGCTAATTTAAAACATAAATCTTAAAATTTAGTAAATTGTTTTAAAATAATTTTTAAACGAATAGCTATTATTTTTATAAACATTATACACTTAATATAGGAAATACTCGTAGGACATATACATACATATATGTATTGAAATTTTTATATATTGATTTACAACATAATTTAAATCATCTTTTTGTTCAACAACTTATTGTTATTTAAAATGAACAGAAATTTTATAAATAGATGAATTTTATAATATTAATAAAAAATAAAAAAAATTAAAAACCGAAATATATATCGTTTTTGCTATACCGTCACAAATATATATATATAACAAATATATATATATATAACCATAAGTGTGTTATGAAATTGTTAACTATGTTTTTCTTAAATTCAATTTTGGTATCAAATCCAAAACTAATTTGTTATTATCGTTTAACTTGCTGGATCGTATTGATAAGCTTATTATATCCTTATTAACATTTGTTACACCAGGAAAACTAATTTATCTAATTTTTACTAATTTAAAATTGTTATCAAATTCACAACTTCGATGTACAAATTTGTGATTGATTTGATAAATTTTGTATCAATGGTTCACATTGTTTATACTTTATATTTAAAAAATGCATTTCCCCTCCAATTGATAATATTTTGATTATCAATTATGTTAATTTTAGTTATGGGATGTGTTTTTTTATCAATTTTAGTAGTATTTTATCAATCTGACTAAGTTTTTTTTTCTGTGCATCCCAAATATTTGAACCTCTTCACTCCTTCAAACATGTAGTGGCAACTACTAAAATCTGATGTGCCATTGTTCCTATAACCAGAGATCATGAATTTTGTTATTTCTAAATTTATCGTAGGTAGTAATGAATTTAAATAAATTGACTCATTCAAGTAATGAGTGGGAAGATCACGTTTTTGAGTCGGTATACATAGAAAATGTGAAAATGAAAACATCGAAGCCATAAATGATAGCTAGCTCGTCTTTTGATGGACACGAGTTAGATAACAATAAAACTACTGATTTTTCATTTAATAAAGCCCAATTTTATTTTAAAACTTTGAAAGACATTTGCGAGTGATAAGAGATTGAAGAGGCGGAGCCTGAAATGCTTGTTTATTTTTAAATTAAAAAAAATCCATCCTTTGTGGTCCGATTACAACCTCCTAATCTTACCGATTTTGGTAGGAACAAATGATAGCTCGATTAAAAAGGTTTTACTGTATTGGAAAATAAAAAAATCGATTCGGTTACAAATATTGTAAACAACAAAAGCTGGGAAACCATCACCGATGAATACACTAGCCAAGTAATGGGCCAACCACAACCGGTCAAACAAGCCGGCTTGTTCCAACTGACAGAGCAAGTTAAGGAAGAAAATCGCATAAGCAAAACGATCTATAGGTACTGGTGAGCCCCTTGTAGAATAAAACTATTGTAAGGTGATAGAAAATATTACAATTTAATTCTGCCAACAACAAATCTGCTACGAAAAACTTATTATAGTGATGCTAAATTTATGACAAAAAAATGACGAAATTGTTTATAATAAATAAAGGAGAATCACCAAATTTGCAATGATGAAAATGAAAACGAGTTCGAATGTCTATTGTAAAATGAAGTCAATGAATGTTTCATCTATAGAGAAATAGACGTCACAATTTCGCTAGTATTTTTCGATTCAACAGTAATAGGGGAAGTTTCTTAAATCGTACCTTTGATAAAACAAACCAGAGAATACAATTTATAATATTTTCAAAGATTTCATAATTTTGAAAGCTGTCAATTAAGAAGCCCGTGTCCATTACTACAAACGATTCGTCTATGATTGGGCGCGAAAATGGTTTTTTGGCGTTCCGTAAAAAAGACAGCGATTTTCGTCAGCCAGTTCGTTCGCCTTGCAGTTCCCGCAGACGTTCGAGTGCCAGAGATCTATACTAGCCGTCTTTTGAAATGCTCACTCATCTCATTAAGAGAAGAGTGGCAACCCAAAGCCATCCTTAACGACAGATAAACTACTTCAACAACTTGATTGCCGCCTGACTGTCCACATACCGTTTCGGTGGACCGAAAAAGCAGGTGCTTTGGTGAGATTTGTAATGAATTAAATTTTATAAAGGATTAAAAGTATAAACTTAAAAAAATAAATAAATAAAGTTGAGAGAGAAATGTTTCTAATTTGTGAAAAATCCAGTTTTTTTGTTGACCAGAGCAGATTAAAAAAAACAATGTTAAATAGAAAAATGTAAAAAGTTAATTTTCAACTAAAATTAATAAAATTAAAATTTACCTAAACAAAATTAAAATAAAATTAAACCTAGTTCCATAAGAGAAAATGGTTTAGGGTCTAAAATTAGTGTAATGAACAAGCATATTCTAAATACCAGTGCCTTTATTTAAAAAAAAAGAAGAAATAAACTAATCAAATGTAAAAACTAATATTATGCGTGATTTACATGTTCCAACAATTTTTTTCCAACATCTGTTGTAGATATTCAGAGCGCGTGTAGCTATAGGAAAATGGATAATTAAAAAATGGCGTTGTGCTTTAATTTTTTGGCGGTGTCAAATTAGAATATAATTTTTGACGGATATTTTATAGCAACACATTTTATTTTTATGGAAACAAATTTAAAAAAAAATCCAACAAAATTTTGTTTGTTTATATGTTTGTTCTTGTCTTTCAAATGAAATTCGCGATATAAAATTTGGCGGTAAAAAATTAAAAATTCCATTAGTGTGACAGAGATCGTATTTTTTTTATTTTTTATTTTATAGCAAAACTTTTATGGTTACGTTTTGACAGCTTCTGTAACATAACCAACAAATTTCATAAATTTTTTTATGTTAAAAGTGCGAACATAATTTTATTTATAAACTATTATTCATTACATAGTTTCTTTCGCACCACCAGCAAATCTATATTTTTATCCCATTTTATTTTTGCTGTCAGTAAATTTTTCACAATGGAATACAGTGCTGGGATGTTCTATCATCACTTCGATTCGCTTCGATAGACATTTGTGTCTCTTTTTTTACGAACAAAATTGTGCTCCATTGCGTTTTTTGAATTACGTTTTGTCTATTGCGATTTCAGCCTGTTAGAATAAATATCAAAACTATCTCTTTTTCCTCTTTTCACTTGCCATCGAAAATAAAAAAATTGGTGATATTTTATCGAATGGATTTATAGAAATAGAATCGAGTAGGCTATGATCACAATATAAATTGCAAAATAGAATACAATTTTGTTCGTAAAAAAAGAAACACAAATATCTATCGAAGCGAATCGAAGTGATGATAGAACATCCCAGCACAGGCTTAAAAGTGTAATAAAACTAATGTTAAAGTGACCACAAGTGCGATCATAAGAAAACATAAAAAAAATATAAAAGTGACGACCCAACCGTGAATTTTGATCACCACCGGGAATCGAACCCGAGACCCTTGAATAACCAAGCAAGGACACTACTTACTGTGCTAACAAGGGCGGCCACGTGTACGTTAAAAGTGACCACATGTACATTAATGAATGATTTAAATAAAAATGATTAAAATTATTTTTAATTTTAATAAAATAAGACCTTTTATTTGTATTTGTACTTTATGTACTTAAATTTACCTTACGGATTTAATTAAGAAATAGTTAAATATTGCCACATTATATGACGTCATAACAAAATTTATTTTAGTATTATGTAGATATAAGTACATATTTTTAATTTTTAATATTTTTTTCCTTCTAACAGTTAATTATCAGTAATGCTATTTTTATTATTATTATTAAATTTATTAAATGAATTAAAATTAATTTAGTTACATTTTTCTATTCTTGTTGTACCTTCGCTAACGTTTTCGCTGTCGATTTTGAGACCCATGATGAGAGGTTAGAAAACTTTTACGGTAAGGATGGTATTCGTATAGGTCATCCATAGATATGCTCTTTAGTCTTTTACACGGACCAGTAAGGTCCAATTATGCGTCGGAAAACCCACGAATAATCCGTTGAGACTTAGCCAGGCGTATCAGACCGCTCGATGTCTCTGTGCAGATAATATATTTAACTCGATAACGGGAGAGTATTTTTGATGGAAATATAATTTATTTATATTGCAACCGCCACATCGTCTCCTAATGGTGGATTCCCCCAGCACAGTTAACTTGTCCTGTTCAGAAGAATATGATGGTTTAGCAGCCAGCTTTGGAACTGCGCCGTTTTCCAAGTTTAATATTTGAAATATGGCTGGATCGTTAGCAAACTTATTTTCAATGGACGTCGCAAATATCGGAATGCAGTTCATTGGATTGCAAAAACATATTGCATTGAAATCATTAAACCATTTTAATAAATGGCGTTATATATGAGTGGCCAATAATTATCCGCTTTTAAAAAATATTCTCTTCCATTCACGTTTAGGGAGTACATATTTGTATGAATCTTCATCTTCGAATATGAATTACCTTACAGTGCATATATGAATCTAGGTGTAAGCATAGTATAAATAGATATAGTACTACCATGGTATGTTACCCATTGACGTGATAGATGTAGCTACTGGTATCGTTTTAAAATATATGAAATATTTTTATATTTATAGTCGCCCAAAAGTTATATATTTATCCTAAATGTTGACGATACTTTTTCATAAAATAAAAACCACAAATACAAACAAAAAAATAATTACGAATATGTACAATAAAGCCGCCTACCAATGTTTGTCTAATGCCATTTTTTGGGCTTTCGATAATATTTTTTAGATGATGGTTTTTAAAATAATATATTGTTACTTTGTTAGTATATATTGGTCTTACTTTAACTAAGATAATCCCAGATGTTTCGTTGATAATCAAGTATAATAGAACCTAATCATTTAATCAATAATCATTACAATAGAAAAGTATTGGAAGAGTACATAAAGTTTTTCTGTGTGTATGTATTTACGTTAAAATCAAAAGCCAAACAAAAAATTAATTTATAGTTGATCCGTACATACAAATGTACTATTAAACTAATACTATTGAGTTACCAATATAGTTTCTCTTTCTTTTATATATGAAGATGACTTAAAATTAAAATAGATCTATCAAAATTCAAAACCAACACTATTGCATATTACTATTGTATATACTATTGTATAATAAAATAGTGTTGCTTTGATCTATACATATTATTATATTAAATATGTATGTAGTTGTATTTTATTTTTCTAAATTTCGATATTTTGAATTTGAAAGTAAAACTTGCAATTTTAGGTTCAAATATAATTTTTGTGTTTTAAAGTGTAGATGTTCTTTAAATTTGTTACTAGTTAAAATGGTGTGTTCATACAAAGATTGTTTAAATAAAAATGATACAAATTCTGTAAAATCGTTGTTTAAAGTGCTTCAAGACAATCTGATGTTACGACACTGATGTATGTATGTATGATAAATTTCGACAAGAAGCTAAAAATATTTTTTTCTGCCAAGATCACTTTTACGAAAAATATTTTAAAATGAATTTCGCAAAATTTTAAAAATAGCGGCCATTCCCAAACGGTGTTATTCAATATTATACCATTTAACACCATTTAACAACCGCGTGTGCAAATGCGATGAGAAACTTACTGATTCCTTCTGTAAATTAACTTCAAACCCAATTAATAAACGAAAGTCTAGAAAACACGTTTCGCCATTTTTTTCCAGAAATTTAAAAAATAATAATATTACAATTACAAATCTAAAATAACTCCTGAATCACCACCATTAGTATTAAAATATGAACATGTGCCTCCAAAGACCAACATTAAAAATTATTCGATTGAACCTGTATCATTTGTTAACATCACCATCACAATTTCCAAGCCCACATCACCCAAAAAGAGCTGAAATAAATAATGAAAACGAAGAACCATTAAAAAAAAATTCAAGGTTTATTTTGAATACCCCACCAATAAGAATCAAATATTCTGAAAACGTGGTGAAAGACTTCATAATGAATCAACTAGATGATCGGCCAGAGGACATTTGTTCCCTCTCAAATTTTGTCACAGAAAAAAGCCACTTGGAAGCAAAATGAGTAAAAACTAGCTTTAGAGTTTTACTTTTTTACTTTACTTTTTTTACTTTACCGAGCAAATAGCGCAGTGGTACCGAGCAAATAGCGCAGTTTACCGAGCAAATAGCGCAGTGGCTAAAGCTGCGACGTTTGCATCGGGAGGTACCGGGTTCGAATCCCAACAGAGGCGGGATGCAAAAGGGATTTTTCATCTCCCGATTACGATCGGTGATTAAATTGAAAACATCTATGACCCTCTGTTGGAATGTAGAACTCATGGGCCGACCCATCTTCCATGTCACTGTACAGGGTGACATGGAGCTATGCAATGCGCAGGTGGTATACTGTACTTGTGTGAATGGGATGTATGAATGGATTGAATGAATGTTGTGTGAATGTGGGTATTGCACCGTGGGCCCATTAGTGGCATTGAGTGCTGGAGTAAAATCCGCCCAATCTTAATTTTAATTTTTAAAAATTTTTACTTTAAAAACTCCTGCATTTTATAAATATTTATTAAAGAAGGGGTTTGATTCGTTTATGTTGTGTTGTGAATAGATATTAAAATTCTATACCTAAGTAAAAATTAAAAAAATTTCTAAAATTTGTTTAAACAAATTTCTTTTGAATACAAGTGTAAGTTAAGTTTTGGTCAAAGGCAACTATGGGATCCTCGTGATAGCGTACTACAATATTACATCATGAGTAAGAAAGTCAAGTGTGGAAATCTTACAAACACCCAATAGGCACTTTCTAGCGAGTTATGGGTATAATATTATAATACTATGATCGACCGAAAGTTTTCTGTAAATGTTAACGATTCATTTGTTCATTTACGAATCGATAATATAATTGAGAAACACCCTTTAAGGAAAATAATAATAGATTTTTGTAACACACCTTTAAAATGCCAAATTCCGTCAGTTTTGACTTCGAGCGGAACATAAAGGTCAATTCTGCCGAATAATTATATCCCCGTGGATTCCCGTTGTATCTGTTTCAAAATATCATATAAATTAAGGGACGAGGGATTTTATTTTGCTAGGGTTTAAACTATCTTTTCAATGATATCGCTGATAAGCGATTTTAAATTATTTATCGCTCGAAGCTTTGTCACAATTTAAGAAAAGGTAACCACAGTGATGAAAATATTGTAGCGACCATTTAGTCGCTTCATAAATACATAAATACCTACATAAATAATTATTCAGATATTTCGTTCCAACTCATATAATTTGCTAGTTCCACTTGTACACAGTTGTACACCAGTATATATAAGTCAAATTTATCTAATGAATACGGAAAATTCATCTCGGATGAATTTTCTATTACTTTTTTTGTATCTTATTATACTTTTTGATGATTGAAAATAAACAAGTTTTTTTTGTTTTATTATTAATTTATTAATTTCTTTTTAGTGAAATAGAAATTATTTTTATGTAGTTTTTATTAATATCAATTTCGTCTACAAGTAATCATTTTCAGTTATCGATTAAATTGATTACTTGTAAACGAAATCAATGTAAATAAAAACTACAAAAAAGTAATTTAAATTTCACTAAATAATATAATAAACTAAAGTAAAAAAAAAATATTTTATTTTAATATCAATCTACAGGTTAGGTTAGGTTAGGTAAGGGTGGCCGTCCTAAAGGACTAGCATAGACACAAAATTGGTCCGTAGCTGTACCACATTTGAGTTTCCTCCTTCACTCGCTAAACCATCCTGAGCTCACCAAGAAGCGTTTAAAGTCACGGATCTCGGTCTTGCTAAGATCCGTGAGGTCATTCAATGGGGAAGTTCCCATAAATTTTGTTCTGCTGTACGCTAGACTAGGACAGGTGCAGAGCAGATGGAGTACGTTTTCCTCCTCCTCCTCATCACCACAGCTGCGGCAGAAATCGTGGGCTGGGACACCCAGTCTGCTCGCATGTATCCCAATGAGACAATGTCCCGTTATAGCTCCTACGACCATACCAATATGGTGTCGTCGAAGCGATATCAGTTGGTCTGATCTAGACCGGTCAAGACCAGGCCAGATCTGCCTCGTTATTACACACGAACTGGCGTTAGACCATCTGACGTTCGTTTCTTTTATAGCTTCTTCCAGAAGCAGCAGTTTACATGAAGCAAGCGGTATTTTTATATCCCGCTTACTTTGGTTTATTAGGCGTGCTGTACCCTTGCGGGCCAACTCATCTGCCATTACATTCCCTGCGATATTGAAATGCCCTGGCACCCACGTCAAGCGGATGTTGAACTGATCAGCCATCTCATTTAAAGATGCCAGACAGTTCTGGGCTACCTTCGACGTAAGGGAGTATGATTGTAATGTTTTAATAGCAGCCATGCTGTCCGTAAAAATGCGAATATCCCTCGTAGATATTACATTATACTTCAACCAGTCCATGACTTCCATTATCGCGATCAGTTCAGCTTGAAAAACGCTGCAAAAGTCGGGAAGACGAAAAGAGAGGTTAACCCCTAGTGCCTCACAGAATACCCCGCAGCCAACCCCTCCATCCTTTTTTGAGCCATCCGTGAAGAAGCTTAGCGCCTCATTGTCCATAACCGTTTCGTTCACCCAGTCCTCTCTGGTGGGAAACTCAGTTTGGAATTTCATCTCAACAGATGGCAAAGGAATAGCATAGTCGGTAGCTTCCGGAATACCCCTGTTGCATAGGATAGATGAGTGCCCTGCATTATTACAGGTCCACATAGATATGGATTTGAGCCGAATGGCTGTGCAAGATGCAAGCTGCTCGGCCGCAATATCCAAGGGAGTAAGATGAAAGAGAATCTCCAGAGCTTGAGTAGGTGTGCTCCTGAGAGCTCCACTTATACACAAGCAGGCCGTTCTTTGGACTTTCATCAATAGTTTGAGGTTGGCCATAATTTTTAACGCTGGCCACCAGACAACAACCCCATACAGCAGTATAGGTTTGACCACTGAAACGTAGAGCCAGTGTACTATGTGGGGCTCCATACCCCATCTCTTTCCAATGGCATTTTTGCAGGAGTAGAGCGCTATAGTAGCTTTCTTTACTCTCTCTACGATGTTTGGTTTCCAGCTTAGCTTGCTGTCCAAAATTAGTCCGAGGTATTTTGCTCTATCCGTAAAGATCAAGCGAGTATCATTTAATATTGGCGGGTCACACTGAGGAAGTTTGTGCTTCCTGGTAAAGAGGACCAGCTCCGTTTTCTGTGGGTTTGCGTTCAATCCGCAGCCGCGTGCCCACTCAGAGAGATCGCCAAGCGCGCACTGCATGCGCTCACTCAGCGTACTAGGATATTTGCCGAAGACCGCAATAGCAACGTCATCCGCGTAAGCAACAACCTTGAAGCCTTGTCCTTCCAGGTTTAGTAACAGGTCATTTATGACCAAGTTCCAAAGAAGGGGGGATAAAACCCCACCTTGAGGTGTTCCTCTGCTCACGTATCTGGCGGCAGACGTCCCCCCCAGATAAGCTGTCACGATCCTGCCTCTAAGCATATGATCTATCCAGCCTCTGAGTGACCCGTCTACCCCCAGACACGCAAGGGCCCGAGTGATTGCCCCCGGTCTGACGTTGCTAAAGGCCCCCTCTATATCCAAGAAGGTTACCATTGAATATTCCTTATATTCAAGTGATTTCTCAATCGGGCCTATAAGGGAGTGGAGAGCTGTTTCCACCGATCGTCCCTTACAGTATGCGTGTTGAGATCCCGACAGCTCGCCCGGCTTGATTGAGCCTCTAATATGAGCCTCTATTAGTCTTTCCAGTGTTTTCAACAGAAAAGAAGATAAGCTTATAGGCCTAAAGTCTTTGGGATAGCAGTGAGAGCTCTTTCCCGCCTTAGGTATAAATATTACTTTTACTTCAGTCCACTTTCTAGGAATGTGACAGAGTTCTAGGCTGCCTCTGAAGATAACTTCCAGCCAGGGTAGGGTTAAGTCAATAGTTCGCTGGATATCCGCAGGGATAACGCCATCAGGTCCTGCCGACTTGTATGGCTTAAAGCTGTTTATTGCCCATAGGATATTCCGCCTTTTTACTATATGACTTACGGAGTCTATACCCCTATTTATCATGGGTCTCTCCGGAGCTAGTACCGAGCACTCCGGGAAATGCGTTTCTAGTAATAGCTCCAGGGATTCCTCACTACACGTAGTCCATGAACCATCCGGTCGATCTACAGGTTAATAAAACATACATATGTATTTCCAACTTCAAAAAAATTGAGAATCGTTCGTTTTTTAATTGACAATGATTTTTAAAGTTTATTTTAAAAAGATATTTTTGTCTAAATGTTCTTTTTAATTTAAAGTAGATGAAAATAAAGAAACAGTCACGCCTAAAGCTAGTTTACAGCAAACAGCGTTGCATACAGCGGCATTTATCCGCAAAATGAACAATTTATTTGATAATTTAAATTTGAAAAATAAATACATATTCTGCTAATCCAATTAAATCTGCTTACTCAGAAGCAAATTTTGTATTTAAAAATTTAGATTCTTCAATTTCCTGGATTGAAGGGTGGAAACACCAAGGGTTTATGAAGCGTCCGTTTTGTTTTGATGGACTTATACAATCAATTATTGGGATTAAACTTTTATGGGATAGTGTGAGGAAAGATCAAGAGTACATAATCACTTCTCATATTAACCAAGATGCGTTAGAAAATCTTTTCTCGGCAGTTAGGGCTGGCAAAGGTAAGCAATAGTATTACAAAAATAGTAGATAGTTTAAGTAAGTAATCATTTAAAAAAGAGGGGTTGTAAACAGTAGCCTATATTCATTAAATATTTTATGTAAATATTTAATGAATATAGGTTCCTATGAAAAGAATCCATCAGCCTCAAGATTCATTAAAATATTAAAAGAAATTAGCTTTGAACAAACTGTACCATCAATGTTTTCCGGATATGAAGACTGTCTATCAGAAAATCTAATTGATTTAAACGATCGGCAAACAAACGACATTATTGCTGCAGAACAACCCTACAAATAACAGATTAACTTGAGCAAGAAATAATCAACACTGATAGATATCATATTCGACGACAATAACCCAGTTCTGGAATTTCCAAAGTTCAGTTTGAAAAATTACGAAAATTTTCGAAAGGCAAAATGATGTACTCATTAAACGGAAAGCTTACATCACTGAGAATACAACGTCTGCTACATATGGTAATTTAACCGTATCTTCAAGAGACTTCGAAATTTTTATTGAAAATATTTTAGATGTGTTTGAAAAAAATATAACGATTATGGGTTATGAAGGAAATGTTCTTAATTAACTTTTTATCAAAATCAGCGATCGTCAATTTCAACATAGACTATGTGAAGTACAATCAATGCGCATAATCAAATACGTGCTTTTAGTATTTATCCGATTTAGTCTTAAACCGTCGAATTCCGAACTTAGACAACCAAAAAGATACAAAAATAAAATTTCAGGATTTAGAGGGAAGTAAAACCAGATTAAAATTCCATACTTGATCAAGTCTTTTTTAATTTTTTAAACTGCTAAAAAATGCAAAATACGAAAGGGGAATGGCCGAGTGAATAACAAAAACAAAAACTTACCTTTCTCAACTTATTTTTGTTTCTCAATAAGTAATTTACATTGTCAAAATTCGATGTAAATATTTATCTAATATTGTTTAGTCTATAATTTAATAAACTGCGCTAAAATGATATCCATAAATAATAAATATGGTGTTAAATTGAGATGAAGTAGCTATTCAATTAATAATTTTTCGACCAAAAATAATGAATTTTTGTTTTTATATTTTCATTGTGTAAGGCGATGACCTTCAATATTATTTTATAAACATTCTTAATATGTGAGTATAGTCCTATTCAGAAATTAATAAAAAAAATTTTTTTAATTGTTCTGCGCAGCTTTCAGTGATGTAGAAAAAAAAATTATAAAAATTTTGATGGGTCGCATTTATCTTAGGCGGTAAACCTAAATAAAATAATAAATAACCAATAAAAAGAATTATATTTCAGTTTTAATACACAAAACATTGAAAATGATTATGTATTTATGTTATTACAATCATATTTCAAGTGAAAATTAATAGTTCAAAAAAAAATTGCACGCCTTTTGGAAACAATGTCAACATTTAATTTTGATACGGACTAAGGAATTAAATGACGAAATGACATTCATATCGAACAAAACAACAACAACATAAAAAGCAAAATCAGTTTTCAATTTAATTCTTAATTTATCGAATTAAATATTAATTTCAAAAGTGTCAGTGGTTATAAGTTAAATTATAAAAACAGTTTGTGATGAAAAACGTTCCTTTCCCATTTAAATACAAATACAACATAAAAATGTAAACAATAAACATGAATTATTGTACTTAATACATCACTGTGTATCCGCCATATTCTTTCTGCGCGATTTCTGTCAGAATTCCACCGAGATTTGAATACTACTATATATATGTAATATGTATATCTTTTTCACTCAAATTTAATGTGTTCGAGAGGGATAAAATAACAAGACAATTAAACAAAATTTATTAAACACACGTATGTTTATATTACATACATTTAGGCAACTAAAAAAAAGTTTATGTTCACGATTCAGTTGCGATCGACCCGACATCTGGAACTTCAATAGGTAAATTTTTTTTTCTTATGATGTATAGTCCTATTCAGATCTTAAAAAAAAAATGTTTTTAATTGTTCTGCGCAACTTTCAGTGATGTAGAAAAAAAATGTATAAAAATGTTGATGGGTCGCATTTATCTTATATGTAGGTAGTAAACCTAAATAAAATAATAAACAATCAATAAAAAGAATTATATTTCAGTTTTAATACACAAAACATTCAAAATGATTATGTATTTATGTTATTACGATCATATTTCAAGTGAAAATTAATAGGTCAAAAAAAAACGCACGCCTTTTGGAAACAATGTCAACATTTAATTTTGGTACGGACTAAGGAAAATAAATGACTAAATAACATTCATATCGAACAAAACAACAACAACATAAAAATCAAAATCAGTTTTCAATTTAATTTATCGAATTAAATATTAATTTCAAAAGTGTCAGTGGTTATAAGTTAAATTATAAAAACAGTTTGTGATGAAAAACGTTCCTTTCCCATTTAAATACAAATACAACATAAAAATGTAAACAATAAACATGAATTATTGTACTTAATACATCACTGTGTATCCGCCATATTCTTTCTGCGCGATAACTGTCAGAATTCCAGCGAGATTTAAATACTACTGTAGTACTATATGTATTTATACTATGGTGTAAGACAAGATGGAGCTCATTTAGGAATAATAAAAAATAAATAGAAAATAACCGTTAATAAAAAAAATCTAGAGACATCTATAACTTACTATCTGCTATAGCAACTGTACGCTACTTCACATGCATTATATTACAAGTGAAACATAATATGAGCATACAGTTCATTCTCCAGACAAATGATGGAATTACTGCCTTCAAATGTCTAAATTATGAATATTTCAAAAATCAATTCTTATAGAAAATAATTACTTCACTGTTTTCTTCAATTGATAATTTTTTACTCCCATTTATTTATATTTTTTTATTTTTTCGATCGAAGAACAAAATAAAGTGAACAATAAATTAAATCTTTTACATTATCCGATTACAAAAAAAAACTGTTTAATAATAGAAAGTAAAATAAAATTGTTCATTTGACTTTCCTTGGCACCCGAAACATATAATTTTTTATTACATATTTTATAGATTTTAAGCATTCTTATTTTTCATAAATTTAATATCATTATTATTATCTATTTTTAAAAACATTAAAAATGTGAATAAATAAATAATAGTTAATAAACTATATAAGTTTGCTCGTTGTTTGTGTCGTTTGGTCGTCTCCCAACGTATACATATAGTAAATGGAAAACAAATAAAACTGGAAAATATGAAAATTAAAAACCATTAAAGATTTTCCACTATTATTATTATTATTTTAAGTGCTTATTTACTATCACTATTTTTTCCTATTATTATTTATATTTATAGTGCAAAAATGTAATGAAAAATAATAAAACATTTTATATAGGATTCCAATGTTCAGAATTATTGATGTGTTTGTGTATTGCATTGTAAATTTTATACAATCGATATGTACTGTGTACTCAACAGAAAACCATCCCATCCTTGTTGCCCTTCTTTATATTTTTTGTAATTCACTAGTTTGAAAAAAAACTTTGACACAAAGGGACGATGTGACGGTTAATTTTTTTGTGTAATAAACTCATAACAATAAATTTACTATTGCGAAAGGAAATTACATGTTTGGAAAATGGTTATCGGTTTACTGATTATATCTTCTATATCCCTAATATATACATATACTGTATTAGAACTATGTAAATGTTTTGGCCGAGTAATAAAGCAACCAACAAAATATAAGTGCAGGTTTACCTGTACGACTTAATCATGTCAAATTTTCCATTACTTCCATTTTACGGTCAAAAATGTTAATTATTTGTAAACCCTTTTTACTTATATCTTTATCCGAAGACCGGGTATAAATAAAATGTTGATTTTAAAAAGCTTACGTATTTTTTTTAAAGCTTTAAAATTTTAGTATATACATACGAGTCCATCCACATTATAATCTACATATACATATACCATTTAGCTGAAATACATAAAAGTTTTACGGTTGTTTTGATTCTCCCTCTCCCGTTTTTGATCGACCAATTTTATTTTGGTTTTCACTTGTTGATTTAATAAAATGAAAATTTGCGCTTTATATTTATTATTGATGCATTAAAAGTTAAAATAAACCGACTTAAAAAATAAAATACAAAATTTTAAAGCGTCTAGCGAGGAGGAAATATTCAGGTGTAATACGATATTTTATTTATCATAAACATTTGTTTGCTTTCAACACAAGTAAAATGGCGTTGACAGGTTAGGCATGTATGTACTAATATTATACGTGTTATGAAAAATCGATCCTATTTACTTTGGTGGATTATTCTTCATCCATACATGCATTAAAAATTTGATACATCAGTTTTTAGTTTCCGGCCAAATATGTGTATGTTGTGATATCATTAACGTAACATTCATTATACATGTTTGGCATATTTCAAATAATAACAGATATTTCACGTAATATTTATTTGGAAAATGAGATAAATTTGCTAGTCTTCTATTTTTACACGACTATTATTAGGCGCAAACAATACAATAATATCTCTTCGTAGCATGGAAGAATTAAAAATTATTTATAGACAATTATTATTATTATTATTATTAAAATTGGCTGGAACCCACGAGGATTCCGCACTCAATGCCACAAAGGCCCATGGTGCAAACCCAAGGTTCTATCCCAATTCGACAACGCGCACTGCTGTTTTCGCAAACTGAACAAGTTTAGACCAAGGCGCTCGTATAGAACTGAACGCAGGACAACTGCTGACGAAGTGAAGGCAATCTTTAAAACGGCCATGTCCCGTAAGAATCGCTACCAAGCTTCTTAGCTGGTTCATTTTTAAAGTTAAAGCATACTTCGTAGACCTCAAATTGGGCTCTTTATTGAAGTACTTCGCCTTACGACAACTAAAAGTCTCAAGCCACTGAGACTTTAGGTCTTTCAAAGCGTAATCCTTTATAACTTTCTTCCCGTAGTTGAAAGATACAGGGGCCGCTGGTTCAGAACCAATTAAACTGAATTGGGGGCGAGCTTTGGCTAAACAATCCGATCTCATTGCCTACGATGTCACAATGAGCCGGTACTCACATGACCGTAACTTTATTGTTAGAACAAAGAAGGTTCATGAATTGTTTGCATTCCTTGACGAGTTTAGAAACAGTCAAGGGATTTCTTAAAGAGTTAAGTACAGCTTTACTATCTGTACACAGTAGAATACTTTTGTTTTTAACAGCAAAATTCAAAGCCTCAATAACACTACGAGCTATTAGTCCCTCTGTAGCGCATAGACGATGGATGATCAATAATTTTTTTTTCCGGTAGTCTATGCGCTGCAAAATCTTGTATCATTTCATTGGGTGTTTGTGAGTAATGCGTAAACTGGACCGCAAACAACTTTTGTTTTGTTTTTTTTTTTTTTGTTATCGGATGATAAGGCGAAAGCAAGAAAAAGAATTTGCATTGGACAGGCCATAGTCTGGTTTTGAAATTTAACGCGTGTGCATTATTTTTTTTTAGTGTAATTGTAGTTATTAAGTATATATCCATTTATTAGGACTATTTTATTATTTTTTTTTTTGTTCTCTTTCCTAATAAAACTCAATAGTGTTAATAAAACTCAATAGTGTTAAATAGTTTTAGAAGTTAGAAATAGTTTTTTTTGTGCGTTTTAAAGTGCGTCTAACGGCCTCTCTTTCGCGCGCGATTTTTTTTAGCAGAGGAGTGGGTGGATGGGTGGCACTTCAAACAGTAAATTTTCAGCTAAGTGTTTTTTTATTGTTCTATATACTATTTAAAATAGCCATTTTTTTTATTGTTCTATATACTATTTAAAATTAATGTACCATTAAGTCAGTAACGAGTGGCGGAATAGAAACGCGGTGTGATGTGATCATAAATTTTTTATTTAGCGGTTAAACGAGATTGTTGCAGGCTCTTGGGACACTCACGACCACTCCGACGAGTTTTTAGCCGGAAAAATGAGCAACCGCACCAAGAAAATGTTGCAACAATATCTGTTATCAAGCAACCGCAAGGTTGCTCGTTACACCTCCTGAAAAACAGTACAATGCGAACCAAGACTACCGAATAATCTCAGATCCGCCCAAGGAAAGTAGATTCCAAACCCTGCACTGAGGTTAGAACGAGTGCCATCAGAATAACAGAATATAATGGACTCATCTAATTCGTTAAGAAAATCCTGCGAAGTCCACAAATCTTTTGAAGGATAAGCCACCGAGAAAAGATTTGAGAAATGGAATTCGGGTAGTAGTCTGTCATTAACCATATCGATTTCTGGTAAACATCAAGAATAATTTTTAAAAATTTGTCGATGTCCCACGATAGAACCCAAAACATCACAAGCCCCAATGCACCTCAGACGATATGCTGCAGAACAGGCTGCTCCTAATATAAAGGTGCGTAACTGAGGCAAGGAAAGTATGGATTCCATAGCATTCAACCTCTCCGAAGATGGATTAGTAGGTGAACTGTTCGGCGATCTCAACGGCGATAAGTTTGATGATGATCTAGAATATCTCGAATTAATTAAAGTATTGTTAGACGATCCCCAAAGTAGCAAAAATATGAAAGTTGTTGACAACCGGGTTTACTATAAACCGTCCCACACACCGAGCAACCAAACTTTCACTGATGTTCCAATTTGGAAGTTATACATTCCTCGATCGCAAAGTGAACAGGTTGTTGAACGTGCTCATTGTCCACCAAACGCTGCGCATTTTGGATTCAAAAAGACTCTGGAAATAATACAACGTTATTATTATTGGCCAGGTATGATTAGGGATATCCATGATTTTATCAAGCGATGTGATGTATGTAAAGAATGTAAACCGGTTAACTCAATATTACGCGCGTCAATGGGAAACTTCTATGAAGTTAAACGGCAATTCCAGAAAATGTTTATAGACTTTCTTGGGCCATACACCCGTTCAAAAGATGGGAATTGTTATGTGTTCATTGCGGTGGATCAGTTCTCAAAATTTGTGTTCTTGGAGCCTATGCGTGAAGCCACTACTAAAAATGTTTGTAAATTCTTGGCAGATCGCGTGTTCAGTGTTTTTTCCGTTCCTGAAATTATCGTAAGTGATAATGGTAAACAATTCACTTCCAAGGAATTTAAGGATTTATTACTAAAATATGGAGTAAAACACCAATTAACCCTTAGATACCACCCACAAGCGAATGCCAGTGAACGAGTAAATCGATCAGTATTGTCCGCCATTAGAGCTTACGTCCTCGATAATCATCGTAATTGGGACAAGCACTTGCATTCGATCGGATCTGCGCTTCGGAATGTCGTACACGAAAGCACTACGTTTTCGCCGTATTTCCTAACATTTGGCCAAAATTACATTAACCATGGTTCCCAATATAACATACTCCGAAAGCTAAATTCATTGGATGATCGAGATCTTGAGTTGACAGTAATGGATAAATTAACATTAGTACAACAGGAAGTTATAAACCACTTAAAAAAGGCATATCAACAATCTAGTAGACGCTACAACTTGAGAACGCGCCCTCACGCGTACCAAGCAGGACAAACAGTATTTGTTAAAAACTATATTCAAAGCGACGCTGCAAATAAAGTGTCTGCTAAATTATGTCCAAAATTCAAAAAAGCCATTATTGAAAAATGTGTTGGCAACGTGGCATTTCAACTCCGGGATCTTAATAACAAACCCCTAGGAATTTATCATGCCAATGACCTACGTCCTTAATATATAGTTAAAACCATTTGTATCGTTAGATAAGCTAATTCCTTACCACACTAATTTCGCCCGGCTTATTGAGACAATCTCAGGGTATAGGTCGTCCCCACGATTTGTGACGGCGTACATAATTACAACCGTTCCAAGGAGAGTTGGTTTAACTCCCCTGACTCTTAAGTAAAGCGCGGGAAAAGTACTGCAAGGTGAATGTAGGGGAAATGATATTTTACAATTCTCCGATATAAAAAGAGATCAAATTTGGATGCACGCGGTCAGTTTATTTGGAAAAGCAGTGTTATTACAAACAAGTCAGTCAGTTCTTTGTTTTTGGTCAAGTAGTGTTTTGATATACAATATGATTGGGATTATATTATTAAAAAGAAATATTTTAATAATTTGTGATAATTAAATTATATCATAAAAAGAAAATTTGAGCTTTAAAAGTTGAATCAAAAAAATATATAAAACTCTTGGATAGAAACCAGAAAGAAAAGTTTAAAGTTTTTTTTTGATATTGTTTATATATAGTTAATTTCTTACATATGTATGTTCATTCTTAAGTGTGGTAAAATAATATAAAGTGTCGATAGAAATAAATAAAGAAAAGTTACAGAAAAGCTGTACTTATAAATGCTGTTATGAGCAAAGTTATGCAATAAGATGCTGTAAACTGTGCAACACAAGCATTAGAAAACATAAATTGTGCGTGATCAGTGATATCAGTATAATTATAACTGAATAAAAATAAATACTAATTAATTAAGAACAAACTATAACTAACTATCTACATTATAACATAAAAACATAAAAATCAACAGTACCAAATTCTAGTGGTAGTGTGGTCTCTTGGACAATGTGGTTAAGCGGTGTTAAAATACCTCTATGTGAAAACACACAAAACGAAAAACGTAATACCACTACTAAACAAATTAAAATATAAAAAGGTGACCACATGTTCCAACTTTAACATTGCTGTAAATTAGCAATAGTGAATGACGGTAACTTACGTCATTAATTTAGTGTTAAAATTAATATAAAATCTTATAAATTAATTTATAATAAAACAGAATCAAATAAATAAACAATAAAAATAATAAGAAATTAAACAAAATTAGAAAAATATAAAGCGCGCCAAAATATATGATTGAATTGCTATAATGGATAGAACACAACGTCAGCATCATCGGCAGCCATATTTTAGTTAAGTCTTTTTTTTTGCTATAATTTATATTTTATTTTATTTATATTTATACATATTATCTTTATCAATATTATTATTTTTATATTTTTGATATCATTATTAGTTAGGATTCATAACTTATTTATGATAAATTAGCAATGGTTAATCATGTACCATTTCCTTCATTATTAACTATTGGTGATTTATATGACGTCATTTAGGTTAGTTAGTATAGATAAAAAAATTATTGAAATTTTCTTTCTGTTAATAATTTAAATTGAATAATAATTTATAAGTTCAAAGTATAATTTGGGTTCATTTTTCTTTTCTTTAATGGTTCGATTTGTATTTGTTTTGCGTTGCTTTTCTCTGTCGGCTGTGTTACGTTTCAGGATGAGCAGCTAAAAGCTTATATAGAAGGATGAGGAGGTAAGTTCGGTTACTTCGGCGAGGTAGGTTGATCCATGTCAGGTGTCCCTTTCCCGCCTTCCATAGTATCGATTTTTTTTGTTTAAGCTTTGAAGTAACTTTCCCTAGCGGTCTAGCAAGATCCACTTATGTTTCGGGAAACCCCACGCCAAACTCCTGAGTTCTAGCTGGCCTTTGATGACCGCCCCGAAACCTCTAAGTGGGTAAAAAAATTCTGATAACGGGCCAATAATTAAGTTGATCCCGTTACAATACAAACTAGGCCTACTGGGATCTGATTTTTCGGTTTCTATATAATTGTTTATAAATAAGGACAGTTATACAATTGTTATGGTCTCTTTTGTTGAAATAGCCACACAATTATTTTACAGTGAGCTGTTTATAAAGTTGAGTGCTATTTTAATACATGAAAGTTACTACTCTTATGTAATACTCTATGGTTCTACGTCAAAACCTTTTATATATTTTCTAGTGGCTCTAGTAACCATTGTAGTCTCTGCAGTATATTAACCTTTTCTAATTAAATTTTTCACAACCTATAACACAACTTTAAAAATAGATAGCAAATTTTTTCCAGACGACAATTTATAATTTTTCAATAGTTCTTTCTTTTCAAACAAATTAAATTAAAATAATTTGCTAAGAAAAGCTGTGCAAGACACAATAGATTTTTCGTTCTTATTTTGGCTAGACAATTATAGAAATGGCTATTTCATTATTTCCCAGAGCATAACGAATAACTGACTTTATGCTATTATTATTGTATTGAAAATGTTCATTCTGTGAAACATGTTGTACGATTTTATTAGCAAGCATTCACAGTTTGATATTTAAGTTATTTATATTTCGATTTGAATATTACATTTTTCTGCATATTTTTTAAATAACAGACGGTATTAAATTTATATGGTTGACGAAATATTAGCAAGAAACTAATGTTTGATTTTTGTTCAAAATCTAGGTGGCTTATTGAACAATTTCAATATTAACAATTTAGCGTTATGAAATAAAACTACTTAGTGGAATGTTCAAACTATCATTACGAATTTACGATAGACTCATCTCGAACAATCATCTCTTTATAGACTCATCTCGAACAATTATTTTCATCTTGTTTTATTGTCTGTCCTTTACCCTTACATTCAAAGTTTAGTTTCTGTAAGAAAAAAATTACAAAGAAACAATGTCGATTGCGTTATGTAACTTCTAAAGTAATTTTGAAATGTTTAAGAGCAAATTTAATCATAAAATATTGTTTTTGTTCATTTGTTATTTATTGTGTATTTATGGTATTTATGGAACGTTGACAAAAAATGTGACTTATTAATTCTAGATATTATATTATTATTATGTACATCTGCATATGAATGTGTAACCTTTAGCCACATATTTAATTTTAGTATTCTAAAGTAAAGCAGAATATAAGCGAGTCACAATAGGTTGTCCAGACGTGTTCTGATTCTGACAACCTGATAGGAAAAACAGCGACATTAACATTTATCAAACACTATACACTGAGAATTAGAATTAACATTAATAAATTAATTTATCTTTCAAATACGCCCGCATCTTGTTAAATTAGTTTATTTATATTTATGCATTTGACATCTCATCTATCTTTGTTGCTGTTATGATCAAATTCACGCAGTTGATCCATTGAAATACACGTATGACATTTTAGATCCTTCATTAATTTAGCTAAGTAGTCAATAAAAGATGCTTTTCTTAAACAAAAATTATAATAGATGTCGTTAGAGGCAACTATAAAAAATACTGACGCTTCTACATACAACTTATAAGTTTTGAATGTTTAAATAATCGTGTTTTATTCAGGTAAAATAAATCGAAGACATAGTTTTGGATATGCAGAGACCATATTATCAACTACAATAATATCCATAAAAACAACATTTGAAAATTGAAAGTAATAAACCACACTTGATTTTTTTTCCACGACCACATGTAACATGGGAAAATCTGGTAAAAACATTATTTCTACTAATTTTCATCTGATTCTCTAATTTTGTTTTTATTTAAATTATTGTCATCGCACCTCGTCTATTGAAAGTTTGTAAACCCCTGGAATGAGTGCATCTTACCGGTTGCATTACAAAAATATAATTGAACACAGTATGAGTGTGTTGTAATCAATAATTTAAAAACCACACCAATACAAATCAACATGCATATTATTGTTCTTCTTGATCTATTCGTGGGCTCGACCGAAATATATTCTTTTTGATTTCATTTGGCAATTGACGATCGGATCGGTCAAATCAATAAATTATCCTATACTACATAATAGTATACATATATAAAGTCCGTAATAGTAAAAAAATAAATAAAAATAAAAATTGCATAAAAGTGAGTCCAAAAACAAGTGTTACGCCTGGATACGAAAGTTGCGGCAAATTATCAAGATATTCAGGAAAATAATACGTGAATATTTGTGAATAAAGAATCCGTATATAATTCCCGTTTTCGTGACCATCACGCGACCGCTTAACAGTGGAGAAAGGCCCGCTGCTCCAATCAATACAACGCGTATATTGCGTTTCGCGTAGATAACCGGCCTTTTGGGTAAGATTTATTAATTTTCTCCGGATTATCTTAAATTGTTTTTCTCAAATCTCACGAAGATTTGTAATTATTTTTGTATTTTTCTTTACTTGGATTTGTAGCCGGTTAATAAAAGATATAAATATATATATATATATCAATTATGTAGTAACCAGCATATCGGTATAATTAAGAAGAGCCAGTTCGTTGCGGAATACCGGTATGATTGAAATTGGCGGCAAAACATAAGCAACTGTACCGTTTTCATCATTTTACATAAGACATGTATAGTCATCCTAAAGTGCTAGTTTTTCTATTTGTATTTTTTTTTCTAAATAATTTATATTAAGTTAAAATTTTATAAGATGTGTTAGTCATTTAAAGAAGTGCTCTAGAATTAATGTTATAGTGCAACGGCAAAAAATATGCCGTATTTTCATATGATAAATATGCATGGGCATAAGAAATCACATGCACATGCCTAGGTCGTGTTATCTCTAAATTAATTGTGTTGTGTTGGTGATAGTGAAAATTATAAAGAACTGGGAATGCCAATTATATTCGTAGCATAGAACGTACGCTATTAATTAAGGAATAGGTGGAAGTATAACTGGGTTTGTGTTTATTTTATATTCTTTAACAGCCCTATCATTTGGTGAGTTTTTCAATTTGTGTTTGTGCTTGCTCAGAATAGTGATGGTAAAATTAAGCTGTTTCCAAATATTTTTGTTGCGTTTGGAATTACAACAAATTTGGAATTAGCTTAGATTTAATTATTTAATGAAATTTATATTGATTATTTTTTTTATCCAAATTTTGGATGTGAGAACTTCTTTGTTTGAAGCATATTATTTTTTTTTGTTTTTATATTTAAATTTTCTTTCTTTATCTATGACATTTATAAATTTATTTTATCTTAAGTTTTGCTATATTTCTTAATGTTTCTTATATATTTTTATACGATTATAGTTTATATTTCAATCGCCATAAAATAAACTACTTAGTATGTACAAAACCACTAGATGGTCTAAATATAATAATTTATCTTTCAATTAATCATGAATTGCTGAGTTAATTTCTTAATTTGGGGGAAAAAGGTAGGTCTCGTGAATTTTCGTGAGTGATCCATTTCATCATTTCTTTTATGTGATTTTTTTTTTGTTTACGCTTAATGGCACATGAGTTATTTCTATTTTTAATCTGTATGGTAATGTGGTTGCAAATACGAACCCCCCAGCTGACTAACCCAGGGCTAATGAGTAAAGCCAGCATGTGCCACCGCAGCACACAGCCGTTACACACATTGACAACTGATAATGTCAAATTTATATATAATTTTCGTTAGACCATGAGTGTGTTCATAAATTCGACATTGTAACAATATTGTTACGACTGTCATTGTTTAAATGGCGTATATAGTTAACAACGATATTGTTGTAAACGTCAAAAGAAAAATAAGTATTGCAAAAAGGCTAAATCCGATAATTGAGAGGAAAAAGCTGATTCCAAATCATCAGTTCGGTTTTCGCAACCATCACTCAACATTAGATCAAGTACACAGAATAACTAATATTATTGAAAGAGCATTAGAGGAGAAAAAAGTCTGCTCAACGATATTCTTAAACGTTGCACAGGCCTTTGATAAAGTTTGGCACGAAGGACTTAACTATAAATTAAGAACAGTACTACCAATGCAATTCACTATTGTACAATATTAGAATCATTCTAGAAAGATAAATTCTTTAAAGTAAAATTAGACGATTCCTATTCTGAATTGAAAGAAATCAAGGCAGGAGTACCGTAGGGCAGTGTATTAGGCCCGGTCATATACCTATTGTACACTAATGATCTCCCTGTATTAGAAAAAAACACTGTGGCGATCTTTACTGATGACACGGTAATCTTAGCTGTTGGAGTTAGCAACGAAGAATCAAGAATTTACAGTTAGCTATTACTCAAATACATAACTGGACCAAAAGATGGCGAATTAAACTTAACGAAACAAAATCAGTTCACATCAATTTTACAAACAAACATATTCCGGTTACAATTAATCAAGAAATAAAACCGTGTACCAACACGGATAAGTATTTTGGCATGACACTAGATGCAAAACTACGATGGAAAGCAGACGTCAAAAAGAAAAGTGAAGAACTAGGGCTTAAATAGAGCAAGATGTATTGGCTAATAGGAAGTAGCTCCGCTCTATCAACATACAACAAACTTCTATTATACATATAAACAAATATTAAAACCGGTTTGGATTTATGATATCCAACTTTGGGGTTGTACCAAACAGAGCAACGTAGAAATTATCCAAAGATTTCAAAACAAAGTATTAAGGAACATCGTTGATGCACCATTGTATGTTAGAAACAGAGACCTCCATAGGAACCTTAAAGTGGACACTGTTTCAGAGGAAATCCAAAAAAATGCACTGAGACATAGGCAAAGGCTCGCACTACATGTTAACACTTCAAAAACCGTGTAGTGTTTGCTCAGACTACCCGAGAATCGTAGCTCATACTTAGGACAGTAAAATCCAAACCCTGCACTGACTTCAGAACGAGAGCCATCCGCAAAATAAACTATCGACTCAGACAGATGTCTATAAAAATCCTGAGAGAGCCACCATTCTCTCGAAGGGAAAACGACAGAGAATGAATTGGTGAAGTTAAATTCAGGCAATAAATAGCCTGTCATTCACCATTTAAATCTCCGGAATATGTGACTTATACTTATTAAGAATCTGTTTATGCCCGTACAAGTCCCGAAGATATTCCATGCCCCAATGTACTTTAGTCGATACGCAGCAGAACACACTGTACCAAGAATGTGCGACTGCAAATCGGGCAGATGTAGAATAGACTCCATAGCAAGAATAAGAGCAGATGACATAGCCCAGGTTATAGCCCCACAGGCTGTCCTCTGCAAATCATCGAGCCCCGCTACCGAATACGTCACCACCAAACAACTGAAGCATAAGGCAGTAAGGGTAAATCCAGTGATTTATAGATGAAAGACATCATTTTGGGGGTCAGACCCCAGGAATTGCCAAAGGCCCTTCTACATTGCCAAAAAATAGCAATGCCCATTTGCAGCCTATAATCAAGGTGAAACTTCCGGGAGAGTTTACCATCTAGAATGACACCTAGGTGTTTATCGTGCCCTTGGCTACTTTGACGAACACTGTTGAGCCATCCAGCTCAATCTCAATTATCCGAGACTTAAACATGGAATCCATGAGTTTAACAATGGTTTGATCAATATTAAAATTGGTACACGCACTTGTGATCGTGAAAAACGAAGTGATATCAAAAGTTCCCGCAATGTCCAGGAAGAACTCCGGCTTCGCCATCGATTAAAATGGTTCACAAGTGGTTTACTGATTTTCATTGTGGTCGTACAAGCACAACTGATGCCGAACGTTCAGCACACCCAAATGAAGTCACTACACCAAAAATGGTTGACAAAATCCATGATACGGTATTGCAAGACCACAGAGTGAAAGTGCGCGAGATAATTGAGATAGTAGGCATCTCAGATGTGCGCAATATATTACACGAACATTTGAATTTGAAAAGGCTATCCGAGAGTTGGGTGCCGTGTTTGTTTACAATCGACCAAAAACGCACACGTGTGACAACTTAAGAGGCAGGTTTGGCGATGTTCAAGCGAAATAAAAAAGAGCTTTTGCGTCGTTTCATAACTGTGGATGAAACATGGATCCATCACTATACACCGGAGACTAAAGAACAGTCTAAACAGTGGTTTTCTACTGGCGAATCTGCGCCAAAAAAGGCTAAGGCGGTTTTATCGGCCAACAAGGTATGGCCACAGTTTTTTAGAATCGATTACGTTCAAAAGGGGAGAACAGTCAACGGCGAATATTACTGCAACTTATTGAACCGTTTCAACGACGTTTTGAAAGAAAAACTACCGCATTTGTCGAAGAAAAAAGTTATCTTCCATCAAGACAATGCACGGGTGCATACCTGTGTAAGTTACCATGGCCAAAATCCACGAATTACGCTTCGAATTGTTTCCACATCCGTCATATTCTCCAGACTTAGTCCCCTGCGACTATTTTCTGTTTCCGAACTTGAACAAATGACTCGACGGAAAGAGATTCGGCTCTAATGAGGAGATCATCGAGGTAGCAAACGCCTATTTTGAAGGGTTGGAGAAATCGTATTATTCGGAAGGGATCGAAAAATTGGAAAAAAGTTAAAAGTTAAAAAGACTTAGTGTATCGAGCGACTACGTTGAAAAATAAATTTGTTTTTGTCCGAAAATATTATTCCTTGTTTCATTATTACCAGACTTCTCACCCCCTTGTATGTGAATAAATCAAAAATAAAATGCTAAATTTATTTCCTAATCCAATTAAATTTGTGTATAACAAAATTATTCTCAAAATAATAGATTGTGATTAATAATTTAACTCATTAATTTTCTATTTTTTTTTTATTTTCCACATTTTCAATCCATATAAGTATGTACAAAAATGTACTCGAATTTCATATGGATTTAGGCAAAACGTGGAGGAGGTGTATAATTTTAAAATATGTCTCATCAAACGATGTTGTTATCAAAAACAACTCATCATAATTTTGTTCTGTAATTTTTTGTGCTCTGTTTATTGGATCGTGTCAGTCTATTATTATTATAAACTTGTATCTCTCGTTTATAAATTTTTTTGTTTTGTTTTATTTGTAACACTTTACTGATTGAATCCACAATAAACACAAAACAAAATATTACAATGTTTCGAAAAAAAAAATGTGTGAGGAACATACTTTATATATGTAGATTGCACGCCAACCGTAAAAATGGAAAAATCATGAAAAATCAACCAACCTTCATCATGTTATTGCGTTACAAATAGAAAATTTATTTTACATGTTCACTATATATAACAAACAGTAACAAAAAATGATATTGTAGTACATAGCACACACACATACAAACACACACATAGACAACAAATAAAAGCACAAAGTGAAAAGCTTAAAGCACAGGAAAATTGTGTATAATATGATTTCCCTCATTTTTCTTTTTGTGTAAATCAACAGAAAATAAAATTTTATTGTGAATCAGAACATTATATGTATGTACTCGTATGTAGCTTTTGTTGAAATAAAATTGAGAGGAGCGGAATGACCTTCTGAAAACGTTAATAAAATTGTGTTAGCACTACATATTACGCTTCTGACCAAGTGCTATTCATATGTTTACTCATCACTATATAAAAAAATATGTCATTTAACATGATTAACATGTCCACATTAATTAGGTGTGAATTGGGAACTACATATATAGTTACTGACATCTGTAACAGCTGAATAAATAAATATTCAGGCATGTTAAAAACTTAACAATTAAATTTAGCTTTTCTCACTCGCAAAACTTTCACGTATAGATAAGGTATATACGCTTAAACGAATATATCTCATTTCGATTAGAAATCAATTGAATTTGAAGTATCGTACAGATGTGGGTGAATGCTCCTATATTATATAAAGAATGAAATTTAATTTCAAATTAAAATGTAAATTTGATTTTTCTCATTTTCACGATACACAATAAAAAAAAACAATTGTGCTTATATTTAAATATTTTATAATTTAATATTTTTTTCTTGTTGTATGTAAATTAAACTGATGAAGTCCCTTGATGGGTTACTCGTCGATTTTAAGCTGTTTTGTGTCGAGCGATTAAATTTTATTATTTGTTGATTTGTGTATGGAATTTTTTAGGTGTGCGGGTATGTACACACTAAAAAATCTTAGAAAAAGAATTAAAAATTCTGTTTCAACGTGTAATTCTTTTTAAGATTTAAATAATTTTATTCGAAAAAGTATATTTAATGACAAAGTGATTGCTTTAATCTTAGGGGAAAGTGGGGGCATTGCGTGCCCTTAAGCGAAAATCAATAGAATATTAATTTAATAAGCCACTTCAAAACAGCTTTTAGTTTTTTTTATAACCATTTATGTTTGCTTCAAGTCTGCATACTCCAAATGGCTTAGAGTTACGACCTTTGCGTAGTAATTGAATTGCCCTAAAAGTCGACCAAAAGGATATTACCCCGAACTCACGGGTAATCCCGTGCACTAACTAGGGTAATTCCGTGTTAGTTCAAAAGTAATAATATTTCAAATAAACTTATTTATTTTGCTTACAAAACATAAAAAAAATAATACATACAATTCATTTTAATAATTCTTTACTCAGAAGTGGTGAATGGTGATAGATGGGGACGTGGATAAATGAACATTGGTGGTATAAATCCACTGTCTGCACTCATCGCACAACAAACCGTGACAAGTTTTCCGCACCCCCAACTGACGGCTTTGCCAACTTGCTTTTGGCCTTTAGGGCCAATAATTCTACCTGGCTTTTCAACCATGCCGATTCCAGTTTCATCGCCATTGAAAATCCGGCCAGGTTTAAATTTGAGAAGAAGCGGTTTATTTCTGTTTTATTAAACGCTGTTATCCTATTAATGCTGGAAGGTTCAGGCTTACGTAGGCTTAATCTATAGTCCTATTCAGATCTAAAAAAAAAAATTTTTAATTGTTCTGCGCATCTTTCAGTGATGTAGAAAAAAAAAAATTATAAAAATGTTAATGGGTCGCGTTTATCCTACCTAAAATAAAATAATAAATAACCAATAAAAAGAATTATACTTCAGTTTTAATACTCAAAACATTCTAAATGATTATGTATTTATGTTAATACAATCATATTTCAAGTGAAAATTAATAGGTCCAAAAAAAATTGCACGCCTTTTGGAAACAATGTCAACATTTAATTTTGGTACGGACTAAGGAAAATAAATGACCAAATGACATTCATATCGAACAAAACCACAACAACATAAAAAGCAAAATCAGTTTTCAATTTAATTCTTAATTTATCGAATTAAATATTAATTTCAAAAGTGTCAGTGATTATAAGTTAAATTATAAAAACAGTTTGTGATTAAAAACGTTCCTTTTCCATTTAAATACAAATACAACATAAAAATGTAAACAATAAACATAAATTATTGTACTTAATACATCACTGTGTATCCGCCATATTCTTTCTGCGCGATAACTGTCAGAATTCCAGCGAGATTTGAATACTACTATATATGGTCAGCGCCACCTATATATACAGAGCCGTAAGGATTTTCTAGAGGAACTACTTTTTGCATTATCCCATAAGAATCAATGTAAAAATGACCATTTTCGAATTACTTTTCATCAATGAAAAGTTAAATCTTTCATTTCGATAAACACTTTGTGGAATTGATTTTATATTGAAGCAGCACATATCTGAAAGTCAGAACCTTAAATCTTTTATTAATTTAATAAACATTAAATCAAAATTAAATATGAATTTATCATATTTATGTAAACATGAATTTATTTGAATGTGTAGGTAAAATAAATAAATACAACATATATTGTCATCCTTTCGATCGACGATTTTGTCTCTTTTTTAAGAATTAAATCTCACATTTTTTCTTTGTTTAATTTCGCTTTTTCTATTTCGATCGCAGCATGCTCGTATAAAGCATTATTCTATTTCCTTTTATACATTTGAAAATGTATCACCACATATTTCTATTTCATTACCTTGTAGCGAAATCGGAAAAGGGATAGAGTGCAAAATTATTCCAATAGGCTGAGATCGCAATAGAAAAAAATCAAAATTGAATTCACGAAATAGCGTAAAATTTAAAAAGAGAACATAAACATCGATCGATAGAAAAAAAAAATGTGAAATTGACAACTTACAACATGTCATAGGGAGTTCCAATAACAGCTGCACAATTTATTTAGAACCATAATTATGCACAAATGCGTAACAAAACTTTACCAAAATAAAATAGAACCGTGCCAGAAGAAGTGTGATAGTCATGGTGTTCCATTTATAATCTAGAATCCAAAATTTACGTTGAAATTGAAGTAAAATTAGTTTGAGATTTATTCAAACAAAATCATGCAGCTTTTATTGAAATACCCTTTAAGTATTTTATTTTATTCACAAAAATATAATTCAAAAGGAAACACAACCACATTTTTACTGTTTTCTCTTTTCGTCGTGCAGTTTAATTTTTATTGCGTTGGTATTTGTGTGTATTTATATCAATTCAATGTAGAAATGCTTTTTTTCTATAAATTTTATTAATAAATATAACAAAAATTAAACAACTTCTTTGATCAAGCTTTGAATCAATTATTAATTTTTTTAAATTAATTTTTTCATATGTTTTGTATGGAAAAAATGTTTTTTTCGTCAATTTTAGTTCCTCTAGAAAAAGCTCAATTTTTAACCTTAAGGCTCTGTATATGTAGGTGGCTCTGATATGGTTCAGCTTTAAAAAATTCTCATAAAAGTCTCTTCCTACTAAACGCTTTCTTTTATTGAATCGGTTCAAAATACAGTTTTGTTCAGCATAGTCGAACACCATGCGGCTGTACTTGATGAGCGTAATACCATAAAAAGTATTCGACATATTAAGGAGACTGATTGCTTTTTCTTGTTTTGCGTTGAATGGAGGTTTTCTACCGATATTTGTCACATTTAGCATAGCCACCCCACTTCTATAGTCCCTCAACGTTGAATCATGTATTTGGTAGTTTCTAGAGACAACTCGAACCATTTCATCTTGCTTAAAATCAGCCAAAGCTAATTTCATCCTTTCTTCAGACCAACCACGTCTAAACGAGGCATCGTTTGTACAAGGCAGTTTTCATAACATAGAATAAGAACTTAGTTTTTGATAAGGGGCAATACCGTGCAGTGTACGATGTTTCCCCGAAAGAATTTACGGTATTTCCCCACAATGGCGAAATAATGAAAATAAATAAAAATCTAAACACTCACAAAGAAGTTTGCACTAATTTATTCTGTATATTTCACTTAAAGTATCCCAAAAATAATATGCATCTACATAATTTATATAAAATTAAAATTAATATCACTTACCGTTAATTTAGTGACACGGTAATATTATAATAAAATATACAAAAAAACTTTTGTTTAAATGCCTTCTCACGAACTCTACTGTTTCGACTGGTGGTAAAATTTAATAATCGAACTCATCAAAAGGAACAGTATGATATAGCTCAGGGTTGGATAAGATAATTAGAAATGTTGATATTTTGATGCACGGATTTAGCAAGGTGCGCGGAATTCCCCCACTTTCCTCTACTTTTGATTTTTTAAGGAATAGTAATTTTTCAATCAAAGAGTTAAAATAACTAATTAACTATATATATTATTTAAAATAATTCCTATTTCGTATTTGAAATTGGACCAATTATAAATAATATTTTATATTGAAATTTATTTCATTTATTCTATTAAAAAATAAAAATAATTCCAAAAGTGCATTAAAACTGAAACAACAATTCTATTTGGAAATAAATTGTATTCATAGAAACAGTAAATTATTATCATTATTTTTAACAGTTATTCTTATTTGTGTGTGGTGCAAGTAAAACTTCTGAAAATATACTTGAAAATATGGATACAAGATAAAGGCGAGTGCACGTTGCTGCTAACATTTTCAAAGCTATTGTATTTACAAATATAAATGCTAAAATCTAAACACCTCTCAAGTGCCGGAAAGCTGAAGCTGTACAAAGCGTTGATCAGGCCCGTTGTTATGTTTGGATGTGACAGTTGGTCGCTGACGAATGAGTACGAGAGATGGCTCCTTACATTTGAGAGAAGAGTCATGCGTGTGATTTACGACCACAAACGCGAAATAGATGGCACATACCAAACTCTGTACAATATCGAGATCAGGGATCTGATGAAGATCCCCGATATTGTGCATGAAACAAGATCTCATCGAGTACGCTGGCTCGGTCACGTTCTGCGTGCTGATCCGGAACGGATTGTGCAGTGATCTCCGAAAGAAGTGCCACCATATTGTAGGGGCAGAGGTCGTTGCAGGCGACGATGGCTCCACGGTATAGAGCATGACTGGGCTTCTTCTGGTTGTCTTAGACAGTATTAAAACCAAGCCCAGAATCGAAACCGTTGGAGCCAGATTGTTGACGCCGTAAGCGGCCAGTAATAGCCTTTAAACACTGTTTTATTTATTATTTACATATATAAAAATTTAATATTGGAATACCTTATTGTTATGCATTATATATTTTGTACTTATATAATGCTTGATAACAGGTATCCACTTAAACATTTGTCTCTTGACAAAAAAAGTCTGTGATGTGAAAATATTTTAAGTATGTTTTCGGCTAAATTCCCCAAGTAGCATTTTGATGAAATTTTTGAACGTGGCGACGTTGTAGTGTCAATATTCGTTGGTATTTGGAAACATTGGTTTCGAAACGGCGTTGATAATGTGTGTTACCAGTGTCGGAAGTGGTGCAACGCCAAGTGGGAATTGTGTTTCACACAGTTTCATTTTTTTTTTTTTATGTTTTAAAGGACTTGGCATAGACACTTTTTGGTTCATAGCCTTACCTTACATTCACACAACATTGAATGGTTTGACATATAAGTATATGCACGTTTGACATATATATGCACGTACATGGCAGTATTTTGAGATTGACACAATGTTAAACGCAATGCCGGCGCTGAGTGTAACATTCCACTTTAATTTTAAAAAAATTGGGAATTGTGTGCATAATGTGTAGAACTGTCGACAAGTCACAAAAATGCAAACTGTGTCAAAACTGAGCTATTTTACAAACTCTTTAGACGCAAAGACTACTTTGTGTGTTTTGCTTGATTCTAAATAGGAATATAGGAAGCAATTTAGGTAACAGCGACGTAATGACGTAGTCGCCAGACACAAGACACATTAGGTCGCAAAATGCTACTTGGGTTGAGTTGTTATTTTTCAGTGTATTTTGAATCGCAATTTGTAAAATTGCATGATATAATGGGGTTTACAAATCAAATTGATTTTAATGTTCCAAATGAGGAACTTGTTAACTTTTTATTCAGCTCTGATTTTTCAACTAACATAAATTTTATTAAAATATTACAGACTGAAATGGTAAACCAATGTAATATAAATACACAAACAGATTTTAACACGGACAGTGGTTGAAATGAAACACCACTTGCAGCTTTAAAGCGAAGTGATGCTGTTTTAGGTCTTTTGTTAATAATTTACAGTGGACCTCCTTTCTCCGCTACTCGTGAAACCTATTATGAATAACAAAGATAATAAGGAAAACGAGACCGGTATTCTTGAAAAACCGGTACCTAGTGCTGTGGAGGTAAGTACTATCTAATGCTTAAGATCCTTCAAATCAACCACCACCACTGTAAAGCCGCCTCGGCGGCCCTTCTGCTTGCTAGAAATAATCTGGACATTTGTATACTACTACAGCAACGCGGATGTAGTGGTGGTTAGCATCGAGATGGGTTCGCAAAATATCTGGCTTAAACCGGCCTACCTACCATATGAGGAGGAAAATATACCACCAGGTAAGTTGAGTAGTGCAATAACAGAGGCTCAAAGACGAAAAGTCGGAATCATGGGCAGTGATGCTAATGCGCATCATTCAATCTGGGGAAGTACAAATATCAACATGCGAGATGAGTTACTCTTTGATTTTATTTTAAGTACTAACCTAAATATATGTAATATCGGGTATAAGCCAACATTTTTTACTAAAAATAGACAAGAAGTGCTAGACATCACACTTGTCTCAGATTTTATTAAGGAGAGGGTAGTGAACTGGAAAGTGTCCGAAGCCCATTCCTTTTCTGACCATTGTTATCTCCAGTAAGAAGTGGATACAAAAACCACTAAAAAACCATCCTTCTGAAATAGGAAGAAAACTGATTGGGATTGCTTTAGAACCATTCTGGGTACTACACAGGAGTTTGTGTTCTAGTAAAAAAGCTATCTGATGCTTTTAACAAAGCCATATTAGGTACATGTCCTATCAGTAGGCCTTTGGGTAAGTCTCGGCCACCCTGGTGGTCGAAAGAACTTCAAGGTACTCGTATAAAATGCAGGAGATTGTTCAAGAAATCTCGGAACACATATGTTGCTGCAGATTGGGAATGTTATACGGAAGTCCTCAAAACCTACAAGTACGAGCTAAGAGCAGCCAAAACGAGGGCGTGGAGGCACTACTGTGCCAACATACAGGAGACCTCGGAGGCTGCTAGCCTACACAAAGTACTATGTTCCAGTCCTTTCATCCTGAGTTATCTACCACGACCGGATGGTTCATGGTCTACGTGTACTGAGGAATCCCTGGAGCTATTACTAGAAACGCACTTCCCGGAGTGCTCGGTACTAGCTCCGGAGAGACCCATGATAAATAGGGGTGCAGGCTCCGTAAGTCATTTAGTAAATAGGCGGAATATCATATGGGCAATAAACAGTTTTAAGCCATACAAGTCGGCAGGACCTGATGGCATTATCCCTGCGGATATCCAGCGAACTATTGACTTAACCCTACCCTGGCTGGAAGTTATCTTCAAAGGCAGCCTAGAACTCTGTCACATTTCTAGCAAATGGACGGAAGTAAAAGTTATATTTATACCTAAGGCGGGAAAAAGCTCTCACTGCTATCCCAAAGACTTTAGGCCTATAAGCTTATCCTATTTTCTGTTAAAATCACTGGAAAGACAAATAGAGGCTTACATTGGAGGCTCAATCAGGCAGGGTGAACTGTCGGGATCTCAACACGCATACTGTAAGGGACGACCGGTGGAAACAGCTCTCCACTCCCTTATAGGTCCGATTGAGAAATCACTTGATTATAAAGAATATTCAATGGTAACCTTCTTGGATATAGAGGGGTCCTTTAGGGGGCAGACGGGTCACTCAGAGGCTGGATAGATCAAATGCTTAGAGGCAGGATCATGACAGCTTATCTGGGTGGGACGTCTGCCGGCAGATACGTGAGCAGAGGGACACCTCAAGGTGGGGTCCTATCCCCTCTTCTTTGGAACTTGGTCATAAATGACCTGTTACTAAACTTGGAAGGGCAAGGCTTCAAGGTGGTTGCTTACGCGGATGACGTTGCTATTGCGGTCTTCGGTAAATATCCTAGTACGCTGGGTGAGCGCGTGCAGTACGCACTGGGCTACCTCTCTGAGTCGACGTGCGGCTGCGGACTGAACGCAAACCCACAGAGAACGGAGCTGGTCCTCTTTAGCAGGAAGCATAAACTTCATCAGTATGACCCGCCAACATTAAATGGTACTCGCTTGATCTTTACGGATAGGGCAAAATACCTGGGACTGCTTTTGGACAGCAAGCTAAGCTGCCAGTATGCTGCTGTCTGGTGGCCTGCGTTAAAAATTATGGCCAACCTTAAACTATTGATGAAAGTCCAAAGAACGGCCAGAGAGGACTGGGTGAACGAAACGGTTATGGACAATGAGGAGCTAAGCTTCTTCACGGATGGCTCAAAAAGGGATAGAGGGGTTGGCTGCAGGGTATTCTGTGAGGCACTAGGGGTTAACCTCTCTTTTCGTCTTCCCGACCTTTGTAGCGTTTTTCAAGCAGAACTGATCTTGATAATGGAAGTCATGGACTGGTTGAAGTATAATGTAATATCTACGAGGGATATTGGCATTTTACGGACAGCCTGGCTGTTATTAAAACACGACAATCATACTCCCTGACGCCGAAGGTAGCCCAATGTTGAACTCTTGACGTTGGTGCCAAGGCTTTTCAATATCGCAGGGAATGTGAGTTCCCGCAATGAGTTGGCCCGCAAGGGTACAGCACGCCTAATAATTCAAAGCAGGCGGGATATAAAAATACCGCTTGCTTCATGTAAACTGCTGCTTCAGGAAGAAGCCATAAAAAAAACGAACGTCAGATGGTCTAACGCCAGTTCGTGTGTAACAACCAGGCAGATCTGGCCTGGACTTGGCCGGTCCAGATCAGGCCAACTGATATCTCTTCGACGGCACCATATTGGTATGGTCGTGGGAGCTATAATGGGACATTGTCTCATTGGGATAGATGTGATGAGGAGGAGGAAAATGTGCTCCATCTGCTCTGCATCTGTCCTAGTCTAGCGTACAGCAGAACAAAATTTATGGGAACTTCCCCTTTGAACGACCTCACGGATCTTAGTAAGATCGACATCCAAGACTTTAAACGCTTCTTGGTAAGCGCAGGATGGTTTAGCGAGTGAAGGGAGGAAACTAGAATGTGGTACAGCTACGAACCATTTTTGTGTCTATGCTAGTCCTTTGGGACGGCCACCCTTGCCTAACCTAACCTAACCTTATACTATTTCAGGTACATATAATTGACAATATACTAAATCAATGAATTTATAAAACAACAAAGCCTTATCAAAGTAAATTTTGTTTATATTGGATCAGGAAAATTATTGATTTAGATTTAAAAAAAAGATGCCCTGTAAAAAGATGTATTTTTATAGCATATCTATAATTCAGGACATTGTCCTAAAATCAGGGCATTCACGTCAACCTGTAGTAGTCATTGTTACACGTTGATTTTCATCACATAGGATCTAACCCACTGTTCCAGTTTTCTTCACCAATATTCTCTCGTTCATGCACCATCCAAAGCGCAGCGCAGTGGTGTTAAACCAACACATCCTTTAGTTTTTAGATAATTTTATTAATTATTTATCCCCACTCACATAAACCGTTAAACCCTCATATCAATTTAGTTATGTCTGTATATTTTATTATGCGATTTACCTTTTATCTTGTCGTTTCAGTTTAGTATACATAAATACGATGAAATTGATTTTTGATTAAAAAACATACCATAATATCGAAATATTACACAAAGTTTTTTTTTATAGCATTTCACTGAAAGTAGTTGTGCATCAAATTGAAAAAAACAAAATTTAACTGGATTATAAAGTTTTAGGGTTGATAAAAATATAGTACACATATAGAGATTTATACAGATAAGAGGCTATGTATACACTCGTACTTTATTTAATAGGATTTTGAAAATATTCGTTATTTGCGTTACATATACGAGTATACAAATATATAAAGATACATACATACAAATAAAATTATAACAATCACTAATTAAATAGTGAGCGCGAAAATTTAGTTTACTGTATTGTATGCAGATTGCAGTTTCATAATATAGAAATTATTAGGGTCCCACACATAAAATAAAAAGTCCGGTCAAGCATGAATTTCTTGCGCCCAGAGTTCCGTGAGCATTGTACTTTTTCAATTGTAATACTAAATTCCAATTAAAGAAAACAAGTCGGGAGAACTAAACCATTCGGAATCTCAAACATTACTGCTTAGGATGACTAAAGACCGTTTCCAATGTACCTGCTTGAATATTCTCTATAATGGAAAGTATACCATCTATACTGGTTATGTTCCGCGTTTTGCATCCCCATGGAGTCGAGATATGAATCCTTTTATTTTGAAAATATGTAAAGGTTTGGTTAGTATAGATTGTTAAACGAATTGTTGGGCCTACTTCTGGTACGCCTCGGAATTCAATTACCATATTCCAGGCAATGATAACATCGGCTATTTTTGATATTATTGTGTGAGGCAAACCAATGGAACAATGATCATCCATTTTCGGTGTTTTCAATGCCATACTATATACAACCAATGACACAATATTGTGCGTCGTTTATAATCATTCGATTTAAAAAAGAAATCAAAAAATTCAAAATACTACCAGATTAATATTCATTTTGACAATATGTTAATACACATTCAACGACATGTAATTCGATGGGAAATTATTTCCATATCGTGGCCGTACTCACTTTATTCAGTCATAATAATCATTCAACTTTGTCAGAAATCATGATTATAAATGATATTAACCACCAGACGGATATATTCCCGTCGCAACCATTTACAAAAGTGGGCGAATTATTTAGTCCGCAATTTTGGTAATAGCTAACTTCAATGTCTTTTAAACTAACTTCAATTGTCCTTTAAAAGACTCATCTATATACATTCGCAATACACCCATCTAAAAGCTGTAGTTTAAAAGAGGTCATGGGATTTCTCAAGTGTGTCCATATACCCTTCCCCTAGTACATACCTTTTAGAATTAGGCTGCGGTTACATTGTATAAGAATTCTTAAGATAATTTCTTCGTATGAATTTTTAAGGATGTGTACGAAATCATTAAAATTAAACTACAAGATCATCTAATTCGGACGAACCCTCTGAGTTTGTACTGGATTTTAATACCAACAAAATATTTTGTTTTTTGATCAGTTGTTCGTTTGAATTACTGGAACGCTTTTCGCAGACGTGTCTTATTCAAAATCGACTACTGCGAATTCTGGAAATGGGATTAATAATTTCTGGAAAAAGAGGAACTAACCACTTCAAACAAAATAAAGCTTATTTGTAGTTAATAAAAGTGTTTCTAATTTTAGAGTGAGATACGTCTGCAAAGGCTAGCCAAATATATTAAATGAGTATCCCATCTCATTGTGTGTAGTTTTAAGGTTATTTATGGTTAGGATCATATTAACGCAACCCTCAGTGGGTAAGTTATCGATTTTATAAAAAAAAATCATTTACTATAAAAGAGTAGGAGGATCTTGGATGGCCATTTCTAGGTAATCCTAGAGATGTCTAGATGAATCTGAGTACGCCATCTCATTGTGTGTACTTTGAAGAATATTTTTGGTTGGATCATATTAGCGCGACCCTCGGGGGGTAAGTTATCGATTTTATAACATCCTTTACTATGAAAGTGTAGGAGTATATTTGATGGCCATTAACAGGTGGTCCTAGAGATGTCTAAATGAATCTGAGTATGCCATCTCATTGCGTGTAGTTTTAAGATTATTTATGGTTGGGATCATATTACCGCGATTCTCAGGGGGTAAGTTATCGATATTATAAGAAACACCCTCTACACTGAAAGTATAGGAGGATCTTTTATTGTCATTAACAGGTAATCCTAGAGATGTCTAGATGAATCTGAGTACGCCATCTCATTGTGTGTATTTTGAAGAAAATTTAAAGTTGGGATCATATTAGCGCGACCCTCAGGGGGTAAGTTATCGATTTTATAACACTCCTTACAGTGAAATTGTGTGTATCATATGTAAAATCCATGTACTCTTAAATTGTCATTGCATTGAAACTGAGCAGAATAGATTTTATAAGTGCCCAAGACCAATCAGTCACAAAAATTTTTGGCTTAAATTCGTTTGGCATGTTTTCTTTTAGATCTTCTAAAAATCGTTTAATTGTTGACAAATCATGCTTTGAAGAAACTAGCTCTCCTATCGGGATTAAATGGTTGTTAATATTGAATATGCAGGCATAGTAAAGTATGCGCTTACAACTATCTTACGGATGGCAAACCGGATGTTTGGTTACTTTACCGGTAGCGTCAAAATAAATTGCGTTTACTGGGTAATGCTTCAGCAGATCGAATGTGGATTGTCTTAGCAAAACTACCTTTAATGGATCTGGTGATAACTCATGAATATATTTATTTTTTTTTGGTTCAATCAAGTTCATTTGGCAAATGTCGATAACGTCACAATCACGAACAAGTCTTTCTTTAGATACTCTGATTTTATTTTCCGAATGGTTGTAGAAGGGATAAACGATTGAGTATTACCTTTTTTAAAAAGTTCGTAGTCAGTTTCGTTTGCTAAATCAAGCGAAAAATTATGACAAGAAGTTACTGCTAAGCGATTTTTCATAACTTCACGCTTAATGCCTCTAATTTGTTTGTACACTTTTTGTTCTCCTTCATGACTTGTGCAACGTTTACTATTTGACAAAATTTCAAGCCATAAATTTTGTCTAATGATAAATTTATATTTTTTTTCTGCAATGAATTTGCGATGCCCGTATACTGTAATATTTTCCGAGTTTTTATAGAAATAACTCTCACTGTTTTAAATGAAATAACACAAAGATTTCCAATTTCAATTAAGTATCTCTTAATACTATTACGATTTGTTTGTAAATGTTTGTACGATTTTTTAGCGAATTTTGTACACCTAATTTACCACAAATAGCTTTCATTTGTGGACTATCAGCGCTGGTTAATTTTTCACTTACAATGAAAAGCTTCTCTAAAGCAGTTTTTAGTGCTATTACCGAAATATTATTTTTTTTCTTTTTATAATTATATTTATTTGTTTTAGTAAACATCTTATTAAAACGTATTAAAACAAAATCAGAAAAAAAATCCTTTATATACTAATGCGAAAAATAAAATATTTTTTGTTTCCTTTCTGTAATCTGTACAGCAGTTTTAGATTTTTATAACCGTTAATGTTAGTCAACACACTAGTTTTATAAATCAATGCATTTTGAAAATTGATAAAGGTTAATTATAAAAACGATTTATCCAGACAGATGATTTTACAATGGCTAGTATAACATGATAGTGGCCATTAAATATCCTCCGACGCAAATAATTTTTAGTGAAAAGTGTTTCTTATAAAATCGATACCTACCCCCTTAGGGTCGAGTTCATATGATCCCAACCAAATATAATCTTATAACTACACACAACGAGATGGCATACTGAGATTCATCTAGACATCTCTAGGATTACCTGTTAATGGCCATAAAAGATCCTCCTATATACTTTCATTGTAGAGGGTGTTTCTTATAATATCGATAACATACCCCCTGAGGGTCGCGTTAATATGATCCCAACCATAAATAATCTTAAAACTACTCACAATGAGATGGCATACTCAGATTTATCTAGACATCTCTAGGACTACCTGTTAATGGCCATGAAATATACTACTTGCACTTTCATAGTAAAGGGTGTTATAAAATCGATAACTTACTCCCCGAGGGTCGCGCTAATATGATCCCAACCAAAAATATTTTTCAAAGTACACACAATGCGATGGCGTACTCAGATTTATCTAGACATCTCTAGGATTACCTAGAAATGACCATCCAAGATCCTCCTACGCTTTCATAGTAAATGATTTTTTTTACTAAATTCGATAACTTACCTCCTGAGGGTCGCGTTGATATGATCCCAACCATAAATAACCTTAAAACTACACACAATGAAATGGCATACTCAGATTTATCTAGACATCTCTTGGAATATTATTGTTAATTCATATACAAACCAGAAAATCCTCTTTGTTAGTGAATTGAAAATGTATAACTAAATTTTGGAAATTCTTTAAAGGTTGATAGTAATAGCTTAACGTATTTTAATGTTTGTGATTATTTCTAGCTAGCATTTAATTATAATTAAAAATTACGTCATATTAAATTTGCAGAAACGCACAGTTTCATTTAAAAATAATGAAATTTAATTTTTTTATTATAATCGTAATAAATATTATTTACTATGTTACAAGTGTTTGCTACACTTTAAATTGTATAACTACACATACGTTATTTGTTATATTATGTAGCTACACTTTTGTTATTTGCCGCCTCTGCGATTGACTAACAGATATCTCCCACTCGCCTCACAAAAACACCAACCAAACAATCGCAATTGCCGCAATTCAATTCCACGGATAAATGAGTTTGATGTCTCTACTTTTTTATTCGATCTTCGCCACAAAGATCCTCTCGAAATCCAATGTGTTGTTTTCAGCATACAAAATAAATAATGTCTATGATTGCTCTCAGAATAAAAGTAATATTTAACATAGCACGTAGGATTAACTTCACTTTAAAAACCAGAAAAAAAAAGAAAAGAAATAACTCCACTTGGAATCAAAGTACTGATTTCCGTATCAAATAAACATAAATAAAATTAATTAAATAAACTTAAATTAATTTAGATAAATAAAATAAAATAATTCACTTGGGAACGATCGTTTGTCCATTCCCCAAAATTCAATTCAAAAACTCTCCCGAAATCAATGCGGTTTTCTTTTATATACCCATCAAAAAGCGAAAATGCCGGATGTCTCCCAATCTCCGTCTCCAAAATCTGAATGGCTCAAAAATAATTAAAAAAATTAACTGGTTAAGAACTCGGAGTGAGCTTCAACCGTTTCGACTCATACCATCATTCGGAAACTAACGTAAATATCAATACAAAAAAAAAACACAACGACATCTCGACTTTAAAAGATAGTAAAAAAATTGTATTTAATTTAAAACATACGCTTGGCTTGGCAGAACAACCCTTTGACGTTTTCCATGATTGTGATCAGAATTTTTCTATGAGGCATTTTCGAGTACGGAAATATTCAATGTTACATCAAATTGAAAAATTACCATAGGATTTATTCAATAGGTCAATTCGGCTTAATTTTTTTTTGGTCACAGGTATGGAAAATGTCATAGGGCACTTTTTCAAACTGGAATTGAAACTAGGCTTGACCAATCAAAGATTTAGCCGAATTGAGCTATTGTGAAATCCCATAGTAATTTTTCAATTTGGTATAAATTTGAATAATTTCATACTCGAAAATGCGTCACAGACAAATTCTGATCACAGGCATGGAAAACCATAAGGGTTCCGTTTTACATTTTATGTACGGAACCCAATAAAACGAAAGTCTTATGGTGAGACTCCGTTCTCCGTCTGTCTATAAAAAGGTTTATAATAATTTCTGAACTGTCAATCGTAACGACAAAACTATCAATCGTAACTTTAGGGTAACTTGAACTACCTATTTAATCTTGTTTCCATATTTCAGCCTACTACGAACATCCATCCCAGCTGCGCTAGGTGTAATTTTTCCCTCCACACTTATTTATCAAACATATTTCACTAACAACAATCTATCGGCAAGAAACTGTTCATTTTGATCTGCTGCGGATATCGTTGAAAGCAATTTATTGAATTATTAGGTTATAGATTTTAGTTTTCCATCCCTATACCATAATATATAAATATAATACATAGATTATACATCCAGGGATAAGATAGTTGTTGGTCTATTTACGGTCAATCAGTATATTCCCCGAGCAGAAAAGAAAATTAATGGATCTTTGCTTTTTACATTACCGTCTTTTCAAATAAAGATGAAAAGTAAACAAAAAAAACAAAAAAACTTCGATGAATTTCTTTAGTGAAAACAAAACATCTCCATACCTTGCATTCATTCCAAATAAATAAACTCCCACCCTTTATATTTGTCGTCGGATAAAAACGCAGGCGCAATTTGTGTGTAGACTTTTCAATTCTATGTGCATAATATATATACCCGCAATTCATCCAGGTGAATTTTCCTTCTTACATATGTTTCCTTCTATATTGTTAGATGGAAATGAATTATTTATTTTTAGCTTATTTCTGGTGGCTAAGAAATGGGTTAGAATTATACATAACTGAATGATATGTACAGTCAGATTAAATGATTTCTTTGTGTACACGTTCAGTTATTCGTGTAATATTTGCCATATGGTTTGATAATATGTATGTATACTTAAATTGATAAATGTAGGTAAATTAAAATTACAAATAGGAATTATTTCTAATTCCTTGAGCAAGTTTAGTTGAATCATTCATTATCTAGATTCTAGATTTATGTAGGCGCATAAGGTAATCACCAGGGCCACCGTCGTACCTATCTCTATAATAGCAAATTTAACTTTATAATATAGTCCCCATCGGACTGGACTGAGTAATCCTGGAATGTAATAATAAGTTCATGTAGTTGATGTCGTATATCCCATAACAAAGTAGAACATTCAGATAGAGTTTCGCCCTCACATTACTCGTAGTAGACGAGGTTAGAATATTTGGTAGATGATTTATACCAACTGTTCGCGCTCAATCAAGTTGGCTCCGTTTTGTATACATGTATATAGATATAGATGCATACAATAATATTTCATTTATTTAAAAACCGTTTGTTAAATATTGTTGTATGTATATGTTTGTCGCTTTATTAAATAATATTTTTGTTGTTGGATCGTATATTCCGATAGATCCATCAGTCGCGTAATAATTACCAAAGTGTAAACAACAAAATTAAAAATAAATAAATGTTCACCAATTCGAAATGCATTTTTGTTGTTTAAATTAAAATTAATATTGTCGCCGGTTTCGTCAAGAAACATATGGTCCTTCGAGACGGATGTTATCCGTGCTACCGTGTCGTGGTTTATCGCGTTTGTTGTTTTGTCAATAGTCATCTTGTGTCGAATTTCGCATCGCATGAATTAACTGTAACGCAACATTGGATAATTTCGCTCAGCATAAGTTTCATTGGTATCGTATGATTTGTGGATCAATTTTTGTATAAAACACGTGTTAACTAAAAATTTATGAATATCGTGTGCATTTAAGGTTAATTAAATTAAGTGATAGTTTCGTTAACAGTATTTCGCGTTAATTCAAGTTTTAAAGTTATTTATGAATGTCGCAACGCATAACTGTACAAAGGGCACAGACTCGAATTAAAACATACATACATCGATAAAAGTACTCTGACTGAAACTAAAGCAGCCACGAGGTTAACCTTGCCTGAAAATCATTTTGCGAGGTTTGAGGAAATTCAAAGGGAGATCGAAAGGTTAGATGTATTAGAGTTAGATAGCGATAAACGGGAAGCCTTCGAGGAAACCTATTGCTACACCAAATCCAAACTATTATCAAGAATCACGGAATGCAGACGTCCATCGCTCGGTTATAATCAAAGCAGTGCTGATATGTTGGGACTCAATCGTACGGGAAATCGTTCCAATCTGGTGAAGTTGCCAAAAATTGAATTACCTCAGTTCTCAGGAGAGTACAAACATTGGATTTTATCAATGAATTCAATACCTGTATTTATTCAGATAAGAACCTGAGTCCGTTAGAGAAATTTAATTATCTTCGCAAATGTCACAAAGGCGGGAAGGCTGAAAGTATGTTAGCAGCACTGGAGTTGACTGACGGAAATTATGTCGAGGCATTAACTCTACTGAAAAACCGTTACAACAACAAGCGGTTCATTTATTACGCTCACATCCGAGAAATTAATGACATTCCAGCCTCTGGGAAATCAGTCTCGTCGCTGCAAGGACTTATTGATACCGTTAATGCGAATCTTCGCGCCTTGCTTGCATTAGGAAATTATGAACAGCTTGCCAACGCATTATTGTTGCATATTGTGTTCGGAAAATTAGATAATGCTACTCAAACCAAATGGGAAGATGGACCCATAACTTCTCTATTGACCTGGAACGAACTGCAAGCGTGTCTCGTCAAAAGATGTTTAATGTTAGAAAATTCAAATGCCAATCGATCGCAGTCATCTTCTATATCGTACAGTCGTTCTCAGTCGAGTCAACGATCGTCTACTTCGTCAAGATCTCGAAATACTTCGTTAACTACAACCATCAATAATCAAAATAAGTTGCACTGTGTTGTTTGTGATCAATCTGACCATGTGATTTATAAATGTCCAAAATTTCTTGAACTATGGCCTCAAGCTCGATTTAGCGCTGTAAAACAACATTAATTATGTATTAATTGCTTTAGCAAGAGCCATCGAGTTCGGTTTTGTCGTGAGGGTAGATGTCACATATGTCATCAGCCGCACCATACATCGTTGCACATTGAACGAGATTATCAGTCATCGCCAACGTCTAATACATTGTCATCGGTGTCGCTGAATCCGAAGCCAGCCGCTTACACTAGCCAACCAGAGCGCAATCAAGAGGAAGCTGGCTCAAGCTCAACTACACTACACTCTTATAAAAATCGCATTGAAACTGAAAATAATGAAATGTCAATTATTTTAGCTACGGCTGTCATGCTAGTTAAAGATTATGCTGGTCAATTCGTTAAATGTCGTGTGTTATTGGATTCTGCATCTCAATTAAATTTCATCACCGAATGTTTGGCAAAATTGTTGCGTGTAACAAGATGCAAAGCGAATGTCTCGATTAGTGGAATAAACGACATCAGCACGCAAGTGAAACATAAAGTAAATATTTTGTTTAAATCATGTTCGAGTGACTATGCGAATCGTTTAGATATGTTAGTGCTGCATACGATCACAACGAATCAGCCCATGAGAAGAATCGAAATTGAAGATTGGAATATTCCGTCTGATATAGTACTGGCCGATCCATTATTCAACCAAACAAATCGTATAGATATGCTTATCGAAGCTGAAATTTTCTTTGAATTACTTGGAACCGGCCAGATTATGCTAGATGAAAATCTACCTTTGTTGAGAGAAACAAAACTCGGATGGATTGTATCTGGTAAGAGTTTTAAAATAAAAAACAAATATAATTTTTGTACTTTAGTGGTAAAACCTAGCCACGATGAACAGATATCGTCGTTACACGAATTACTAGAATAGTTTTGGACTGTTGAAGGTTATGGTGAAAATAAATCAATGCTTACTATGGAGGAAGCTGAATGTGAAGCTCATTTCGCAACAATTATAGACGTTTGGAATCCGGAAGATTTGTCGTCAAGCTACCATTAAAAGAAGATATCTTGTTACTCGGTGATTCGCACTATTCCGCAAAAATCGTTTGTTGAAGCCTATAATTCAAGAATCCGACAGTACAAAATAATCTGTTTTCAATATTAATCCATTTTCGTTTCAATCGGTTTGCGATCACGGCCGACGTCACAAAAATACAAGTCGAGGATGCCGATTCCTACCTGCAATGCACATTATGGCGGGATAGCCCAAAGGAGAGAATTCAGGTTTTTCGTTTACGGCCGCCGGACCGTTTCTTGCAACCCGTTGTTTAAATCAGATGGGCTACGACCATTCCTCGAGCCATTCTGTTGGTTCACATGCCATTTTAAATGACTTTTATGTCGATGATATGATTAGTGGAGGTGATACAATTGAAGAAGTTTTGAAACTACAAAAGGAGGTGTCTGAGATTTTAAAAGGTGGCTGCTTAGAATTACGTAAATGGGCATCAAATGATGAACGTGTGCTAAGAGACGTTCAAGTCGCGAAGACAAGGCGATTACGACTCTAGGCCTCTCGTGAAAAACCGCAGATGAGTTCCAGTTTGTTTACGAGCAGAATCATCATGAATACAAAATAACAAACCGCCAGGTCTTATACGACATCGCTAGTTTGTTTTATCCATTGGGAATAATTAATCCGACTATCGTCTTGGCAAAAATATTTCTGCAACACACGTGGAGTTTGAAAATCGAGTGGGATGTGACATTACCAGAGCAATACGTCACCCAATGGGTTAAATTTCGAAGTCAACTACCCTTGATCAACAGCATCAAAATTCCTCGTTTCATTTTGTTGCCGAATTATAAAGTAATTGAGATACATGGATTTTCGGATGCACCCATCACCGCGTATGGATGTTGCATTTACATTCGTTCAATAGTGCAATCAGAAATTTCGATCAAACTGTTGTGCGGCAAGTCTCGTGTTGCTCCAATCAAAACCGTTCCATAGCCTCGATTGGAACTCTGCGCCGCAGTTATGTTAGCACAGCTGTTGGATCGTGTTAAGTCTAACCTTAAAATCAAAATCACAAACTCGTATTGCTGAACCGACTCGGAAATCGTGTTAAATTGGTTAGCTGCACATCCATCAACCAGGACCACCTTTGTCGCAAATCGTGTCGCCATCGTACAAGGTCTGACATCATCTTCAGTCTAAAATCATGTTGGGTCCAAGAATAACCCCGCTGAACTAGTCTCGCGAGGAGTATTACCTGAAAAATTACTTGGCAGTAAACTATGGTTTTCCGGACCGGAATTTTTGTCGAGTTTGTCATCAAGTTGGCCGAAATTCAACAAATCATTTGATATAAATTTGGTGACTGAAAAAAGAAAGAACAATGATGTCGTTGTTCTCACAGTGCCTGATGATGTTGATTACGTTCAGAAAATCAAATATGTCAACAACTTTTGCGCCACTCGCCGAACATTTGGGTTCGTTGCTCGATTTGTGAACAATACAAGATCTTTGATCACGGGCTAACCAACAACATATGGTTGCTCCACTGTCGCGGAACTGAACCAATCGCTAAAATTTATCGTAAAAATCATACAGCACCAGCGCTTCCGAGAAGAATTATCACTTTTGTTGGCCAACAAAGAAGTTCCATCGAAGAGTTCGATCAAGAATTTAAACCCGTTTCTCGACGATGATAAAATTATTGGAGTGGGAGGCCGATTATAGAACTCAAATTTATCGTTCGAATCTAAACACCCTATAATATTGCCAAATAATCATGTATTTGTTTTTACTCTTTGTAGCCATTTTCATAACTGTCACGCTGGCCCTCAAGCATTGCTCGGTGCTGTGCGGCAACAATTCTGAATCATTCGTGGTCGTGATGTAATCAAGAAAGTGGTAATTATATACAACCAAATCATGGGAAATTTGCCATGACATCGAGTGGAACCTGCAAGACCATTTTTGCATGCAGGTGTTGATTTTTATGAACCTGTTTGGGTCCATTATAAAGGCCGTGGCCAGCGCTCAGATAAAGCATACATAAATTGCGGTATTCGGTATGCTTTGCAACAAAGGCTGTCTGTATTGAAATCGTCAGTGATCTGTCGTCCAAGGCTTTTCTTAATGCACTTGATCGCTTCGTTAGTGGCAGAGGACTTTGTCGATATCTTTACTGCGATAATGGAACTAATTTCGTGGGAGGTAGCCGAGAGCTGAAGGAGCTACATGCATTATTTTTCGATCAAAACAGTAATCATCAAATAGTTCAAGCCTGCGCTTACACAAATATTTAATTCGTTCACATTTCATCGCGATCATCACATTTTAGCGGTCTGTGGGAAGCTGCAGTGAAATCTGCAAAACATCATTTGTATCGAGTTTTGTCAGCTGCGGTATTGACGTATGAAGAGCTTAATACTATCACAGCAAAGATAGAGGCATCGCTAAATTCACGGCCATTGACGCCGCTTTCATCGGATCCATCTGATTTCGAAGCTCTCACGCCGGTTCACTTCCTTATGGGAAGCCCGCTTACTGCAATCATCGAGCCTGACCTCACAAATTTCAATATTAACAAAATTGACCGTTATCAAAAACTTCGCCAGCTGTATCAGCATTTCTGGCAACGTTGGCAGAAAGAATATATACATATCAAAACTGCAGCAACTGGGAAAATATATCAAAACTGCAGCAACTGGGAAAATGGAAAACGACATCGAGCAACGTCACAGTCAACACGCTAGTTTTAATCGCTGAAGATGGGGTTCCTCCTCCAAAATTATCCGGGACCAGATTGGTACGTGTAGCATCCGTAAAAAGACCAATCGGTACTGTAAAACGTGCCATTGTTAAATTGTCCCCATTACCTGTTCGCGCTCAATCAAGTTGACTCCGTTTTGTATACTTATATGTATTTCATTTATATAAAAACCGTTTGTTAAATATTGTTGTATGTATATGTTTGTCGCTTTATTAAATAATATTTTTGTTGTTGGATCGTATATTCCGATAGATCCATCAGTCGCGCAATAATTACCAAAGTGTAAACAACAAAATTAAAAATAAATAAATGTTCACCAATTCGCAATGCATTTCTGTTGTTTAAATTAAAATTAATATTTTCGCCGGTTTCGTCAAGAAACACCAACTGATTTTCTATGTAGTGTTATTAATTGTTTTTGGTAATAATTGGTTCCACCAAGACATCCATTGAAAGGAACAAAATCGCGCAAGATTATAACGACTGGTATAATTTCATTTTAAAAATAGTTACCAATTACAATTAAAGTTGTTTTGTTAGCAGTAGCAAATTTTTAGCCAATGTCTGAATTAACGCACGATTACGGAATTTAATTCCGGATTTAATAAAAAAAAGGTCGATAAAGAAAATTTGTTTCGCAAAAATTCACCATTTTAGAATCTGCAAGAAATTAACATTTTTTTCTGAAAGTTGGTCGACTCACTGTGTACATATGTATATAATATTTCGTCATCAGCGTTGCCTAAAAATAACCTAAACTTGTTGATGAAATTACAAATTTTTATTTTTTTAGTGCAGATACTAGGTTGAAATCGCCTAAGAACATAAAAATTGAAAAAAAAAATGATTTTGCGCCAATTAGAGAACCACATCTATGGTAATGAACTAGAAATGACCCTCTCTACCGCTTTCGTTTGATCGTAGACTTTTGGGGCACTATATGTAAAAACAACTTCTAAATAAAACTCAAGAAACGATGATCAAAATATTTCATGGAATTCCAGTGTGAAATTTTTATCACAAAACTTGTAATAACTTGGTATCGGTTATTGCTATACAAAAAGTTAGGCTGCTATAATCACAATCAATTTTAATTTATTCGTTGATCATAAATTTAATAGAAGGTAAGTTACCAATTGATTACCATTATCGCAATCAGTTTGAATTTTGTCATATGAAGCTTTAACCAATTTCTTTTTATACCCATATCCAATATACAAATTTAGAAAGGTTGTAACGATGTTACTGCCATGTGGAAATCATATTACTAAACTGAAGTGCAGGCTGGCATGGAGCTATTAAAAGACGGACCTGTAGCCATGTACAAAATAGGGCTACTGTTCAGCGTTCAATAAAGGACAATAAATCCACTAGCCGAACAGTCTCTAATTAATGTATGTGATGGTATTAATGTAAAAAAAAACTATACGTTTCACACAATAAATCTTCTCTTGCATTTGTGAGTTCAAATAGAAATGACAGACGGCGTTCCGAAAACTAAAACCAACAAACAATCACCTAGTGTCATAGATGCAAAAATTAACATGCATTTCTTTTTATAAAGAATCAAAAATCTTATCTCTGCTTTGTATTTGTCCAAAGAAAAGCTCGACAACATGAATTCTTGTTAGGAGATAATCTTCACGATATCATATTTCAACACATGGCAATGGCATATACAGGGTGATTGCGACTGATGATATTATGATGGGATATGATATTTAAGGGGATGAAAGAGCATAAACACATAAGTAAAAAATCTCGTTCCACATTTATATCGATATCCTGAAAACTGAAAGTAGTATTGATCCGATTTTGACCACATTCGATTAGGAACTACTTGAACTTATTAAAGTAACAATTTTTGCAATCATACTGAAAATAACGGGAAAAAAGTTATGTTCACCGTTATTTATTTTGAAAACAAGGTCATTAAGGTGTTAATTTTTTTCACTAGGATTGTAGCTGAAATTTTGGAACCCAAACAGTGTAATAATGTTTTTTCGTAGCTTTCATAGATTTATATCTTGATATTGTGAAGTTTTCTATAACCTCATTTTAAGTCATACGTGTAATAAATTATCGTTTTACCTCTATGCCACAAATTAATATTAGTATTTTTTCTATTTCAAAATATAATGAAAATTCTGATTTTCTTCCAATCAACCAATACATTTTTAAAATTTTTATTTTAATTTGATATGCTTACCAAACTTTATCAAAGTCTTGTGCAATTCCAAGAAGACAGCAGAACAAAATTTATTTTCCTCCTAGTTGAGTTTAATAGCATTTACAATTCTGTGTACTTGCTCTATTTATATAATGCCATGCTGGTTTCGGAATCTAAACTGACGGTCTGAAATAAGATACCTTTCTTCGAGTATTGGTTCTATAATAAGATTTTTCCAATAACTTTGAGATTGTGGGAAGTATGCTTATTGAATGATAGGACAAATTTTTTAGTTTCATTTTGTTCAGGCTTAAGAATCAGTGTTGTTTGAGATATATTTCACTTTTGAGGAATATTACTAGTTCCCATGATCGCGTTGATGATATATGTTCTCTTTTTGCGTTGTAATCACCTCCTGCAAGACCCTTATGTTCCTGGTGGCTAAAATCATCCATGAACTGCAGCTTTTTTATTGTGTGTTTTGTTATTTTATTGTATACATCAGTACCTCATGTACTTTCCTCAGTACCTCATTGCTTTGCAATCTGGATGTTGGTATCATAAGTTAAGTACCCATTAATTTTAAAATAGTCCTTTTTGGTGATGTGAGTTTCAGATATTAATATTATGTCAAAATTGTGCTTGAAGAGAAATGCTTGTACCCCTACTTTGTATTATGCTAGTCCGTTTGCATTCTAAGACTGTGTCCGAAACCTGTAATAAATATTTTTTAGTACAGAATTTTGACATTAATTGAGAATTATTCCCCTACATTCACAATTTTTTATTATGCCGTCCGAAATGTGTAATAAATCTCCCGACCTCAAATGCCTTTTCCTCACGTTATATGTTTTTTTTGAAACGTCAAATTAAATATCGCATAAAGACCGTTCACCATCTGCGGTCATTAAGTTGTTAATTTTTTCAATACGATTGTGCAGGAGTGCATGCTGTGTTCCACAATATATGTATTATTGTATTACGGCATACGATAATATCGCCATAGATTGGTTAACTCTGAAAGAACCGGAACCAGAAACTTATCAACATTTAAACCTCAGTTATTGAGGAAAATGCATCTTCTTTAGGCAGAGAATGGGATAGTTTATGAAAAGTTAAATAAAAAAATTGGATTTAAGTTTAAATTCGAACTTTTAATTATTTCATTTTACATTAATTCAGTATGTGTCTTGTGTGTCATTCATGTGTTTTCATATAAATATGTACATATATATAGTATCATCCCGCCAAAAACATCATAAAATTCCGATCCATCCGCCATTTTATATGTATACACATTTTTTTCTATTACTCGGCCCACAACACAATGATATAATTACAATAGCGATAGACTATAATAATTTGGGTGTATGAGGTTTTTGCATATAAATGTCAAAATTCTATACTAAAAAATATTTATTACAGGTTTCGGACACAGTCTAAATAGCTATTTTGAGGACAATCATTTTTTGTTTTTAGTGACTATGCATTAATGTTGTCATACTTTGCATCATTAGATCTATGATTCTCTCCATCAACACCATGAAGCTTTGCAACAGTTCATTGAGCTTATTTGTATTCCTGTTGAGACATTGCCTTCTTCACTTGCTTATACTGTTGGAGCGTCATCCTTAAAAATACTTGCATATGCAATGGGATGCACATTTACAGTTAATTTTTAATTTTTTGGTTTCCTTTTAGAAGATTAGGAAATATTTTTTCTGGTTGCACTTCTATTTTAGCTGATGAGTACAAATACATGCATTATAGTCAAGTGTATATATACTTGAACTATAATATATTTATTATTATTTATGGTGACAAAAAGGAACAGCGTGGACCTAAAAGCAAATTATATTGCTTTAAAAAATATCAATTTTTACCTATAAAAATTAAAATTGGGCGGATTGTACTCCAGCACTCAATGCCACTAATGGGCCCACGGTGCAATACCCACATTCACACTAACATTTATTCAACCCATTCATCCCATTCACACAAGTACAGTATACCACCTGCGCATTGCATAGCTCCATGTCATGCCCCGTACAATGACGTGGAAGATGGAAGATTTTTACCTATACTTATGAAACAAATATTTTTTATAAGCTTTAGAAATTTTATTTTTCCCGCTTAATTCAACCATAGAAAAAACAGTAAATAGATTTCTCAAATTTTTATTTGCACTGCGTATGAGCGAGAAACAATATTTTCAATGTTATCGTTGTGTTGTTGATATTCCATAGTGCATACAGTGTAAACAATAGAATGCACCTACACAACGATGACATAGGAAAATTCAGAAGATTGCTGTACTCCTCTGTTTTTGTATAAATGAGAAATCTAGTTTGATTGTCTATGATTCAACAAAGCAATCAACAGTGTAGGATCAAATTTAAATAAATAAATTTTAGTGGATATCTACGAAACAAATAATTTCAACGTCATTCACTCAAGAATTTTCATTATATTTATTTTTCACACAGTTTACGAAATAAAAGCATTATATTTTTTAAAAATCCGCGCTATTTATTTTTGGAAAATTTTGCCTGTGCTACGCCAGCAATGCAAAACTTGAATTATTTGAAGACTTACTATTCCTATTTATTACAAAATAAAATTTGAAAAGAAACAAATGAATGGGTACTCCCGTAACATTTTAGGATCGGATCGTAGTAGCCTTGCAACTCGAATTTCAATGTGTAATTTGACAAATTCGGAAGACACTAAGGCTACTATGTTTATCTTTTTAAATGTTGGTTATATATTGGATAACAAGAAATAAGAAAATCAAGCGATAGATAGAATATGTCCTTTGTAAATTATGTAATATTTTACTTATCGTTTACTTCAATTTATTGGTTAGTTTCGTTCAGCATTATTTTAAAACTCCACACATTAATAAAATTCGATAATAAGAATGAACTCATTTGTAAAGTTTAGAACCATAACTTCAGTTTTGCTTTCAGAATTTATAGAATTACTAATCATTTATACTAAATCCTCTTCATTCAATCCATTTTCAAGCATAACGGTTCTACTTGAACAATAAGAATATTATCTGTATAATTTTAAAGAAACCAATTCGATAATAAATTAGGAATGGCATTTTAGAAATATTTTGTTCAATACATCTCTTCTGCAATTGACCCAATAGAACCGAAAGTTTATCTTGTTCAGCGTTTTATTGATACCCAAATGCGCTCCAGATTTATTATTGTGAATTTCTTGCAGCACATCTCTTATCCGGTTTTCTGGTAGCACGATTTGTAGTATGGTGTTGTAGCCGTCGGCCTATTCTCAAAGTCCTGCAACCCATTCTCGAATTTCAATGACTTCCACAATAACTTTTCATGGTGGCAGTTTCCGTCGCGATTTCATACCACTGCGGTCTGGTGCCTTCATCCATTTGCTCATCGTAGTAATGGAGTCATCGTGTCGTTGGTCTTCTACACCTGTTGTTCTGGAAGCCTTGTGTTGCTTTCGCAGTTTAACGGAATCGGAGGTTAAGTCGGCTCTTAATTCGTCGTATTCTAACACCGATCCTAAGACCCCGTTCATACTTTTCCATTTTGTTGTCGTCCTCAAGTGAAGCTTCAACTGGTCGTCCCTTACAGAGTTTTTGAATGCATCCATGTAAATTCATTCAAGACATCACTCGGAACTTTAGAGTAAATAGTATGGTGTTAGCGCTAGCTTGTTCGTGTTCTTGTTTGGGAAGTTCGAAAGTTGCATTGAACATGTATATAAACGCGACCACGTTGCAGAATAAGATCATTTTAAATTCAACCAGTATACAAGTGAAATAGTTAACTAGTGAAATAGTAAAGTGTTCTGAAGTTTCAACCAGTGAAACTGTAAAAAGCTAAAGGGCCTGAAAAGTGTTATAATTTACTCTCGAATAACTTGTGCAGTGTTAATAAATAGTTGAAAGAGTTTTATTTAAAAATCCATTACGAATCCAGAACAGCGAAATTCGTAATAATATGTATTAACTCTTTGGGATATATGTAGTAGGCTTTTTCAATATTTTTTATTGTACCTTCAAGTGACAGTGATCTATTTAGTGTAAAACAGTTTTTAAAAAAATGGATCCATGCTTTTAGTGCAAGAAAACCTACGATTACAGAGCTGTAATAATAAGTTGTAGTGGTATTTATTCACGCAATGAATGAATTGGTGAACTCCAGTACATCAGAAATAAAAGGTGATATTAAACATCTCAAGAGCTACTCTAACATATGTAGGAGCAAATTCCTAAAACAATAATGTCAAAAGATCAAAACTAATCCAAGGCAGTCCTTCTTTGTTCCCGAAGAACCGGTATTAGCACAGATTATTAAAAGAATCAACCAAGAAGCAGGCATAAAACATACTGATATATGTGAAGAGGTGCCTACAAATAATCCACATGTACTTCAAAAGAACGTGATGTTCACTATCTCTCAAGAGTGTAGTGAGCATAAAAAAAAGGTGTTCGCTAATATAATTCGTACTGATATATATGTATGCTCACCGAATCATCTCCAAGTCAAATAATGGACCTAAAATCGATTATATATCATATAAAGTTAATATTCCGGGAGAATCGTTTAACTCAGCCAGAAACTCCAAATTCTGGCTTGCTGGGCTGCTCATAAATGTATTTTAGTGGAGCCAGAAGAGGTATTTTTTCCAAAAACTTCAGTAAACCACCAACTCCAGTATGAACCTTAACTACCAGGTGCCACATCCAATATATGCGTATACAGAATTATACTGCCAGTTACCAACTGCTTTCAATATTTGGATGCTATTCCTAATAAGGCGTATAGTGAAATGTAATTGATGTAATTTGATGCGAAATGATTACATGGATAAAAGCTAAATCATTGCCAGATATGTCATTAGTAATAGCCGTTGCCAAGCATGATGATATGGATACAATCATTTTTGAAGAAAAATAAAATTGATTTCAAACAGAATTATTTAAAAACAATCAATCTGGAACAAAAGTTTTTAAAATTGATGTTTTGACAAACGACCAAAACCAATTGCAGTTACCATATCCATCAAGTATTCAAAGCGGGGTCCAGAGAATTATTCTAAAAACTCCGCTTTGAATGAATTGCATAATACTATAGTTCAAATAATTTGAGGATTGATGAAATTGACGTTATACCTCTATAACATGAAATATCATTCCTTGCTCCAATTTTGTCTATCGGTGTCACTCTGGTTAGTTTCCACTTCACAGGAAATTCTCCTAATTTCAACGATTGATTGAAAATTAGGTTTAGAGGAATTACCGAATTTTTATAGTCTAGAGCTGGTATGCCATCTGGACCACATGAATATTATGTAACCTGATTGAAAAAATTCTACAATCTTATTTGATGTAATTTGTTGATCTAAGGTTCCCTCTCCGCATCCGAACCAGCATTGAGAGATAGCAGTTCATCTATTTCTGTGCTACGAGTCCAACTAATTGATGGTAGTTTAAAACATCCCATGATTTAGTTGCCTAAGTTGTTAATTTCAGCCATACAATGACTATAGGGACATATAAGGATAATGGAGAGTCCGGTAAAATATATACAACGTAGCTACATTTGAACTTGTTACTTGTCGTTATTTTAACACAGACTTGCACGATGGATAGCTGGAGAAGGAATAATTAATTTGATATTTCGCTATCTTGTTTGGGGCGACCAATCACCATCATGTATTCGTCAATATACACTGCATCATATTTTATAACGCCATTTAACAGATACGACGCCACTGTTGTTCTTTAAGTTTAATTTTGATGTCGTTAATTCCATTTTTTGAAATGAAAACTATGTAGATCTGTACCAAGTATGTAAGATTTTAGGATCCATGGTGATTTTCCACATCCACAAAGGGTTATTCTATTGAAATCTTCACCGGATTAGTCGAATCCAAGGTCAAATTAAAAACATGCAATCTTTCATAATTTTTTTAGATCAAGGATGATTTCCGTTGCATTTGATCAGAAGATATATTTTTTGGATGTGTTATATTAAAACAACTGTTGCCTTGATTGGATTCAACTAAATGGGTTGAAATTAATGAGATTGAAAATTACTTTACAGACTTTGCCAAGCTTTTGACTCGATCAGTCATTGCAAAACATTACGATTTCGGCATAAATTTGATTTTTCCAGCGTTTTCGTGAACTGGTTTAAATCTTACCTGAGCAGCCGTACTCATTATGTTGAAATATGAAATAGAAGATCCAAATTAATTCAGCCAACAACATCTAGTAATCTGGTGTGAATTCAACCTACTTTATCTGGATATCAATAAATATAAGACCATATCATTCTTTTGAACAACAGTACCATATAAATGGTACCATTTTAAATAAAGTATTCGAAACAAAGGGACCTAGGGCCTTTTGTTGGAAATATGCGCTTCACAAAACACATCGAAGAGTACTTTGCCGGCGCTAATAAACGGTGGACCAGAGGAAAATAATAAAAGGTCCAGAGGTAATGTATAGATACATAAACATGGGAAGACCATTGACCGTACGGCCATGACCTATAAAATAACTACTAAAAAGTGCGTTTATTGGTAACATCTTTCCTCATCATATCAGCGCACCATCCATACTGGGATCTAATAAATTAAAGGTGCCTAACAGAAACCTTCGAGGCCACGAATTACTACATCTGAATGTCCACAGAACAAATTATGGTGATAAAGAGCCCCGTGGAGGTCCTATGATACTAGCGAATTCAATTAAAACAATTTAATTAGTGAAGAGAAAAATCTTTATTTTATTTTAATTTTTTTTGTATTTTTTTTTTTTGCATTTTTGGAAATTTATATTTTAATTAATATTTTGTTTTATTTTAACTGCTGTATCTGTTAATTATTTTTATATTTTACACGAAAAAAATAAATAATAAATTGTTGATGTTTAATAATAAATAAATTACAATAAATATTTTATTTCTTTTAATAGAATTATAATTATAAATTTATTTTATTTTTTTCTGTAGCATTTTGATTTTAGTTATTTTGATATTAAAATATGTTTTTTAACAATTAAATGCAAGTTTTGTGTTTTTTTTTTAATAATTTTTATGATTTTTCTTTTTTTTATTAAAAGGATACTTATCTTATCAAATAAATAAATTTTTGCCAAAGCAGGAATGGCATTTGTCGAAAGAAACTTTCAGCTGTGACAGAGTGTCCGGCTTTCATGAGCTCGATACAAAAGTTTATATAAATTAAATTTGTGATCCCGGTATAATAAAAAAAAAATCTGTAATTTACTTCGTTTTGTAATATTTAAAATAGGATCAAATCAGACATGTCAAATTTTTACTAAGCGAGTCACATTAATAATTATTATGTGTGAGCGGTGCCGCCCTTACAGTTTATACTTTTAAGTTATAACATCGGAGATTTTTATATTTACATTTATTCATACAACATTAATTTGATAAAATTCAGTTCAATTTATTTAAAACCCCATGAACAGCTAGCAAATTAATTAGTTACTAAACAGTTGTTCGCGTACGTACACGCCATACTTGATATATTTAAACATATTTTAAACACAAAAATTAATTACATTTATTGTATTATATTATTGTAGTGTTTTCGGCCTTAAACATTAAAATTAAGCTTTAGTTTTAACATTAAATCCAATTCGAACAACTTGAAGTACTGATATCGTTTTTTAATAATAAAATATTATTAACTAAACTATTATTTTTCAAATGATTTTTAGGAAACGAGGCCTTGATTGAAAAGTTAATATTTAATTCATTAAAATAATTAATAAATCTGCCAGTGATCGTCGGTGTAGTAGGGCAAATCTTAGTAATTAAAAAATAAGTAAATTAACGTTAATTTGATCACTGGACTATCGATAAGCTATGTTTTTAGCTTAACAATGTATTTGTTCTCTCATTTAAATTAAAATTTGTTAATTTATTTAGTAAAATAGGTCGGAATAATTCTACACAAAATAAAAATGTATAAACTAATATATACAATTAGTTATACAATTTATTGAAATGGTAAAACATATTTTTCGTTATAAGTATTTTTATTTGGTGTTATACTTATTGACTATTTCTATATAAGAGAAGATCGGTATATTATTTTCTATTGCATTAATAATATTCTCTGCTGTTGTAGTTCAATACAAAAATATGTTATTAGTTATACCTATACCTTTTACATCTATATGTTCTCATCAATTGTAATGGAATACGACATCAAATCCATGCTGAATAAATTACGTATACAAGATCGCCAATAACGTATTAGTGAGCCAAAGTACATAATGTTTCAAGGGCAGCATACAGCCCACTTTGACATGCCTAAATCTAAATTAATTATTTAGAGAGAGATCTCCGATGAAATTTAAACATAGCTAATTATAATCTAAAATTAATGCCTGGAATTTTGAATATAATAAAATAATTTCTTTTACACTTATTGAAAATCAATTTCTGGGTTGCACAACTTTAAAATACAAGAATTTTGGTTTCGTACCGAGCATATTTTAAACTTCTCGAGTTCAACAAGAGTTTCTGGCATTTTCAAGTTTTAATTTAGCTCAAAATTGTATTTTCGGAATACATTCCTTTCAGAGTAATATATTTTTATTTTTAATTTTTAAATAAGCTATAAATATAGTATACAACATATAAATATTGTATATAATATATAAATATTTTTCTGCTTAATATATTTGATTTTAAAATTAATATTTTTTTTATTATATTTCTTGCTTTTGTTTAAACTTAATTAGTGACTATTTTTTTAATAATTAAATTTATTATTTTTAATACGACTGAAATTTTTTAATATTATTATTAACCGCAATTTTAAAAATGTAAATATCATCTGTCTTTTTCTTAAAAGTTATTAAACAAAAAAAAATGTTTTTTGAATTAATTAAATATAGTAATCAATTGAGTAATTAATTGATTGAAACTACGTTAATATTATATTATTTTATAATTCATTATTAATGTGCATTAATATTTTTAAAGCTTCTTATATTTTTAATTTACTCAAAAAATAAGCAGCATCCTTTTTAAATTTCAAAAAGCGATAAATTTTTTTTAAATTTAATTATTCAATTGATTAAATATTTAATTTATTTATTATTATTATTATGTTTTAAAAGCCAAAAATTTGTAATGTTTTTTCGCTCAAAAATATTCTAGTATTATTATATTCAATGAATTTTTGTTTTTTGTTTCGTTTGCTTCTTAATATATTTTATTCTCTCGTTTAAATTAAAATTTATTAATTTATTTAGTATTAGGACGGAATAATTCTACAAAAATAAAAATGTGTGAACTAATACAATAAATTATACAATTTATTAAAATTAAAAATTAAAATTTGCGTATTTTATATTTTTATTTGGTGTTATACGTAATTATTAATTATTACTATATATATACATATATATAAGATATATGTATGTATAATCAAAAGAAAATTAACTCAAAAATTATAAACAGGCAAAAAATTTATATATTATTTTTTATTTAATTTCTACATAAAGTTTTTCTTTATTTTGAATCATAAGAAATTTTATTATTATTTTAATTTTTAAAATAAAAAATTATTTTGCAAATTATTCTTAGTAATTTAATTTTATTTTTTTATTAATTTGATCTAAAAGATGCACTTTTGGCATATTTGTTTATACTTTTAATTATTTATTGTTTCTTAATTTTTACAATAATATTTTTGATAAAAACCAATTGTTTTTAATTTAAAATTTTTACGAAATAATTTTAATAAGTATTTAAATAAAGTTAAAAAAAAAATCGAAATACATAAATACTGTAAAAGGTGACATGTGTGCTGGATTTTTTAAGTAACTATGTGAACTTAACAATTGTACAAACTGCATATAGTTAGTTTTATTATTTTTTTAACCCGTTTCTCTCCGTGTCATTTTTAAATCTTTCGTTAAAAAAATTTTTAAATCAAAATTCATTTATCTAAGGACTTTGAAAATAATATAACAAAAATAAATGTGATAATTATTTATTTAATATATAAAATTTATACATAAATTATATATGTATTGCAATGATTAGTTATCGAATTTAAAACTGTTATTTTTTATTTTAATTAATAAATATTTGCAGAAAAAAAATTAAACTTTTAAACATTTGTAAATTGTAAATTAGTAAATATTAATTAAGAAAATAAATATTTGGCAATAATATGTGTTGTTTATTTGGAAATGGTATTATTATTTATTGCTTGTTAATTTTAAAAACCATATATTGCTTGATTGATATTTAATTCCAATTACAGCAAAAAAATTTGTTTTGTTTTTATAATTATTGCCAATTAATAAATAATTTATATAGAGTTAACAAATAGTTAGAAAGTACTTTAATTACTTATAACAACCTCTTTTACAATAATAAATATTTTTAACTAAAATAAAATTATTTATTTATTAAATTTTCCCAACTTTTTTTTAAAATAGAGTTTTTAATTTATTATCTTCGTTTTATAATTAATTAATTAATTTAAACAAGGAAATTTCTAACTAAATAAATTTTTAAATTTTTTTATTTATTTTTTAATATTTTTTTTTTTTTGTAAATAATTTTTATTTAGTAAATCACAGTCCGTTTAAGTGCTTTTTATTTTATTAATAAATTATTATTATTATTATTTTGATTTCATATAATATTACATCTATTGAGTAATTAAAAATATAAAATAAAATTTTTTGAAATATTGGGAAAATTTTTTATTTGCTGTTCGTTGAGCCATATGTATTTGCTTGTGATAAGATGTGTGATTTTTTTTATCATTAACACAAATTTTAAATCGAGGTTATACAATTAATTAAATTAATTAAATGAATAGAAAAAAAAGGTCTGGTTGGAAAATTTCGAAATTCGTAAAAATCATCGAATCTTGTGTGGTTTCAAATGTGTGTAATTCGATCGATGGCAGTGCGTGTATTTAAAAATTCATTGAAACCGTTTTTTTTTCTTTTTTAAATATTAAAAATAAATTTGAAGGACTCGTACTTTTCAATATTTCCAACCTGTTTTAAAAGAAAATGCATTAATTTTATTTTGATATAAGTGAGCAATCATTTTGTTTATATACAATTAACAAACAAATCTATATTATTAACTAACTACTGGAACAAAATACTTAAGGTTTGCGTAATTAGCTAAATTTTTTAATTTTTCGTTTTACATTTTTTTTGGTTATATTTAATATGAATTTATTTTATTATTTATTAAAACAAGTTCATGCGTTGTTCTGCAGTGATTTCGAATTTCGATGTTATAACGCAGAGCTTTACCGTTTTGTCTATAGTCTTATCGAAATCTAACATAATATGGCAACACAACTTGATTTGCGAATTGAACATATGTTTGCAACATACAAGTCATATGAAAGTGCTACACAACGTTCTTTTCAGAATTGCACTTACATTCGGCATAAACTACAAGGTGGCACATAATAAACCTTAAGGTTTAAAATATTTTGTTTTATTTCTAATTTGACAAAACTTTATAGCAACTTTCAAATGGATAATTTCAATTTATCAATTTTTGTTACAAACATTCACACTAATATTAGAATTAGTATTAACGAAAAGTTGTATGGTGAGAAGAAGAGAATACTTAAGATTTCTAAAACCCTTAAATCTCAGATTTCATGTATCGATTTCAGAATATGTAACTAGTTACTAGATGGATGGAGTGGTTTCTCCATTTAGGCATGAGTATCACGCTCTAGTCCATTCCATAGAAAATATCTGATACTTGCAATTACTCGTAGACGTAGATCGAGTTCGAGCGCATGGAAAATTGGAAAACTAGGGTTTTTAAGAATTTTGAAATAATGTTAACGTTTCATCAAATATATTTTGTTGTGAATTTTTTGTATGAATGTATGATTATGAAAATAAATAAATCAAAAAAGGAATTAATACTTTAAACCTTAACGTTTAATATGTGCCAAATCTGCGGGTCAGTAATTGGTAATTTTTTGTCCCAGTGAACTCATACTAGATAACATATCTCCTCCTTTAAAAGGAAATTTAAAACCTGTTCAATACTGACTGTTACAAAGTTGAATGTTACACCACCATCCTGCAAACTATACGACACACACAAACTAATTTTTTTTTTAAATAAGACCAAAACTAAATTCTAATTCCGAATGCAAAGGTCAAAACTAAATATTATGCTTGCTATAATTTATGTGTATACAAATACAATATGTATACAATACTATTTAAAAGGCCATACTAGTACGTCTACCACCCAATCGACTACTACCTCCAAAATTACAAGAACCACGTGCACCACTCGCCAAAAATCCGGTTGAACTACCACTCTGCGACACACTTCGACCCATCCGACCAAACTTACTCATGTCTCCGCTATTTTTACGTTCGCGAGCCTTACGCAATAAATCGCTGGTGCTCGGTCTGCGCGACGTTTGTGATTGGTGATTTTGTCTGCGTGCACTACCACCACTATTGTCCGACGATATAATATCTGACGTTGAAGATCGACGTAAGTTTTGATTTAAATTGATCAATGAAAAATTTGACGACAAAAAATTTGAATTTTTATTATTATTACCATTATTATTACTATTATTAATATTATTATTGTTATTAACACTATTATTACTATTATATCGTACCGGTGACTTATGATATGTTAATAGTGTTGTAGATCCACGCGGATCATTGTCATTCTTATCAAATTGTTCAATTTTCACATATGGCATTTTATTACTGTATTTTATTATTTTACGATTGGATTTTATTGACTCAGCTGTATTATCGGTATCGGTGTCATCTGTATTAAGAATATTAGTGCTAGCATTATTCGTACTTTCATCTTCAGTAACACTATTACATTTAATTGAATTAGATGAATTACGAAAATTTAAGTAAATTGATTTTATATCAAATGTTTTAAAATTTATTAAGCTGCTTGAATTTCGTTTGTTAATTGATTTTTTAGTAGTAGCTGCAGTATTAGTCATATTTGTAGTATTAGTTGTAGTATTAGCTGTTGTAGTAATGGCATTATTTGTTTGTGATTTATTTAATTTATTATTACTATCTAAGCGTTGTTGTTGTTGCTGATTACTACATTTGAAATTGTTATAAATTAATGAATCATTTGATTTGGATATTTTTAAATTACTAACATTATTCTTGTCAATATTATTGTTATTATTATTAATAAAATTTGATTGATTTAATAATATATAATAATTATTATTTTTATTGTTATTATTTAAATTATTATTAAAATTATTATTATTAATATTTCCATCAGATGATTCTGTAAATTTTTTATTTGTTTTATTTAATTTATTATTATTATCTAAATACTCCATTTGTCACTGAATTTCACAAAAATTTTGTTTTGATGATGAATCCTTTTGGTCATCATTTAAACCATCCCGATCGCCTCGACCCACACTTATATTATCATCCTTTGGCGAATCTGCCCCACCACATACGCCACTCACGCTAGATGGTGGCCCGGGGGGGCAGACTGATTGTCATCTAAGTGCCAGTGTTGATATTAGAGGTGGTCGAACAGGTTTATTGTCTAGTATACGTTCCAATTCGAGCATTACGCTAGTTGAGAGGCGTGGCAGTAGCTAAAACGAAACAAACACGAATTTTTATTTGATACAAATTGTTGAAAATTATTTTAAATTAACAGCTAAACAAAATTAATTAAAGTTTCCTCCCAATCTGGCGAGTGAATCTTCCGGTTGTGAGTATGTTGTCTGTCAATGGGTGTAGTGATCATTACTAGCGTTTGGCAAAATCTAACTAGTAAATTTGGGAAGCACGTTCAAATATGCAGTTTTATTTACTTTGTGAAAACAAGTATATAATACCGGCTTTTACTTCATAAGGCAGGTTAACCAAATTGTGGATATTTAATATCTATAATTTGGTCCAGTAGCCAAAAACGATTTGTTTATATTTTTAGTTCAATATGGCGCTCACCTGCAAAGCTTGTAAATTTTGATGCAGTTGTTCCAACGTAGTTGCTCCAATTAGCAAACATTGTACCGGCTCATGTTTCAAGGACCAAGCAATCGATAGCTGGGTCGGACTACATCCCAATTTATCAGCCAGCGACGATAGATCCCGCAACTTATCACATTGTCGCCTACCCTCTTCCATGCGTTGTTCTTTGAGTGTTGATGCAGGTTGCATACCATCAACACGTGGTAGACCACTAGGAACGCCCGTAATTTGCGATGCACCACCCGACGTCGCTAATATACCAAACTCCTGTTTTGTATTTACTTCATCCTCGGTCCACGAATAACTATGACTTTTCTTCATAAACGAGCCTTTCGAAAAAAACAGTCCTCGTTCACTTGGATGCATATCACCCAATGCCATTGATAATGGTCCCCACGCCATCAAACCAACACCAATTTTATTATACATTTCGGGTAAATATAGTTCTGCTTTTTCCCGGCAAAACATATGATACTCGGCCTGTTCCACAATCGGTGTGATACAATTAAACTGCCGGCAATTTGTGTACGCTTCCATAATTTCAACTGGACTCCAACGTGCCGTGCCCCAATACATAGCCCATCCTTGCGATATTATATAGTTCATAGCGCGTACTATTTCTTCCATCGGGCACATCGAATCTGCTTTGTGGATAATAACTAAATCAATGTAGTCAACGCCTAATCGCTGCAAGCTAGCCTTGACACTTTCGATAATATGTTTGCGTGATAAGCCACGTTCTTCCGACCTAAAAATACATGTACGAATTGCAATAATGGTATAATCAATGTCTGTTTATATAAATTACTTTGTGCTCCAATAAATCTTCGTTACGATCACAAAGGCAGATCGTTTCCATGAAAACTTATGTAAAACTTTTCCAAAAACGGTTTCTAGAAGTTTAAAGAAAAACATTATAACTGTCACGATGGCAACGCTATTTTGCAATACATACCTGATGTTGGATCAGCCAAATCAAATAAGTTAATTCCACTTTCGACCGCTACCTTTAGAACATTTTCAGCCATTTCTTCATTGACACCAGGCGTAAATAGAGGCCAAGTTCCAAGACCAACATTCGATATGCGTAAGCCACTTTTACCTAAATTTTTGTACCGCAAACCGGGTGTTATAGTAGTTGTTTGGCGTATTGGTAGTGCCGGGTTTGATCCGAGGCTTATTGAGCGTCCTGAAAATTATTGAAAATATTTAATTCATTAGTAACAGTTATGATTGAGGCAAAAAGAAGTATAACAATCAAACGATTTTTAAATTGTGAGTTTAAGTAAAAATTTTGAGAATTAGATTTTTACATGCTTTGGACATCTCTAATTTTTATAATTCGGTTTGATAATTTTAGAATTTTATTAAACTGAGCTGGGCTTGCAATTTTACTAATTTGCAGAGGTGTTTACATTTTTTAAATACATCGATAGCTTCGTCTTGAATACTACTGCATACAAAAGTTAAAAATTCGAATTTAAATAATCTCTTAAAATTGTTTATCAACAGGCCTGATTTGATTGAATGCTACTGAGCTACAACTTCAAGTGGATTAAATCAATGGTTGCATTAAATGAATTTATCATTAGCACATATATAATCATTATTTTTACTGTGTTAACTCTGACTGAGTTTGACTGTGTGAACACTGTTTGGGAGGTACTGAAAACTTCGGTTGTCAGTGCTGCTCAACAGACTTTAGGTATAGTGAAAGTTAGACCCAAGAATGATTGGTTTGATGATGAGTGTCGTATTGCAGTCGAGCAACAAAATATAGCCCATAGTTAAGGGCAACAAAGCTGCTCTTGCCCGGAGATCAGGTAAGCAGATTTGTAGATGTGCCTGATGAATTGTTGTACATGAATAGGAAGTGGCCGCGGTGTGCCCCATAATAAAAAAGGGAGACCGCTTGAAGTGTGAGAATTATCGCGGTATAGCTCTCCTTTGCATAGCATACAAGTTACTGTCCTACATTATATTGGATAGAATCACCCCTCTAGCGGACGGTTTAGTTGGTGAATATCAAGGTGGATTTCATCCGAATCGATCAGTCACTGATCAGGTCTTTCCGTTGCCGATGATTCTGTCTAAATTTTCTATAACTATGATTCGATCAATCGATGGAGTTTGTGATCTGCTCTGGAATATTTAGGAATGTCAACAAAATTGGTACGATTGTGTAGAATGACAGTGACGCAGTATCAATGATATGTGTTAAAGTTGAGAACAGGCTATCGACAATTTTTGCAGTTATCTCGGGTGTTTGGCAGAGAGATGCTCTGTTCCCAATACTCTTTAATCTCATGTTGGAGTACATCTTTTGCAAAACTGAAACTCCTCAGCGCAACATCTTATATCTTATATTATAAAATACTTCCAGATCAATGAGTCCAAAACAAAATACATGATCTCTGGTCATAGGGACAATGGCATACCAGATTTTAGTAGAGGCCACTACACGTTTGAGGGAGTGAGGAGGTTCAAATATTTGGGCTCTCTTATCACTCACATATTAAAGCGCGGCTTATAGTGGCTGGTAGTCGTGCTTTGTATCTTCTAACGCCGCTGCCAAAATCTAAACCTATCAAGTGCCGTGAAGCTGAAGCTTTACAAATTGTTGATCAGGCCCGTTGTTACGTATGGATGTGAAAGTTGGGCGATGACGGATGAGTAAGAGAGATGGCTCCTTACATTTGGGACAAGAATCATGCCAGTGATTTACGGCCCAAAACGGGAATTATATGGTACATACCGAGCCTTGTACAATATCGAGATCAGAGTTCTGATGAAGACCCCCGATATTGTACAGGAAGTAAAATCTCAGCGTGGCTTGGTCACGTTCTGCGTGCTGATCCGAAACGAATTGTGCAGCGATCTCTGAAAGGAGAGCCACCATATGGTAGGCGCAGAGGTCGTTGCAGGCAACGATGGCTGCACGGTGTAGAGAATGATTTGGTTTCTTCAGGTTATCTATGAGTAGTATGAAGACCATGCTCAGGATCGAAACCGTTGGAGCCAAATTGTTATTACAGTAAGCGGGCAGTAATAGTCTTTAAAAACTGTTTTTTTTAAATTCTCCTTACAGTCATTGTAATAAAACTGATTTGAATAAAATCCAGACTCCTTTGAATTCGAGAGCTGTTAATTTATTCTGTCTTAACCATTAATTCGAGACGAGTATGTAGAAAACATAGGACCATGTACCCAGTCCATCAAAACTAGCATTAGAAATTATATTAATTTTTCAAAACATTGAGCATTCTTCAGTGGTTTCTTGGCCAAATTGCCTGATTATTAACTAAATCTATAACCGAAAACGCCATGTTAACGAACTTCTCGGGTCAATATATTTTTCACGGTAAATCTAATAATCTCTTTGTTTTCGCACAGGCTACTAGACTATATGCGGTTCTATCATGAATGATTATCAATTATCAGGCTGATATTGTCCCGCCAATTTTATTGTAATGATTGTTTGAACAAATACATAGAATATGCGAGGGTAAGATTGTTAAAAACTCTTGATTCTGTTCCGAGACAATTACAAAATTATATAAACACACATATTATTATTACGAGTACTGTTAGAGCAATTGATCCCTTATCAAAATTTGTTGGCATTCTTGTTCCTCGCGTACTCATAAATAAAGATCTGACATAATAAAACGTTCGAGAAATAACAAAACAAAACCGTTTCAGAACTACTCAGCGTGAAATGGTTTGGAGTATCGGGGCGCGATTGTAGTGCACAAATATTGTGTTTATTTGATCATTTGATCAGAATTATTGGTTTTACCCAATTTGTTTTGTATCCTAATTTCAAATATCTTTTGGAGAATTTTCAGTATTTGCGGAGAAGATACTAATCTGACGAGATTTTTTTTTGGCCAATGGAAGTGATTTCTTTTATGATGTGAACCATCAAACGTGTAAGTTATGTTTTTTTCGTGGTGAAAAATAGAACAGAATCACGACTGGACGGACATACTGCGGTATGATATACATAAGGATATTTATATTTTTGATATTTTACGGTTTTTTGTTGGATACAACAAAAACACAAGACAACGCGAGTACAACGAGTTTTTTGAGTACAACGCGAGGAATTAAGCTTGCTGATTGGATTTCGTGCGGAACGGGTTGTCAAGTGCAATTTTTATTTATTTAATTCCTAAAGCAATATTGAGTACAGAAAGAGTTGTCAAAATACGAGGAGATCTTTGTGTTTACGAAAATTGGAAAGAAACGTGTCGGAGGTTGTCGTGCAGAACGTGGTGATGGCGTCTTGTGTTTGCCGATAAGAGTGTTTTATTTTATTTCCCAATTTTTTCATTTTTCCTTTAACCGAAATCTATTAGTTTCTAGTTCTTTTGTCATTCGTTTCATTTTAGTTTCCTTCCACTGCGTTTTGTATCTTATTTACTACTTTTTATAAGAACATACGCTAAGCCTTGCTTGCTTTGTAAGATTATAGCCAGCATGGCGCCTAACTAATAGTATTTTCTTAGGTCAGTATATATAAAATTGGTATATAAATGGCTATTTGACATTTAGGTTTTATTCAATTTTTTATAATTAAGAAAACATTTTGTTTCTCTGTTACTCATTATCACTAATCAACAGAATTCTCCATTTAAAAATATTAAAATTTCATTATCTTCTTTTAATATTTTATCTTCTTATAGGTTGTATGCAGTTTGAGACCGGTTGAGAAAAAACCTGATGAAAACTATCATCAACACAATTTTTTGTGGAAAACGAAGACTGTTTTTTTTTGTGCATCCTACCAGTGCTCGATGAATGAAACTTGTAAGAGTTATCTTCATTTCACTATAACCCGATTTTCTGTAGTTAATAAAAGTTCTCAATCTCTACTCTCGCAAATTGCATAGTTCATTTTTACCTATATATGACACTGTGCAGGTACATTAAATTTTAAGTATACATATACGATTAAAAAAAATTATATATCCTCATGTCGAATGTATATTAAAGTTGTACAGCACGAGATTAAAATAAAATTTTTAAACAAATGTTTTAATTCTATTTCACGTGCTATCCTATTTCAAAAATTTTATTATCGCGTTTCGTGTTTATATTCCAATTTTTATCAGCCCGTACAACACTAAAAAATAATGTATCATGTTGTGGTTTCATATTTTTTCTGCGGGCGAAACATGTAGCTAGAACATAATAGTATTCATATACATATATTCTGTTTATATATACACAATATTTATTTACACGTACATATATACAAAAATGTTTTCATTTAAATTAGCATGTTACAATAATGATCCTATAGGTGGTCAAAATAATGTCTAACGCTACATGTATATATATAAATATTTTGGTTGGCCTCATTTACATGATGTTGTAGAAAAATATAGGCAAGCGCGCACCTATAAACACATTAGAAAATACTAGTTAGCAGTTAGCACGTTTTGGTCTTAAAACAAATAAAAACAATTATAAATTTCTTTTTGTATAATTTAAAATTATTAAAGATAATTCCATTTAATCCAACCATAATGGGTTAGTACCAAAAATATTTATCTACCTTTATTTTTTTTGTTTTATTTTGTTTAATTTATCAAAAAAAGTTTTACAAAACTATCTAAGAAAGTTTTGTCTCTTTGGTAAAGAAAAATTCCAATGGTCCTGAAATATTCATTTTTAAATTTCTGTTTAAGTGCACGTAATTTGAAAATAATCCTTATCTAAATTTTATTCTAACAAATTGTTGAAGAATTAACCTAAAATCCATTAATTTGTCCTTTTTCCAACTCTTTCGCAATATTTAATCCAAATTGGGTGTTTGTTTCACAAGATAATGTGAGATTGTATGGTGTTCCTATATATATATATATATATATTCTAAACTGCTTTGGGTTTTTTTGCCCCATTTAAATAATATTGTGTAAAAATTTTTACGTACGTAAATTATTTAACATACAAAGTGAAAAACCCGCAAACAAATTCTTAAATAAATTAAAATTGTAAGACCCCGATACAATATTATGTACATACGTTACGTATATATAAAATGCAAGTCATTTAAAAAAAAAAAATCCGAATAAATCGGTTTGCTTTTTTTTGTAGCATTTTCTTAATACCGACGTTAAATATACATGCGTATGTGTATAAAAATATTATTATGAAAAATAATAAACTAATTAACTTGAATGAAATGAAATTCGGAAACATATTGATTTCCATTTTTCATTGTGAAATAATTTCATAAAACAGTATTTTTATTACAACAATATAAAAAAAAATATGTTTAGTGAATTATTATATATAAATGTATTTTTAATTCGTTTCGTATAAATTTATGGGGGTGGAATCTATTTTAGTTCAATAGTTATCATCGTTCATAATTCAACGTCACAATGGAATCGAATCTGGCATTTCGAATATTTTTTTTTAATTTTAGTAATTTTATTTGTAAAGTAAATTTAATTCACTTTCATACGGTTTATTATTAGCTGAAGGTGCACGCACACATGCACGTATTTATTATTCAGAACAAAGCGTTTCTTACTTATATATTCAGGGATGGAAACCAGTCACAATGACCTGTTAGTTCATTCTTTCAAATTAAAAATCATCAGTGCCAGATTACTGACAAACCCGTTGCTCTTTATATGATTCGATAATTCTAAGACAGTCAAAGATACAATATTTTCTCGGAAAACTAATTAATACATTGGATATACGTAGAGGTATATAGAAAAATTTTGTTGCAAAAGCATTACATTTCATAATTTTTAAAGCTACTTTGTGAAAAATATGATTCAGTTTTTGACGCTAACTAAACGAACACAAATCGCACCACAAAAAAGAAATTTGGGCCGAACTTAGCCGACACGCTAATTTAAGCAAAACTAAAATATTAAAAACACATGACAAATTTATCGAAAATAAAAGGGACGATTCTATGTAAAACCTGATATGTATATATGTACAAACATTTCAAAGTTATAGTAGTTAACAACTACTTAAGCGGGCTAGGTCCAGAAATGGGTAAGGACTACTCGTTATGGAAAACCACCAGAACGTTTAAACGACCTGTAGCTCAGATACCCATAAGAAATGCTCAAGGTAGTTGGGTTCAACAAGACAAAGAAAAAGCGGAGCTCTTTGCTCAACACCTAGCAACAGTATTTCAACCCCATGACATTGAATCCAACATCGAAGTAACACCTATTTATCAACCAACTCAGGATTTTAAAAGGGTCACGCCAATGGAAATTGCCGAAGAAATCGATAAAAATCTTAACCAAAAAAAGGCACCACCAAATACCACGTAAAGCATCTTTATTTAATGCCTGTATGAGATTAAAGTATGTACCCAAATGCTTCAAATCGGCCCAAAAAATTATGCTAAAGAAACCAGGCAAATTAGATGAAGAAGGAACATCGTACAGACCAATCTCACTGTTTCCGACCTTATCAAAGCTGTTTGAAAAAATACTTCTGAAACGTCTCAAGCCAATGGTAAACGTTCCTGATTTTCAATTTGGTTTCAGGAGTAACCCCTCCACAATAGATCAAGTCCATCGAATCACTACGGTGACAGAGCAAGCGTTGGAAGAAAATGAATATTGCCCCGCCCTTTGGCACGGGGGATTGACATTTAAAATGAGTAAAATGCTACCACAAAATTATTGCCAGCTTACCTCTCTGATGGCCAATTCAGAGTCATCCATGGAGAAATATATTCTGGTTTTATTCGACGCTAGCGGGAGTTCCCCAGGGAAGCGTATTAGGAACCCACCTCTACACTGCCGACATACCTCCAACGAATAAAACATTAATCGGTACGTTTGCACACAACACTGTTATTATGGCAATAGACGAATCTCAACAAAGGGTAGTGGAAAATCTTCAACGAGCAATGAACAACGTTACTAAATGGACGATTGATTGGAAAATCGCGCTTATTGAGCTTAAATCAACCCATGTGACATTTGCGCTCCGACACAAAAATATCAACCAGCACATAACCAGTACCTGTCGCAGACTAAATCAGCCAAATTCCTTGGTCTGCAATTAGGCTCAATGCTAAACTGGAAACATCACGTGAGGCAAAAAGCTGAATAGATAAGATTAAAACAACGTCAAATGTACTGGTTAATTGAGCATCATTCCAAAATGAACCTGTTTTGCAAAAGACTAATTTACCAAACTACCTTCAAACCAATATGGATGTATGGTGCGCAGCTATGGGGTTGACTAACAGGGAAATACACCTTGATTTACAAATACAGTTGATAGATGTATCAATCGAACATAGATTCACAAACGAACCAAACCACATGAGCTAACCGAATGAATATCATACCTCAGGGGAACCGGATCACCAAACCCACACAAGTGTATGTTTATCTCATAAGTACTAATGTCAACTTTACCAATGAATTTTACGAATTAATCATGTTTAAGATTGTGTTTTAAAAAAATAAAAATTTATATCTCGCATCGAGTTTTAATAGATTTATGATTAGAATAAAAGAATAACAGAAAATTTTCATTGAATCGGGGCAATAATAATTAATGTTTAGACTATATCTACACAATATTGGCCGGTGCGACAACAATGTTAGCCTGTTAAAGTCCGTTTCACAACACCCTCCGAAAGAATGATTTTTAAACCTAAAAAATTTGCATTAGCTTCCAAATCACTCGAAAATATTTAGTTTGCCTTTTGCAATTAACCACTTAGCATTAGACAAACAATTAAAATTCGCAAAAAATTAACTCAATCGGCGAATCTTGGTTCTATTTATCGCATCCGAAGATCGTAACGATTTTTAAGGAAAATGTAATGTATTTGACGCCATCTTATGAATAAGTAATTCAAGCCATTCCAATTGATTTCACTTACTAATTTTGATAACTACGTCAAAACAAAAAACAAAATATCCATGTGAACATTAGAAAAAATTCAAGGAAATCACTATAGGAACATCTAGCATAGCTTTAGATTAAACAATAATTGTTTCTGTAATTTCGTAAATCCGCAAGCCGATGTGTAGCAAACTGCAATCACTTTTATACAATCATTGATAATCTGACAACAAATTAAAAAATTATGGCCATCCTCATTTATATCTAGTTAAAAATCATAAAACGTAAAGAAGCATTTTTTTTTTTTTTTTTTTTTTAATTTTTTTTTTTTTTTTATATATATAAATAAAACACTTATCAGTTTTTTATTTTTTGGTTTTTTATTTAAAACCACAAAAAGGAAGAAAAATAAAAAATAAAAAACTATTAAGTGTTTGATTTTTATATATACATATATATATAAAATAAAAGAGTGATAAAAGAACACAAAAAATAAGAATGAGTAAAGAAGCTCTTTAAATATTTTTATTTTTATTAAAAACTAATTAAAAAAAATAATTTCATTTTCATTAAAAAGTTGAAAAAATATAGTTTAGGTCAGTCTTACTACTCACAAACACAGGTTTAAATTGACCATAAACCTCAATACACACCAAACATATTTGATAAATTTTGAAAAACAATTTAGAAGAAAGAGACAGAAAATAAGCCAGCTTATTTATTGTATTACACAGTCTTATACTATGATTCAAATTCAGCTCACTTAACACAAAAAATGGTGGAATAAATCAGAAAACTGAACTCTGAATTTAGCAGATCTTTTACCGTGTGACTGATATTTTTTTTTTCGAGTATATGAAAAAAAATTATTCAATTTATTATTAAATATTCTTAAAAAATAAAAATTTAACAAGATGTTTCAAATGATACGTCGCACTCTTGAATTTTGATACAAACTATAAAATTCTATATACGATCTGATGTGGTCGGGCGATCGCGCCGTTTTGTTCACATCAAACGTAAAATCAGGTCATGTGTAGATTTGTCATATGACAAAATTTCTGGATTGTAAAACCATCCGCCCGCCTGACCAAATCAGATAATAGGTATTGTTGTTGGGTCGCTTCAGGTCATTTTTCTATCAATGCAACGTCAATTGTACACAAACGTATTTATGTAAAATGGCGGAAACAGCATTTATGTAAAATGGCGAATACTACAACAGGGATGCCAGAAATGAGGCATACTACAGCGGTTAAAACAGAAATTGTGCTTGATCGATAGAGAATACACTATCAATGCAGTGAAGAAAAAGATTGCAAATATGGGGGTGTCGTACAAAACGGAAAGAAAAAACGTAAAGTATATAGGTACATACATTTATAAGCAAATTATTAATAAATTTAGAAGAGTAGATAGTAAATTTATAGTTTAATTTAAAAATTCATTTAAAATTATTTACATAATCTTAATTAAAAGTGTTCATGTTCATTTTAGGCTATAGAAAGTAAGAAGACTGGAATGTGTCCGGCAGATATACTCATACCTTCACTATGGTAAATTACACGGTCCTTATGATATATACATATGTATATTACTAACAAGTTTTGTAATCGTCCGTATGTTTCCCTGAAATTATCAAATTCCTCTGAACATTATGCCTCTTTCTAATAAATTAATTTATATTGCAGACGTCACAAGAAATACAGCAGCTACAAACACCGTCCAAACAAAAAATTTTAACATCAGACAGCCCAGCGGATTTATATAGGATAGGGACTGGGTGTCAATTGCAACAAATGGCGAAATTACAGAGAACAATCGCAGTAAAACTAATAACTGAAATTATATTTTGTGGGAAATTATATAAATTGACTCTTCCATCCACCGTTAAATTATATTCTGACTTCTGAGTACGGACACGTGGTACCCTCTCCATCACCATCGCCATCAGTCAGCTTTGGTTATAGTAATTATAGCACAAACTCCCCACAAACAATAACCCATGTGCCAACTGAATTGAACCTACCAAATCGCGAAATTGTATATAGGCGAAATTGTAAATATTAATAGTAGCCGACACTCGATGGAGGATTACTCAAAATAAAATAAATTCTAATTTTGATAGTTGATTTTCTTGCATTCTTTTATTGTTAATATTTTAATTTAACTAATTCGGTCCTACACATTTATCATACAATCTTGAAAATATACACGACCTATATCAATAAAATATTCTGTAAGGACATTCCGGATATTTCTGTCGTCCTCCGTTTGTACGCCTTTAACTTATAATTATAGATCACACTCACATGTCTCGTAAAGCAAAATTGCACGAACATGTTTCCAAAGAATACCACCACAGTACCCTTTGCTTGTCGTAGGAGGCGACTTAACGGTTGGATCGCTGGGCTGACGACCCGCATCCGTAAAAAAAATATAGTGTTTATAAAGTCAACAAAAAGAAAAATGGATACCGCCAAAACGACACCGGACCCCCGCTCAAGTACCCGGACACGAGATTTAGGATCGGCACGTGGAACGTGCAATCACTGGAACGTGGAACGTGAAACCAGGAGCGTTAGAGGGCCTAATCACGTGCATGAAGGAGTATCGGCTGGAACTCGTTGCTCTTCAAGAAACTCGCTGGCCTAAAAGTGGAGACCATGTGTCCCAGGGCTATACGTTGTTCTACAGTGGAGATGACCTCGGAAATCTTGGAGCTGGATTTCTTCTTGGGCCGCAGGTAAAGAAGGCTGTTTTGGATTTCCAAGCAGTCAATAACCGATTGTGTAAGCTTCGCTTGCGCATGAAGTTAGCTAACCTGTCGATAATTTGTGTACATGCGCCCACAGAAGTCAGCCAGCCCCAAGATAAAGACTCATTTTACAATGACTTGGACGATCTGATGGGATCTATACCCGAACACGATGTTAGAATGGTAATTGGGGACTTTAATGCTAGAGCTGGCAGAAATCAGACCGACTTGTGTGAAAACATAGGTCCGTACTCCCGACACGAAACTGCGACCGATAATGGTGAGAGAATGATGTACTTTGCGGTTGCTCATGATCTTAGAGTAGCAAGCACATTCTTCCCTCACAAACACATACATCTTGAGACATGGACACATCCTCGCGGAACTTCCCGGAGCCAAATTGACCATGTGTTAGTTTCTAAAGGACGGGCTCAGGTTGTGCAGGATGTGAGAACTTATCGGTCAGCAACCAAATACGTAGGCAGCGATCATCATTTGGTCGCTGCAAAGCTACGATGGAAGTTTTCGTACAAGTCTGGGAACACAGCGAAACGCATGGTACGTTTCGACTGTGAAGGTCTGATAAATGAAGATCAAAAGAAACGATATCAGGATCTTGTCAGCGACAACATTAATGAAGCTAATTACCAGTCTGACTGCGTGAACTCTGTCTGGGGGGTACTGAAAACTTCGGTTGTCAGTGCTGCTCAACAGACTTTAGGTATAGTGAAAGTCAGACCCAAGGTTTGATGACGAGTGTCGTCTTGCAGTTGAGCAACAAAATATAGCCCATAATGAAGTGCAACAACGTCTCACAATCGCGAGGAAAAACAAGGCTGCTCTTGCAAGAAGGGCAGCTAAGCGGATTTGTAGACGGAAGAAGCGAGAATGGTGGAAGGCCGAGGTTCTGAAAGTACAACAACTCAGTAATGAGCGCAGTTCGCGTAATTTCTTTAAAGGAATTACTGGACTGAACCATACTTTCAGGCCTACGTCAACCGCCATTCGGGACCGGGATGGAAACCTCTGTGTCAACATCGACGCAGTACTTGACGCATGGAGTGGACACTTTACTGACCTGCTTGATGTCCATCATGCGTCACAGACTGTTGTTGAGCCACCTCTAATACAGACTGCGGAGATTTGCACTGAGGAGCCATCCCATGAGGAATTCACTAAAGCCATGCAGAGATTGAAACGAAACCGTGCACCTGGAGTGGACTGCATTAATTCGGAGCTCTTGATATTCGGAGGGGATACTTTGTGGAATTGTCTTTTCGACCTTATTCGATTAGTATGGCGAACCGAAGTTATGCCTGACGAATGGAAAGTGGCCGCGATATGCCCCATCTTCAAGAAGGGAGACCGCTTGAAGTGTGAGAATTATCGCGGTATAGCTCTCCTTTGCACAGCTTACAAGTTACTGTCATACATTGTATTGGATAGAATCACTCCTCTAGCGGAGGGCTTGGTTGGTGACTATCAAGGAGGATTTCGTCCGAATCGATCAGTCACCGATCAGGTCTTTTCGCTGCGGATGATTCTATCTAAATATTATGAGACATCCATCCCCGTACATCAGGTGTTCCTGGATTTCCGGCAGGCCTATGACTCGATCAATCGAGAGAGTTTATGGTCTGCCCTGGAATACCTAGGAATGCCAACAAAACTGGTACGACTATGTAGGATGACAGTGACGCAGTCTCAATGCTGTGTTAAAGTTGAGAACAGGCTATCGACAAGTTTTGTAGTTAACTCGGGTGTTCGGCAGGGAGATGCTCTGTCCCCGATACTCTTTAATCTCATGTTGGAGTACATCTTTCGTAAAACTGAAACACCGCAGCGTAACATCTTATATAGCCAGTCCAATCAGGTGCTTGCATATGCAGATGACATATGCGTGATTGGACTGAATAGCAACGGAGTGAAAGAAATACTTGATCCGCTTGTAGAGTTTTCAGCTTCAGTTGGACTTCAGATCAATGAGTCCAAAACGAAATACCTGATCTCTGGTTTTAGGGACAGTGGTACACCAGATTTTAGTAGTGGCCACCACACGTTTGAGGGAGTGAGGAGGTTCAAATATTTGGGTTCTCTTATCACTCACGATAATAGTGTGGGTGAGGATATTAAAGTGCGGCTGGCAGCTGGCAGTCGTTCTTTGTATCCTCTAAGGCCACTGCTAAAATCTAAACACTTATCAAGTACCGTGAAGCTGAAGCTTTACAAAGCGTTGATCAGGCCCGTTGTTATGTTTGGATGTGAAAGTTGGGCGCTGACGGATGAATACGAGAGATGGCTCCTAACATTTGAGAGAAGAGTCATGCGTGTGATCTACGGCCCAAAACGCGAAATAGATGGTACCTACCGAGCTCTGTACAATATCGAGATCAGAGATCTGATGAAGATCCCCGATATTGTACATGAAATAAGATCTCAGCGAGTACGCTGGCTCGGTCACGTTCTGCGTGCTGATCCGGAACGAATTGTGCAGCGATCTCTGAAAGGAGAGCCACCATATGGTAGGCGCAGAGGTCGTTGCCGGCGACGATGGCTCCACGATGTAGAGAACGACTTGGCCTCTTCAGAGTGTCTTAGACAGTATGAAGACCATGCTCAGGATCGAAACCGTTGGAGCCAGGTTGTTGACTCAGTAAGGGGCCAGTAATGGCCTTTAATACTGTTTATTATTATTATTTATAGATCACATATTTTCGTGATCTAGACAATTTGCGGTAACATAATTATTCGAGACTTTCCTTAAATAATTGTGTCGTGCACAGCACCTTAAAACAATTCAACATTTTCTAAGTTGATTACGATCGGTTTCTGTAAAATTCTTAATCGCTAAGATAATATCTTAAAGTCGTCCTCAACAACTCCCCTTGCCTTCGAAAACTGGTAGTTAAGCACCATCATTTTCTCTGGTTAAATTTTTCTGCGGGTTAAGTTTTTTCTCAATGCAAAAGCACTTCTTCCAACGTACACGTATGGAGCTCATGTAGTTGTGCCAGGCAATAACGATGATTTTGGTAAATGTTTTAATACTTAACCATGTAAAATACATAAATACATAATTTGCGTTATCTACAGCGAACAAAACAGAACTAAAGGTACCGTGGTAATTGTAGAATATCGACCATTGGTGGTTTATTGATTAAGACGTGCTTTCCGTCCATAGCAGTTATTAAATTGTCACAAATTTTGAAATATTTCTGCGATTTCTAACCACTCGGCTATGGTTACAGGTATCATCGGTGGAATTAATCAAAATAAAAAAATAACAATTGAAAATATATTATGTTGTAAGTGTCAAATGGACGGAAATGACGTTTTGTATAGATGTAATGTTAGTCATCCATCAATTGCAAACAATTTTAAATATGTAGCAAAAATAAATTTTATAAAAAGATACTTAATTTTAAAAAAATTAGTAAAATTGATATTTCACAAACATCATTGAAACATGCATAATTTGAATTTTTAAAAACAAATATATTCGAAACAGATTTTACTAAAATTGAAACAACTCCATTTAAAAATATTTTTTTTATTTGTACATTGGATTCCTGACCCCATTCCTAAATTATTTCCTAATTGCCACTGTAACTGAGATATTCGAGATTTTGCTGCAAAATTGAATAATTTCATTTAAACTCATATACTGATAAACTACTATTCCAAACGTAATGGAATAAATATTCTATCAAATTATGATAGATGAGACCATTTTGGTTGGGTTAAAAAAGATTTAACCTGGAAAAGGTAATAAAATTATCGCTTTTTCAGTTTTTCTCTAAAAATTGTGTGGTAATCGTATTTTATGTTATCATTTTCGTAAAGCTTGTAAAATATACTAGAATTTTCATATATGTACTAATCGTATTAATCACTTGAATATTTTTCGAATAATTCGATTTGAGAGTTACAAGCTTAAAAACACACAATGTTTTTTGAAACGAGTTTCAAAACTTCTCTCCAAATTTGTTTAATAATTAAATTAATAAATTTTCCACCAAAAAGCACTTGACCTAAATATAGCTCTGGCTTAATTTCTGGAAGTACGAGTACTTATATTTACCCATATTCCTTGTTAAAAATAAAATTCCACGCGAAAATTAATTAATTTTTATTTCTAAATTCAAAACTATTTGTCGTAATAGGTTAGCGAAATGATACATCTTGTAGAGCATCGAACCACAACTCAAAGTTAATAGAATTTATAAAGGTTATATAACTTTATAAGTATTCACCGCACCTCGATATTCACTTGATTTAATAAGAAAGACATATGTAATACTGATGTTTGATAATCGACAACATAAATGTTGTCAATAACGCACCATCATAATATGGAATTGATTGTGAGCACGAATATAAAAAACTCATCCCAGTTTTTTTTATAAATTACCATTTATACAGTTTTTATTTTTTTAAATCTTATTACATGCCAGAGTTTTTATGGTCCATAGAACTATTTATCGCCTCAATACAATTTGAACCGTATCCCTTTTTTCAGTGTTGTATTCATTTGCGACACGGATTATTTTCTTCAAATAAAGTAAATTATATTTATTTTATTTTTTAACTAAGGAATCTTTGAAATTGAATAAAGAAATTTTTCTTTTCTTTATTCAATTACAAAGATTCCTTTCAAAAACAAAAAATAAGATTAGATAATTTTTCAGCAGAAAACTAGAAAAATTGACTGATAGTAAAAAAAGAGGAAAAAAGAAAAAAGTTAGAAAAAGAAAAGCTATGTTTTGTTTTTTTTATTTTTATTGTAGCAAATTTTAAGGAGAAATTTTGACAGCACACAAAAACATAACCAATAATTATTAAAAATAAATTTAATAATAATATAAATTCGGTTAGTTTTACATCTCAAAATTATCTAAATATTAAATATTATTAACAGTCATGTAAGAATTATATATCTTAATATATGTTCCGTAAACATTAAAAAAATCTTAAAAAATCGAGTTGAATAATTTTCATATGACAAAATAAATGACTGACGGCTCAATTTTCATCTTTACAATAATTCAAACAATTAAAAATTTTAAAAAAATTAACGTCAAGTTTTCATTTTAGAATTAACCATAATTGGTTAATAAGTGGGAAACGATTTCCTTGAGATCCGATGTAGGGTTGCGACAATTAGTTTCATATAAAATTTGGTGGTGTTGAGAATACTTGAAAACCATTACTATGGATGTTAAGATACAACATTGGCTTTTGTAGCAAAATGTTGCCTATTTTTTATTCATAGTCGTTTTTGTTCATATGTCTGTCCTGTTTTAGTTTTCTCAATCTGTATATATGTGTGGCTGTGTATATAGATTTTTACATATCAGAGCTAATTAATTAAATATACAAATATTGTAACGACTGACGATTATGACGAACATCATAATTTCTGAGCATCCTTCATTGTAACATAAAACTTGTATTTCACAAACAACATTTGTAATGCCACCGTTGGTCGGTTTAAACCTAACCGCGAACAATGAATGCTTAAGCTTAATCGAATATTTTATTTTCAATTACCAATTGAAACTACCTCGTCGAGTGGCACAATGCGTTACATCATATTAGAAAATTTGCGATGTACACACTTGGCGATCACGCATCATAGTAAAATGCGACCGATTTGCTGCATACTCGACACAGTTTAATTCAACCAGTGAAAGCGTTCAATGGTAAAAATAATTAAAATTACTCCAGTACTCAATGCCACTAACAGGCCCACGGAACCCGAGACCCGCGAATAACAAAGCAAGCACGCTATACTTATTGTGCTAACGAGGACGGCGTACAATGGTAACCTTCAGAAATACTAAATACAAGTCAGTGAATTAATCAAAGTCGGATATTAAGTATTTTTATTCGTTAAATCCAACGATAGAATCTTCCTGATAGCCCAAAGTCGTAACAATATCTAAATAGATTTGCAATTAAAATTCTTGGTATATACAACGTGCAACGAACGTACTAGTATACGTGACATAGCTAACTTTTCCGAACCCATGAAATAATTTTGTGGCCTAAAAGAGGATAATTTTTTAATTTAGGTAATATTAAAAAATAAAATGTTACATCAATTTAGTAAATAAAATTTAAATCATTTTGAAAAAAATAAGGGTGTTGTTTTTATAATAATGTCGTAGATTTTTTATATTAATTGTCGTAAAACCAAAGAAAATTAGATTTTAATTTTTTATTTATTATTTATAGATAACTGATCATTTATCAAATTCAAATATGATTATGTCTGTTTTCTTTAAACCCAAATTTAAGTTGTTTTATTTTTTAAGTTTTTTTGTTATTGGTATTTAATGTCATTGATTATTATGAACTAAAATCAACGCCCTAATTTTTATCTTTATCACTTTTTAATTTAATATTTTGATATCCTTATAAGACATGATATTTATTTGTAATTTAGAACAATCTTAAATTTTATAAAAAATGCTCTTAAATGTTGATTATAAACCAATATGACATCAAATCGGTTAAATGCTATGCGACATTTGTGTTGGGATGTTCTACCATCACATTTTCGATATTCGATAGACGTTTGTGTCTCTTTTTTCACCAACAAAATTGTGCTCCATTGCGATCTCTTTTCCTCTTTTCACTTGCCATCGAAAATAAAAATATTGGTGATATTTTATCGAATGAATTTATAGAAATAGAATCGAGTAGGCTATGCTCACAATATAAATTGCGAACTAGAATACAATTTTGTTCGTAAAAAAAGAGATACAAATGTCTATCGATCATCGAAAATGTGATGGTAGAATATCCCAGTACTGGAGTGTGTTCATAAACTCGACATTGTAACAATATTGTTACGACTGTCATTGTTTAAATGACGTATATAGTCAAAATCAAGATATACCAATAAATATTGGCGCCACAAAATAAATTGCTTCTTTTAATATTATCAAAATCTATTGTTAGTTTTTCATTATTTGTAATAACTGATTTCAGCCGATTCACATAATTGGAGCACCTTGTCCTGAGATATTGTGGTGTTGGCTTAATTAATATAATAAAAACAAAATTAAAGATTCCTGGTTTGATAATATGCACACACAACTCATCCAGCATCATAACCACAAAATATAATATATCCATTACTATTATTTCCTAGATTCGTGTTTTGGCCGGAATTATTCATTTTAGCAAATAACAAATGCTTTTGACGTATAGAAAGGCAGTACCGAGTAGAGTTGGTAATGATGTTTCTAACAATAAGGGGAAATTTTGGTTAGGGTTTATGAACAACAAAAAGCACATGGCTGTTGTTACAATCGCAGTTTATGAACGCTTTAGTACTGTCATTGTTAGCAATATTGTTACATTGTCGAGTATATGAACACACTCCTGATGCTTTTCCTTTTAGTAGAGTTAGGAAAAGAAATGAAGCGATTATACTATAGCAGGATTCAAATTAAACAAATGAACTTTTTATGGAACATTTTTGTCGAATCGAACAACGATCTATGGATTTTTCTCGGGTCGCGTCGATTCTTATTTTATAGTGCGTAAGTAAGTCGAAGGCACATAACAGTATTGTCACATTGATCCTTAAATTGTCACATTGATACTTAAAATCGAAGCCACATAACAGTATTGTCACATTGATACAACTTCATCTTATATTTTAGTTGTTAAAATCAATTAGTATTTATTATTTATTTGTATCGAGTATCGACGTGGATTTTAAAAAATATAGAAATTTTTTCAAATAAAAATGAGTGTTTTTTGATGAGGATGAAGAGAGAGAGTAGCTAGGAATAAAGTTACCACGAAAAAAAGATTTATCTAACCCTCTAAAATTAGATGAACGAAGAGAAGCGAATTATAGAATTTTTTGCTTCAATATGGCTAATTTATAATTTTAGGGAATAATTCCGGCTTTCAAAATGGGCATTTAAACATTTTTTAGATCAAATTATCCCTAAATTAAAAATTTCTCATTAGTGGAAACTATTTTAAAAGCGGGTGCCTTTTTAAGGTTTTTTGCGGAGGGTGCATTCCAGAAGGTTCGAATACTCAGAGGCAGGTCCCAACAATTGTACTACAACAGGAAATGGTTGCTCACAATATTAATGCAATGGTATAGTAAATAAAATTTAAATAAAATATATTTTAATTTTTATTTATGTATATCCGAACCAGATTTGGTGAGTCCCCGTACTATATATATTAAGAGTTCCCTGCATAAGCTTAACGTCACAGTACACATATATAAGGTATTATACTCCGATGTTTCATTTTCGTTCGTTTCGTTGTTTTTTCGCGCATCTGACAACATGGCGGCGTTAGTCATTTAGAAAATTTCGTGATGTTATTTGCGTTTCAATGTTTACATTTTTGTTTTAATAATTTTTAATAAAAATTATAATAAAATTATTGAATAAACGCGCTGTGAATATTTTTGTGTGTTTACAAAAAAAATATTGTGTTGAAACTTTTATTATATTTATTTCGGTGATTTTTTAAGTGAAAAATTGACGCTTTAAAATTGGCTTGTAGTGTGTGGTTGAAGTGAAGAAAAACCATTTTTTACAAAATTGTATATTTTGGTGATTTTAAATTGACCAGTGGTTTTTTAATATGTACGATTAAATTATGTTTGTAGTGAAACAATTATTTTCCGCCAAAAAATATTGTTTAGTGATTTCTTTTAATTGACTATATTGTGGTTTAAGTGAAAAAATTGTTGTCAGTGTGAACTTCCTTATACATAAAACAACAACAATGCAGTGTGTTTTTTTTTTACACCAAGCAAACACAACTTGAAACTCAATATTATTACTTAAAAATGCATCGAGACATAAAAGTTTAAAGAATATATTGTTTACAATACATGTGACACAATTTAACATTCACTGTTGAATAAATTTTATTTTAATTGAATAAATAATCACCGAAAAATAAAAATTTTACGAAAATATTTTTTTGCTACCAACAGACTCAATTCAAACATTAATATTATCAATTAAAAACCCCACGAAACACATAAGCATTAATACGAAGAGTTTTTGGCTATAGTCAAATATTATCTAAAAGCCGCAATTTAATTTTTTTTAAAATTGAATTCAAAAATAATTTATTACCAAACGTGAATATTAAAATTGAAACGCAAATAGAAATATATGCAGCTAGTGCCGCCATGTTGATCAATTGTTGTTGCTTTTTGGGTATTTAAATTTTTGACGTATGCGCAATATAATACCATGTGGTCGATATATTTTGGCTTAACGGTGGCGCTCAAATAGTCTTATGTTCATTATTTTCATTATAATTATTGTACACATGCATATAAATTTAAATAAGAATCCCCTTTACAAAAACAATGTTTTTTTGTATTAGTTTCTATTTTCTATATATCATTTTATTCTGTTTCCTTCGGTGCCGTGAACAAAAATATCATCGATAAATACGAGGATTAGTGTTCGACAAATGTCAATTGTGGGGACGTTCGCAATAAAAATCTTTTACGACATTTACACATTAACATCGACGCGACCAATGCAATAGGGCTGATTACCATCAGCATTATTGTTGTCCATAAACATAGCATACAATAATTCAGTACCCACGTGTATCTAGTCGAAAATGCAACCCTAAGTCACCACATACTCTTACCACATTGTAGCTACGCCACTGAATGGATCCAATTCATAGATACAATTTTTTGTAGAAATTCACCGGATCAAAAAACATGTTAATGATAGTACCCAAATAAAAAAGTATTTTCACGCAATTTGAAAGCACCATATTGATCACATAATATACTATGTAAAATACTGTCAATTGCTTATACCAATCACTCTATAACTCATTCGCTTTTATATAAAGTAATTATTTCTTCTAGATCCTGAGAAATTTCCTGAGCAACGCAAAATCAATCAATTTGATAAATCAATTAAATGTTGGAATTACCAAAATTTATGTGATGAACATTTCACCACTTTTCGAGTATTGACCTTCACATATTCTTCTAATATATGTATTTACTTAAGCTGCTCTTAGTATTTTGTTTTATTTAATTTTAACAGAAGCTCAGGCGATATTTTTGTAGGTTGGTTTGGATTCTTCGTTGTTCTATATACAAGTAAGCAACCTCTAACAGTAAAGCACAAAAATTAAACATTCTTCATGTCATGGAAATGCATTTATCCTTTATTCGTACGAAAGAAAAAAATCGGCGACGCTGTAGTACAGGCAGAACGTAGCACTACGTGATATACTAAACAGCAAACTAATAAATCAAAAAGGCTTTTACATTCAACATATCCAATTTCATAAGAAACGGTTAAGATACGGTCTTGTTTCCTTCCAGTTCCTCATATTCCCCAAGACTTTTTTTTAAAAAAATTTTAAATTAAAATTGGGCGGATTTTACTCTAGCACTCAATACCACTAATGGGCCCACGGTTCAATACCCATATTCACACTAACATTAATTCAACCCATTCATACAAGTACAGTATATCACCTGCGCATTGCATAGCTCCATGTCACCCTGTGCAGTGACATGGAAGATGGGTCCGCAAATGAGTTCTACATTCCAACAGAGGGTCATAGATGTTTTCAATTTAATCACCGATCGTAATCATGAGATGAAAAATCCCTTTTGCATCCCGCCTCTGTTGAGATTCGAACCTGGTACGTCCCGATTCAACCGGCGCAGCTTTAACCACTGCGCTATTTGCTCGAAGACTTTACTCATCAACCATTTAAAATTCCTAGTTATATTCAACTTCAATCCAAGGCAGCGAGCAGAGCAAGATGCTTAATCTTCATTCTTCTACTAAACCAAAAGTGCGGCGAGAAGTTTCATATCATCATATACATGTACTGATAAAAACAAGAGAAAAACAAGAGCATCTGTCTGCAGGAGTGGTCTGGAAACTGTGTCATATCAGCAGTATACTGTCCTCCAAAACGTTCTATAAAAAAACTGCAGTTCATGGTAATAAAAATCTTGCGGGGAGTGATTTCAACGCCAAACACACCCAATGGGGTTCCAGATTAACATCGCCGAAAAGCAAACAACTTTATGAAGCTATAGAAGAACAGTCCCTGGATTACTGATCTGCCGGTCACCCAACGTACTGGCCCACAGATAAAAAGAAAGTTCCTAAATTAATTGACTTCCACGCACATATGCTAAGGCCTCCGATTGCTATGATCTATCTTCTGATCACTCACCTGTAATTGTAAGAGTGAGCACCGGCGTCCTAAGAATAGAAATGCCAAAACGGCTTACAAACAAGCAAACTAATTAGTCTAATTAATTTACTGAATATCCCTCTTATCACACCAGCAGATATTGATGCGGCGGAAGAAAATCTATAACACGTCCTGGCATTATCAGCTGAAAAGGCTACACCTGTCTTAAATAGTACAGAAAAAGTTAATAAACTGTCACATAATATACAGAAACTAATCCAGAAAAAGCGGAAAATTCGCCGCCGATGGCAAGAAACAAAATCACCGTTGTTGAAATGGAAATTAAATCGAGCTATTAAGACTCTAAGATTTGCATTGCGAGAAGAAGAAAACCAGAGCGGTCAGAATTATTTAAATGAACTCTCGGCAACCGAAAGGACAGAATATTCTTTGTGGAAGGCAACAAAAAAGTTGAAAAGGCCAACAAACTCGTATCCCCCGATTATACTACAAACTGGAAATTAGGCGAGAAGCGATGAAGAAAAAGTCAATGGTTTTGTTGCTCATCTAACAACAGTAATGGATGATGGTTTGTCCTTCAAATCCATAAAATATAATTGGAAGAAAGATAAGAATACAATTAAAAATTGTCCAAAAAAGGCACCAGGGCATGATCTTATTACTGGAAAAATGATAAGGGAATTGCCAGACAAATGCATAAAACTAATAACATTCATTTTCAACGCAATCATGCGGACTGGTGATATTCCTCAAAAGATATCTTTCATCACAATGATACATAAAGCTGGAAAAAATGAAACACAGATTTCATCATATCGTCCAATAAGCATGCTGCCTACAATCTCAAAGTTATTTGAGAAAATGCTACTAACAAAATTGAAACTAGTATTAGAAGAACGGCATATTATTTCAGACCATCAATTTGGGTTCCGAAACCAACATGATACCACAGAACAAGTACACAGAATTGTAAATACAATCAAAAACACCTTTGAGGAGAAGAAATATTGTTAATATATATAAAATTATATATTAATATTAATTACATATATACAAAATTATAGGACTTCCACCGAAGAAATTTCACTCAGTTCTGGGAAACTATCTCCTTCAAGCAGTGCATGGTTAAACAAAATAATGCAATTACTTGTTTAAATGATATCAACGCAGGTGTTCCACAAGGCAGCGTTCTAGGTCCAATATTATACCTGCTGTACACAGCTAACTTACCTGTAACCAACAAGGTAGTCATATCAACCTTTGCCGATGATACGGCCGTCCTGGTGTCACACAGTAATCCCGAAACTACCTCAAAGGAATTACAGAATCATCGAAACAAAATCGAGAACTGGCTGAAGACATGGCGGATGGTGCATAAAAGTGAACGAAAACAAATCAACTCACGTCACATTCACGGTAAACAAACGCACTTGCCCACCAGTGGAATTAAACGATATAAATATTCCTCAACAAACCAAGATGAAATACTTAGGCATGCACCTGGATTTGTACAAAGTGCTAATCAAACCCATTGGACATACGGTATTCAGTTATGGGGATCCAACAGCGCGTCAAACAGAGAACTCCTGCAACGAACCGAAGCGAAAATACTTCGTAGTGTTACGAATGCTCCGTGGTACATTCGAAATAGTAGTATACACGATGATTTTGGAATTACAACTATTAAAGAAACCATTAAAGAATTCAGTTGGAAATATTACTCAAAACTAGAGACATATCCCAATGAATTGGTTAGGGATATATTAAAATAGCCGCGATTTAGGCGTCTTAGAAGAGCAGATCCACTTGGAGTGATGAACCTTTAAATATATTAAATGTTTAGGTTTTACATATAAATGTAAATTAAATTAATTAAGTAGTGAACACTAATAACAAGTATTAACATTGGTTCAGACTTAAAATATGTAATAATTTTAGCTTACGATTTGAATACTTCTTGTTAGTTTATTCTGTAGAAATATACAAGAATAAAGCCATTGGCAAAATTTAAAAAAAAAAAAAAAAATATTCAACTTATCGAATTTTATCATAAACGGTTAAATAATCAAAATTAATTATAGTTCCATTCCAGCCACTTTGGAATTCCTTTTCCGTCATGTCAAATTTTATCAAAACAGATTTAGCAATAGCAGAGTTGTTTTACGGTTTTGTACGTTTTCTCGTTTTGAGATCTCATTTAGTATCTGATCCGATTTTATCACATTTTGTTTTGGAAAATGTATTTTTGAAATATCTAATTATGAACGGCTTTTATTTTAAAAATTTAAGAAGTGGATCCTGGATACTCAAAAAAACCAAAAATAGCTGAAATGGATACAATTTATTCAAAGTGGATACATTTTTTTTTAGATTTTATATTTTGTTGAAATACCGAATCGAATTTTGCATAGCTAACTTCATTTGATGAAGTAAAATGTTATTTTATTGTTGTTGTTTTCCGTGTCGGTGTTATTTTTGTGTTTTTAAAAAAACCGAGCTGGCGAATATTTTTTTGTCATGGATAAGTAAGTATCACAAAATAATTTGGCTACAATAGTCATTCATTACTAACACTTTTCATAACAATTATTTAAGTTCCGGTTGGGAAAACATACTGACCAAGAAGCTAGGTTATGTTACGCGAATTTTAAAATTGTTTATATGTATTTGTATTTCAACTAATCTGTTGGTTTATTACCAAAGTTTCTCGCCGTCCTCCTCGATGTAAGTAAATACAGCTTAAATACTCACAAAATAAGCGGGATCGAAATTTTTTATTTATTTTATAGATCGCCGACAATTAAATCAAAAAATACAGTAGAACTATCGGAATCGGATTAAGTACGGATAGTGAGTGGCAAAGAAGTGGTTGCTAAAAAGGCGAAACGAATTAGAGCTTTTCGGTGACAGTGGATTGATGATTTCTCGTGGATTGATTACCGTAACGAATTTTCATTTTGTAAGATATGCAACCAGACTCACACATATAAAATCACATCTTCTACGACATGATACAAAGTCCACTCATAAAACAAATATTTCTATAAGTAAAATTACACCAATCAATAAAATGTTTGCTAATCCCGCGAAAGTTGCCTTTGAACGGCAGATTAAAGAATCTGAATTAATGTTAGTGATGATTGATGCATCGTTTGTCCTTCACTTTGTTGGATTTTCTTCGTGCGGCAGAACGGAGGCGAATTACTTAGTAAAAGATGTTTTGACTTAAAACCCAGAAATTTAGCTTAACCATCGATGAAACCGCGGATGAGAGAGCAGCAAAATCATTGGCTTGGGCAGCTCGCGTTTTTGATTGGAGATTTTCACCAAGTGATAGATTTTTAGGTCTTTTGAATCTTCCGAAAAGTGACTCATTCTCAATTTTTAGTAGTATTTTAAACCATTTGAATTCATTACAAATTCCGGTACAGAATGTAATAGGCCTAGGATCGAATAACGCCTAAGTTATGTGTGGCCAATTTAATGAGGTTCAAGCAAAATTTAAACAATTGCGTATGCCATTCGTTGCACTTATGTCCCAGTTACGCTTGTCAAAGGTTGCCATTTTCAATGGACCAACTAGCCAGACATATTTTTATTTTTTTTAGCCCATAGTTCGAAACGTTGCCATGAATTGAAAGAATTTCAGGAATGTTATGCACTGAAACCGCACAAAATTCTAGGTCTTTCCCAAGCAAGATGGCTTCCTTTAAAAATGGTCGTAAACCTTAAAATTGAACAATGGGATGCATTGCAATTAAACTTCATCTCTTGCACTTTAGAGGACAAAGGAAATCAAACAACGGCTAGAAGCTTGTCGGAACAGTTGGGTAATCCATTAAACAAAATATATTTTTTATTTCTGTCGTACGTCTTAAAAATTATTAATAGAATGAACTTAGAGTTTCAATCCGAGACAATTGGAATTCATGCTATGTATGAAATAATGGATTTTAAAGTTATCTTAAGCAATTTTATAAACCTCAATTGCTTCGAAAATATCAACAATGTAAATAAAATCGATTTTGAAGACGAAAAAAAAACATATGCCATTGGCCGAAATAAGCATGGGTTATGACGTTCGATCCTTTTTAGCAATTAATGAATTAGATGAAGAGGAATTCTTGGAGGTGGCAAAAAATGTGAAAAAACTGTATTTTGAACTTGCCCAACAAATAAAACGCCGATTTGATTTTATGCGTGATTTACACGTTCCAACAATTTTTTTCCAACATTTTTTGTAGACATTCAGAGCTACACGCAATAGAAAAAATGTGTATGCGATAAAAAGAGATACGCATAATACAAAAATGGCGTCGTGCTATAATTTTTTGTCGGTGTCAAATTACAATAAAACTTTTGACGGGTAATTTTGGTGCACAACGCTCTTTCTTGTAGCTATATTTCTTTTTCTAAAACGAAAACAATGAATAAACAGTGAAATGCTTGCCGCTCATGGCTATTTCGGTTTATTTAATGGTTTTGCGCTATAAATATTTGACAATAAAAAAAAATCGCCATTTTAATTGTGTTTGTTGCTATAAAATATACTCGGGTCGAGTGTATTTTATAGCAACAAATTTTATTTTTATGGAAACAAATTTAAAAAAAAAAGAAAATAAGTCCAACAAAATTTTGTTTGTTTATATGTTTGTTCTTGTCTTTCAAATTAATTTCGCGATATACTAATCTCTTCATTTTTTGTTGGCCAACATTGTTGGAACGTGTAAATCGCGCATTAACAACCAGGCATTTACATTGTTGTCTTTAATTAATCCCGATTGCTTAATGTCATCAAATGTTTGCTCCATAATTGTATTAGTCATTAGCTTTTTGAATTTGTTAGCAAATCAAAGCGACAAAGATAACATATTGTACGAACTGAAAGTGTTGAAGTTATCTTCGCACCTAACAAATTTAGATAAAACGAACATCGGGAAATGTTGGGTAAAAATTGGTTCAATCTAAACTTCAATAGGAGAGCTGATTTTTGGTACACTGGCTAATTTTATGATGTGTTTAATGAGTTTGCCTCATAGCTCGGTAGCAGCAGTGCGAATTTTTTCTGATTTAAAAACTCTAAAATGATAAACAGAAATCGTCTATTAATCGAGACGATGGACTCAAAATTATGGTTATCGGAACAGGAAAGTAAATCGGTCAGTTCCAATAAACGAGTCAGGTTTGGGTACTGCGACTTGTAGTAAACAAATGTGATGGTATTGAATACCAAACGAAAATAATGTGATGTAATGAATTTAAATGAACAATATAGATTTAGTTTTATAAATAAATATGTACATTAGCAAGGAATTATCATGTTTTATTTTTTTTTAAATGGATACATTTGGATACATTTTTTCAAATAGTTTGATACATTTTTATTTTTATTTCGAGGTACCACTCGCTGGTTATTTTAAATCAAATTATAAAATCAAACTCATTTTATTCGGTCAGTTCGGATTTTTGAAATCCCGTAACTTACAAACGCAGCCATTTTTCACATAGTGATCTTTGTCGCAATCAATTTTTCCAGAATTGCTAAGCATATAAGTTCAAAAAATAGACGCTATATTCTAAATATGAAAATATTTAATTTTTTTTGTAATTTATTGAGTTAAAGTGACGCAAATAAATTTGTATAATTTAATTTTATCGTTTTTGTTGTTGTTTTTTTTAACTCGCAAAACTATACAGATGGCATATAAATTGGTATTTCAGAGCTCTATACATTAATTGCAAATGACGTTGTACATTTCCATTTGAATTTTCTAAACAATTTATGTCGCACTTGAAGTTTTTGTAAATTGGTGCCATGGATTCGGGCACTTTCCTTTAAATGTTTTTAATTTTTGTTTTGATCGGTTAAAATAGTTTTTAAATATTTTAGATAATATAAGCATTAATACAAGGGAGTTTTGAAAAGAAAATTTTACTATGGTTCACACATGTCTCGTAAACCTAAATATGACGAGCATGTTTTCCAAAAATACCACCACAGTATCCTTTGCTTGTCGTAGTAGGCGACTAAACGGTTGGATCGCTGCGCTGATGACCCACATCAGTAAAAATAAATAAGCTGTTATAAAGTCAACAAAACCAAAAATGGATACCGCCAAAACAACACCGGACAAGTACCCGGACACGAGAGTTAGGATCGGCACGTGGAACGTGCAGTTACTTAAGAAACCAGGAGCGTTAGAGTGCCTAACCACATGCATGAAGGAGTATCGGCTAGAACTCGTTGCTCTTCAAGAAACTCGCTAGCCTAAAAGTGGAGACCATGTGTCCCAGGGCTATACGCTGTTATACAGTGGAGATGAGCTCGGAAATTTTGGAGCTGGATTTCTTCTTGGGCCGCAGGTAAAGAAGGCTATTTTGGATTTCCAAGCAGTTAATAACCAATTGTGTAAGCTTCGCTTACATTTTTTTTGACTTATTAATTTTTACTTGAAATATGATTGTAATAACATAAATCCATAATCATTTTGAATGTTTTGTGTTTTAAAACTGAAATATAATTCTTTTTATTGGTTATTTATTATTTTATTTAAGTTTACTACCTAAGATAAATGCGACCCACCAAAATTTTTATAATTTTTTTTCCACATCACTGAAAGCTACGCAGAACAATAAAAAAAAATTTTTTTCTGGTCTGAATAGGAATATACTTTGCAATTGCCCACAAACTTAGAGTAGCAACCACTTTTTCCCTCACAAACAGATACATTTGGAAAAATGGATCCATCCTCGCAAAACTTCCCGCAGCCAAATTGACCACGTATTAATTTCAAAAGGGCGAGCTCGGGTTGTGCCGGATGTGAGAACTTATCGGTCAGCAACCAAATACGTAGGCAGCGATCATTATTTGGTCGCTGCAAAGCTACGATTGATATTTTCGTACAGGTCCGGGAACACAGCGAAACGCATGGAACGTTTCGATTGTGAAGGTCTGATAAATGAAGATCAAAAGAAACGATATCAGGATCTTGTCAGTGACAACATTGAGGGAGCTAATTACCAGTCTAACTGTGAGCTCTGTCTGGGAGGTACTGAAAACGTCGGTTGTCAGTGCTGCTCAACGGACTTTAGGTATAGTGGACTGCATTAATTCGGAGCTCTTGATATTCGGAGGGGATACTTTGTGGAACTGTGTTTTCGACCTTATTCGACTAGTATGGCGAACCGAAAAATTGCCTGACGAATGGAAAGTAACCGCGATATGCTCCATCTTCAAGAAAGGAGACCGCTTGAAGTGTGAGAATTATTGCAGTATAGCTCTCCTTTGCACAGCATACAAGTTACTGTCCTACATTATATTGGATAGAATCACCCCTCTAGCGGAGGGCCTGGTTGGTGACTATCAAGGAGGATTTCGTCCGAATCAATCAGTCACTGATCAGGTCTTTTCGCTGCGGATGATTCTATCTAAATTTTATGAAACTTCCATCGCCGTGCATCAGGTGTTCCTGGATTTCCGACAGGCCTATGACAAGATCAATCGAGAGTCCCCGATACTCTTTAATCTCATGTTGGAGTACATCTTTCGTAAACTGAAACACCTCAGTATCTTATATCGCCAGTCCAATCAGATGCTTGCATATGCAGTTGACATGTGTGTCATTGGACTAAATACCAATGGAGTGAAGGAAATACTTGATCCGCTTGTAACGTTTACAGCTTCTGTAGCACTCAATCAATGAGTTCAAGACAAAATACAAGATCTCTGTTTACAGGGATAATGGCACGCCAGATTTTAGTAGTGGCCAATACACGTTTGAAGGAGTGAGGAGGTCCAAATATTTGGGCTCTGTTATTCAGCGTTGATCAGGCCCATTGTGAAAGTTGGGCGCTGACGGATGAGTACGAGAGATGGCTCCTTACATTTGAAAGAAGAGTCATGCGTGTGCGATTTACGGCCCTAAACGCGAAATAGATGGTACATACCGAGCTCTGTACAATATCGAGATCAGAGATCTGATGATATCCCCATATATTGTGCATGAAATAAGATCTTAGCGAGTACGCTGGCTCGGTCACGTTCTGCGTGCTGATCCGGAACGAATTGTGCAGCGATCTCTGAAAGAAGAGCCACCATATGGTAGGCGCAGAGGTCGTTACAGGCGACGATGGATCCACGGTAGAGAGAATGACTTGGCATCTTCTGGTTGGCTAGGACAGTATGAAGACCAAGCCCAGGATTGAAACCGTTGTAGCCAGATTGTTGACGCTATAAGCGGCCACTAATGGCCTTTAAACACTGTTTTATTATTATCTACAATCATAAAATTCTCCCCCAAAAAAAAATCCATTTAGATTTTATTCCGATAGTAGAAAACATTATATTAATGTACATATAGTAAAACTAGGTTAAAAGTCTACATATAAAATATTTATAAAATTAAATAAAAAATAAATGTATTATAGTTTAATCGATTTTTCACCATTTTTATCCGTTACTATAACATACTATAAAATCATATCGAAACTATTCCGAATTCCCGTTACCAATTCCACACTCCTATCTCCGTACATACATACATGCATGTACGTACATACATATGTATGGATGTACAGGAAAGCTCGTATTGCATAAACGACATTTTCAGTTTTTCACAAGGAAAAAATTGTTTTATTATTATAAAAATAATTGTTATTACATAAAAAAATATTATTTGGCTAAGTTCCAAATAATTCGAAAGTGCGATAACTATTATTAAGTTTATTTACTTTAATGTATAATTATGTATGTATACATAAATGTACATAATTTTTTATGTGTCATACATCTACCCTATGGTACCTACGTAATTTTATTAAATATGTATATTCATATGCCAAGAAGACAATAATTGTTTACAAAAATTACCTTCTGATATTGAGTAGATACGGTCGCTGCCAAATTACTAAATGAACAATATAATCGGAAAAACTAATTTGGTTAGGTTTTTCGACATAAAAATTAACGATTCGAATAATAACATTTTAAATATGTAAATCTTCAAAACACAGACGTAAATAAAAGCAGTATCTCGAGATGTGATTTCCAGATTTTTTATTTTTTTATATTTTTTTGGTACAAAAGAAATGGAAAATTTATGTAGTTGATGGTGGAAAGAGTTATGAAGTGTTATTATTTGGCTTGTAGGCTACAAACAATTCCAAATAATAAAAATATCTGCCAATTACCACAAAAATTATTTTATAAACAAATTCATAACGTGTATATATGTACATACATAGATAAACATATGTATAAGTGAATGTAATTTTCTAATTGCGCGAATAACGAGCACAAAAAATTAAATTCTAAACAAAAACTGAGAAAAATGTTGAATTTTTTTTAAAATTTATTAAAGAAGTTGTGTGTGCCAAAATTTACGAACAGAACATAAAATTAATTGTTATACTTTTTAATTAAAAACACAAAAAAAAAAAATATTATTCTTAAGCATTTGTACATTTCACGTGCTTTGTGTTGAAACATTTTAATTTTAGAAGGTGCGATTAAATTTGAAATGTTTATGTTTGGGCGTTTTGTTTCAGTTTTTTGTGCTTTAATTCTGGTTAAACTGTATATAGAAAAATCGATCGAATATGAATCAAGGAATTTAGTGGATGAAAATGGTCCCAGTTTTCTGAGCGATCGCGCGATTTCTTAGGTCTTTTAAGCAATTCTTATCTGATATGAGTACAGAATAAAATGAGACAAATTGACAAAAAAAAATCTGACCAAAAGAATAAAATCAAACCTAATTTAACCTTAAACTAAATTCTATCTGAATTTACCGGATTATTGATTGTTGATCAGCATTTACTTAGGAATTTCTGTGTATCAAAAACATGTCGAGTTTTATATTGTTATAATCAATAATTGTGAACAAATTTCAAATTCACTCCTCCTTCTAAAACTTATCATTGATCCATGCCTGTGGTAACGTAATGATCATTTAACCTTTCCAAGTGGTTTGCTTGCACGAACTATTTCAAGACATCTCTAAAAAAATTCATTTTATGGGTTAAAGTTGAGTATTTGATACAAATTAGTTAATACCTTAGCTTTGGACTTCAAAGTTTAGAAATTTGAGGTGAAAACTTTTAATTTTTAGTTAAATTAGTGGCTTACCGTATGGGTCGGAGGCTCGAGAAATATTTTGTTGAAATATCAACAACGGTATTTAAAAAAATATTTAATTAAGTTTTTATTATTTGTAATTCATCTACATATGTATATTTGAATTATTTTATTTTGGTTCGTTATTTGAGTCAATTTTGACAAGTAAAAATTAATTCATAATCACGCTGATGAAGTATTGATAACACTCAACGATATATTTTAATAAAATTATCATGTATCATGGCTACAAACTAAACCTACGTAAGTCACTATCAGCAAACCGAATTTCGCGTGAAACTGTCTTGGGCGAATCAAGTTGGTACTTGTTGCCAGCTCCGTATCTTGCAGCTTCCACAAGTGTGCGTGTTACCTCCCCGTGGTGATCACCGGGCAACTAATACACCATGTTTTTATGTGGTGTACTAAGCGAAAACAAGGCGCTAAACAACTGGGCTGGGTTAAGGTGTCAACCGTACCGTGCTGATAACCGGCCAGGCTGGGGGCCCAGTCTAAAAAATAGCCCAGCCTTTAATGGTGTAGCCGGACACTTGGCGCCCGTCGAATAATGTAGCCTGTAGGAGGTGAACCTCCTTTCTCCGCTACTCGTGGGACCTATTATGGCAAATAAATTAAAATCAAAAGAGATCGGTGCTCTTAAAAAACCGGAAACCAGTGCTGTGGAGACATCGGCCTTTATAAGACCAAATGAGGTTGGCCCCTCGAAACCAAAAGGCAAAGGCACGAATGCTGGCCATCCAGTGTCAGTGAACTATCAGACCAGGAAGAGCGCCTGGCGCATGATCTCCAAGATCAGCAACATACCGTTGGAGCAAAGAACGGATAGGGACATTGATACGCTTGCGTGGGCAAGGCGTATCACTGAGCCAAAGCAGGAAGGTTCCGAGATCTCACAGCCGAAAAGGCAGTGATCTGATGATGAACCGCCTACGGAGAGAAAAGAAGCGGGTTCCGGATAATGTCACCAGGCCATTCGACGAGGTGCTAAAGGATCACCTGATCATGGCAGTCGTTGACAGGGCTCAAGAAGATGGGAACATTACGACCCCTAACTGGAGGAAGGTGGAGAAGGCCTTAGCCGCCATCTTCCTAAACATATTGAGGGAGAACCCAGGACCTGCTCCGTCCTGCCGAGACGGAGGCTGGCACCGAGGTCATGTCAAACTGACTTCCGATGAAAGGTCGGTAACCCTCTACAAAAAGGCGATCCGCAGCCTGGGCGAATTCTGGTCGGGGGCCAAATTAGAAGTGGTGACGAGGGAAGAAACTCCCTGCAGGCCAAGGGTGCGAGCCTAGATCCCTGCGAAGCGTAGTGATCCAAGGGAGACCTTGGAAATGTGGAAAATCCGCAATCCGGATCTGCCAACGGCCACCTGGAAGATTACCAGGTTAGAAGAGGTGAAGGCGGAAGCATCGAGATGGATGGGCGGAATCTCTGGCTAATATCGGCCTAACTTCCATACCAGGAGGAAAATATACCACCAGGTAGATTGGAGAGTGCAATAATGAAGGCCCGAAAACGAAAGGTAGGAGTCATCATGGGCAGTGCTAATTCACTCAATCTGGGGAAGTACAGATATAAACAGGCGAGGTGAGTTACTCCGTGATTTTATTTTAAGTACTAACCTAAATATATCTAATATAAGCCAACATTTATTACTAAAAATAGACAAGAAAAGCAAGACATCACACTTGTCTCAGATTTTATTAAGGAGAGGGTATTGAACTGGAAAGTGTTCGAAGACCATTCCTTTTCTGACCATTGTTATTTCCAGTACGAAGTGGATACAAAACCCACTAGCAAACCACCCTTCAGAAATAGTAGGAAAACTGATTGGGATTGTTTCAGAACCATTCTGGGTAACCTATTACCGGTATCGGTGCCAAACATATAACCTGTTACTAAACCTGGAAGGGCAAGGCCTCAAAGTGGTTGCGTACGCGGATGACGTTGCTATTGCCGTCTTCGGTAAATATCCTAGCACACTGAGTGAGTGCATGCAGTGCGCGTTTGGCTACCTCTCTGAGTGGGCACGCGGCTGCGAATTGAACGCAAATAGAAAACAGAGCTGGTTCTCTTTACCAAGAAGCACAAACTTCCTCAGTGTGACCCGCCAACATTAAATGGTACTCGCTTGATCTTTACGGATAAAGCAAAATACCTCGGACTACTTTTGGACAGCAAGCTAAGCTGCAAACCAAACATCGTAGAGAGAGTAAAGAAAGCTACTATAGCGCTCTACTCCTGCAAAAATGCCATTGGAAAGAGATGAGGTATGGAGCCCCACTTAGTACACTGGCTCTACGTCTCAGTGGTCAAACCTATACTGCTGTATGGGGTTGTCGTCTGGTGGCCGGCAATAAAAATGATGGCCAACCTTAAACTATTGATGAAAGTCCAAAGAACGGCCTAGTGTATAAGTGGGGCTCTCAGGAGCACACCTACTCAAGCTCTGGAGATTCTCTTTCATCTTAATCTCTTGGATATTGCGGCCGAGCAGTTTGCATTTTGCACCGCCATTCGGCTCAAATCCATATCTATGTAGACCTGTAATAATGCAGGGCACTCATCTATCCTATGCAACAGGGGTATTCCGGAAGCTACCGACTACGCTATTCCTTTGTCATCTGTTGAGATGAAATTCCAAACTGGGTTTCCCACCAGAGAGGACTGGGTGAGCGAAACGGTTATGGACAATGAGGCGCTAATCTTCTTCACGGATGGCTTAAAAAGGGATAGAGTGGATGGCTCCGGGGTATTCTGTGAGGCACTAGGGGTTAACCTCTCTCTTCGTCTTCCCGACTTTTGCAGCGTTTTTGAAGCTGAACTGATCGCGATAATGGAACTCATGGACTGATTGATATATAATGCAATATCTACGAGGGATATTCGCATTTTTACGGACAGCCTGGCTGCTATTAAAACATTACAATCATACTCCCTGACGTCGAAGGTAGCCCAGAACTGTCTGGCATCTTTAAATGAGATGGCTGATCAGTTCAACATCCGCTTGACGTGGGTGCCAGGGCATTTCAATAACGCAGGGGATATAATGGCTGATGAGTTGGCCCGCAAGGGTACAGCACGCCTAATAACCCAAAGCAGGCGGGATATAAAATACCGCTTGCTTCATGTAAACTGTTGCTACAGGAAGAAGCCATAAAAGAAACGAACGTCAGATGGTCTAACGCCAGTTCGTGTGTAATAACCAGGCAGATCTGGCCTGGACTTGACCGGTCTAGTTCAGGCCAACTGATATCGCTTCGACGGGACATTGTCTCATTGGGATACATGCGAGCAGACTGGTTGTCCCAGCCTACGATTGCTGCCGCAGCTGTGGTGATGAGGAGGAGGAAAATATGCTCCATCTGCTCTGGAGCTGTCCTAGTCTAGCGTACAGCACAAAATTTATGGGAACTTCCCCTTTGAACGAACTCACGGATCTTAGTAAGATCGAGATCCGGGACTTTAAACGCTTCTTGGTAAGCTCAGGATGGTTTAGCGAGTGAGTAGGAGGAAACTCGAATGTAGTACAGCCACGGACCAATTTTGTGTGTATGCTAGTTCTTTAGGACCGCCACCTTTACCTAACCGAACCAAACCGAATTTTCATGATTTTTCCATTATTCAAGATAGGGTTTCACCGTATACGTAACACAAGCACGGGATTTTCAAGACATCCAGTTTCTTGAAGCTTGGATTGGTTTGATTTCTGTATTTCAACTTCAAATACAAAATTTTAAGTATGGATAAAAAAGTTAAAACGGCACCATCATTAATATATTATATAGGATATATGTATAATGTACATATGTTCACTCTGTAAATATACAATTTAACAAGAAACCCAAAAGTTTGATTTAGATTCGCAGCTTGAACCGACTTAAATTATAGTAATTTCAGATCTAATAAAAAAGCCTAATAATATCGCTGCAGATTACTTAATAGAGCGATGTTAATAAGATGAACTTGATTCGCATTGATTTCGAATAAATAAAAGTAGTTTCAAGATACCAACTCGAGTATGTAGAACTACTTTCTATCACGAGTTAAACTTCTCCGTATGTATTTTTACAGAAATCGTTTAAAATTAAAACCAGATTAAACTCTAATTTAAGTACATTATACCGATGATACAGAGTACTTTCAGATCATAGTATATAGTTGACCCATATAAGGCGTAGGTATATTACTTGTATTTGTTAAAATTCTCTCAAACAGTATTAGTCTAAGCTGGGTCCATATTCCTGAATACGAAAATGCTATACGAAACGATGAATGAATTGGTATTTCTGAATTCGATCGAATCAAATATTTTTACACTGTCAAGTATTCATTGGGAGATTTATTTTGAATGGTTAAACCTCTATGAATTTTAGGCCTTGGGTAAATGTTTTTGACGTTTGAATATACAAAATATGGCATTTTCATATTTCATTTATTGTTTGTGTCATAATACAAACATTTTGTACGTTTATCATAAAAATAAATATCATCAGTTTCGATACAATAAATTCAAAATTAAGTTAAGTATTTTTGAAAACAATTTAGATGTAAGATTTTATACTTCATGTTTTCCTAAATAGCTCAATTTGAGACCAAATTTCGTGACTGCCGATGATAGATTTTGAAGAGGTTGTATAATTGGCTCAGGAAAAAGTTACCACCAAGACGAATGGCAGTCTTTCAAATCCAATGGGGCAATCTACGCTTCACAGTTTCGTTAATAAAAAAATTAAATATTTTGTATTACTTGTAATTTAGAATATTTAAGACAAAATTGGTAAGTTCAATAAAAAAATCTAAAATATTTAATTAAATGTATCTACAGTTTTTTCTTTAATTCAATTAATTGAATATTCAACTAATTAAATTATGAAGTTATTTAAAAAATCTTTACAAATTCTTATCAAAATATTTTTATTTGGAGTCGTCAACTAATTCGTCAACGTACAGAAATCCGTTCGTAATCGAACAAATTTGGCTCGAATTCGTATTGCGAAATAAGGGAAATTTCGAAACGGATCAAGTAGACACGAATCCGCATTAGCATAATACGAATTCGTATTCAAAAATACCAATGGTACGAATTCGTATAGTTTTTATACGAATTTGTATTCAGAAATAGGACTCTAAATTTCTCAAGCAAAGCGAGCAACTATGGAAAACCACACACTAGAATAGTTCTCATTTTTCTATACACAGCTAAATTCAACTGGTTTATTTACGAAGTGGATGTGTTCCAGAAGTGCTAAAACCATTTCCGTATACTGAAATCTAAAACTCGAAATATCGCACCCGTGCTGATAAAATTCAGTAACTCGTGCCAATCTATCCTGTTTGGAATCTATGCATTCAGTAACTGAATTAACTGAATGAATAGATGGCAACTATCCCATTACATATTTCTTCTGTCTCAACGAATAGTAAATATGATGATTATGATGTTGAACTTATTGTTTAAATTTTACTCTGAAAATTATTATGATTCCTCTTAAACTAACGATACGTTCCTCTTTAACTAACATTATTATTAATAATCATAAGTCATTTTAAGTGAACCGTACTTCATAGACAGGTTACGCTAAACTATTTAATTCAAATCCTCTATAAATCGGATTCGCAGGCTCGCAGCAAAAGTGAATAATTTAGGCTTCCGAGCCGTTTGCGCTTCGATTATTATTTATATTTTGATAATCTACAATTATTTACAATTTGTGAATCGATTGGCGGAAACAGTTGACAAGATCGCATATACTACTTATACTAATTGCTAATACACAAGTATTATTTAACTCTTTTCATATTTGCATTTTAACTGCAATTTCTTAATTTATTTATCATCATCTTCTAAAGCGTCCTTCTCGATGCAAGTATATTATCAGGTAATCAGACATAAGCTCAGAACTAAAACGATTTATTTATTTTGTAGGTCATCGGCGTCTAAAGAAAAGAATAGATGGTTCAAATGTGATTCAAATATTAACTGAAGTTTTATAAAAAAAAAAATCGATACCAAATTTTAGTTGACCTTGCCAAGCACTCACATAGTAAAACACACAAGTAATTGTTTAGCACTGATGCAAGACAGTTTTTCGTGTGTTTTACTATATGAGTGCTTTGCACTGTCGACTAAAATTTGGTATCGAGAAATTTTAATATTTTTATTAAAATTATTATTTACAAATAATAGGTTTATTATATAAAATCCCATTTACTATAATTTATGAATATGTTATAATAAAAAACATATTAAAATTTAACGATATTGCCAAACACGCATACAGTAAAACACACGAAACATTATCTAGCACTGATGCATTCAAATTCAATATTTTTTTTATTATTATTGTATTGATTATATTTTTGGACATCGTTTTGTACAGTCAAAGTAGAGCAGTTTTAATTTTTATAAATGAATTTTCAAACTGATTGATAAAATTGATGAGATTGAAAGCAAAGTTGTATAACAAAAAAAGTTGTATAATCCATCATCAATTGAAATTACATATTTTAATTAATTAATTAATTATAATTATACATATTTATATGTTTTGCAACAATCTTGGGAACAATTTTGATACCGAATGATAAAATCCATAAAATGATTTTGAAAACTACATTTTTCAACCAATGACATTTTCATTCAACAATATCGCTTCAAAAAAAATGTTTTCATATATTTTGTTTGAAAAAGTATTTTCTGCGGTCTTCATTTTTCCACCTTACGCCTCTGTATATATGTATAAGTACAATACATATTATACCAATACAATTCATGGTTTTGAGTTATGTGATGAGTTATTTATGGATTAAATACTAATCTTTGGGTGTGTAATATTGGGCAAGAACCCACACTTGTTAATAAAAACTGGTAGGAGGTCCTAGACGTAACCTTCGCCTCAGATAATATTTATCCTATGGTCAAGGAATGGAGACCGCCTCTAGGAAGGGAGTACTCATTCTCTGACCTACCCGGAAAGCTTTTAGGAATCCTAGAAGGATAAACTAGAGCAAGTATAGGGAAACGCTTAAAGAACTAATAACGCCGGGGGCCCTTGAGCGGCCAGCGAGAGTGGAGGAACTGAATTGCATAGTGGACACAATCACTAGTGCCTGCAACCGGTCCTTCAATGCTGCTTGCCCAATAGTTAAGGATCATCGACAGATTTATTAGGGATAACTATTTAACTGCCTTCCCACTCAGTAACATGCAACATCCTTACAGAGCTGGCAAGTCCTGCGAAACTGCTCTACATGAGCTCGTTACTAGAATCGAAAGATCACTTAATTACAAAGAGTTTCTTGTAGGTACCTTCCTGGACATTACGGGAGCTTTTGATAGACTGAGGTTCATTGGGGCATGGAATGCCTTCGGGACTTGTACAGGGCGTAGACAAATTATTAATAAGTTTAAGTCACACATTCCGGAGGTTAAAATGGTGAATGACAGGCTATTGCCCGAATTTAACTTCACCAATTCATTCTCCGTCGTTTTCCCCTCGAGAGAACTGTGGCTCTCTCAGGATTTTTATAGACAGTTGTCTTGAGTCGATAGTTTTTTTTGCGAATGGCTCTCGTTCAGAAGTCAGTGCAGGGTTTGGTTTCTTTTGTCCAAAGTATGGGCTCAGATTCTCCGGTAGTCTGGGCAAACACTGCATGGTTTTTCAAGCTGAATTAATTGCACTTATCCATAGTGCAATTGAGGCGTATAAGGATAGTAATTTAGGCAAGGATATTATTATCTGCACGGATAGTAAAGCCGTGCTCAATACCCTTAAACCCCTTTGACTACATCCAAACTGGTCAAAGAGTGCAAACACTTCATCAACCTCCTTTGCACTAATTCGAGAGTAAGGGTCATGTGGGTGCCTGCTCATTGTGGCGTTTTGGGAAATGAGGTTGCTGACTTATTAGCAAAAGCTGGATCGCGCAGTAAATTTTGTGGTCCCGAACCGACAATTCCTCTTTCCTTCAACGGTGGTAAGGATGCTATTAAGAAGTTCGCTTTACTTGATCTGGCGCAGAAGTGGCGTTCTACGCCTAGCTATCAAAAATCAAAACGGTTCATCATCGAACCCAACGTGAGGGTCACTAAATATGTGTGATCCTTAAAAAAGAGCCAACTCAGAATTCTGGCTGCTCTTATTACGGGCCATGGACGTTTCATGGTTCATCTCCAATGCATGGGACTAGCTCAAGATGATCTTTGTGACGATTGTCTGGAGGAAGTGGACGATTGCCTACACTACCTTTGCAGCTGTCCGGCCTTTGTCGAAGCTAGATCCCAAGTGTTCTCATACGGATCTTTGAACGTAGATCAGTTGGTATCCATCTCTTGGTTCAAACTTTTATAATTTGCTAAGGCTGCAGTGCGCTTATGCGAGTTAGGATAGATCCTCAAGGTTTGCACCATGGCCCCATTGTGGCATTGAGTTCGGAACCTCTGTAGGTTCAAACCGTTTTAATAAAATAAAATAATAAGATCGAATTTGACAAACATAATCTCATAATATGTATTTCATTCAATAATTTTATTATTATTTGGGAATTTAGTAGTGCTTGAATACTTTAGTTAATTTAGATAATAGCCATTTTTGTTTAATCTATTTCACATTGTCTAATCCTTTATTATCAATTGGCTCCAATTTAGAAATAACACATTATGGCATTCACATACATATATACGCATACATATATACACATACAACATAATCATTTTATAGCCACATGTAAAAGTGTAATAATACAAAATTCCGCCTAATGATTATATTCCAAAATCGAATTACACGACAAAATGATTACAATTTATTTGCTTGTAATTCGATTTGTGTGATTGAGTATTGTGATATATGTATATATAAATACATACGAATACGTATATATAAGACATTTAAGAAGATATGAAACGGGATAATTTTCATTTTTTTTTTCTCCCAGATTTCCTTTTAACATATCCTTTGTAGTATGTTATAATATTCGAAGTAATTCTTATTTTATATACTAATATAAAATAAAATATTTAATCCAATTAAAATGAACGTGCAAAATATATGGTATATAATGTACAACAACAACAATAAAAACAACAAAAAGGATAACAACGGAATTAATTCCTGATTTTTATTTCGTTAGATTTTCCAGGAAACTTTTTATTTCTCAATATTATTTTTCACCGTACTATAGCAAATAACAAACACACACATACAAAATGAACATGTTTTTCCGTCTGTGTAATAACCGCCAAAATGCGGTGATTTGTATATATATATATATAAATACATTCTCGTATGTATAAAGATTGACAAAATATTAAAAAATGAAAATTTAATTAAAATGTGTGCTGCCCAAAAAGTTTATACCGGAAAAATGTGGGTGCGTCAAACTTTTTTATTTTTCGTTTCCAACGAAAACAAACATTGTGTTCTGTGCTCATATTTTTTAGTTGGTTCTGTTGATTGTTTTGATAAATTTATTAGATTATTCGTTGATTATACAAACTGTGGGAGTTGGCAAACAATATATTTTTTTGGAAAGTAACCAGATTTTGATTTTGGATTAAAAAGCATTTAACTTGTTCAAATATTTTTGGATGGTTTAGTTTAGATATCTTATACGGGCAAACATACTAATAATGATATATAGATAAGCTTTTAAAATTGCAGAATAAAAATGCAAACAAGCTACTCGTGTAACAGCGAAGTGCTCTGCTTTATTTTTCAATAAACCGAAAATAATTTTAAACATACGATTTTTATAGACTATTACCAATCTACATCAAAATATAAATGATATTCATTTCAATTCGAATGACATATACAATACATACATATGTACATATGAAAAATCAAAAACCATAAATATATTTTCCAATATACATATGTATGTAGTAACAATAGCACATGTTTACGTAAGGCAAATTGAAAAATTCGAAAACAGGTTTTTTTAGTAAATATTATGTTGTCAAATAAGTTTAATCGATGCAATTAAGTTTCAATTTATTTTGGATGTGTATTCTATTATGAAATCATGTAGAAATGGATTTGCAGAGATAAACAGTTGTAAGTCCTAAAATTGATCATAAAAACGATAAGAAATTCGAACTAAACGAAAACCAAATGAATGAAACTAAAACTATAGTTCCCGAAAAAAACCAAATACTTGAAAAGAAACATGACGAGCATAAAAGCTTTATATACACGGCAAGCTAAACAAGATAGAAATCTAGAAAACTTATATAATGTGACTATAGGAATGTCTAATGAAATATTCAATGCCATGACATCGCCCCCATGGGCACTATCCCATTTTTTTTTTTCTAGGAATTATAGCACTTTGGAATAATCATAACACCCAGCGAAATTTTCATTTTTGCCAAATATAAAAGACCCACAGTCTCTAAAAAGAAAAAGGGCTAATCTCCATAAACGAAAATACACCTGGGTGGTATACAGCTCAAAAATATTAAAGGCAATAGTCTATTTTCAATTTGTGTGGAAGAATTTATTTTATTTTGAAATAAAGTCAACGAAATTGATTAGATAAAAATCTTTATTTCCAATTTAAGGCAATCGGTCAGTTTTTATTATAATTTTAAACTTAAATTTTTAAAAACCTGAATAACTTTTACAGCGAGGTGACTGGGCTTTAACGAGTTAACTACATTGCCCTAAAAGCACGTTTTTCAGATATAACCATTTTTTTAAAGGTCATTTTAATTCGTTTATACCTTAGAACAGAGAAAAGGGCTTTGACCTGCGCTTTGACAATTAAATTGCAATAAAAATTGCAACATTCATAGAAATTTGGACTTGTGTTTTTTTAATAATTATTCACATATACTAAAATAGAGAACTCTCCAAAGCCACTTAGCATTGGAAACTTTCTGCAAGGATAAACATTTTTTAAAAATATTAATATTTATATTATTATTATGCTTTACGTTTGTATTTCTTGGCAAATAAAATAAAGGGTTCCTCAAAGCCGTAGTTATTCCAAATCTCTTAAAGATTAGCTAAGCCCGCAAACTGTTTAAAAGTTCTTAACTGCACTATAGATGCAGATTTAACTGATTCGACTGGAATTCATTGATTCGCATAATACCTCGAGTTTTTACTAAAACAAATTACCAACTCAAACAATGTAACTTTAACCACTAAATTATGATTAAAAAGAAAAGAATTACGTTACACTAGATTGCCGAAGACAAATATACTGTCGACAAGAATATGTTTGGTGTATGTAAGCTTTGCTATGATAATGAACGAGATATAGACATCAATTCAATGCAAAATCGTTTCCTCAAATCTTCTATCATCTCTAAAATACGAAACGAGATTCAAATAATTCTTAAATTTGTTGGATATTTTGAAATGCTGCTATTAATTTTCATGCAAAAATCAAAAATAAAAATAAATTTTAAATATTGTTTATTTTTCTAATATATTTATTTATAAATTAAATATAAGTAAACATGAATATTACCTAAATCTTGACAAATTTATTTCCATTGGGAAAAGGCACAAAACCCTCTCTCTTTTCTATTTGGCCATTATTCTCAATTTTTTCCTTCGATTATATCTTCTATTACAGAAGGTCTATTCCTAACATTAAGCTATGGATCAAAAGTTGAATTTTACTTCAATTTGCGGTAAATTGATTTACCCTATCAAAAAGTAGGGTAAAGCGAGTACACAAAAGAAATGTTTCATGGTTAGGTTGTTCAGTTTGTGTTGATCTACGGGTGAGTTTGAAATAGACAAAGCACGTATTGCAAAACACTTTACTGAAGCCAAAATACTTAAAATTTACTTTTACGTAGTAAATATAGTATTAGTTCACAGTCTTAGGCTGCGGACCAGTAGGCAGATTCCGGTTGTATGGAATTATTTCATGAAATATGATTTCGCACTAAATGAGATTTTTTCATTCCGGTTCAGTAAAATGAGAAAATAAATTCCACTTATGCGGATTGAAATGTCAGATTTTCTCGTCACGGAATTGAATGATGTAATACGTAGTGGAATTTTAGGTAAGATATTATTCAGATAAATTTTCAGAGCAAAATCTGAATTTAGCCTATCAAAAATAACTCATTTAAAATTTATTTTTAATAACTCAAGATATTTTTTCGCAAAAACCGTGTACGGGGATATCTTAAAAACATATCTGTTTTAAATTGTAAATAAACATAATAAATATATTATTACATTAAATTATATATTTATAAAAATCACCGCATCAAAAGATACTGATCATCGTTTTCTAATCAATATATTATATAATAATGTCTTCATTACACACAACTCAATTTGATCCGATTAATTTTTCTCTGTGTTTCCAAAGAGTTCTAACCAAAGCCAAATAATTACTATATATAGCTTTTCCAAATTAAATTAAACTTTTTCCAAACAGATTACAATTTTTTCCAAATTCACTGAAACTTTTTGAATTTGAAATTAATTGTTTTCCAAACGGAATTAAACCAATGCAGAATATAAATTAAACTTTTTAGAATTAAAATTAACAATTTTCCATTAAAAATTAACCTTTTTTTAAATCTGCCAAAAAAAATCTGCATCTGATTTTATTAGACTGAAGATTAAACAAATTAGGAAAACCGGAAAACAGTGAAAGTCAATACTACACTGCGCCAATTTAAAACGGAACAGATATTTTCTTCGAAAAAATACCCAAATTTGAACGCTTGTATCTTGGTGAAATAACGCCTTTCAAAACAAATTTTTGTTTTTAGTTGAAGGAAATTTTGCCTCCTATTATTTTGCCAAATGTTATGGAAATTTCTGTGCGGATCTCCTTGTCGAGTTATTGAAGTTTTAGAGAAAACGTATCAAAAACCGTAAAAACGTTAACAAATACATTTTTTGATCTTGTAAACTAAACACCCTACGATAAAATTTTAAATCATTTGAAATTTAACGTCTTTATGGAAAATAATAATTTGATTTATCGCATATATATTCAAAGAGTCAAATTGGGTGCATCTATGATATTAGTATCTGTCAGAAACAGGTGTCTGATATTTAGAAACAGGCAGTGTGAGTCGGCGTGGACGGTTTGATCAACAAAGGAAAACTACATTAGAGAAGATCGAGCTGTGAGCGCTATGTGAGCGCCACGAAATGTCGACTAATATTTGGTGTCGAAAATTGAATTTTTTTTTATTTATTTAATAGAGTTCCGTATCTGACTGATAATCATTGTCGACAACGAAGAAATTATGCTTTGCAGTATAGCATTGTTTACACAAGGAGTGGCCGCACAGAAATTTCCTTAATAACATTTTTAAGGTTTCTAAATTCTCTATAAAATGGCTGATTTGGATTTTGGAATGAAATATCTAGAAAGTTCGTTTCTCAAACAGCAGCATATTTTTATTTTCTTTTAGACATCTTTTGTTTTACTCAAAAAAATCATAAAAAACAAAATAAAATAAACAAATTCCAGTATCGAAAAGCAGGCAAAATTTCCTTCAGTTAAAAACAAAAAATTTTTTGAAAAGCGTTATTTCACCAAGATACATTTTACCAGGCGTTCAAATTTGGGTATTTTTTCAAAGAAAATATCTGTTCCGTTTTTAAATTGGTGCAGTATAGTTTCAAAATTTTGACTTACACTGTTTTCCCGTTTTCCTAATTTATTTATTTATTTATTCCTATTAACACCGTCAGTTTAATAAAATCATTAAAACTAAACTGGATTATTTAAAATCTCTATCGACAAACCTTGGCAGATTTAAAAAAATGCAATTTAACGAAAGTTTAATTTCATTTGGAAAAACGTTAATTTGAAATGGAAAATTGTTAATTTTAATTCAAGTTTAATTAAAGTTTAATTTATATTCATCAATGGTTTAAATCTGTTTGGAAAAAATTTAATTTCAAATGGAAAAAGTTTCTGTGAATTTGGAAAAAATTGTAATCTGTTTGGAAATAGTTTAATTTAATTTAGAAAAATTTGCGTTCAATTTGGAAATAGTTTTGCTTATGTTGGAAAAAGTTGCGTTTAACTTGAAAAAAGTTCAATTTAATCTGGAAAAGCTATAAATGACAAAAATATTTTCCACTTTTACTATTTTACTCGATTTAGAACTGGTACTAAAAATCATATTTCACAAATAGAACGAGAATAGAAATTTGTGGAATGATAACGAAAAGTGAGATAAAGGAATATTCCATTCCACTTCGTTTTAACTCACTAACCCGAAATCGAGGCACAGTAGTCGGGTAAATCAATAACTAAGGTAAAAGTTGATTTTAAGTAGTTTTGTTTTTTTGAAATAAACCAAACAAATTTCTAACATTAATCAGATTTTCCACTATGATGCTACTAGATGTTAAAAGATATTTTTGATTTAGATTTTATTTCAAAAGATTGGGTTTACTGATAAAAAATGGCTTGAAAAAAAAATTATTAAAATTTTGTTTGTTTGCATATTACTCATAATTTATGTACTTTTAAATGAACAAAATGTTTAAAACAGTTCAATCCGCATATTTAGCTTAATTCTGTAACGAAACATTCGCTACAGCGACGTGCGAGTTGGACACCCTTGCCGCGTTAGTCTTATTCATTATAAATTATTACCAAACCAGTTCAATTTACCGAATTGTTTAGAATAAACTAAAATAATAAAAACCAGATTAATTTCCCGAGGCTAGGCAACGGGAGTAATTGATCGAATGATCTAGATTAGCGATGCATCGAAAATATAAAAGACATTTTTAAAATACGTGGAGCTTGTGATTTTTCTGTTTGGACGGGACGGAAGTCACGTCACACAATTTAAATATTACAATTTAATTATTTCATTATTATCATAGTTTACTGAATTAAATTAAGTTTCGTTATTTAAAAATTGTATTAAATTAAAATTTATATTTATAAATAAATAGAATAATTAAATACAACTAATTAAATAAAAATAAAAAGAAATTAAAAAAGGTGATCTAATAATAAAAGGAATTGTGTATATTAATTCTATAAAATAAATATAAATAGATAGATTAATGAGTGTAAAAGTGAACTTCGGAAAATAATTAAAAAATTAAAATGAACCTGTGAAACTAACATAAATAAAACTAAATAAATAAATAAATATATAATAAATAAATTAAATAAAAGACAAATGTAAAATTCAACCTTTAAATAATGACGTGCGTCACATTATGATTCACCATTCAACATTTCGAGCAACAACAAAGCCGGCCAACGATTTTTAGTTAAGTTATTAATTTTAAATGCATGATACCTAACACTAGTAATAGCAATTAATTTCCAAATTTCATTTAACTTATTACATTTAACTAACTTACCTATTAATTCGATAAATCTATATATAAACTACAGTAAAATCAATTAGTCCAAAATGTTAAGTCTGTTGAGGGGGTTTGTTAATATTCGATCCAAATAAACATATTTAAGATTTTGTTCTAAATATGATCATAGAAATGTTTGTCTTTATTGTGAGTAGTTCCGCTAATTCGTTGAGTGCTTTCGCTATTGTGTTAAATTTCAGGATGGAATAATTTCATAGGGAGGGATGTGAATATTGTAAGTATCGGTGAGTAATTTGTGATTGCTGGTGTACGGTGCCACATTTAATTTCATGATACAGTATTATTATTATTTTTATGCCGGTAATACCAGATCTTCGCATGCTTCCATTTTGACCCACCCCATCCACTAAGCCATAGCCGCGCTAAACATCAGTCCACGTCTGTTAACTATTCTGGGCGTTACTTCAGTGGTGAATTGTGTCTACCTCGCCCGGCCAAAGAATCGTTACAATTCAATTAAAAGCCTACTAAAAATTAAAGTTAAAGCTTGCCTGGCACTCATTATTTTAAATTTAAAAAAGTTTCGATTAGTAATAAATTGTAGCTATACATTTAATTTGTTCAAAATGTCATTTTGCGTTTGTGGGCCCAATTACAGTTAATCGTAAAAATGGCACCCGAACTCTGAGTATGCCACCATATTGAATACACATTTCATGATTATTTGTGCCAAACCAAATGTTTGCGAGACCCGTCGAACACTGGTTTTTTGGATTTTCATTAATACTCTCGAAAATTGAACTCAGCATTTTATTAGTATTAGAGATATACATAAGAAATTTTTAATAGAGTGGGACGTTAAACTTTATTTTAGAAATGAAATGAAATGGTAATTCACTTTATCCGATAATATCAACATCCGCATCAGATTCCTTCGACTCAGATGATTTAATTTCTCAAATTATACAAACGTTATGAAAGTAACTTTAAGTTTTCTGAAATTTTCTCATTGACAAGCCAAAAAATAATTTGTTTATCGACAAATACTAATTTTGAAATTTAAAATTCGAGTGCAAAAGCTTATTTTCTAAGGTAGTCGTAGAAATATTATTTTTTGTCCACTTCATATTTCGATATTCGTTAGACGTTTGTGTCTCTTTATTCGCGAATAAAATTGTATTCTATTTCATTTTCAATTTGGAAATTTCTATTGTGATCATAGCCTGTTCGATTTTATTTCTATATATATTCATTCGATAAAGTAACTCCAATCTTTTTGTTGCCGGAATAGTTGCAATAGAGTATAGAGTAATTTTGAACGTGAAAAAACACTTAACCGTCTCTCAAATATAGAAAATGTTATGGTATACAACTTGACCCAACTCTTGCTTAACTAGGAACGAACAGATAGTGTAAGTATATGTACATATTTTCTAAATCTTTCATTTAATTATTGCGCATTGTGCGATCCGCTACTAGGTCATAAATCATTTGTCTTCACATGTGCCTGGGAAATTGAACAGCCAAACTATACTACAAAGATTAAAAACAACAAACTAACATGTGAAAATGATCATAGTTTATGACAGAGCGTTTAAGCATAAATTTGATAATATATTACAGATAAAGAAACTCGTCGCTTGTAACAATTACAATATAATTTCTGAAAAATAAATATATAAAAGCATTAAAAGCTTAAATACCAAAATCGAGATGTCCTCCCGTACCACTGAACTCTTCCATACAGTCTAGAGATGCAATTGGAGCACGGCACCTGGAATTACAAGGAAAACAAAATTAATTAATTAATTTATTTATTTATAATGTAATAAACTAATCTATATGTATTCGACACTTAAAATTCGCTATATATATAGACACGCAACAAAACTACTAAACAAAATTTCCCCTAATGGGAAGCAGCGCTAACCTGTAAATCGTTACTGGATTTGAGTCATCACTAGTATTGTCATTATTATTGTTATTATTATTGTTCATATTATTATTGTTATTATTATTGTCATTATTTGGTTGTAACTGATGTTGATGGTGTTGCTGTTGCGCAGCTTGAGTGGTGGTTACATTGCACAATACTAAGGACATTTTGCGGGCAAATGTTGTAGCGCCCGCAAATATACTATTATCTTTGATTAAAACCGTTTTGATTTTTTGTGCTTCCTTTCAATAAAAAAGGAATTAACAAAATCAATCAATGATTTTTGATTTTGATCTTCTTTTTTTTTGTACGATGGTAAAAACCGCACGTACCGCAATTTTGCGTTTGTTGTGTGCCGATTTACGCACTTTTGGTTTTTGTATCAACTTTTTGATTTCCAAGGCAAATTTTCACCATTATTATTCTTCTCGTTACGAAATGATACAGCATCATTTCATCGTTATTTTTGGTTTTTGTTATAATTTAATTACTGGAAAATTATTTAGGAAACAAAACATGATTTTTAGAATTAATTAAAAAAAAAAACAAAACAAAATTGCTTATGTATATAATGATGGACGGTAAGCTAACGAGCTTTATACATACAATTAAAATGCCACTTTGCGCAGTAAATCTAATTTATTCAAAGTCAATTTTTTTTAGAAATTTCAATGCCATAGTTAATGTATTATGCAAAGATTATTTTGTATAATGGATTTTTGTTATTTATTTTCATTATTTTATGCTTTCTAAATATTTTAAAACAAATTTGTTTCGGACATCCGGTGGCTAATTTAATTTAGCCTGAATCTAAGAAAATTTGTACCGTAGGAGCGGGAAAATATTTATATCACCCGCGTGTCAATTTTAATATATATGTTGTCCAAATATAGTCTCGTATTTTGTCTAAACAATAAAAAAAAATACATTTACATATGAATATTTACACATAAACATTGAACGCTATCTAAAATTTACTAATATATATGTACAATAAATTTTTAATGGTATAATAGGCATATTTTACAAATAGTTAGCATGGACTTGAATACAACGTACCAGTACTAATCACTAACAAAAAATTTCAAATTTACATTCGAATTGCTTCACTATTGAATTTACATAAATTTGACGAACAAATTTTGATTTAACTGCTAATAATATTAGCCATTTATATTAATATAATTAAAAACTACTTAGAAATATGAATTTTTACGATTATTAGAAATTTTAAGAATTTCAGTTGCAACACACAATTTTAAAATAATCAATTGCTTGAATTATCATTATCATTGCATATCATACTAAATTTAAATAAAATTTGAAATATTATTTTTATCTATTTGCTACTCACGGAAAATCGATTAAAGTATATGCTACAGAACTTTGGATGGTGAAATTAATAGTAGTAATATCTTAATAATTGGTTATCTGCAATTAACCACTTGTTGCTTAATTTCACAGATATAATTTTTCCATGATTAATAAACCATTGCATCAATAAATTGACAAGAATACAATATTGTTTATTGCGAGTAAAACATGGAAGATTACTCAAATTAGTTGTATTTATTCACACAAAAAAACTTGGTTTTATAGGGTTATAACTAGAACTTCTGAATGTTTCATTATATTTTTTTTAATTCATTTATACCATTAAAATCTATTTACAAAAAAACTAATCAGTAATATGACAGTGAAATTCATACTAAACAAAAATAACAAATAATTACACTGTTAAATTTGACAATTTTTCCAATTGGAATTTTATTTATACGAATATTTGAATTTAAGGGGTTTTGTAAATTGTATGCTGTCGATTCTAGAAATAATTACATACTCTTGGAGTACATATTCGGATAGCTTAGAGCAACTGCCACCTTTATTGTGTCCATAGGAATTAAATTAGATTGAGTGGTTAAATTTTCACAGAATTTTGAAGAGTCCACAGGTACTCATGTATATTTCGAGATAGTTTAGACCACCTAGGATTTTTGTGGTCAATCAGATTAAATTCTGATGAACTTTTCAATTTGCTTATGGAATTTACAAATTTTTGATTTTGATTGATTTTTAAAATTTTGTACCGCCGATCCCAGAGATGTCTCCAGATACTGACCTATGTATCTTTTCAAATAGTTTAAGCTGTTTTAAATCTGTATGATCATGAAAATTAAATTCTGATGAACTTTACGATGTATTTTACATCATTTAGAATTTCAGTGTTTTGTATAATTTTTATTATTTTTCTCTATTGGATTTTTTGTTATTTTTCCAATTGAAATGCTTAAATAGGCGATAAAATCTGTACATTAAAATAATAAAATAACCAAAATTGTAGAGATGTCTACGTTTACGTTCTCGTTTACGTTTTCGAACACCTTAGACCAACTAGTATCTTTTTGTGGTCAAGGCGACTCAATTCTGATGGAGTTTACCATTTTTCATAGTAAATAAACTTTTCCGGTTGTAAACGATTTAAAATTAAATTCTGATGAACTTTATTTTTTATTTTTCACCATTTAGAAGTTACGTAAACGATGAGGTATCGAAAAGCTACAAATGAGGATGATCCAGACGATTTAAAACACGACAAAAACTGGAATAAAAAAATCAAATTACTCAGCACACCGAAGCATATGGGGCAACAAGTTGTAAATAGATATCTCAAACGATATATTTCTAATAATAATAAAAAATATGAAAAGCAAACTGCTCTACTATCATCTGTTACCAATAATCAGCTAAGTTTGCTACAAAATCGGTTTTCATATAGGACAAGTGATGACAAACTTATAAATCTTTTTAATTTATGTGCGTTCGATTCAATTGCCCAAATATTTTATGTCTTTGGAATTGATTCCCAATATATGAAAAATATATATTCATTAAATTTGGGTACAAATCGCTTTTTCCGGTTTATAAATAACTATATTAAGCAACATCATGTAAATTGTATTATTTACGTAGCATGAACTACTATACTATTGGATTATTTTAACATCAAGGATAAGTCGAAATATGGTATTGAACTAGATGGAACTTCTAATGTAATGCATCTTTGGAAATTTTTAATCCCTGAAACAGTCCGAATTAATTTAATGTGTAACTCATCAGCAAGTGAGTTCCTCACTTTACCAATAAATTATTAATTGTTTTGGTGAAATTGATTTGCAAGATATTCAAAAAAAAAGTAGATATATCTTTTATAAAACGTTCAGTTTGTAAAAAAAACGGCAAACACATCAAGATCGAGTGCATTAATGGTTTTATTGCAGTCGATGTTCAACCATTGAGGGTTGAGGAAAATTATAACATAGAGATAGATACAAAATGAGATAAATTTATATATATATATATATATATATATATATATATATATATATATATATATATATATATATATATATATATATATATATATATATATATATATATATATATGGTGAAAAATACGTGAACTCACAAATTCACTATATGGAGCCGTAAGTCATGTTTTAATTTTATGGTTTTTATGTTTTCAATGCATAGCCTTGATTAAAAAAAAAATTTAAGAATACTTAATTTTTTTTTATTGTTGTTGTTGTTAAAAATACAGGGTGTCAAATTTTGAGAAAAATGATAATCATGATGTTGTATTTGTGGCAATAAAAAGAAAACTAATTGTCCGATAATTATAATTTTGGGCTCATTTTAAAGATAAATTAATAACAATTAATAAAAAATAGTATGTTGTTTAATTTCTTCTTCTTTAAATTTCCCGCCAAAATGTTCTTTTTCAATTTTCTCAAAAACCTATTTTTATTTTTTTTTTTTTTTTTTTTTTTATGAATTTGGTAACTAATATTTTACAACATATTAAAACACTAGACCTCCGTTATTTTTTGTATTCTTGCAAAATACGTTTTAGTAAGAGCATTATTTCATTTTTATATGGAAAAACTATATTTGAATAGATATGTATATCTCATTGTTTTGGAATTACATATTTACAAAAAAGACAGTTCAGTTAAATTATTAGTATTTATTTATTTTCAAACCCAAAGAAAATTTTACTTTATTGTTTAAAATTCAATCTTATTCTAATTAAAAATCACAATTTAAATTTAAGATAATCATCAGATTTAGAATATTTTTTACAATTCAAATAGCCATCCTCTGTTGGAATGAATGCGTGAAAACCGTGAGTTCCTTTTACTGTTTTTAAATTTTCAAACCTAGTTGCAAGTTTTATTTGCTTTGATTTATGTTCTGCGTCTGAACAAAATCCAAAATTGATATCTGTTTTCAACGTTTTAGCCCATTTAAATAATTCATCTGCATTGGTTATTGTATATATATATATATATATATATATATATATATATATATATATATATATATATATATATATATATATATATATATATATATATATATATATATATATATATATATATACAATAAGCCATTCGAAAATGGAAACGAAAACCTGTAGACATCTCTACAAATTTGGTTATTTTATTATTTTAATGTACAAATTTTATCGCCTATTTAAGCATTTCAATTGGAAAAATAATAAAAAATCCAATAGAGAAAAATAATAAAAATTATACAAAACACTGAAATTCTAAATGATGTAAAATAAATCGTAAAGTTCATCAGAATTTAATTTTCATGATCATACAGATTTAAAATAGCCTAAACTATTTGAAAAGATAGGCCAGTATCTGGAGACATCTCTGGGATCGGCGGTACAAAATTTTAAAAATCAATCAAAATCAAAAACTTTTAAATTCCATAAACAAATCGAAAAGTTCAACAGAATTTAATCTGATTGACCACAAAAATCCTAGGTGCTCTAAACTATCTCGAAATATACATGAGTATCCGTGGACGCTTCAAGATTCAGTGAAAATCTAACCGCTCAATCTAATTTAATTCCTATGGACACAAAGGTGGCATGTAAGTAAATTGTATTATTTACGTAGCATGAACTACTATACTATTGGATTATTTTAACATCAAGGATAAGTCGAAATATGGTATTGAACTAGATGGAACTTCTAATGTAATGCATCTTTGGAAATTTTTAATCCCTGAAACAGTCCGAATTAATTTAATGTGTAACTCATCAGCAAGTGAGTTCCTCACTTTACCAATAAATTATTAATTGTTTTGGTGAAATTGATTTGCAAGATATTCAAAAAAAAAGTAGATATATCTTTTATAAAACGTTCAGTTTGTAAAAAAAACGGCAAACACATCAAGATCGAGTGCATTAATGGTTTTATTGCAGTCGATGTTCAACCATTGAGGGTTGAGGAAAATTATAACATAGAGATAGATACAAAATGAGATAAATTTATATATATATATATATATATATATATATATATATATATATATATATATATATATATATATATATATATATATATATATATATATATATATATATATATATATATGTGGTGAAAAATACGTGAACTCACAAATTCACTATATGGAGCCGTAAGTCATGTTTTAATTTTATGGTTTTTATGTTTTCAATGCATAGCCTTGATTAAAAAATAAATTTAAGAATACTTAATTTTTTTTTATTGTTGTTGTTGTTAAAAATACAGGGTGTCAAATTTTGAGAAAAATGATAATCATGATGTTGTATTTGTGGCAATAAAAAGAAAACTAATTGTCCGATAATTATAATTTTGGGCTCATTTTAAAGATAAATTAATAACAATTAATAAAAAATAGTATGTTGTTTAATTTCTTCTTCTTTAAATTTCCCGCCAAAATGTTCTTTTTCAATTTTCTCAAAAACCTATTTTTATTTTTTTTTTTTTTTTTAAGAATTTGGTAACTAATATTTTACAACATATTAAAACACTAGACCTCCGTTATTTTTTGTATTCTTGCAAAATACGTTTTAGTAAGAGCATTATTTCATTTTTATATGGAAAAACTATATTTGAATAGATATGTATATCTCATTGTTTTGGAATTACATATTTACAAAAAAGACAGTTCAGTTAAATTATTAGTATTTATTTATTTTCAAACCCAAAGAAAATTTTACTTTATTGTTTAAAATTCAATCTTATTCTAATTAAAAATCACAATTTAAATTTAAGATAATCATCAGATTTAGAATATTTTTTACAATTCAAATAGCCATCCTCTGTTGGAATGAATGCGTGAAAACCGTGAGTTCCTTTTACTGTTTTTAAATTTTCAAACCTAGTTGCAAGTTTTATTTGCTTTGATTTATGTTCTGCGTCTGAACAAAATCCAAAATTGATATCTGTTTTCAACGTTTTAGCCCATTTAAATAATTCATCTGCATTGGTTATTGTATATATATATATATATATATATATATATATATATATATATATATATATATATATATATATACAATAAGCCATTCGAAAATGGAAACGAAAACCTGTAGACATCTCTACAAATTTGGTTATTTTATTATTTTAATGTACAAATTTTATCGCCTATTTAAGCATTTCAATTGGAAAAATAATAAAAAATCCAATAGAGAAAAATAATAAAAATTATACAAAACACTGAAATTCTAAATGATGTAAAATAAATCGTAAAGTTCATCAGAATTTAATTTTCATGATCATACAGATTTAAAATAGCCTAAACTATTTGAAAAGATAGGCCAGTATCTGGAGACATCTCTGGGATCGGCGGTACAAAATTATAAAAATCAATCAAAATCAAAAACTTTTAAATTCCATAAACAAATCTAAAAGTTCAACAGAATTTAATCTGATTGACCACAAAAATCCTAGGTGCTCTAAACTATCTCGAAATATACATGAGTATCCGTGGACGCTTCAAGATTCAGTGAAAATCTAACCGCTCAATCTAATTTAATTCCTATGGACACAAAGGTGGCAGTTGCTCTAAGCTATCCGAATATGTATGTAATTATTTCTAGAATCGGCAGCATACAATTTACAAAACATCTCAAATTCAAAAATTCGTATAAATAAAATTCCAATTGGAAAAATTGCCAAATTTAACAGTGTAATATTTTGTTATTTTTTGTAGCATGAATTTCACTGTCATGTAATATATTTGGCTTGCAAAAGAATTTCTAAAATTGCAAAAATATTTTCAGATTTCACAATAGTACTAATATTTACATCACTAATATGTGAATTGAAAACAGCTTATGTAAAGAACGATAGTCTTCCCATTTATTTGTTTCACCAAATATGTGAGAGACATATTTATAAAATTCCATTTACTATAATTAAATAAATAATAATAAAAACAATAAAACAATTCCCTATACCAAATTTTAGTTGAACTTGCCAAGCACTACATAAGTATCGTGTTTTTTAATTCAAAAATTTTCTTATTGGAATGAAGTTCTGGATAAGAATTTTCTCATTTTTTCAGTAAAATCCAAATGAATTTAATTGTTTATCAATAAATAAGATACATTTAATGTTAAACTACACATTTTAATTGACTATTATCGAAATAAAATCAAATTTAACTTTATTTTTCAATGTTCTGGATAAAACATTGGTTTTTTCAAGTTCGCGATAAATTCATAGTACACGAACTCGAAAAAAAAGGGAAATTTTAAAAGGAAATATTTTAAACAAATATTTTTCATTGTTTTATGCTTGATACCTGTATTATTTCACAATAGACGTCAAAAAATATAGTTAGAAGTTGAAATTTATTCAAATAAATAGAACTTAAATTAAATATATTGGTTAAACTAAAAGAAAATTTCCCAGTATTAGTCCCGATGTTCTTATAGAACTTGAAGTTCTGTTAATAAAAAAACGCACCTTATGTGAAGCATTGAATCAGATTCATAAGGAATTTCCTGTATAATCACGTATTAACTTTTTTATTGGGCAAACTAATAGATTTAGTAATCACTCTATGAATCTAATCTTCGAAAAGAATATTGGATATCAAGTGGATGCGCTAGATTATCGAATATATATTCACTAAATTATTCCACAAGGATTAAAAAAGAGTAAGTACATATAAACAGTAGAATTCTACAAAAACAATTATTTGATTTGTTGATGAACTTATTGACTAAAATTTGATTAGTTATGTAATATTTATTCAATAAAATAAAATTTTCTTTTTTGTTTTCAAAATCAATATACTAAATGTTATCCAAATTTGACTGCACCATTAACAAAATAGTTAATAAAGTATATTTTTGTGCTGGTATTTTTTTAAGGTAGGCAATCACGGTTCAATTAATGTTCATTTCGAAAACTTTTATAAAGTAAGTAGTAAAATTTAGTATTGTTTACAGTAACAACTCTTTTTGAACCGATTATAAGATTAAAAGTTGACATGTTCGATAAAAATGGGGTTCTAAAATAATTATATTTGAAAATATTTGGGAACTGGTACGGAACTAGACGTTTCATAAATAGTTATGGTTAAAATCGACATGCTTAATGAAAGTTGGAGTTTAAAATGATTGTTTTGGATTAAGTTCTGAAACATGGCCTCTTACGCTGCTGCTTCAACGGATGCGTAACTTAGAAAATTTAAATTGTTGACGCAATTGTTAAATTACGAACACTTTACCAATGGGTCAGTGTTGTAAAATTTGACCGGTACAAAATTCATTTGCATATGGAATCTTGACAAATTTGACATTTTAAAACGCTGGGAAGAGCCACTATCATTACAAATTAAAACTCTACGTAGCAATTTGAAAACACACCATGCTCGCCGAAAATGAAACAATAGGAAGTCATGTTTTGCTAAGTGTCAAAGGACGTTATTTGCGCTAAGTAAAACTATAATTAAGTATGACGAAATTGAGTTATTCTTGAAAGGTGAAATTCTAAGTTGGGGTTTAATAATTTGAATATATATATATATATATATCATCAACTTTCAAGCTAACCTCAATAATTTGATTAAATTTTCAATAACGAAAGCAGCGCAATTAAAATTTGAACGGAATTAAAAAATATTTGTGTTCAAACTGTTTATTTATTCAAATTTCTAAATGCCAACAGGTCACTTGTATATATATATTTATAAATGTATGTATATAAATTTGTGTTAATGTGATATTTAGTGGAATTTAAACTGATATTAAAATTTTGATATAACAGACTAATTGGAGATAGCCCGGTTATTCCTGACTATCTGTTAAACCGAAATGCCTAAAAATAGAATAGATGAAAAGGAACGAAAAACCAGACCTAAGTTCGTTATGAAATTTAACCCAATGTTTTTTTTTATATAGACATCAAACTAAAATATGTCTATTCGAAGGTGTGATAACAACACGATAAATTTTATATTCATCGATTGAATTCTATATAATGTCAATGGCAACCTCCATACTTAGGAAACAAATAAAGTTAGATATAATTACATTTCAATTATAATGTATGAACAAACTACTAATTTCATCAGCTATACATATTGTTAGTTAATTCGATTTACCAATAACTTATTAATTTATAATATTTATCACGAAGTACTGACAAATTGGGTGGTACTATATAGTAAGAGTATACATATGTACACATGTGTATCTAGAAACTTATGATTTATGTCTTATATACGGTAGACAAGAATTATTTTAAATGAGTTATACATAATATAATAATCGTTGAACCAATTCATTCCAAAACACAACTATACCACTAACAAACCACCTAACCTACCCACAATATTCAATATAATTTATCCAAAAAAAAAAAACTCCAACAAAATGTATATCAAACTCAACTAGTTGGGTCAAATCAAATCATGTCAAGCAAAATAATATATCGGATTTTGATTAATTGTGCAAAATAAATATTTTTTTCTTTTTTTGTATATGTAGATGTTTTCAAACCTCACTAAACTGGAAAATCAAAGGGAAATTTATTTTTCTATCGATTAATCACATGATGAACGAATCCTTGTTTTTATCGAAGGAAATGGAATTTATTAAATTTTTTCTTTTTGGATCAATTCGACTAAAGGTAAGACACAAATTTAACGAAAAAATGTTTTTACTTTTATTCAAAATGTAAAATTAAGTTGAAACATATTGAATTTAAATTGCCTACAAACATACACACACACACAATCCATTAAGATGTAAATTTGTATAAATTTAAGTAATTTTCAAATTAAATTTGGTACAACAGCAATCAAAAACTAAAAATACGTTCTCGTAATCCGGTACCGGTAACAATGAAAATTATTTTCTTGAGAAATTTTCCTCTTACGAAAATCATTTTCTTATTCTCTCGTCGGAGTGATGCTTGGGATTTCATTTATTTTTTTTATGATTTAAAAAATCCAAAGTTTTGTTTTTATTGTATGCATACACGTATGCATGTATGTACGTACGTTACGTATGGATGTAGTCGAAAAGGAAGAATTACGATATATGATCTCGTAAATATACATTATATCGTATACATACATATATTATGTTTTTGTTTTTTTGTTTATCATGCCTGGAGGAATATTATTTGTAGTGCTTGTTCAGTATGTCTGGAGGGATATTATTTGTAGTGCATACTTTACAAAAATATAAGAAAATTATTGTAATCTATTTTTCTTTTGGCTGACTTGTTGAAGTTGTTGTTCCATATTTTTATTGAAAAACTTAAGTATTTGAATGTTGAACTTATTGTTATAATTTCATAACAAATATTTATAATTTCTTGGCAACTAACCAATTTTAATAAATTATAGTTTTGATTTGAAATTTACTTAAAATGCCCGCCCTCATTACATCATAATAGCCTAAATTAAGACCATTAGGTCGGATGGTTAATCACCAAATCAAAAACTTTTCCAGTTCTATCGTCATAAAATTCAAAGACGGTTGGTAAATAGCTTCTGTTGGATTATTACAATCTAATAACAAAATAATAGCCGTCAGATTCACATAAATTTTATTTTATCCACACTCAGAAAAAAAATTGGTTTACCAAGCTAAGTTAATAGATTTTTGGACTATTTACTTATGTTATGTTAAGATAACCCTTGGTTTATATTGTTATTATTAACTATTGCTTAGTCAAAATAACTTAAAAAATTTTGTTATATTTTAATTTCTTTTGTGCTATTAAAATTAATTTTCCGTTAGAAAACAAAACTAAATAACCAATTGAAAAGTGAAATTTAACCAAAAATTTTGTTAAAGTCTTAATTTTTAACCATAGCTTTGGTAATGTTTTACCATTAATTATTTAATTTAAACAAAAATTTTACTTTTATTAACTTAGCATTTAGTTAACTTTGCGAAATGCTTGGTTATTTATACAAAATAACAGTTTTAAAAAATATTTCTAGAACATTCCATTTGTTGAAGCGTGTTCATCTAAATTAGTTGAATACATTAAAAATAAATAATTGTTTTTTGCAAATTTCCTGAAAAGTGGTTAAAATTTGTGTTATTAAACTATTAAAATAATGCAAAAATATAGTGATCCAAAATTAGAAGAGTTTTTGAAGAAATGTAAAATTTACAGTACATCATTATATCAAAACTTCCTCGGTGAGTACAATTAAAACCTGTTTAAGTTTGTAATCGTAACTCTAAAATAAGTTTTCTTTGAAACTGAAAAACAGATCATTCCATTTTGTTCATTGATTTACATAATTTGTGCCAAAGTGATATTAAGAAACTATTTCGAGAAGACGAAATTGGTCTACAAATAATTTTTGAGCATCACGTTCGGTTGCTAAAAACACATTTAAATTCGGTAAGTGAAAATTAAAATTAAATTGTTTAGTATATTCGCCTTTTAATGTAAAGTGTGTGATAACAGTTATATGGTTAATGGTTTAGAATAACATTCAAAAATTGTGTTACCTTAGTAATAATAGCATAAAAATAATGTTTATTGAATATTGAAAATTAAATTTCTTTAAACAAGTGCTAGTATCAGAAAAAATGAATGTCCTAATTATATGCAGTTTGACATAAAACAAATAGAATCACCGTAGAACATGGCACTAGTACAACCGCTAACGGTATTCTAAAGGCGAATAATTTTAAATAATTTAATAATTTAAGTTGTATTCAATATGAAAATATTTAAACTTAATAAAAAATTTATTTTAAAATCATAGGAGGAATCTAAGTTAAAAGAGGTGACAAGTTCAATTGAAACATTATCTGTAACCGAAAGCTTCAATAATTGGGTTGAAGAATTGTCCAGTTATCCTGATAACTGAATTCAATTTAGCAGTTTTAAATTTTCACAGATGTACGCTAGTCCGTCTTATAGTTGATTACTACATTAATCAAAATAGCTCTTGTGTTGGGGTGGACCAATGCAGAAAATTATCAGACGAAATCATTAAATTGTTTCCAAAAGAAACGAAAGTAAGACCACCAATTGTGAAATATTTACGTGTCAAAATGCTGAATAATACATTCATAATACATTTTCTTTAGAAAACTTATTTTGTTGGTCAAGGGCATTTTCCACCAAAGGGGAAACTCTATGATAGATTCCGAAACCAGTGGAAGAAATTAAATAAATTTCGAAAACAACAGAAGCCTTTGGACCAAATTGCATCAGTTGTTCTTGACCAAATACAGCCTCTTAATAGTAGGTAACATACGTCTTACAAACTATTATTGAATTATAATTTTGTTTCATTTCTTTTAAGACTCGAAGGTTTGAGCGATGACCTGCTTAGATTGAACTGAAGCATTTGAGAACACCTTGGGAAGACGAAGTTGATAAATGGAAGAAAATCGCTCCTTATAGAATCCATCAAATTACAACTAATAAAGATAGTAATTTAGTCAATATATTTGATCAATGGCCGCTGTACAAACATCCACAATCTCCTGAACTAGTACGGTTTTATTACATATATATATATATATATATATATATATATACATATATATATATATATATATATATATATATATATATATATATATATATATATATATATAAATATATATTTATATATATACATATATATATATATATATATATATATATATATATATATATATATATATATATATATATATATATATATATTTATATATATATATATATTTGTAAATATATTATTATAATTTTATTTTTAAGGTTTTAGATTTTGCAGTTTTATTTCCGTATTGCCAATCAATTTATTTGAATTGGGAGGATTTCATTTCAAAAATTACAGATATTTATGAGATATCTTTAAAAGATAAAAGTAACAAGAAATTCTTTAAGGACATCCTTACTCGAAAGCATGAAATGAATATCGGTATATTGTATAATGGTACATTAAAGAAAAATTATTATGATTATCATTCATTTTACTTACAGATACGTATAACCTTGAAATGGTCTACTTACTTCCTGCAATTCTTCCTCCTGCCGTAAATACTAAGAAAAACAAGGACTCCAAAAATATCAAATATGAAAGATCAACAATACTAGATTCGCAGTTGAACTTCATTTTAAAAGTTGAAAGTACTTTTGATTTGTCTAGAAAGTTGGAGGTTTTACAAAACCAGTGCCTCTCAGAACAGATAAAATTGCAACCATTGTTAGCAGCAATTGGAGATAAAGAAGATTACCGGGAATTTTTTGTAATACTTGATTCGACTAAATTTAAATTTGGCAGTTTCTTAGAAGCATTGGATTTCTGCTTTAAAACATTTAATGTGCTAAACTTATGCTATCCCAATAAATGTATTAGTTGTTGGATGTTTATTCAATTTTATTTATATAAAATTAATACAAAATATGATGTTAACATACCATCAGTTGATACCTTAATTAACGATTTAAATAATATGAATTAAACTAAACCTTTAAAGGTTTTAAAAAGTATGTATTTTTCTGAATTTTTTAAAAATAAATATTATTTTTTTGAACTTAAACCAAAGAAGATATACTAATAGAAGCACTATTTGTATGAGTGAAATATACCCAAATAAAATAATTTCATATTATTTAAGTTTTGTTTTTGCAATTTTACGAGATACTATTACAATTTCGTCATGTCTCTTTCTTGCATTTACATTTTGAATAACACAGCAAAATAAAAAATAATAATGAGCCAATTGGTTGACGAAAAAAAAATTTCATAAAAAATAACATTTTAATGAATTATATTGTATTGGTATTGGTGGCAAATAGATCACAACAATAGACCAACAAAACATTTCAAAACGCAATTTGAGTTATTTTCAGAAATGTTACAGTACAGCACTCATACATTTTATATTGAGATGTACGATTTATATGCGAGTATATATTTATTTTGGGGTCTATACTGTATATAAGCAAAATATCAACATAAGAAATTATAATATATCGGATAAAGTTATCCCTACCTTCCTCGATTGTGTTTTAATTTTAAATAATGAAATGAAAAAACACATTTTTTTCATTTTTTTATTGTTTTCAATCAACCTGTGAAAAGAAGAAAGGGATTTCGTTTGTTTCCATTATATTGATATTTTAGTTATATACAGTATAGGCATCAAAATCCCCTTATGATAACATGGAATATCGCTATGAAAATTGTATATTTCCATATAATGTATGAGTTCTGCACTGTAAAACTTCTGAAAATAAAATAGACTTGTGTTGTGAAAAGTTGTTGTTGCGTTGGTCTAAACAATTTGATATTTTCAAGTTTATTTCATCAATGAAAATCGTATTGTAAGAGAAGATCGATGAATGAGTATTTTGATTTTCACTTTTAGGAATATATTTACGCAAAACCGTCTATAGTTACTTCCGGCTTGTATCTATAGAAGTATAGACTGTTTCTCTAGTTTGGGGGTAAAATTAACACCATCTTTTGATTTTACGAAAATTGTTCTTCAAATACTTAACGTAATTTGTTGTTTAATTATTTTGCAAAATGATAAAAAATCAAGGTTGGATTCATTTGAAAGATAAATGTTTAATTGGGTCCACACGATTGTCAAAGCCGCCACTCCTCTTTTGAGAAGCAGTCTTGCTGACAAGTTTGGAAAAGAACCTCATTAAAAGAAAAAAGAAAATTTATTTGATTTATGCTCAATTGAATTTATTTTTTAGTTTTCTTGTTTGTTTGAGAAAATTGGCCTTTTAAAAGAGACCATTTAGCATTTTTTCTTATTTATACAGGTTTCAGTTGCACAAAACAAACACCTGCTTTGATCGTCTATTTTACTTTTCCAACCAACAAAATAGCCCAACAAAAACCAATATTATAGAATATAAAATTAAATTTTTGGTTTTTCGTCTGAAACAAGACGATTCATTAATAATATTAGGGGATTATATCGTCTCAATTTCCGTTGTAATGAAATTTTTATAAATATTTTTGGTCTGTACATATAAAAAATAAATAAAATTAGAAAACAGAAAATGTTCCTATTGTTGTTTTCGATCAATGCCAGATTTTGCTACATATATAAAAAATATATCGTCGGCGAAGAATATGCGTGTCAAGTAGAAAACATATATCTATGTGAATCAAAAAATAATATAGCAGACGGACGATACGGATGATTTTTTTTAGAAAAAAAAATTACGATCATATAATTTTTTGTGTAATTATTTATTTGGAACAATACATGCATAATCCTTTATAAAAAAAAGTTCATTAATATATGTGTAGCATATTGCAAAACCAACACAAATGTATTGTCATATTTGAAACCAAATATCTATACAGGTGTTAGTTTTTCATTCCTTTAGAATTCTCAATAGTTTATATACATTTCTGCTTTTTTAACTTTTTTAAAAATTTACATGTTTAAATTTTTGTAATTTTCGTCTACTATTCACTAATCATATCATCTAATAATTGAAAGCCAGAATATTTTACATATATTGTACTCTTGGATCTTATAGTGTGGATTTGTATTAAATTATTTGATAATCAAGATCATGTCCGTTTTCTATTCAAATTAGGGGTGGCATCCACCACCCTTCGATGGCCCTTCCTGATATTTTAATTAATTTCAATAGTTCTTAATCTGTTGCAAATAGCCATAAGCAATGTTGTAAATATTTTGAAGCAGTGAATGTCTTGTTAATCAGTACATAATTAATCACATATTTCCAGTTACCTATTAGTGATATAGATAGACAATATGCTACACATATATTAATGAACTTTATTTTATAAAAGGATTATGCATGTATTGGTCAAAATAAATAATTACAAAAAAATGTATATGATCGTAATTTTTTTTTCTAAAAAAAATCTACGTATCGTCCGTCTGCTATATTATTTTTTGATTCAAACTAATAAATGTTTTCTACGTGACACGCATTTTCTTCGCCAACGATATATTTTTTATTGATATAGCAAAATCTTGCATTGATCGAAAACAACAATAGGAACATATTCTGTTTTCTAATTTTATTTATTTTTTATTTGTACAGACCAAAAATATTTATAAAAATTTCATTATTACAACGGAAATTGAGACGATATAATCCCCTAATATTATTAATGAATCGTCTTGTTTCAGACGAAAAACCAAACATTTAGTTTTTTATTCTATAATTTTGGTTTTTGTTAGGCTATTTTGTTGGATAAATTTTATTTTTTCTTTCAATGAGGTGATTTTCCAAACTTATCAGGAAGACTGCTTCTCAAAAGAGAAGTCGCGGCTGTGACAATCGTGTGGACTCAATTAAACAATTATCTTTCAAATGAATCCACCCTTGACGGTTTTTCACTTTGCAAAATAATAAAACAACAAATTACGTTAAGTATTTGAAGAACAATTTTCGTAAAATCAAAAGATGCTTTTAATTTTACCCCTAAACTAGAGAAACAGTCTATACTTCTATAGATACAAGCCGGAAGCAACCTATAGACGGTTTTGAGTAAATATATTCCTAAAAGTAAAAATCAAAATACTCATTCATCGATCTTCTCTTACAATACGATTTTCATTGATGAAATAAACTTGAAAATATCAAATTGTTTAGACCAACGCAACAACAACTTTTCACAACACAAGTCTATTTTATTTTCAGAAGTTTTACAGTGCAGAACTCATACATTATATGGAAATGTACAATTTTCATAGCGATATTCCATGTTATCATAAGGGGATTTTGATGCCTATACTGTATATAACTAAAATATCAATATAATGGAAACAAACGAAATCCCTTTCTTCTTTTCACAGGTTGATTGAAAACAATAAAAAAATGAAAAAAATGTTTTTTTTCATTTCATTATTTAAAATTAAAACACAATCGAGGAAGGTAGGGATAACTTTATCCGATTTATTATAATTTCTTATGTTGATATTTTGCTTATATACAGTTTAGACCCCAAAATAAATATATACTCGCATATAAATCGTACATGTCAATATAACATGTATGAGTGCTGTACTGTAACATTTCTGAAAATAACTCAAATTGCGTTTTGAAATGTTTTGTTGGTATATTGTTGTGATCTATTTGCCACCAATACCAATACAATATAATTCATTAAAATGTTATTTTTTATGAAATTTTTTTTCGTCAACCAATTGGCTCACTATTATTTTTTATTTTGCTGTGTTATTCAAAATGTAAATGCAAGAAAGAGACATGACGAAATTGTTATAGTATCTCGAAAAAATTGCAAAAACAAAACTTAAATAATATGAAATTATTTTATTTGGGTATATTTCTCTCATACAAATAGTGTTTCTATTAGTATATCTTCTTTGCTTAAACTACAAAATTTCATATATGGGTTTTCAATTTTAAAAGTTTACTATGGAAAATTATTGAAAGTTTTTGTTTAATGAAAATGGAACAATTTTGAACAAAATTTAATTTATAATCATCTACAATCTTCTAATTATAATTGGAAATGTTTATTGATTTCTCTAAAAACACACAATAAAAAATATTATCGAAGTAAAGGCTGTCGAATTATTTTTGCAAATTCTATTTATTTATAGTAAAATTATTAAAATACTAAATAAAGCTAACCTAAATATTATAATACATATTATATTATAAACTGATTTATATATGTAGCATTTTAACATTATTATTACAAAATTCTATTTTAAAAAAATATTAAAGAGTTTCCCGATCTTATTTTAAACTAAAATTTTTAACATTAACCAAACATTTTAACCCTATAAACCAAGCAAGCTAGTTTAGAAGCTAAGTAAATCATACAAATTTGGTTGGTTAAATTAACTTTCCTACGTAGTGATACTTGTGTTATGAAAACCTTATGGTTGCTTTACATAAACATTGCAACAGTTATTTTAACTAAACAGGTTTGTTAAAAAATAACTCATGCTAAAGTTAGAATAACAAAGTGCATTGTAAACAATTTACTGATTTCCTAGTTTAGAATAACCTAAATATTGTTCTAGTAACCTTGCGTTAGGTTGAAATTAATTTTATTTAATTGACCTAGCATTTAGTCGATTTAACCAGGATATTTATGTTCCAGTAATAAAGCGCTATGTTGGTTGCAAAATAATCCAGAAAATAGGTTCTCGTAACACAGAAATTTAGTTGAGTTTACCCTGTTTTTTCTCTCAGTGCATATGCACACACGATAGCGTTAGCTGCATTTTGAATTTTCTATACCAAAATTTTCTATACAGAAATACCAAAATAGAAATAAAGAAACGCCCAAGCGTTTAAACATTTTTGGACACAAGCCATATTCTCCGGAAGCATGCCGATCAAAACTGTAAGATAATTTGGAAGGCGATACGAAAATATACGCGTTACGATTTGTAAACTCTACGTTTTATACAAACAAATAAGCATGCCAAAACTCGACTTACTTATCGTTAACTAAATGGCCGCCCAAGATAAGAATCTTGTTAAAAACTATAACCTTAAATTCCTCACAATACTTGGAAATCGGAAAAAGACCGCAGGAAAGGAGAAACTATCTAAAAATTTCTTGTAAACCATAAATAGACTGTGATTTATTCGCATTTAAGATAAGCCCATTGAAATCCAACCAATCATAAATTGTACGTAACCTTACGCAATGAAATTACCAACAATATTTCTATTTTGACATTGATAGCGAAAACCTGTTTTTAATATGCATAGAAAATAATAAAGGGCCACTTCCGGAGTAGTCCATAAAAATCGCAATTTGGCAGCAATAATGTACAGTTTAAGTTATTGAATAGAATTTTGTGATTAATCGAATCAAAGACTTTAGAAAAATCTAACAAAGTGAGAGAAAGTCCCTCCCCATCACGCATAATGGTTGAAAATGGCAGAGCTCAGAAGGACAACTAAAGAGATCGATATACGAAGAAGACGTTTGAAAATAATTTAAAATGTATTATAATTATTTTGAGGCTGAATCACAAACTTTATTGAAATTGAAAATTGAAACTGGGAAATAAAGTCATCACTACAAGCTTATTTGTAATCTAGATAAGACCGACTATAATAAGTTTCCTTTTCCATAAGAAATTTAGCTACTCTTAAATAAATGGCATTTGAAAATCCAGGAACACGCTCGGCGGAGACTGGGCTTTGCGAGTATTAGTTCTACTTTATATTATTTTATATGAAATAATATAAGAGCGGTTGCACCGCTGGTCTAAAAGAAAAATGGACATACTTATCTATGAAGGTCTTATCATAACAGTATAGTGTGAAATTTAGGAAAAAGCATTTGAACACGGAAAACTATCAAAATGTGGGTTGAAAAATCGTTTATGCCAAAAGTGTTCATCATTAATTTAAAAGCATTATTTCTATTCGCAGGGCGGGAAAACGAATTTAGAGTCCGTATAGAAGAATCTGTAAGTAAAGCTCCTTACATTGTAGCCTTGCCATCGAATAGTGATATTATTAATACAGCCAACTGTTCAAGATCCATTATTTAAGTGGAATTAATATCAAATACAATAGTTATCTTAAAATATTTTGGGCATTCTTACAAAATTACATACACCAATTCAAGTGGCACGTATAGCAACCGTAAAGGAAATTTACCTAAAATTAGATAGTCTAATAAAAGACACAAAAATGAAAGGACACAGTTGTCGGTAAGTTTTGATTTAATTAATTTAGTAAAATAGCAAAACAATTTGATGAGTTTTATAATTGTTACGAAATCGAAATATTTATGAAAAAATTTACGTTTGAAATTTCATACAAATTTTAATTGAAATACGTACGAAGTTCTAAGGTTGTGGAAGACATAAGTAAACATTATGCAATTAAAAAAGATGTAACTTTATAAACTAAGCATATATTTCAATTGAAATAAATTAATGATTAAAAACCATTTAAGTTTCTTTTTCTTAACTAACCTTTCTTCTGGATAAAAATAATTAAATTTGTATTTCTTATATGGGTTTGGTTTGAAATTCGAACAAATTATATTAATTAGACTACAAAATATTTCAAATTAAAATAAATAATTTGATGAATGTAATATATATATATATATATATATATATATATATATATATATATATATATATATATATATATACATATATATATATATATATATATATATATATATATATATATATATGGTTGAACGGTTTGGACGTGGAATCGGTGAATATGCGATAAAATAAAAATAAGCAAAAAGTGCAGTGATTGTATTTATTTTTTTTAATTATTTTATATAAGTACATATTGAACATAGTGAAAAAATTAAAAGTGCAGTGTTAGCTCTTTTTTTTCTTTATTTATTTTATATACACTCCCGGCCAAAATTATTGGGTCGATGAGTTTTTTCAATTTAAATTAAGGTGGTACACCAATATCAACATTGGTAAATCCACGCTAACCAGGGATCATACGAAGACAACCGAAAAGGGAAATTATGGCGGAAGGTTCTAACGATAAATTACCCCAGGTGGGTACCGATTTACTTCGGGAATCCCACTCCTCTGTTCAGGAGGGCTGTCCCACGGATTCTGGGGGGGACAACCAACCGCAAAGAAGTGGAAAGACGCTGTTGGCGAGTGACCAGGCCAAGGCACCCGGAAATACTACTGGAAACAAAGATGGAAGCTATAACATATTTAAACCATCAAAAAAGACAGGCAGATCTCCACCACATTACTCCTCGGTTCCCGAGCTTTCAATGTGGAGTGGCACGAAACGTCGTTGCGACGCAGAAGCCGAATTAGCAGAGCTAATCGCGACAATAGACCAGATCGAAAAGGAAGCCAGCGGATTGAGCTCGCTGGTGAGGGCTAATCCGACAACTAAAAATCAAATAAAGGATTCGGCGTCGAGGGTAAGAATGGCTGCACATAACTTAGTCAATTTTAAGCAGATGCTACAGACTTGGAATAGCCAGCCGTCCGTAACCGAGAAGAAGCGCAGAACTGATAATGATGACCAACGAGTGTTACAGCAGAGCATAGCGACCCAAACTGATCTAAGCCCGATGCACAAGCAAACTGCGGCGAAGGAGAGGTCCACGCAAACAAGGGATACACATGAGATTGAAAAGAGAACCGAGGAGCTCTGCAACATGATTAACTCAAACATGACAACACAGGATATCAGTGCGATTGTCTCAAAGGAGTGGCCACATAAAGTGTTTCGGGTAACACAAATTAGCCGCGACAGTTTTATGGACTGCGAAACGTTAACAAGAGCAATTTTTATTGACGGAAATAAACCAATCACTGAAGAATTGCATAATTTGGGAAAACAGGTACCAGGCTTCCAGCGACTATTAGATACCCAGTACTTCAAACCTGGGGACGTCGCTGTTATACGGAGCTCAGACAGGATCGAACTGAAAGGCCAGACACGCCCAGCTAATGATGGACGTACTCTGCTAGTTGGCCATGTGGATCAACAGGTAGACGATAAGCAACTTGAGGCGCAATTCATCGAGCTTGCGAGAGGAATGAAGACCGCTTCCCAGGAATGCCTAGAGTTGAGCATCACTTCAACAGTCAGAGACAGGCTAAAGCTGCGTAAGATAATGGAATGCTGCAGCGACAGTGGAGTGAGCATTAAAATCTGCGTGGGAGCAGAAAGAGGAAAACGCAATACTTTGAAAGGTGACGCAAAAGTGGAAAAGCCGAAACAAGCCGCACTGCCTGAACCAGAGCAAGGTTTCACAGAGGTCCAAAGACGTAAACGGAAGCCAAGAAATAGGAAAGAGGCAGTTATAGTTAAAGCGAAGGGAAAAACGTACGCTGAGCTACTTAAAGCGGTGAAAGATGGTATCGATGTCAATGACCTAGGGGTGGAGATAACCGCCATAAAAAAGACAAAGACAGATGATCTTATGATCCACCTGAAGGGTGGTAAGAATAAAGCTGAATGCTTAAGAGAGTCAATTAGTGGAAAAGTACCGGGCGTTACGGCGATACACCAAAAAACCATGGCAGTGATACACATACGAGACCTGGAGGCAGGAACTGCCGCAGACGATGTAAAGAAGGATGTCCAAGCGGCACTGGAAGGGTGTCATACTGAAGAGATAATCGTGACTTCATTGAGGCCTACCCACTCCAATACGATGAACGCCACGGTAAAATTGCCGATACCGTGGGCTAAGCAGCTGGTGGAGCGTAAGCGCATCCGAATAGGATGGATCTCTTGCCGGATACAACTGCGTGTCGATGACCATCGCTGCTATAGGTGCTGGGGAAGAGGGCACACAGCAAGGAGTTGCGATGGACCTGACCGTAGAAACCTCTGCTTTAACTGTGGCGGGGACGGTCATAAGAGAAAAGAGTGCCGCCAAACACAACGTAAGCCGGTTATGGAGAACATGGAGGCAGAGAACTCGCCTGTAGATACAATAAAACAAACAGGAGAGCAAGCCACAGTATGCGAGTGATGCAAATTAACACGCATCGCAGTAGGCCGGCCCAGGACCTCCTTATCGCTACTGCCCGTAAAATGCAGGTCGACGTGGCCCTGGTGAGCGAGCCAAACCGGCGAACACTTCTAGGAGGAAACTGGTTGGCCGACTTAGATCAAGATGCCGCGCTAATCGTGCTTTCAAATGACGTTGCACTTACTAAAACCGGTAAAGGAAAGGGAGTGGTCTGGGTAGAACTAGAGGACGTTATCATTATGAGCTGTTACTTTTCTCCTAACAAATCTATGGAGGAATTCACCCTGAGACTGGACGAACTCAGCCTAATAGTCAGGAACCAGACCAAGGATTTGATTATTGCGGGCGACTTTAACTCAAAATCCCCGGAATGGGGTGGAGATGTACTAGACAATCGAGGGAAACTTTTGGGGGACTGGGCTGCATCCTGTAACCTCAGCAGTGTCAACACAGGGCAATCACCCACCTTCGAAAGAGGAAATTATGGTTCCTACCTAGATGTAACTTTCGTCTCTGAAAATAACATAAACCGAATCCGAAATTGGAAAGTCCTAGACAAGGAAAGTCTCAGCGATCACCGATATATTATATTCGGATTAAACACAGCTGTACCAGCTAGACTACAGGGGAATAGTGTCTCCATCAACCGAGGCTGGCAGGTCGGAGCAAGGAGTCAAACACGCCTTCGGAGCGCGATTCAACATCATTTTGACACCTCTAGCATAACATCACCAGCACAGTTAGTGGCAACTACCAGAAGAGCATGTGAAGATGCGTTAGAGTCTAGGGATCGAAATGGACGAAAAGCCGTTTACTGGTGGACTCCGGAAATCGCTGAACTTCGCAGACGCTGCAATCATGCCAGGCGAAGGCTTACAAGGGAGAACAGGCGCACTAGCGGACAAGCAGGCATATCCTTTCAACAAAACCTGAAGTGCGCTCGTGCCTACATGAGGAAGGCGATAGCGGAATCGAAGAGGAAATGCTGGAAATCCCTCTGTAACGAAAAAAAGTGCCGGGCCAGATGGCATTCCATCAGAGGCCGTTAGAATCGCTTCAGAAATCCACCCAAAAAAGGTGTTACACGTGATGAACTTAGCCCTAGAAAACGGGGAGTTTCCTTGTATCTGGAAAATAGCGCGCCTAGTTCTGCTAAAAAAAGACGGAAAACCGGATGGTGTACCTACATCGTACAGACCACTTTGTCTGCTAGATACTTTCGGAAAACTCTTCGAACATTTGCTGTTACACAGACTGGCCAACGAAGTTGATAGAGCCGGCGGACTTGCTAATAATCAATTCGGATTTCGAGCAGAGCGCTCCACAATAGACGCTATAGCAGCAGTTATGAAGCTTGTAGATGCAGCCGCTGAGGGTACACAATATACGCGACGCATCCCAGTAGTAATTACACTAGATATAAGAAATGCATTTAACAGCGCATCCTGGGAGTTAATTCTAAAAGGACTAAATAACTTCAAAGTTAGCCCATATCTGACGAAGGTACTTCAAAGCTACCTAAGTGAGCGACGAATTATTGTGGAAGCTGGAGGTACAGCAACCCAAATGGAGGTTACAAGTGGAGTTCCCCAAGGATCTATCCTAGGACCTATGCTTTGGAACATCTTGTACGATGGCATCCTTCGAATTCAGCTACCCGAAGATGCCAATTTGGTCGGGTACGCGGATGATTTAGCACTTGTTGTCTCTGGCAGACACGAGCAGCAACTAGTTGAACGAGTGGAAGCGGGAGTAGAGGTGATTTCCAGATGGCTTCGTATTCATCGGATGCAATTGGCTCCAGAAAAGACTGAAGCGGTTGTAATGGCAGGCCGAAGAGTGCTCCAATCCATCTCCTTCAAAGTGGAAGGAGTTAAAGTAACACCGACAACCCACATCAAGTACCTGGGCGTATGGCTAGACTACCGTCGCGGCTTTCAAGAGCATGTAAGGCAAATTACGACAAAGGCGACCCGGACAACAAAAGGGCTCATCGGATTGATGACAAATGTTGGTGGACCAAGCGCCGGAAAAAAAAAAAAAAAAAAAAAAAAAAAAAAATATATATATATATATATATATATATATATATATATCGCTCACTGCGTGCAAGATAACGATAAGTACTACTTATCGCGTTATTGCATGATTGCATTTTCATATAGTTCAGAGAAAGTAGTACAATCCGGTTTAACGCTTATTTTAAAATGGGTCCTCTTGCGAATGCTGTTTCACTTTCCAATAATACGTTAAGTCGGTTTTTAATTTTTGTTCCCGTTAACAGTACTATAACTAGACTTATAGTTTTATCGATTGTAACAAATTGCATTCTCAATATCGTATTTTCAACTATCGTTTTCTTAGCAGGCAAAGAATTTTTTACTGTAACTGTAAGTATAAGTTATTGTTTCTGTGACAAATAAATTTACGTTACTACATATATAATTATAAGTACTACTTAAAACATATTTCAGTTGGGAAACATTTGTAAGTAGGCATCGTAAGTCTTGTTGCACTTTTATTGCTTGTATTGAAATACAACTATTGATTTTACACAAAATAGTTTAATTTAAAGTTTCTTAAAAAATAAAATGAGAAAATTATTTAAACCAATTTAATTAAAACCTATAAAAAATAACATGTCCGATACCGATATTGAAGAGATTAATTTGGAAGAAAACGATTCAGGTAAGTACATTTTAATAAGATAGGGCCACGGTAAATGTTCATAGGAATACAATGTATAAGTTTTTTTTTAATAATCCAGGTACGTTCAATTGCAGTACCATAACACATACGCTTTTGTTAGAATAGCTATTCGTGTGAATGAGATAAAAATCTTACGAGGTACAATTCAATTTATTATTTACCATATATGTATGTACATTGAAATATGGCAGAATTTATTTTTATTATTGTATACCAGTTGTACCCGGCGAAGCGTTGCTGTGGTCGTCTGGTTAAATGGAAAAGAAGGATATAATAGGCATGCGATGAATGAGGACATCTTCACCTTTGCAAGTTGTGTCTAAATTTTAAAGCAATCGGTGAAGAACTTTCGGAGATTTTTGGTTTTGAACAAACGAACATTTACATTTTTATGTATATAGATTACTGTTTTCATCGTTGCTCTTATCATGTCTACCTAATGAAGTGCTTCGTAATCATGCCCTAGCTTTAGATTCCAATTTTTCAAATTATCTGATGTTACTCCATGTTAATGTATAATTATGATTAAAGCAAATAAATTTGATTCTGAGTACGAACCATCAGACAAGCTCTGTGCATTCTTTTCAGTCCACAGTTTCACCACAAAATGTAGTTGAAACTAGAAAACGTAAAAAACACATCAATAGCTGGCGAATAGTAGAACCGAAACGCCAAAACAATACGGGAAAACAATATAACAACGCAGCCGGACGTTTAATTCCGGCAAAAGAAATGCAAAATGGATACTCATCCAAATGTCGCCAAAAATGGCAAGAACGAGTGCCTCGTCATATTAGGCTAAATGTATTCACCAATTTCTATGAAATCGCAAGTAAAGAATGTCAGTGGGACTTTGTTACCAAAGGAGTTACGACGGTTGATAAAAAAATCACTAAAATTTCTTCGGGCAATAGCTGAAGAAAACCATCTCGCATATATTTCCTTAACTACACTTGCTTTATCCTATATCTAACCACATATAGTAGATACTGCACTTTCCAAATCTGCAGGTGGCGGAATTGATATAGGCGCGGTAAGATAATATTGTCATGGAACTGATGTATTAAATGTACTAAATGTATTAAATTTCAATTCTTTAATAGGTAAATATGTGCGATCGGTGAATGAAGTTAAACAAAGTTCAAAAAATTACACTTTAGAACATATACCTGCTTTTACTGTAGTAGAGTAACAGTATGCACGAGCATATACAGCAAAACGATACTTATAGACATCAATACAATTGATGAAATGGATTGAAGAAAACCAGATTAGCTCCCAGATTGTCAAAGAACGAAAGCACTGGGATATCTTTAATTATAATTTTAACTTAAGTTTCTTTAAGATCAGTACAATAATTGCACTAGTTACGCCAAACCTTACGCAAACCCTTCAGATTAAGAAAATAAAAAATTGAATTTTGAAAAACATCGAATTTAAAAATGAAGCTCGTCGAATCAAAAATATTGATAAAGCTGCAGCTATTGTACATAATAATATAGTAACTGCCTGTTTCGACTTCTAAAATTTTTTAAAGTTTCTTTTTGGTGAAACCAGCATCTATTATCTAGCATCTATTTATAAAAGAAAATTAAACATACACAATTTTACCATATATAATTTGGCTAATCGTCAGGGGTGTTGTTATCTATGGGATGAAACCATTGCTGACCAAGCTGCGTCTGAAGTGGCCAGTTTTAAACAATAAAACGCCGAGGAAGGAAGAGAAAAGTAATTAATCGGGACAGTGTGGATCGCTTGTATAATTAAAGAGAAGCGATCTCTGAACTTAAATATCAGGACTTAATGTTTTTATGTAACATTCCCGAATTTTACCACTAATTTTTCGAAAACTTATCTCATAATCTTGCACAATAATTTGGAACTAGGATTAATCTCTTTTAATTTTATCTAATAAACATTCTAATAATTTTGAAATTAAAATTTATTAAAATTAAATGTTTGTTTACATTTCTTTACAGCTTTAAGTGATTATATTTATGCTGTACTAAAATCTACCAACATGGGTTCATAAACCCAAAAAGTTAACTATGTACTAAATAAAAAATATGCTGAATATTATATTACAATACTGCGATAAGTAGAGTTACAATACTAAACAAAAAAATATCTTTCCTTATAACAACTATAACTCGACTTACAATATGTGAACATAAAAATTTCTTCAGTCAAAAAAACTATAACCAGTACTTCCAATACTGTGTTAATAAAATTGTACACAACGCGTAACTCGTTTATCTGTTTCAACTAAATTTTTTAAAATTTTTACATAATTTCTGAAATTGCCAGTAGAAATAAATCATCTGCAGTACAAATTATTCCTAATTAAACATGTGTCTCTCGACCGAGCAAATAGCGCAGTGGTCTGCGACGTTTGAATCGGGAGGTACCGGGTTCGAATCCCAACAAAAGGTGGGATTTGTGGAAAGGGAGTTTCATCTCAGCCGGTAAACGGGGAGATGATTAATTTAACTGTACATCTACCACAGTCGGAATTTAGAACCCATGGGCCGACCCACCTTCCATGTCACTATACAGAGTGACATGGAGCTATGCATTGCGCAGGTGGTACACTGTAATTGTGTGAATGAGGGTGAGTGAGTTGAATGTGTGTGTGAATGGATGTGGTATCACAAAGGACCAGCCACTTCAATAAAAAAAATAAAATAAACATTTGTCTAAAAAGTTTCAATTAAAATATTTAAAAGGTATTCTCCTGAAAAACGTTGTTTTTGACTTATAGTTTTCTTGCACGCAGTGAGTGAATTATATATATCATAATAAGCAGTATTTAAAGGCCATTACTGGCCCCTTACTGAGTCAACAATCTGGCTCCAACGGTTTCGATCCTGGGCTTGGTCTTCATACTGTCTTAGACAACCTTAAGAAGCCAAGTCATTCTCTACACCGTGGAGCCATCGTCGCCTGCAACGACCTCTGCGCCTACTATATGGTGGCTCTCCTTTCAGAAATCGCTGCACAATTCGTTCCGGATCAGCACGCAGAACGTGACCGAGCCAGCGTACTCGCTGAGATCTTACTCCATGTGCAATATCGGGAAGTTCCCCGATCTCTGATCTCGATATTGTACAGAGCTCGGTATGTACCATCTATTTCGCGTTTTGGGCCGTAAATCACACGCATAACTCTTCTCTCAAATGTAAGGAGCCATCTCTCGTGCTCATCCGTCAGCGCCCAACTTTCTCATCCAAACATAACAACGGGTCTGATCAACGCTTTGTAAAGCTTCAGCTTCACGGCACTTGATAAGTATTTAGAATTTAGCAGTGACCTTAGAGGATACAAAGCAAGGTTGCCAGCTGCCAGCCGCACTTTAATATCCTCACCCACACTGTTATCGTGAGTGATAAGAGAGCCCAAATATTTGAACCTCCTTACTCCCTCAAACGTGTAGTGGCCATTACTAAAATCTGGTGTCCCATTGTCCCTAAAACCAGAGATCAGGTATTTCGTTTTGGACTCATTGATCTGAAGTTCAACTGAAGCTGAAAACTCTACAAGCGGATCAAGTATTTCTTTCACACCGTTGCTATTCAGTCCCATTACGCATATGTCATCTGCATATGCAAGCACCTGATTGGACTGGCGATATAAGATGTTGCGCTGAGGTGTTTCAGTTTTACGAAAGATGTACTCCAACATAAGATTAACGAGTATCGGTCACAGAGCATCTCCCAGAATTATATATATATATATATATATATATATATATATATATATATATATATATATATATATATATATATATATATTTTATATATATATATATATATATATATATATATATATATATATATATATATATATATATATATATATTATATTAGATAGCAACCTTTGATTTATACTAACTACTACAATATTATATTGCCAAATCACGTTTCCCAATATGTTCAACGCTTGAAATAAGCACACAGGATACCAGAAAAAATGGGTCAAGATGAAATGAAAGTCAAACGCACAAATAATTCACTCCTCCATAGAGAATAATCCATCAAAGCCTCCTTGGCATGAATATGTATTTACATGATTAATCATTTATAGTGAATTGAAAAAATAAAATACAACCGTTTTGTACATAAGGAAAATTAACACCAATTTTCATCTAAAAATTCAAAAACAAAAACGAAACGATGATATATTTTCTCTTGTCTATATGTACATATGTATTTAGCAATTATTGTGTTGTATATATGAAAATGAAAAGCATTCAGAAACACACAAAAAAAAATTCAGGAATAGTATTTCCACTTGAGCGATTCCATTACTTCAACAACAAAATGTATAGATAATTTTAATGGAAAACATTGAGAAAAAAAGAAAAGAAATTTCCATTTTTTATTTTGTTTTTCGCTTATGTTTGTTGATTTTCTGTGCTCTATGTTGTTCTTGTTACCTTTACAGAAAACAGTAATTATTGTGCTTATGCAGAAAACAAAAAACTTAATTAAACTATGTATGCATATTATATTGAATAAAAGAGTTGTTCAAAGCATACTATCCTGAATGAATGTATATATGTATAAAATTATAACCTCTTATAGGTTAGTATATAACCGAACCACAAAATTGAAGAAAAATGAAGATCATTTTAAAATATTTTTATAATATATGTGCATACGTATATTAAGCACATCCACTATTTCTAAACACTATACATATTCCAATTTAACCTTTTCACAAAATTATCGTCAAGTTTCCTTCCAAAAAAAAAAAAGGATAAAAGGTGAAAAAATATACAAAAACCATATTAGATTATATACAATCTTACCTTTTCGGCTACGGCTAATCAAATTATAAATTAAAATTGGAAGGTAGAAAATTGTTTAGGATTTTCGATATCTTGAGATAATTTGTTTGTTATTATATTAGTATGTACGAGTATATAGTATAGATGAGAAATGAAAACTAAATTTAGAAAAATATTCATGTAATGGAATTTCCAAAAACACTTTCACGAAACTTGATTGTGTAAGAAAGAACTGATTTAAAATATTTCATAAGTAATTTAAATTTTGTTAATCAAATTTTACAATAATACACTTCACTTTATTGAAATTAAGTAGAAAGAGTAAAGACCAAATATTTCAAATAAATTTTAAATATCTTATATGTAGCGCTTATAGTATTTATAAGCAGCGGCGTAGCTACTGTGTTTCAAGATTATGCACTGCTTAGAGACTCTGGTGAATTAATGGTGTAGTTTCAACAGGGCAAAAGTATATATGTATTGAAAAAATATATCACGTTTAGTTGAAAAAACAACGTTGAATCCATACATAAATGAAAAATTAACTATTTTTAGATTTAACAAAAAGTTTCTATAAGAAACTCTTTAGTTCTTAAGGATCCTAATTAATCTCTCTAATTGGTGGTTTTCTACACTCAATCGATTTGTATCCAAATTTATTTTAGACGAATACAGCCTTCCTGTCGACTCTACTCTATTCATGGAAAAAGCGTTAGATTTTTGCGTAACTTTAAACAATTTGATCTGCATATATATTTATAATCACTATCTAAGACGATTTTTACGAAAATTTAAGATTTATTAAATTATAATAAAAATTGAAAACGAATAAACATTATAGCGGTGATTTTTTTTTAATAATAACCAATGACGTTAAAATAACAAACAAATACATATAAACATTATGAAACCGGGATAGGCCAAGTAAATTACGTCATATAATCTACGCGGTTGTCGACACGTAAAATATAACGTACGATATTTAAGAGATTTAAAATCGAATGCGTCAGTATACGCAACTGATTGTATACCATGTAAAAATTTCTATCGTTGTTCAGCACCAATTTTTAATACGATGATGGTCGAGTAAGCAGAGTTAATGCTCTTGAAATCGTTAACTTGAGTTCAAGACTCGTCAGCGCCAATACTTTTTTTTATTTAATTTATTCTGTAAAATTGGTTCAACACAGCTTCTGTTGAAATCTACAGTCAATTTCTGCAAGTATAAGAGCCATTCTTGTGTATTACCGTAATTAAAATATACAGTAATGGTCAAATAAGCATAGTCCATTCCTGTTGCAAAAATTTTCAATATTCTCTATTGCATTCGCAAATATAAAAGATTTATATAGCACCAAATTTATATACGCCGGTGGTCCAGTAAGCAGAGTCGTTGCATTTGGAATTGTGAACTTGAGTTCAATCCTCGTTTTGTTATTAAATAATTTTTAATTTAATTTATTTAATTTCTCCCTTCAATTGGCAAATATAAAGGATGAGTATAGCGGCAAATTTATATATGGAAATGGTGAGGTGGTAAAGTAAGCGGTGTCATAAAATTTAGAATCGTGGATGTTGTGCAGTGTTCGAACCTTCTTTTAAGGTTAAACAAATTTAGCCGGCATCCACACATTTCTCATTTAATTTAAAAATAAATAACTTTTTGGTTTAAAAATGACTAATTTGCAATTAATTTAAAAATATATATTTTGAGGCTTGAACTAGCCATGATTACAATCCAATAACACAGTTTCTTTTACCACCGAGCCACCGCCATATATAAATAGGGTGATATTCCTATGGTTATAGCTATTTGAATAGCTGCTATTTGAATAAAAAAATTGACAATTTTAGCAAAGGCAATGGACTCTTGCCACTTTTACTTGCCACTTTTACATGGAGAATATTGAAGTTTTAAACAGAAGCTGTTGAGTTGGATTTGGGTAATTTTATTTCACCATCACCAATTTGACAGGAGAAATAAAATCAAAAATGTTTGGCTCGATCGAGAATCGAACTTAAGAACTTGACTTAGATCCATAAATGCAAAGTCACTGACTTTGCTTACTGGACCACCGCCGCATATATATTTTATGCTATATACCTTTTATATCTGTCATTTGAATAGAAAATATTGAAAATTTTATCAAAGGCAATGGACTCGCGTTTATTTCACATCTTGTATACATGCCACTACTTGTAAAATATGAAAATGTTTGAACCAATTTGAATACAGAAGAAGTTAAATTAAAATAAAACCGTCCGCTAATGGGACTCGAACCTTGGTCCACAAATCAAAACTCAATCACTCTACTACCGTGTATATATTTGATGTTATGCAAATCTTCTATACTTTCCAATTGAATTGAGAAATTGGGAAATTTTTTAACAAGAGCTGAGTTGAACCAAAAATGTCCCAACATTAATATCGTTTGAAATTTAACTGCTTAGTACCAGGTGCAAAATTTAATGCGATGACATTCAAAGCAGCGTATTTAAGAAGTTACAAATCTGACAAGCTATTCCTCCTTAAAAATTATGAAACTTCTAGGCAGGTCACAATATTGACAAAAGTATAACAAATAGGTATAGTTGAGTTTTAATCTCGATTAGGGCTAAACAAGTTTAATTTAATTTCTTACAAATTAATTCAATTCAGATTCTGTTAAATTTTCATTTTTCATTTAGAAATTGTACAGCAGTGGTCAAGTAATGCGCGTTTGATTAGTGGAAGTGAGTTCAAGAAGCATTCGGGCTAAGGTTTTTTTAATTTAATTTCATCATACAAATTAGTTCAACTCAGCTTCTATATTAAAATTTTCAAATGTTTCCAATTAATTGGCAAGTATAAAAGAGGGATGTAGCAGCAATAAAAATGTACGGCGATGGTCAAATAAGCAGAAATAGAGTCCAGAAATACTTTTGGTTATTTTTCCTGGGTCAGTTATATTCAGTCACATCCATTTTCGTTAATGGCAATCAGTAATTCTTTTCCTTTAGTAGATGTAGTTAATCTAGAGCCCCAGTGAGTATTCTTCGCATTGAAGTCACCACCTATTATGAATCTTTTTCCCAGACGCTTGAAGAAATCTGAGTATTGTTTGTTTTTAATAGAATGTGGACAGTACAATCCTGCCCCAATAATAGGTAAGTTGTTGGTTATCTGAACGATTTTTAATAACTCGGGAGAACTTATAGCATTCTTGAACTCGAATTCGTTTTACCATGGAGTGGGGTGTGTTAATGTTTATGGCACGGTCATAGTTAAAGTATCTGGATTATTTTCAATTAAAATGAAAGTTTTAACCTTTTTGTCTGATTTTTTGTGAGCCGTTTTTTTCGATTTTTCTGCGAGCTGTTCTATACTGTTCCACCGTTATAAAGTGGGTCCCACTCTATATAACGCTATATATTGTTGTTTTGGGTCAATTTAATAATTTTGTAATGGATAAACATGACGCTGAAGTAGATTCATGGTATTTGAGCACAATTAGTTTTAAATTCCGCTCTTTTTGAAAAGAGATTTCAATGCATTGACGGACATTCTATAAAACTATCCCCAATAACGCATTGTTCCTAAAGAAATTGTCTACATTATCGACGTTGTCTACGTTGTTGACGCGTCAATGTAGAAAACGGGTTTTCGACACGTCAATGTAGAAAATAATAGATGACACGTAAACCCCATCCCTGTTATGTAATAAAAACAACTCCATGTTACGAGGGGTGGCTCACAGTTAGTGCCAGCGGAGAAGACCTACAAAATCCATTTTAAATTTAAATCCTTGTGCCATACATTCTAATAATTTTCAAAAAATGTTAATCAAATTTATTCGATCTCGAAATAATTTTTTCGTAAATCAAGAACGAATTTTAGATTTTACGTGAAAAAATAGCTAAAGTCGCTCACAACTTTTAGTTCTACTATTTTCCAACCAATTAGAGGTGTAAAATTCAAACTAAATTTGGTGATATTTTCCCCAATTGAAAAAAAATGTTAAAATAGAATGAATATGAAAAATGAACAGGTTTATAACCTTTTAGAGCTTTAAAAATAAAATTTAGGTAAGATTCAATAAGCCTGGTGTTAAACACGAAACTAAACAATAATATTGTATAATCAATACCACGTACGTATGCATAATATGTTCTATAAATAGTAGTATATAGTGATTAAATGTTTTGTAAATTAAAAAATATGAAAAAACTGTTACTAATTTAATTTAAAAAAATTGTTGTCCTAAGAGAAAACTTTATTTCAAAAAATAAGAATGTGTAGTCAAGAGTTGGATTTCTTATGGAGTGCAACTGGTCTAAAACAAAATGAATTATATATATTTCTTAAGTACTATTTTCTACGCCACTGATTATAAGTCAAAGTTAGATTCAGGTTAAAAAACAATAAAATCATTCTGTTAATTTCTATTAATCAAGCGTTGATTTTTTTTTAAATACAAGCGTTTTGCTACATAAAATTCCATAATGTAGTCCATTTAAATAAAAGTTTTCTCATTTTATGTTTTAGCATCACGAGTTGCGATTTAACATTAACAACTTTATTTTATTTCAAAATTGGGGAATACTTATGAGAATTCTCAATTTTTCAAAATTTATTTTGTCAAACTTACGATACTTGTTGAATTTAGACATATTTAAAATTATTCAAATCACATCAGAATTCCATTTCTAACTATTTACCGTTTTCTTATTAATGATATAGCAATGGATTTTAAAAATACTTGTTGCTCTTAAAGCAATGATCTAGGGTATGGCCCAAGTCGACTAAAAATTCAATGTGTCACATTGAATTTAGGCTTCTAAAGGCTGATTTACATTCAATCTTTTCTCTATTCCATAAAATGGACGTAAGAGAAACAAGTACATTCATATGATTTGCATGAAAAAATAAAGTAGGCATAGTCAAATAAACATTGACTTTTTCAAAAAACAAAGATGAACGATTTCATTATTTTGTTATTTTTTGTAAAGTTCGCAGCCACATTGTGATTTTTTTTTATAACATATTTGTCTTTTCCACACTTATTAAGTTTTCCCATTTATAAGCGTATAGCTATCTTCTTTTATTTACATATTTAATTTAGGAATAGAATTGGAAAAAATATTAAAGATTGAATGTAAACCAGCCATATTTCAAACAAAGCAAGCTAATTTTACTTACTATTAATCAGGGAGTGATAATGTAATGTAACGTAAACGAAATAACGTAACAATAACGCTAAAATTGCAATGTTTTCCTCAATAACATAACAAAATTAATTACGTTTCGATATAACTTAACAACAACAGATAACCTTAAAAAAAAGTAAATAATAGAATGAAATAACGTTAAATAAATTTGTGTTTCCGCATTTTGTTGTCACAGAGCGTCATTATATACGAAATGTAAAATTGACCTTTAATGAAATTAAAAGTGCGTGTTTAGAAATGGTGACCAAAAATTGAAAGACGTTTTCAATTCTTAAAGATTCAGGATTCGAACAATCTTAAATCCTATTCTCAACAGTTTAAACACCAATTCTATTCTAAGCAAAAAATTGCAATTACAGTAAATAATATCAAAATCCATATCGTAGATGTTGCCGCAGCTTTAAAATTAAAAATTAAATCTGAGTTACGTGAACGACTTTTATCAGTTAAAGTTTATTCTGCAACGCGACTTAAGCGTAGCTTTTTTTTCAAACAAGGGGTTATTATTATCAGGACGTTAGTCATGTTAGAATTGAAAGAATTAAAAAAAATTATGTACTCCAGCGGGGCTGTTGCTATTAAAGCAGCAACAATTATTAATTCCACCACTAGATTGCATTACTCGATGGAGGTCCACATTTCGAATGCATGATGTTATTATGCAAAATCAAATTGAATACAATAATATTGCAATCAGCATATATGTATTAAAATTCAACCCCATAATTGGATAAAGGCAGAAAAAATTAGATATGCGTGAACTCCTTCAGCACATTCAACATTAAAATTTCAATATGAGCAGCTCGTTTTAACTAATATGTATAAAGAATGGCTGAAGTGTAAAATAGCAACAGCCCAATTTAGCAGTGAATTTGCTAAAGTTCCTCTAAAAAATTAAAATTGTGAAGAACCCAATATGGATTCAAGATTTCAGGCAGTGTTATCGTGATAGATTGAAAACAAAACTCCATTTAAAGGAAATTTGGGATTGTATTGAGTTAGTATTACTACCAGAACGACAAGCAGAAATTGGTAATACTAGTACCGAGCCTGCAGACCAACATGAATTCGACATGATCCGATCAAGAATTTGATAACCTCTTAAAATAAATTTCTGGACATACAAGACCTTTCAGTACTGACAAAAACTTAATTAAGCATATATTTTCGTTACTCGAGGCTTTCGATAATGTGTCTGTTATTTCTGCCAAAACAACATATTGAAATTCAAAAACTTATAGTTTTTCCATTTATTGTTTTATTTTGACAATTATTAGAAAATAATTTAAAATAAAAGTTAATCTTAACTGATCATATCCTTTTCTACCCGATATTTCAACAAATTTAATCAACTATTTGCCATTTCTACATGATAAAATTATTTTATAATACTACATAGTGTTAATATAACGTTAATATTAACGTTAATATACCGTTTAACTTAACCCTAAAATAAATAGTTCAAGGTTTTATAACGTTTCAAATCGATGTTGGAATATTTTTTCGAATAACGTAACGAAACTGTACGGTTAATCACTCCCTGCTATTAATATTATTTGCTAAAATCATTTAATAAAAAAAAACTGATATAGTGCCGTATATTTAAAATAGCACATAATTTGAAAAATCTCACTTTTACAGAAATCCAATTAAGAAACTACGTGCAATGCTTGCATAAAATAGCAAACTTATTAAATTGAACTAGCCTGTCTTAAAACAGAATAGAGATTTCTATAAAAATTATCTCAAGCGGCGTTAACCTAGTTTCCGTGCGATGCTACCACAAAGAATAAATAACCGCGCAAAAAGTATCCGCAGATCAAAGCTTTAGTTGTATATTTTATAACTCCGTATTATAATAAATAAATTATTTTAAATTTCTTTTTTTTTTGTGGATGAGGTTGATTCATGATGACAAATTTTGCACGCTCTATTTAACATAAAGAACGAGAACATTATCAAATTCATTATTATTCCGTTCTTTTTCTTGGTATAATGTACTATATGTGGTATCGTTTTCCATGATTTTCTGTTTTTCTTTAAAGTTATTCCAACAGTTTTTCTAACAGTTTTCCATTACATACGAGTATACACCAAAATATAACAATGTCAAACACTAACACAATATAAAAATAATATGTATCAGTTTTTTGTATGTACGTACATACATGGATAAAGTTTTATGTACTGGATGGACTCGTTTTCCACATTTTCTGATAAATATTGTTCGTTGTTTATTTTTATAGTGTTTTATTAGTTAGTTAGCTGGGGAATGGAAATACATATTCGTTAAATGAAAAATAGTTTTGCTTGTGTGTGTGTATGTGTGTGTGTGCTTTGTTCGAATATTTCAACTATGTTCATTAACAGTTGATGAAATGTTTACATTGGATTTGGGTATTACATTTATATAGGACGAGTTTATTTTGTTCATTTCATGTGAAAAATGAATCTATTTTAATGTTGTTGCTGTTTTTGTATTTTAATTTCACGTACATAGCTCTATATTTGGTTGGTTCTGTAATTTATGAAATTAATTTTTTTCAATGATGTTTAATGTTTATGTAGGGTATTAGACAATTTTTTAATTAATTTTTGTCATTTTTCTGTGTGTACTGTTGATGTATAGGATTAATGTCATACTCATAAGTAATTTATATCTAATTATGATAATATATTCAGTCTACATACGTACATACACATAATTCTAATTACATTTATAGCCCCGAAATTAAATTATGTTTGCTCTCGTACTTTTTTTTTGGTAAATTTACTTACACATGTTTATTTGAACGAATGTAGCGTAATTAATTTAAATTTGAATTTCACAATTTTTGACAGGATCATTTTCTGTAGCTGCTTTTTCGGTCTAATTCATTTAGTATATTAATTGCAACGTGGTTTATCTAAATAACAATAAACGAATTAAATGTTGTTAATTTTAAATATTCTAAATCTTTGGTGACAAACGAGGATCAAATATTCGACTGTCGAGATAAAATAACTTTAAAAAGTTTTAATAGTTTAAAAGTTTTAATAAAAAAAAAATTAAAAATGTTGTCCCATCCCAGGAATGATATGTCCTATAATGTCGCGACTGTTTTATAAAGCTATCATCCCAAACCATCTCAATATCACGAAAAAATACACAAAAAATATCATAAAGAAACGTAAATCGAATTCAATGATTGGATTTATTAATCGGATTCAGAAAAAATTGTGATAAAGTGACGGACGAAGTTGAATGTGTACAGATGGCCAATTAAAAGACGAACCTGTAGCCGTGTACAAAATAGGGATACAGTTCAACTTTCAAAGGATAATAAATCCACTAGTGGGTCAGATGTATGTATGTGTTGGTATTTATTTATTTAAAATGTTTTTTAAACTTTGCCAACAAAAACAACAACTTCTAAACACTCGAGCAAATGTCTGACTAGCTCAGGTGTTTTTTAAGTTTAGCGTATTAACCGCAATTTATCCTGTTCGTTTCGGAAATCTATTTTTCAGTTTATTATGTCGATTTAATTTAAAATTGTAATCTTTAAACGTAATTTGTAATGATTTTTCAACTTGTATTTACTGATTTAAGTTTTATATGCATTATACATATAGTTCTATCATGAGAGATAATGGATACTATCAATTGTATTACCTGATGCACATTTTTTGTTTTTCTGGGATAACTTTTTAAACGTTAAAATAAAGATAATACAGTTTATTATGAATTGATTGTTAATAACATTCACGCCCTTCTTCACCAAAAACGACAAATTCTAGACGCTATCTTTGTGGTAATTTTAGCAAAGAGTACAGAATTCCACTTGTCAATTCCAGAAATAAATGGATCCAAGCTGCTAAGCTAAACTGTTAAAATAACGAACTTTCATCATATTGGCTAACAAATGTAAAACCCTTATAACTATACTGATAAGTGAATTATAGGAGAATCATATGCCATAAAATATGAATTCCCCTAATTTAGAAAATATCGACGCCTTTTATGTGTTTGGTACTAATTATAAATCATGCCAAATTAAAATCAATGAAGCCACATCTAATCAGGTAACTTTTAAATGAGAAGAGGTAAGTCTCTTCCGATAGCGTTGAGCAACCAGGAAATACCACAAAATACTTAGAAAAGATACTTAAACATTATTAACTCGTATGAGCCAAATAGGAATTTTATACTCAATTTGAAGTTCAACGAAAGCATCTATTCGTCGGTACTACTTTTATTAGTCTGGCACGACGATCTGAATTACTAGAATATCCATAAAATATATAATGCGATGTTATATTCTGAAAAGGATTATTATTTCTAGATATTTTTACTATTCAATTTTAAAACCTGGATTGAAAGCATTGTTTTTGTTTTATTTAAAAACTGCATATTTTGTGGCCGCCTCTAGGTAGGCATGACGATTAACTCTGAACACAGAACCAGCTTATTAGTCAATTTTTATAATTTGCTTAATATAACTTGAAACTTTAGTTTTATATTTTAAGAATTTAGAAATTTGATATGATTTTGGAAATTTTAAATATTTTAGATATAAATTTATTATGAAATTGAAGAAAAATATTTTTAAAAACAATTCAAAGTAAACCCAAGAAAGCTCTCTTTTCGGATAATTTATTTATTTTGAAGGTTATACCTAAATTTTAAAGCGCTTAACAGATATTTAGTGGCAATTAAAATTAAAATACAACAATAAAAAATGAATCCAAACGTTATACATCGACTAAAATATAAAAACATTTATACACAGCCACTATAAAAAATAATTAAAAAATTTTACTCACAAATGAGAGAATATTTTAATTGGCAGCCAAAGGCTTTTCAAATGTAAATTAAACCGATTTAAATTTTCAACTCATATACACATACATACTTGTATATGTATACGTACATATATTGTTTATATACACAATGAAATGCTAAAACACAAAATCACACCCACTTATTTAAATATCCATATCACTTTTTGTGTTGATGTTGATCCACCCTTAAACAAGAGAAACAAATAACGCAAAATATCGCACTAATGGTCTACCCTAATTTACATTTTTCCACCGGAACGGAACCACCAAACAAAATTCCGTTTTTAATGAAAGATAACACTTACGATATGTGCATTTATTTACAAAATCAAAACGAACCGGACATAATTGTTATTTTTATAAATACAACTGGTAAATTCTGTTTTGGTAATCCAGTTTTAATTTGATTTTTTTTTTCTGTCAAGACAAATTGAAGAAATCTTAATTCTTATAAGTACGTCATATAATTCTCTGTCGCTATCCCACAAAAAATAATATGCGACAAAATTGTTTTGTACATGCAATATTTATGAATGTATGTAATATGTATGTACAATTCATACCTCTCGGGTCACCAAAAAGAAACTTAGACATTTTAATTACATGTAATATATAAGTATTATGTGCTTTAATTTCGGGAGCACAATAAAAACGGATCTCACAAATTGATATGGGTAAAGGCGCACAGTACAAAAAGTATAAATGACAAAGTTTGAACGACAATCAGAAAAGTTTTCCTTTCTTGGGCAATTTTATGTCGCTATTATGTATACATAAATAGTTCCGCTCCGAATTTTTAATTTATTATGTTCTGTTGTGTTAATACAAAATGTCATAAAATGAATTTGTTAATTTTTCTAAAAAATTTGAATACTTTTTGTTGAGTTCAAATCGGTTGGTCATTACCCATTTACTCATTTTCCCTTTTTAGATAATTTATATATGTAAGTATATATTGAATTTATTGTATGTACATACATATATGTAAAGGTTATAAAAAAAACTGTATGTCGTGTGTGTATTACATACATATACATATACCTACGTATGTCAATCAAAAATATTTCAATTTTTCCATTTTCATTTGAGAATGTAAAATTTTTGTATTTATTATTTTTTGAGGTCAACATGGATTCTGGAAATAAATCAAATTTTAACCTTATTTATTATATGTATATGTTTTGGAGGAAGATAAAAAATATTTGGCTTTGTTATACAAATACAATATACATAGTATGAATATGTGTTCAGAAATAGCAAGTGTCAACATGTGATATGGATACTCGTGTATTTTTTGGGCCAGTACATGATTTACATTTTATTGGTAAATATTAGTTTATGAAATTAACTTGAAATAATATTTGGTAGCTTCGATAAACATGAATCACTTAATATATTTAAATATCGTCTATGTTAATTATTATTGTAGGTCAAAACACAGGTTCACTTTATCTGCGGTTTTAAATATACCATTTTAAACTAAATTTTATATCTGGAATTTATCAAAAATTGCTAGCTCTATTAAAATATTGAAATAAAGAACTTTTGTTTTGAGCGTCGATTTGGATGATTATACAAATGGATAAGAAATGAATGCAAATAGCACTACGCTACCACATTAGAAAAAGGTATGAATGCTCATGATCAACGTTTTTTATGCATTTTCTTCATTAAATATTCATATGGACGTAGATGCGTGTACCAATAGACAATGAAATGGCCTAAGTTAAACCAAATTTCTAAACAAATCAAACGTGAAAATACAGAAATTTTGAAAAACAGTATATAGGGAGTATTCAGGTAAATTTTTGAAAATTTTAACTTTTAATTGACATGACAGTCAGTTTATTCTGACTTTTATTAGATTTTCTTTCAAAATTATCGTATTTGAATTCACATTAAATTATGATGGTGTCAGTTTTTCTCAATAAATTCAAGTCAATTACACCAAAACAATTTAAATAATATATTGAACAGAATTAAATTCGTATGTAACTTGAAAAAAGGCTCTACACTTTCAATTTGATTCAAATCTTTAGGAAATATATCTAAAAATCAACTTGGATTCAAAAACCAATGCTCACTTAATTCTGAATTAAATTGTTTTACCCTAATACAAAATTAAATAATCTCGATGCTTAGTGCAATTTCCAAAATTCGAATTCGATACATTACATATATCAAACACATAAAAAGATGAAACACAAATTTCTACATATTTTAAAGTTATTTGAAAAAATGATATTAAAGAAACTGAAACTAATACTAGAAGAACGACCACCTTTTCCAGACCATTAATTTGGTTTTCGAAATCAGCACTATGGAACAAGTGAACAGAATTTTAAAAGCACCAAACTCACTTTAAAGGAAAAGAAATATTGTTCTACTGTCTTCTTGCAAATTGCACAAGCCTTTCATATAGTTTAACACTATGGACTAATTTAGAAGATTAAAAAACAGGATATTCCTTCCAACAAGGCAGAATTCTATAGGTCCAGTGTTATACCTGTTGTATACAGTCGATTAACCCATTACCAACAAATTGATAGTATCAACATTTGCTGATGACAGAGCCGTTTTGGTGTCCCACAAAAACCCCTGAAGTTGCCTTAAGAGAACTATAAAATCATTTAAATTGAAGATTGGCAAAGGACATGGCGAATTTAAGTGAACCAAACTAAATCAGCGTACGTTACAATCACGTTAAACAAATGCACCTGTCCTACGGTTAAATTAAACAATGTGACTATTCCGCAACAAGTCGATGTGAAGTACTTAGGTCTACATCTGGTTGAGTAGGAGAAAGCATATTGAAACAAAGAACAATCAAATAAAAATAAAATTCTCAAAATTGTATTTGTTGATTGGAATAAAATCAAAATTATCATTGGATAGATACTATGGTGGTACTATACAAAATTATCTTACTACCCATATGGACGTATACAGTACTCAATTCTGGAGGTCCACCAGCGCATCAAATATAAAACTTCTGCAACGAACTCAAGCAAAAATACTTCACAGTATAAATGCTCCGTGGTATATTCTGTCATGGGTATTAAAACCGTAAAAGAAATTATTAAAGAATTCAGTTCCAGGTATTATTTGAAACTAGAGATTGTGTCTCTAACGAATTGGCAAGAGGCATTCTAAAGCAGCTGAAATACAGACAACTGCGAAGTGCAGATCCACTAGATCTAATGAATTTATAAACTAACTATATTTTTATTTTTTTATGTGGGTGTATGTATAGCAGACTTAAACAATTGAAGTAATTTTAGTTGGTAAGAATTGCTTACTTGTTAGTTTCATTTACTAACCTGTAAAAGTTTTATATATGGATACGTTCAGGAAGATATGATCTAGCGATTAATACACGTTTTTATAAAAATTCGTTTTAATAAACGAGAAAATTGAAAGTTTTTTTCAAAACTATTTTAGATCGATAAGTTGACAAATCAATTTATTGAAAAAAATGTGTCTTCGATGTAAAAATGGTTTAGGGTTCAACTAAATATCGTGTATTTTTTACTTCGCCCCTTTTTAATTAGATGTCACAAGCGGCAAAAACACAATTTTTTCATGGAATATTTTGTAATTTTCGATAGCAGAGATTTACACTATTTGAAAACTAATTTTAGACGCATTTTTTGACATTTAAATATCGACAGCAATTTTGATTTTTGTTCTAGGTAAAGTAAAGTCTTAAGTGTTTATTGTTTTGTGTTTCAATAAATAAATATTTAAATTATGTATTTTATTTTATTTATTTATTTGTTGCAAAGTGGAAGATAAAAATAAAAATAATAAAAACCGTTCAAGGGTATACAAATATTTGTGTCAATTACGTAAATTATAACATAGGAACAAGCCACGAGAGGCAATAATTTCATGAGGCAAGGATTAGACGAAATATTCGGCTACCATCCAATAATTGGTTGTTCTCACATCTCATCATCTCCACTATACCCAAAAATGATAAGTTTAACTATTCTATAATAAAGAAAGGTACCACAGGGATAAAAAGCTGATGGCTGCTTTGAAAAGCAAGCAAAACCTGCTCTTAAGAATCCGAGTTTTGTTGATCGTGTCTAAAGTATAGTTCGAATATGTAGTACAAAATTTCTGGAATATCAAATGGAACAATTCTAAGAAAGAAATTGATAAATGGAAATATCGATAAAATTGTTACTATGAAACAATTATACAGGGAGTGTTTCTTTTTAAAAAGCAATGCTTTTATCTCATAATGGAGCTATAGATAAGGTAAAAATACGAATAATGAAAATTAATAATTGTCGAAAGGGCCAACTAGTGGGGGTCAAAAATAAATATGGCCAAAAAGTTAGTTCTAAACTGTTCCATTTTGTCAACAAATAAAAATAAATAACATCAAGTGCGTTTTGATTTAATTGTTAATTTGATATGGTCTGTGTGTTCTGTGGTCCATCAACATCGATTAAGTGTGAATGATTGGGCGGAAATACTTGGATCTTAAGTAATTAGACCATATTTTTAACCGCCCTAAAGAATACCAAACTAAACTAGAATAAATGTGACCACTCACAAACTTAATGTAACCATATACCCATAAATATTATACAAAAGCATAAGTTTAGGTGCAATTGTAAACCAAAAATAATAAACCAAATTTAAAGCGTACACACAATTTAGATCACATAAAATGCTATATTTCAGAAATAATAATGTTAATAAAAAAACTGTATTGCAAAAATTTGACCGAAATAACATAAAATACTATTTCGTAATAAGATCAATAAATCAGAACTCAATAAGATCAATAAATCAGAACAAACATTAATGTATAAATAACGCAACAAAATTATGATTAAATCATTAAATATTCTTAAATCATAAGTCATTAGCATTATACAATTGTGATTAGTGTTTCAATTACTCTTATTTTCAAATATAAATAATAACAAACGAAACCTTAAAATTACCAAACACATTTTCTTTGGAATCAACGAGGAAACCACCACCAGTTCAAGTAAGTATAGTCATTGATATCGTCATAGCCTCCATCCGTGGCAAGTGGATATCAATAACCACCAATCAATATCCATCCTACTAACAACCAAGCACCGTTCTTTAAGATATTGATGAACGAACCTCGTATGGCAAAGCGAGGAGAGAAGTAAAAATAGTGTTTCAGCGCTCCTACTCTCCTAGTGGCAAGTGTCTTTAAAGAACTCACTTACAACTAGCATTAATCATACTTCTCTCGAGTATTTGAGACAGGATACTCCAAGAGACATAACTACTAACGTAAGATAAATCACTCTCGTTACATACCTCAATAACGATCATCAGATTTAATTTGCATGGATTTTTATTTAACGGGGAAAGTTAAGGACTTTTCTTTTAAGCATATTTTAATTGCCACCACTGCAGAAAATATGCTAGAAAAACAACCGTTTTTTTTTAGAAAACAGAACCGTGTAGAACTAAGAGTTAATTACTTTGCTTTGATGGATATTAATTTTTGCCTGTTTTTTATGAAACCATACACTTTACCAAATATGCTGAATCTAACAATGAATTCAATAGTTAAGGTTTTAATTTAAAAAAAACAAATTTTAGTGTTTATATAGATAACAAATGATTTCAAGGTCATTCTAGATTCCCACTAGACGGCCCTCATGACACATCAATTTTCATTATAAGATGCCGCCATACTCTTTATATTATATATTGTTTTTATGTTTTTAAATTCTTTAGTTTATAAATTATATGTATATTTTAAGTTGAAGTGGCCTACTTTGATTTGATCACTGGGCTAAAAAAAGAAGCATTTTTGTACTATCTATATAGCACCGTTTACGAAATAAAAGCATTGCATTTTTTAAAAAAATCCAGCCTACCTTAGACAACGCCTAATTGTAATCCCATATTTTTAGGTCATCCGAGAGAATTTATACATAGATCTGGCATATTATATGATAAGTATGGCAATATAAATTTAAATGTATGTAATCTTTCGTACATTCAATGTGAATAGTTTATGAATCGAAAAATCCGTTCGCTTATTGCGAAACATAAGTAATAGCAGATCCTAATTATATGTAGAGATGTAAACACAAATGTTTGATATTACACTTGGCGCAATTGTCGACGAAGGAGTGCAAAGTTTCATTGATTTCAACCATTTTGAACTTGGTTGAGTCGATACGGTGATCAGGATTATTCATCACTATAAATATCTGCCCCCTACAAGGCGATCAATATGAGAACTGCATGCTTATACTAAAATATAGGGCATGTTATCTTGACTTGTTGAATATTATGTAATTGTTGTTGTCGAAGAAGTTTATTTTATTAAGTTCATAATTTAAGAATTTGATGTCCAAGCATTTCCACAATGGCGCTGTTTTCATTTTTTTGTGCTAGATGCATTTTTGCAACTTTCGTTTTACTTTTTTTACGATTTAATATGTATTTATTATTATTACTCATAATTACATAACTAAATCAAATAATTATTATCACTCTCTCTCTATTATACATTACAATGAATCTGACGGGACCAGAAAATGGTTTGTTCTAGTTTAGAATTTTAGTTGACTTCTCTATTTCCAAGAGTTGGAAAACCCGATGAAGAGCAGAGCCTTGAAATCGATTTTATAAAATTAATTAAAAATTTTAAATAGAAATATAAAAGTGAAATACCTACCAACCTAGAGATAAGGTTCGCTATACTGGAAATTTTATTAAAATAGTATTCGTTATAAAAAGAATTCACTTTATAGGAAGAAATTAAAAAAATGGAATTTCTAACCATTTTTTGGTTTAAATTGGTTTAAACAATGTAATTTCTGTATATGCTATATGTTAAAATCATAATACAAACCTGCTATGATAAAAAATAACAAAATGCGAAGAAGGACAAAGCGTACACATTTTTGTGTCCTCTCCCATTTTTGAGCTTTACCATTTCCATTTTATTATATTAGATTTGTTTAGTTAGACTAGATTTATGTGAATTTTTATTTTTACGTATACGAGTACATCATCGCATTTAGTGCAGCATGTTTTGCAAATGCCAGATTTGGATGAGGTGATATCCATTCATTCTAAGGAATTTGGGTCATATCCATTCATTCTAGCAAACTCATTGATGTAGTTTTATTCATTTTCTTCTTATCTTGTCAAATGCAGATGATTATTTATGGCAAACTCACAAACATATTACGAAACGTTCTGGCCTATATTTAACCTATAACAACTTATAAAATATCACTTCATGTTTACAGTGTTTTTAGTACACAATCACACGAAATTCTCATGCAGCATTAAAAAACGACATATAAACCGCACTTTTAAGTGTAGAAAAGATTTTTATAGTAATTATGTAATTAATAATTATAATACGTGTATTACATTTACATATATGTAAGTATATAATACTACAGTACAAGGTAAAATTTTCCCATATAATTAATGTTTTAAAATTAACCAAATGCTACCCTTCTGTTATTCTGTACTGTTGTACAGCAAAAAAGCATTTTTTTTTCTCTACATTCATGTGTCTAACCAATTGAATTTATTATAGCGATAAATTTTCACAGCGTATTTATTTGCGTAACAATTTACTATGTACACATATATACATATGTATTATATGTACAATATGAATATAGGAACAGGTTCCATCTTTACAACTTCAATTGGATTTGCGAGTAAGTAAAATGCTTATCAAAAATCTCGCTATGTAGCGTAAGAAAAATACTGTTGTATATGGAATTTAAAAGAATTTCTATACATTTCTCAAAGAATGTATATAACGATATAAATAAAATTAATTTTTGATTTCGTGTTTTTCGTTATATACGCGTAATTCCCGTCAAATTTGAGTCAATCACTTGATGTTTATTTTTTATAATATATACAGAGCGCAACAATGTTATTACCTACTTAAAATTATTTCATTTAACGTCAATCAAGTGTGTATGTGTTTACAGAAGAACATGGTTCAATTTAAATTTCAAATAAAAATTCTTGTCATTTAACGCGGATGTATTGAATTAATGAGGCTACAGTATATGCAACATATTAAATTAGTATATGTTGGGACAACTGAAGTGTGCCCCAACCTACGGCCAGATATACTCTTTTTATGAGTATAAGTACTCTTTTTATTTTTTGTTTACTCTTTACTCTTTTGTTGGGCAAGAATGATCAAAATATACTCTTTTTGGGTTAAGGTTCTCTTTTCTTTAAATTAACATATATGATTTTATCCCACAACAAATATATTATTATTATTATTAAAGTTGGCTGGAACCCAAGCAGGTTCCGCACTCAATGCTGCTCTGGGCCCATGGTGCAAACCGAGGACTCTATCGTAATTCGCAAATGCGCTCGGCTGCTCTGGCAAACTGTAACAGCTTAAACCAGGGTAGGGATGACAATTGACGTACATTTAAAGATCTATAATTAAGAAATTGGGGCCTAACTACCTCGAAAGCGGGACATCCACAGTCAAAGTGAATGCTGTCATCGTCATCTTCAAGACAGTTGTCACACAAGGAATCTTGGACAAGTCCCATTCTTTTTAAATGAAGTTTAAAACGACCATGGCCGGTCAGAATAGCGACCAGAACTCTCAGTTGAGCTTTCTTCAAAGATAGAGCAAACTTTGTGAGCCTCAGATTATGTTCACAAATGAAGTACTTAGCCACTCGGCATGTAGTAGAAGCTAGAATACAAATATATTAGTACCAACCGGTACAAACGAATAGGCTTACATTAACGCTTCGTCGTATCCAATTCTTAACTATAATAGACAAACAAAGTATCTTGACCATTGAAGGTATACTCTCATAATTTTGAAGGAGTGTTATTGTTTCAACAATTTAAAAAAATATTAACTAGTCTGAGGTTCTAATTTAAACTGGGTGTGAGGCTGGGGAGCATTGGAAGTTAAGCTACAAACTCAGTGTACCTGTGCTAAGGTGTACTAAAATATTTGTAGCTGAACACGTTTAAACGAATTTAGAACGGAGAATCGAGTAGAAACTGATTTAACATCAGCTTTCGCTGTAGAAATTGTCAAAGCATAAATTTTGCAGATTGCTTAAATACCTAATTTTAAAACGGCAACCAATATTTAAAAATAAGTGTGAAATTATTCAATATATTTGGTTTACATGCGTATAAATATGTATGTTTGCCGTCAATTTCTATAATCAAATTTTTTTAATATACTAAAATGTCAAATTTAATGTCGGCGCAGATCTGAAATTTAAAATTGCCAAATTTTTAAAATCTTATTTCAATGTGTAATTTGTTAAAATTTGACATGGAATATTTCTTATATACATAGGTACATCATTCAAGAAATATTTAAATATTAAATTTTAATAAAAGTTTTTGAAATATTTTGAATTTTTTGAAATATTTTGATCTATTTTAAAAATTTTGTTTAATTTGGTTTTCGTGTAATTCCGTACAATTGCATGCATAATTATAAAATATCAATTCGTTTGATTAAATTTTGAAAATTGTTGATGCACGATTGAATTTCGATAATTGTTCATAGTTTGAAATGTCGAATTTCAATATTAATGAAATTTGTGGACAATGCTGGTAAATACATATACATAGTGGATAATTGTTAATGCATAGTCCTAACACAGATAAAAAAAATCGTGTTAAAGTTTAAATAAAATAACGGTTTTTGATGACGATGTGATTTGGCTTAAAATTGGGGACTGATTTTATAACGAATGAAATAATTACCTGTTACCCAAAAACTGCTTGTTACTAAGCTGGGCTTGGGATGTCTTCAAATATTTAAACTTGGTAAAACATAAGTCTTTGAGTTCGAAAATATCTGGTCAGCCTTCCCCATCCAAGATCACATTTCGTTTAGCGAGTTAAAAATTTGTTGCAGAAAAATTGTCACATAGTAAATCACATAATATAATTGATGTAGTACCATGGGACAATAAAAAATTAATATTTAATTCAATTAGAATTCATTTTCTGCTTATTATATAATTTATTTTAATTGACGGCTGCAATTAAAGTGATTTACATACTAGACATAAACATTATAGTATATACCGAATGTTTGTAAAAAAATTTTCTAAAATATAATTAACTAAGGATTTCACTTATATAATTTTGTTCTATATGTACATTCAGGCAATAATAAGGTCACTCAAATACGTTTGTTGTTCAAAACTCAATCAATCATAAGAACAACACAAAGAGGAACCCGCGCGGGCATTATAAGTACCAAACAAATGGTAGAACATTAATATTCCAGTCGAAATAAATAAATATTAATGTGATAACTTTTTGAAATGTAATGTAATTTCCATTATATTCTTGTCATTGTTGTAGTAACCATTAAAACTACTGTTATATACAACATAACAACTAAAAGTATATAACTACATATATAATTAATCGATATCAGTATATGGCTATAGTTTATAAATTAAATACTATAGTATGTATGTATAACCTAAAGGCGTCATTATATTTCCAATTGCATGAAAAATATATGAAATAAAAATTAACTTAATTAAAACAAACATTAAATATTCATCGTTATATGTGTAGTATGTGTTCCAATAAAGCACACTATCTTGTGTATGTAGCATACAGTATATCAGTTTCATACGCTATACATGATGGTGCAAAATGAAGAGAAGAAATTTATGGGGAAATTGTACTGAACTGGAAGTTCTGATTAATTTTACTAAATAATATGAGAATGACTTAAATATAATTTTTAACTTATATTTTTTAATTAAATGAAAAAATTTAATTATTAGTTACATAATTCAATAATTATTATGTTTAAATGTATTTATAAAACAAATAGAATTATAAAACAAAAGTTTGATTGATAATAAATTACCAATAACATATTTCCTATTATTATTCCTACATACATAGCCTAGCAGCACATTCAATATTTTCATTGTCCAATCGTTTGGAAAAAAACAAATTAAAAACACTAATGAAAATTTAAAATTTTCATTTGAAATTTGTTTAAATCAATAAAATTTACAACAATTGAATATAACTTGTTGGTTTTAACAGGTATGTTTACGTATAACAAATTTAAATGTGAATATGGCATTTTTGGGCCCAATTCCAAGAAAACCTATTTGCATGCAATGTGTATATTTACATATATAATACGGCGTTCTAGAGTAGATGTTTTCGATGTCGATATCATATCAATGATAAGGGGTGCGCGCAAATGACTAAATTTAATTTTTTTAGGTCACGCACTTTTTATTCGTGATATCGGTTTTGTAACATAAATGAATAATATATAATATTAGCGTGACCATTAAATAGTGTGTGTACATATAATATACCGTACATATAGGTGGTACCATTTACAGTTCCTAATTTTTTTTTATTTTTATTGCAGTAGATATGTTATGTCGCCAACTAATTAGTAAAACAAAATTTAGTTTGGAAGATTGTTTAATTTTACTAGAATTTTTTTAGGTTTTAATAAAACTCTATCCTAGATTAGAAGTTGTCGAGAAACAATTTAAAGTACACAGTTTAAAGTACTGTTGTTGTATTTAGTTGCTCTAATAAATCATAGCACACTTCTACAAAGTCGACTAAATTTGTTTCGGCTTCTTCTGAAAAAAAAATAAATTTGTCGATGTTCTAGTCTCTGAACTAACAGTATTTATTTTGAAACATTGCAAATTTTTGAAGTACACCATGAACCGATATTTGTACATTTAGAATCGCACGGTTTTTTGAAAGAAAAATAGTAAGAGATTTTTTATCAAAGCAAAGTTCGTATGAAGAGACAAAATTCAAAACGTACACTCAAAATTAGCAAAGCAAGCAATAATTTTATTTAACAAACCTCAATTTTTATGTTTATTAATTAATGTTCATTTCTAATATTTTTTAAAATTGGAATACACGATTCGAAATTATTATTTTACATTTTAATGAAATCTGCAGGGCATACGTTAAAATTTTTGGGGTTTGTGTTGTTCCATAGTTGGTAAAGTAAAGGTATATTTACCAACAATCACTAAATGTGTTAACAAAATTATGCAAATGTGCTACATAGTTAACAAAAAAATTTATTAAAAACTCAAATATATAGGCGTAGACAAATAAAAAATTATTATATATTTTACTATTAATTATTAGTGCGTACATAATATACCAGAATTAATGGATATTATGAAGTTATAGTGAAAATTGACATGCCATTCGTTTCCAGATTCGATTTTTAGAGATATTGTGTCATTTGTTGTCAATTTGTTTATTTGAAAATTGCATTGAACTGCTAACAAATGTACTTTTGGGAATTCCCACTAATAATGAAACCCGACGATATGGGCGGCAAACAGTTGGAGGCTAGTTTAGAAATTAGGTTTGGACAAATGAATATATATATATTGAAGATGGAATTCGCTTCATATATGTGTATATACGTTGAGTTCTAATGTTTGTTACTTCCAAATTTTTAATTGAGTCGGTAGTAATTACATGGCGAACGAAACCCCAAATCAATGAATACTGACATAGAAGATGTAATAGTTGACAACACTAAAAATATATAAATACCAAATTAACAGCACTATAAAAATATTGAATTAGTACTATGAAGAAATACCCATTGGAACATAATTGTAAATCCATAAAACAATTAAAAATAGAAACTATCTAAACAAACAATAACCAAAATTACGAAAAGCAAAATCAAGTTAAGTTTGATCAATAAATCAGTCGAGATCCTAAAAAAAATTAACCACGAGAACATAATTGTCTAAAGTTCTATATTATATAACAATCAAGTAAGCATACCACAAGTAGGTGATCTACAATTATGAACATAGATACGACAAAAGCGAAAATCTTCAGCTTACCCGAAATAATAACACAGACGATATGACGCGTTCGAAGGTACTTAACCTGTAATACACTTTAAAGATCTGTGAGGGAACTTTAATCATCAAGTAATAAATTCAAATAATGTATTTAAACTTATACCAGATACCAGTAAAACACCTCAATATTGTGAATTACACAAGCAAATGGGGATATAATCAGTAGAAACTTAAGAATAATTCACCACATCGGTCTCAAAAACTAAAACGACTTCTTAACAAGAATACAATTGAAATTGAAAGAAATCGTTTCAACAAGCAACTTTAAATATGGGAAAAATATTCTCACCGACACACAACTGAAGATTTAGAATTCATGATATTATAGCATTTAAAGAATTCCATATATGTTAACTCATCTCACGTAAAACGAAGAGTTCATCAGTCTATAGTCCAGTTAATAGTGGGTGTCAAGAGTTGATTGTGAGAGCTTGACAAACAAATTTATCAATAATATAAGTTGGCTGTATCTCAAACAAGAATTGAATATCATTTGAAGTTCATTGAAATACATCATTGTGATAATTCTAGCACAGTGATCTATCAAAATTCAATCCTAAATTATTCATGGAAATCAATTAGATATCAAATAGATATATGATGTTTACGACTAGTTATAGAAGATATAATGATGCACTGCGTATTCCCGCTGTTGAGTTCCATTTTATTGTTTAGTGACCACTTTGAAATCAGGGGCCCTACTATGACTTTCGACAACGATTTTCGACGACGGTCGTTTTCTTATAGTATGCAAAGGAAGAAAAAGGTAAACAATAGTAAATTTATAATATTGTTTTCCTTTTTCTTCCTTTGCCTACTATAGGAAAACGACCGTCGCCAAAAATCGTTGTCGAAAGTCATAGTAGGGCCCCAGGTTATTATTGGAATTAATAGTTTCGATACAGTTGGAAAAGACCTTATATAGGTTTACAAAATTTGTAATTCACCCGCAAAAAGGAGATATTTACAATGATTGATAACTGTGGGTAGGTCATTTAAATGCATCATAAACAGGAAAGGACATAGCACTGATCCCTGTGGAACACCACGTTGAGTACTGCAAATGTTGAATACATACGTCATAAGCGTTAGTGAAATCGGGCAGAACCAGAGTGCACATATAACCATTGTCAACATCTCATAGAGATAGGAGTTTTCTTATTGAGAATGGTCACTATCATAAAGTGCTTCCATATCGATGGAAAAATAGAAAAATTAATTAAAACATTAAAAACTTGTAATTAATAACAACAATGCGGGGTAAAATCAATTTTACAAATTCAATATAGGTAAACCGTTAATTCCAGATACGATATCAATGTTCTTAAAACTAAAGTTACCTACGAGTATGGCTAGTCAGTTCATCAAAGATAACTGGCACCATAATACTTGCATTGCTATCCAGAAAATTATCTTTAAAATTCATTCGGTGAAAATTGGTATGATGGTTTTACTTTCGATGATGAAAAAGCACCAGAACAGATTTTAAGTTTTTACAGAAAAATATTTTAACATGTCGCGCTTGTTAATATTGGTAGTTCTGTTTCTGATAACTCAATATTTCTGGTTAACAGAACCACATTTCCAGTGGGCTTCCACCGACGAAAAATAATTGTGCAAAATATAATATGAAAATATGAAAAATAATTTTTTTTTAATTTATTATTCTTCTAATCTCGTCATTAAACCAAGGCGGATGTTTTGATTTGATTGATACAGTTCTTAATGGCACAAACTTCTCGAATAAATTTTTAATTATTTCAATTTAACTGACCACATTTATCAAACATCTGTGATAACTTAATACTGTTGAAGTCACGAAATGTAAAAGTCGGATAAGTTCTCTTATATTTGATATCATAAGAAAAATAAAAAAAATCTTGATCACTAAATCCACCTGATTGAGAGACCCAATTTTTTCAGTATTAGAAACGATCCAGTCTAATAAAGAAAATGATGAAAAGAAACAAAGTGATCTCGACAAATGTAAACAAATGGCCACTTTTTTTTGTATGATGTAAGAACGAAAACTAACTGAAAACGAGATCGTGATTACGTCAGCGCACGTGGTTTGAAATGTCGAGGTAACTATGTTTCTTTTCATCATGGTTTAGTAATAGATGTTATTTGGCTTAGAATGAATAAATAATAAAGATAATTTTTTTTTCTTCCCCGAATAATAGCTCGTTAACTTGTATTTACATTTTTCGGTGCAATGTCAATGATTGCGTCTACTTATACTCGTAACATCTTATCTCATCGATTTCTTACTCGATAAAAATATGATGAAAATAATGACAAAATTATTTTACAGTAAATAATATGCATGTATACATTTATAATATGCATGTATGGTTCTCGCCACACCGACTCTCTCCCGACTTGGCGAGAGTTTTTCACAGCACTTTTACGTCATTTAATATACTTTTCCATCATCAAGTAGGCAAATATGTTTATTACTGTATTTTTGTAAGCAGTTTTGACGTTTGGCGTAAATAAATAATTTAGCATTTGTATATTTATAAAAATAAATAGTTTTTGTGGTTTTGTTTGTCTATGCTTACTGTATAATTCGTAGTTGTCACTATGTAAGCAGATTAACAACACCTAAAGGAAAGCAACTATATGAAGTAATGAATGAAAAAAATCTAGATTATTTATCTTCTGGACACCCAACTTACTGGCCATCAGATAGAAATAAAATACCTGATTTAATAGATTTCTGTATAACAAAAGGAATTGCATGCACCAATGCTCAGGTAGAAGATTGCTATGACTTATCATCCGACCACTCACCAATAATAATAACTCTGAGTACAAGAGCTTTAAAGGCAGAACCACCTCAACTGCTAACAAATAAATTAACTAATTGGGCTCTATATAGAAATATAGTCGAACAAAATTGCCACTTGGATATCCAACTTTGCACCGCGGAATATATTGATGCGGCGGCGGATGGTTTAACACATATATTAGAAATAGCAGCAAATGAAGCCACCCCTGATATTAACAACTCTGAAAAAATTAACAATCCATCACCTAATATACTGCAGTTAATCCAAGAAAAAAGGACAATACGCCGGCAATTGAATAGGGCTATTAAAGCCCTTAAACAAGCATTGAGAGAAGAAAAAGACTCAGGAATCCAAAGTTACCTTTCTGGACTCTCGGAGACCGAGAAGACAGATTATTCACTATGGAAGGCAACAAAACAACTAAAGAGGCCAGCATTATCAAATTCATCAATTAGGCAACCAGATGGACATGGGGCCGGAAGTGACGTAGAAAAGGCTACTGCTTTCTCTAACCACTTGAAAAAAGTGTTCACACCAAATGAAAAAACTAGCAACAGTGAACTACCAAAGTTCACGGAGGACCCTTCGAAACCAATTCCATTAAAATTTAAGTGGCAAAATGTTTAAAATACGATTAAAAATTGCATAAATCCAAAGAAAGCTCCAGGACACGATTTTATTACCGGAAAAATGATCAGAGAATTACCTGATAAATGCATAAAACTCATAACTTATATCTTTAATGCGATTATGAGATGTGGCTAGTTCCCAAAGCCTGGAAAAGACGAAATACAAATCGCATCGTACAGGCCAATAAGTATACTTCCGATGATTTCTAAACTATCAAAATGGTATTACAAAAATTAAAACCAATATTATCCGAAGAATAGATTATGCCAGAGCAACAATTTGGGTTTCAAGACCAACATGGCACTGTAGAACATGTGCACAGAGTTGCTAATACATTTTAATTTGCATTAGAAGAAAAGAAATATAGTTCAGCAGTTTTCCTAGACATTGCGCAAGCTTTCGACAAAGTATGGCATGAGGGCCTTATATACAAAATAAAAACTCACCTGCCAAAAAAATTTCATGCAGTCCTTGAAGGCTACCTGTTTCAAAGATTATATCAGGTTAAACACAATTCAGCCATTACTAAACTAAATGATATAAACGCAGGAGTTCCACAAGGCAGCGTGCTGGGGCCAGTATTATATTTGCTGTATACTGCCGATCTACCAACAACTGATAAATTTGTAATATCAACATTTGCATATATCATTTTTACGTTAATACCGAAATGCTTAAATGTTACTAAAAGATTTTACTAAGACTTTACTTCGTGTGTCTAGTAGTCTTAAATTACTGATGCCGTAAAGGAGAGCCCCACGCTTATATTTTTAGTCATATTAATTTTAAATTTCTACTTGTTATAAATATACCTTGATAGGAGTAAAGAAGACAAATTTTATTTTCACCTTTTCAAAGCCTGTTCAAAGCAAATACAAGCGTGGTTTTCTTAAAAGTTTTTTTTAAATATATTTTATTCATGTTGAAGAAACTAGCCAAATGCTATTTTTTAAAAACTCTATATCAAAGAAATACCTGTTTAGTACTTGCTTCGGATAGAATTATTGCATGTTATGAAAATCTAATATTTAAAGATACTGAATTTTAAATGTAAATTTACCAGTTTGGTACGACAGCTAAATTTCCATTTGTCTTTCATCGCTTAAATCCAAACCTAAATTTAAAGTATTATTAGAAAGTCTATATATCTATCAAGGCAGATTTCAACGTATGTTTATTTATTATAGACGTATACTATATAGTACACATGTATTATATACATATATGTATATTACAATTTTAAATTAGAAACAGGATTTAAAATAAAACTGAGTTTCTAATATTATTCTAAGTTTGTTGCAAATTTAAATACAAGCATAGCCGACCAACATGTTAAAACATACAATCGATATCGTGTATAGCACATTTTTTATTTAAAATGCATATTTTATGTAAATTTATCATATGACAATGGGAAAAGATTTCACCGAATAACAAAAACATATTCTTTCCAAATGTTATTCATATTTTTTTCTGACGTAACAACATCTTCAATCTTATTATGGTGTTCGCTTTTATAAATACAACTGAATCAACAACAAGCAGAAAAACTTAGAAACATAATTTCGCGGAAAATTCGTTCTAAATAAATAAGTAAGTGCTGACGAACACATAGGATAAAAAATAATGTTTTCGTTTCTTGCATGAAATTTGAAGATGTTAAGAATTAATGTTGTACGTTGTACGTATAGGTACTTTATAATGTTTCTTGTTTGTATGACATATTATAATATACATTTGTTTATCGTTGATATGCAAAATCGATATCATAGTTTCTTTTTTATCGTGAATTACATTTTTTACGCTATCGTTTGAGATTTTATTTAAAAATAATCACTTTGCTTTATATAGGTTTTAAATATTTAAAAACCTTGTATAAACCACGTACACTACATACTACATACACATATGCGGCTTTAACTTATTTACTTCTTTTATATACGCTAGCACACAAATTTCGCGTGTATACGACATGAATAAATAAAAGCTACAGATATGTGTTGTTGTATTTGTCGCTCGCAATCATTTTTTATTTAGTTAATTCAACTTTCAAGTACATACAGAAAGGTATAAAGTTTTAAAAGAAGTCAACATTTTTTATTTCGTATATACATACGTACATGTGGCTTTAAATCAGAATTATTATGTAGTTAACAGCATGATATGATATCATTAGAATTAGTTGTAAAATTGTAAAGGTTGTAACACCATTTGTAATTTTGTGAAAAATGTAATAAAAACGAAGTGTTGCGAATTACTTATATGTATATACATACTTGTATGTACGTAAGGTATATGATCCTATATATATATATATATATATATATATATATATATATATATATATATATATATATATATATATATATATATATATATATATATATATATATATATATATATATAATATATATAGCATAAGTTAATTTATTCCATCACATAATTGCATGGTGTCTATATAAAAATAATTTAACGCTATTTAATGTTGAAACATAAGGAATTCATTACAAAGGTTTTCCTCGGGCTTTTATCAAAAGCTCGAAAAAATGTAACATCATGGAGTTTCCTGAAACAGTATTTTGGAAATGATAATTCCTTTTAATAGAACGAGAAGTTTGATTAAGGAGAACAAGCTAAACAACGAGTTACCATACAGAGAATGCCATTGATAAAAACTATACAGTTTTGCCAATGAGACAGATATATGACATCGTAGAATACCTAAAATAAAAATTGCATAAAAACTGGGATTTTTACTAAGACTTTACCAATCTTGTAGGACTTTTCTATCAACAAGATGGATAAAACATAAAACATCTAACAAGTATCACCGAAAAATAATGATTTTAAAACATTACGAATAACGATGTAGCCCATATGATTTATCCCTATATTAGCAAACCTATCGTCCATAAATAGAATGAAATACTTCATCAATTTTAAATTAAGGATTTAATATACGTTGATCTAATTAATGATTTACCATGCAACAATTTTCTAGACTCTACATAGGAGATTCTAAAACAAACAAAAAATATTTTTTCATAGCTTTAGGGCAGACTAGTTAAATTAATTAAAGGTAGTAACCATGTACTGTAGACCGAAGGGTTTCATTTAATTTATAAAATTTTCAATTTACAGTCGCGGGTTAAAAATTTCAAATAACTAGCTTTAAAATTATGCCGATTCATTGATCAAAATAGTTGCGCACAGAAATAAGATTTGTTAGTACAGGATATGGCCATGAATTCCACGCTTAGAGTAATATTTCAATATTTTCTTCTGCTGATTCATTAAAATTCATTTGGGGACTATTAAATTCTACTAATACTATTACATAGTTAGTAATATGCAACCAATTGTAGAACTCTAATTCAAAATTTTTAAATTCAATTTTATGAGGATACATGATAATCTGTAAACTAGTTTTCAATTTTTTAATTTGATTAAATCTGTTTTTAAAGGATTCTTCAATAATTGATACATATGTAATTATTGATTAAATCCTCCTTAACTTCAATACAAAATCAATTCAATTCGTCGTAGTGTTAAATTGTTCAAGTAAACGTTTAAAATATTTCATAGTTTTCATATTCAAATCATTTATAAATATGTCCAATATTAAAATAAATGATTTAATGTTTTCTTGCAATTTGTCCACGTCCTAGAAACTTCTTATTTAGTTCGTTAATGTGCTAAGTTATATCATTAGATCATTTAGCAAATTTGTCAGCTCAGAATATTTTACATCCTTTTCAAGAAATTTTTTACTACTAGAAATAAATTAATAGTTTAGCAAAAATCAAATCTAGAAGATTAATGAATTTGTTAAACTGAAAAAATTGGGTCATAGGTTCACCATGGGTCATGGGTTCACCATCACTGGCCTAACTAATACCTTGGACGTAAACTATTATCCAATCGAAAAATCAATAATGATTTTAGACGGCAAATAATTACCCTGTTCAGTGCCGATGAATTTTTTACTCAATTTGTCCTAAATTATACTTCATTTAAAGTTAGGACACTTTTAGTAAAAAATTCACTCGCCTATATAAAGGGTGTTTTATTGGAGGTTCACAAATTTTAGTTGGCAGCACTGCTTTAATTGACAACCCATTTAATAGCTGATAGATGCTTTTTGTTTAGTTTGGTTTGACATTTCATTATGGATAGATATAGACTTACATCAGAGCAACGCTTGCAAATTGTTGAAATTTTTTATCAAAATAATACTTCTGTTCGTCAAACTTATCGTGCGCTTCGTCCATTTTATGGCGTACATAATCGTCGTTAAGAGCGGGTAATACGAATAATAATAGATCGTTTTCGGACCACGTTTACTCTTAATGATAATGTGCATCCCGTGAGATGACGAACAGTGCGCACTGAAGAAGCTGTATACGCTGTACAGGAAAGCATTGAAGAAGATCGAAATCAGAGTATTCTCCATTTTCTGGCCGATTTTTAACTTGGATATTTCATATCCAAATATATAAAAAACTCCGAAAAAGTACGAATTTCGTATGAAGTGGGCAGTTTATGGAACAATTTTTAATGAAATTGGCCGTGACCGCACTTTGACCACACTTAGGCTAATATTTTTTTGTTAGGCCATGTTCTCCATTTTCTGGCCGCACAACAGGTTTTTATCTTTCATTAAAAATTATTCCATAAACTGCCCATTTCTTTCGAAATTCGTGCTTTTTTGGATTTTTTTACATATTTGGATATGAAATATCCAAGATTAAAATCTGTTGTGCGGCCAGAAAATGGAGAACACAATGGCCTAACAAAAAAATAACAGCCCAAGTACGGTCACGGCCAATTTCATTAAAAATCATTCCACAAACTGTCCACTTCTGACGAAATTCGTACTTATTAAGGGTTGGTTTAGTATGGTTCGTTGTCCAATATTATGATGAGTGATATGTTTTCCAAATTTTAATTATTTTGTTTTATTTAAGGTTGCGTTTAATTTAACATTTTTTTGTTGTGTTTATTAATTGGGCAGCCGGAGTTTTAAATACTTAATTAAAATTAAAATCAAATATTTCCGCCCTTTATTCATATGACTTATTTGATATTAACACCCATACATTTATCATAAATTAAAAGTTATTACACTTTTAGTACAAACTTCCACATCGTCATGTTCAATCCAGGGTTGGTTCTTTCCGATGTAATAAGAATAGTTCAAATATTTACTATATTTGAGAGTCGAGTAGTATAGTTGAGTTAGCATCACAGCCGAACTAAAAATATTTGACAATTTGTAATATTTATAGCACATTTCATCACTTTTGAGTGAAATTCTCAAAAAACATCGAACCAAAACTATACAAAATTTAAAAACATCAATAGTACATTTATTTAACTACCGCTTGTTTAGAACTATTCAACTGGTAAAATTTATCCACTATAAAATGATAATTAACCAAATTGTAAATTATTCTTCTCAATACCACCGACTTCATCCCACATATGTATGTATAGAATTTGCATTATTCATTACTAAGGCCAAGACATAAAGAATTTAATACACTGTTTATATGTAAATATGTACACTACACTACAGTGTCAACATATAAGAATTTTTTAACAACCTTTATTGTTAAATGAAACTTGACATTTAATGTTCTAAATTGTGAATATATGTATATGTCGTATAAGTATACACATTACATAATAGTAAATTTGCACGTTTTGCTTTATTTAAAATATTTTTTAAACGTATAATTCACCCATGTCGATATGGGGTGGTTTGGGGCGAAAAACTTAAAACCGAATGGAAAAACTTTTAGTTTTTAATTATTAAAAAGTTATTTTTAATGTTATTATTTTGAAATGTCAAGAATATTAATTCGAATGTGATTATAATTACAATATTACAGTTGAATGACAAAAGCTTATATTCACGACTTTGAACTAATTTAACGTACAAGCTTAGTGAAACAAGGCCTCAAAAAATAAATATTCATAACCAAACTATTTTAAACAAAATACCAATATAAGATTTTTTTTAGTGAAGCTTCAATTTAGGGTGCGACTAAAATTCGGCAAGGAGTTCCAGCCTTCTCTAAATATTTAAATTGGAACTGACTTAGAATTTCTCAATGTATACACACGTAGGAAATCTCTAATATTACATAATTATAATACTAGAAAGTTTGTTTGGATTCAAACTAGAAATTGATTCTAAACTAAATGTTATTCAACTCTAAAAACATTTTAAGAATAAATTGAATTGAAAAATAAGGGATTAAATTATCACGCTGCTTAAACTTCCACTCTTGACTGTATAAAACGCCACATGAGTGCGGCGATAGGAAACATGAAAAAACATTCTGTAAATCAGGGTAGCTATGTATGTATCATAAAAAATGCTTATTGATTTTCATTCGTTTTATTTTTAACCAACACGTGATTTCAATGATACTTTGATTAGCAGTTTCTACTGTGTTTTTTTCCAATCAGAGCGCATTTTGTTGAGAAAAATGTATTTTTATTTTTTTTCGCAAGTAAACATATAAATTTGATTTAATTTTTTTTATGTATATTTACATATGTACCTATATACATTACATTTTTGTTTAAAATGTGTCAATGTGCCATCACAGCCCAAATTATGTAAAATAATTATTAAAATAGCTACATATTTTTAATTTGCATTGGAAGTTTTAATTTAAGTGCTTGTCCTCTCATTTTCATAACATTTGTAATTTGAAATAAAATCATCTGGTTCAGATGAATCTGATGAGAACGTTGATCTTATCGAGCAATGTGACAAACCAAACTATTTTTATTTTTTGACTATTATAATTACCACGCTGTTATTAGCTCACTCTGTGTGTCTGTTTGTATCGTCAAATTTTGTAATCAATTTTTCAACCACTTGCGATAGTCCAATTGAGCAGAAATTTTGCATGCAGGCTTAACTACGATGACAATACAAGATTCTAACGGCCTAAAAGGCTTTGAAAATATTAAAAAGCTTTGAAAAGCTTAAAAGGCTTTTATGCTTTTCAACCAAAAAATGTTCGAAAAATTGTTAGAATCTTATATTGTCATCGGAGTTAAGCCTGCATTGAAAATTTCAGCTCAATTGGACTATTGCAAGTGGTTGAAAAATTGATTACAAAATTTGACAAAGACTTAAAGTTGGCTATAATAAAAAACAATCATACGACATAGCGCTCTCGGATCGCACTCTGAAAGGTAAGGTCCAAAGATAGATATACCATCAATCTTTTGCCAACTTCCTGACAAATGTTAACATAGTCGAAAAATTGATTGCAAATTTCGATGACTAAGAAGTAGAAAATAAAATTAATTTAAAAAAAACTTTCTAAAAAACCACGCTTATATTTGCTTTGAAAAGGCTTTGAAAAGTAGAAAATAAAATGTTTCTTCCTTACTCCTATACTCCTATCAAGGTATATTTATAACAAGTAGAAATTTAAAATTAATATGACTAAAAATATAAGCGTGGGGCGCTCCTTTACGGCATTAGTAATTTAAGACTACTAGACACACGAAGTAAAGTCTTAGTAAAGTCATAAAAAGTGGTGGTTTTTTAAAAAGTTTTTTTTAAATTTATTTTATTTTTACTTTGTAACGATGAATATTCCGGTATTAATAATGAAAAATCTGATTAATGATTTAAATCTATCAACATTTTTTCGGTTCATTTAAAATTTTAATTCATATAAAAATTTATAATCAGGAATTAACTTCTCATAAATCCAATAGGCTCCGGAATATTAAGCATTTGTACTACGAATATTAGATATCGCTCAAATTTTATTATACAGAATATTTAAAATGTTTCAAAATTTAACTTCAATATTTAAAATTGATTTAGATGATATCGAAATTGAATAAATTGAAATAACAAAATTTGAAAAATTTCTGTTAAATTAAAATTTATAAATATACGAGATTCGAAATTTCAAATAATTTATTATTTTCAAAAAATTACAGGTAAAAAAATATGTATATGGAAATATTCAAGAACCATATAAATGGTATATATGTGCATACGTATATCGTTAAAATCGAACTTTCTAAAGCTAACGAATCCGAATTTTTCTCGGAATTTAATAAATTGGAAGAAACAAGTTTTATTATTTTCAAAATACGAATTGAAATTTCAAATTCTAAATTGTATACTTATAATTTGAACAAAAAAATCAAAAATCGATAGTTTTAATTTAATTTGGAAAATAATGCGTATTCGGCAATTACTGGCTATTTCCGAATACGCACAGTTTTCAAAATTAAAATTAAGACTCGATTTTTGGATATTTATTGGAAATTCTATTATTTAGAAACAACATATTTTATTGTTTTGAAATTTTCTGAGCTTAGTACTAAAAATAAACTTGGTTTGGAGATTTAGGAGATTTTCTTCTTAAAATTCAAAACATTCCATGTAGGAGGATTATTGTATAGATGTGTAAATGTTCAATGGAGATTTTATTTTTATTTTTAAATTAAATTACTAAATTTATGAAACCACCCACTTGCTAAATTTGTCAAAATAGTTTATTATTATTCTTAATTATATAAGTGAACTGCAAATATTTAAAAATTCGCTAAAAACCGTAAACTATTACAAATCGACAAACAGAAAACTCATCTAATTACTATTCTTCAAAATAATTCAACAAATTCATAAATATTTGTAAAATTCTAAAATTGGTATGTATGTATATAATGATCGTAAATTTCGACAAATTTAAAAGGCAAATTTCCAAATACGAGTATCTGGATTCCAAAACTGGTTATAAACATAAACATCGAATATAGTTGACAGAAATTGGTGAAAGACTTTTAGGTATAGCATAGTATAGTAGGTACGCCCCAAATTTCTCATCTGGCTACCCTCTTTTGGCTCGCGACTGATCGTCTGAGAATAACTGAACTGATAGGAGATGTCATTTTCGTAGACATACAAATATTCTAATCAAGTAAGGCAGTGTCAAAAGAAGAAATTCTGGCGTATTTCTTTTCTGTTGACTGTATCACGTAGTTCTACGATCTGCGGTCGTGTCAGATGCGAGCTCGTCGATTTTTTACTCCTAGATCTGGAAGTTCATAAATAATCGGCAGTATTCGACCTTACACCAAAGTTTAGTTTTGTTTGTTAATTGGTGTTATACTGTGCTGTGCACTATACTATTCGATGACCTGCAAAATTTGCTCCAAACACAAAACGAGTTTTTAAACATACTTATTCTAGACTCTTATATAATGCTTTTTTAATTAAAAATAAGATTTAAGAAGTATAATCTTGTTGTAAAAGTTCATTTTGTAAAAGTAAGCAAAGGAAGATAATGGAAAATGTACTTATGTATTGCAAAACGATAGCCGTCGAAAATAGTCGGCGAAATACATAAGGCTAAAACTTAAATTTTTTTAATGATTTTCTGCCAAAAATTATTTCGGTTATTTTGCTTAACTGCTGAATTTGGCCAAAACAAAAATTTGACCCATATTATTTTGCAATATTGAAAATCTTTTGAAAATATTCTAGCACAGAAAAACTAAGAAATCGAATAATAATGAAATTTCTAATATAAATTTTACAATATCGTCGATGAAATTTTAAAAAATTTACAGATTTAAGATGTTTTTCTAAAATTTTATATTGCGTATACAATTTTTGCAAATTTGATCCTACCGTTAAGAGTCGAATTATTTGTAAGAATTTTTTATTAATCTAAAAATGAGTGTACTCAAATTAATAAACGTTACAAGATTTTCAATTTTATCTGAAAACTTCTAAATTTCATTAAAAAATATATTCGTTATTAAGAACAATTATTAAAGAAATTTTGATAAATCGCGATATAGCCCTTCTTTGCACAGCATACAAGTTACTGTCCTACATTATATTGGATAGAATCAACTCTCTAGCGGAGGGTCTGGTTGGTGACTATCCAGGAGGATTTCGTCCGAATCGATCAGTCACTGATCAGGTCTTTTCGCTGCGGATGATTCTATCTAAATATTATGAGACTTAAATCCCCGTACATCAGGTGTTTCTGGATTTCCGCCAGGCCTATGACTCGATCAATCGAGAGAGTTTGTGACACAGTTTCAATGCTGTGTTAAAGTTTAGAACAGACTATCGACAATTTTTTTCTGTCCTCGATACTCTTTAATCTTATGTTGGAGTACATCTTTCATAAAACTGAAACACCTCAGCGCAACTTAAAATTGAATTGAATTGACTGAATAGCAACAGAGTGTCGGAAATACTTGATCCACTTGTAGAGTTTTCAGCTTCTGATGGACTCCAGATCAATTACTGCAAAACAAAATATATGATCTCTAGGATATAGGGAGCATGGTACACCAGATTTTAGTAGTGGCCACTACACGTATGAGGGAGTGAGGAGGTTCAAATATTTGGACACTCTTATCACTCACGATAACAGTGTGGATGACCATATTAAATTGCGGCTGGCAGCTGGCAGCCGTTCTTTGTATCCTTTAAGGCCACTGCTAAAATCTAAACACATGTCAAGTGCCGTGAAGCTGAAGCTTTGCAAAGCGTTGATCAGGCCCGTTGTTATGTTTGGGTGTAAAAGTTGGGTGCTGACGGAGAAGTACAAGAAATGACTCCCTATATTTGAAAGTAGAATCATGCGGCTGATTTACGGCCCAAAACGCAAAGTAGATGGTAGATACCAATATGTACAATATCGAGATCAAAGATCTGATGACGATCCCCGACATTGTCACGTTCTGCATGCTGATCCGGAACGAATTGTGCAGCGATCTCTGAAAAGAGAGCAACCATATATTGTAGGCGCAGAGGCCATTGCAGTCAACGTTGGTTCGACAGTGTAGAGAACGAATTGGCTTGTTCAGATTTTCCAAGACTGTCTGAAGACCAAGCCAAGAATCGAAACCGTTGGAGCCAGATTGTTGCCAAAGTAAACGGCCAGTAATGACCTTTAAACAGTGTTTATTGCATATATGTTTGCGTAAAGCCCACAAATATTAATGTATTATTTAACCAAAACTTTCATGATATAATAAGACATGCTATGAATAAAACAAATAATATCGATCCAAATTCGAAATTACCACATTAAAGTGTCATCTAATTAGTCATACCAAAATCCTCTCATTCTCTCCTGTCCTGTCATTTCAAAACCCATATTGTCAGAACACTATCTATATTATATCTATAACTATGTTTGTATTTTATCAGCAGCATAATCTCCAAACAGATTAAAATTATATTCGTTTTGTCTTATATAATCAGAATAAATTTGTCATCTTTGATAAAAAAATTAAATAATTTTTTTTTCGTCGTCTTCAAATATCTAAGATCTAACTATATTCTTGGTAAAAGTACAATTTTTTTTTCAGTTCTCAATTCTATCCATATATACATATGTACATGGTATGAAATGTTTAGTCAATCGTTCAAAATGGATTATTATGTTACATTTGATTTTATTATTTCGGCATCTCTGTGTCTGTGCAGAGTAATTTGTGTGGCAAAACAACAAAACTTTGATAAAATGAATGAAGGGTGGAAAAATATATATATATATATATATATATATATATATATATATATATATATATATATATATATACATTCGAATATGCCGAGATGAATCATCATCATATACATACAAGGCTCTACGCATGCACACGCTTAAAATAATAGACATGAATTTATTTTAAATTAAACATTTTATGAAAAAGGGAAAGAATTTGAACTGAAATTGAAAAGGCAACTTAAAGTATGTAATCACTTTATTTTTTCGCTCCTGTTAAATTTTGTGGAAAACCCGATTGTGCATGTATGTGCGTGCATATATGTATATATGAGTATTTTGCTTTAGGCTTATTTTTATTTTAAGACTTAAGAGTGATATTTAGATTGTAAATGATTTTATGAAATAAGTATTTTGATATCCTCGAGAAATTTGACCTTTTTTTAGGAAGTTATTGTGTAACCTTTGAATAATCTCTTTTCTGATTCTTTTGAGTTTAAATTCAACTTCGTTTTACGATTATTGTTTGAAGTATAATATAAGGAATTTATATTTGATATAAATGGCTTAAATAACAAATTTTCTTGAAAAAAAAAATTATTAAGCAACCGCTTTTATTAAATTTGTAGTCAATATTTCATGTTAGGGCTAAATATGAACGATATTCCAAATTAGGTTGTTTTATAAAACCAATAATTGACCTAATTGTTATTCTTTCGAAGAATTGTATCAATCATAATTCAATTTGCTTATTTACTAAAAACATGTTTTATTGATTTCCTAAAATACTTTTATCAAAATGTATAATCTATATGTTATGTCCACATAATTTATTTATTTATTTTTCTCGATTTTTCATAATTTTACGGAACTTTGAATATTTAGAATAATTTACAGACTTTTACGAATATAAAATGAATTTTATAAATGTTTACCAATTATGAAGGAAATATGAAAAGCTAAGCAAACAGTCTGAACCTAACACACGAATAGAAATCGAGAAACCGCGGTAAAATACACAAATTTTATAGTAGTATGCCCCCTACAGGCACAATATTTGACAACTTCGCGGACAATTATTATAAATAGCTAGTAAATTTAAATTGAAAATAAAAATCACAAAAGACGCTGATGATGACACCAGCTGAGTTACCTCCAAATGATTAGTTAGTTAAATGGTATTTTGTATTTGTAGCATTGATGTTTTTAAATATTGCTAGATTATAAAAAAAATAAAAATTCTTTCAGTAACAGCCTTATATGGGTAAAAAATGTCTCATTAAATAATGCATGTTGCGTAAATCAAAAATTGGTTCAAATTAAACAAAATTCGGAAATTATTTATAATAATAAATGTTAACTTATAATTACTACTTTAACAATCCATAAGGGCACTTGATTAGGAATTTGACTGAACAGTTCTGTACGAAGTATACTTAGAGCATAAAATAATATTTAGTTTTCATTTCAATTCAAATTAAATCTTTAATTTCGGTTTTGTGTCACCTCGCATTCGTCATATAACTGGAGTTTATAATAAAATTTGACTAAAAGCAATAAACTAACTTAACTAAAAATTTAAGTTTATTGATTTTGACTAATTTATGATCAACATTTCATTATATTTAAAATCAGAATTTAATTTAAAATTCTGCTATGCGTTTAAAAACGAAATTACTAATTGAAAATTGAACTTAGATTTTAATTTAAAATTGAACTTAGATTTTAAATTCAAATTTGATCTTTGATTTTAATAAATTTATTGTGTGATTTTACTAAGATTATTCGGACTTTATTAGACGTTAAAATCAGATTTTCAGTACGAATTAGAGCCAAACTAATCAATGTTCCGCATCCCGTTGTTACTTATAAACAAGTCCCACATTACTATAGTAAAATTGTACACCAATCCTAAATATTCAATTAGGATTGTACAGAATTTAAAAAATTTCATGAAAAAATGATTGGTACATTTATTTAATTTTTTGTGTGGGATACTTATAGAGTAATATAATCTGTTCTGATGCATGCAGGAGCTGGTCGTGGCTCAATCGAAAAACGAAATTCAATCGATATACATATATACTCGTATTAAATTTTTGAATTTTAATATTCAATATTAAAATATGTTATTTCAATTGATGACGGTCAAAAATTTAGCAACTATAATTTATAAACAGTAATAATAAAATAAAATAAAATTCTCGCTACCAAATTTAAGTCGACGTTTCGAAGTAAAATACACGAAAAATTGTCTAGCACTGATACAACATAATTTTTCGTGTGTTTTACTATGTTGGTGCTTGGCAAAGTCAACTAAAAATTGAGAATGAAATGTTAACTACATATTTATAAAATCCATTTATAATTCATAATAAAAAATAAATATTCGCGTTTTAATCTTATACTCAAAATGCATTTGGTAAATTTAAAGCGCAACATTAAATAATATTTGTTTGATGTAAATGAACTTAGTTTTGTCTAAATACATTTTTCATTTTATGGTGAAATGAATGGTGCCACTTTGCCTAGAGACGGGTTGCGCCTTTTACATTAAGCAAATACTGCAGGTTCAATTTGCTTTGTGTACTTTTTAAAATAAATACTTCATGATTCGTGATATACTCGTATTATTGTGATACAACAAACTCCTAAAGTAGTGGTTACTTGTCAAGAAAATTGAACCTAATAAGGTAATATAAAATATTCGCTAACTATTATTTAAGTAAAATATAAAAATGCCTAAGTAAGAAGTAACTAACAACAGAATGTTTCGATCGTTTGTATGAGAGATTTTCGTTCTTCGCGCAGAAAAATTTTCAGAAACTAAGATTCCTGTATGTATATCTTAAAGGTAGAGCTAAACTTCCTTTGAATTCAAATTGACCGAATAGTTACTCCAACTTAAGACTTTAACAATTATTATTTAGATCTTATCAAAAACCTTGCTTTGAATTTAAATCACAATGCAATAAAAAAATGAATATGAATTATCTTAGAACTTAACCTCAAATCGAATTTGACTGATTCAAAGTGATCGTTCGCCGATAAACACTTTGTAAATAAAATCAATAAAACGGTAAAAGTAATATATTGCCAATGGAACAACAAAAATGTACGACAGAGCTAATCAGCGAAAAAATAAAAAATCTTGCAGGACTTCACGATAGTATTTCTTAAGTAAAATTTGTTATATCTTCTAACGATTCAGTAACATATGTTTTAGAGACACGAATGTTATATTAAAATATTTTTAAGAATATTAGTTGTTATATGTTGACATTTTCTTCAATGTGCGTGGTAATTATGTGCTAAGTGACAGATGAATTAAACGATTTTTTAAAGTCGATGGCCAGTCACCATCATTTACTCGCGGTAGTTTAAACTATGAGAGTGGTATGGTGCATATTCTAAAATATTTACAAGAGTTGGATTTAGTGGATAATAGTGCCAAATAGTACGAAGAGTACATAGCACTTAATATTCGTGAGTTAAAGTAATTTATATGCGTAACACGAAATGCAACGTTATACGATTGCATTGATCTTATCGATCAGTTGAGTACCTTAAATTGATTAACAGATTTATAATCAGCTTATATTCAACTTTAAATAATTAATTTAGGTTGGTCAGTTTGCGTATTCCGAGTTAATAGTTTCTAATAGTATTTTAGTCAGATTTTTTTGACTATGTCTAAATTTAGAATAAACATTTTATTTATATACTTTTATAAAAAATAATTTATTTTAAACTATAATTGCATAATGCATATTATGTTGATGAGAATTCAATTTAAGCAGTATCCCAATACTCTGATGAAAACCTGCTTTTACTGTAAATTCACCAATGTAGTTAAATTAATTTACTGAATAATTGTAAAATAATTCACAAAAGTAAAAAACACAAATACTCTAAATCGATTTTTCCCATAGCAAATATCACGTTTTATACTTTCTCAGTTCACTGAAAAATTCAGTGTTAGGTTTCTTAAATTGAGTATAACCTCAGGAACCTTTATTTTTAAGAGACCAATTTTTCATAATAGTTGATTATAGGTTGAATCTCAGTGTCTTCTAAATGTATGCTATTTGACATTTAATTTCTGTTGTTTTCAGTCACAAGAATTGTGAAAGTACGTACACGTACATAAACTAAACTAGACTAGAGTCATCTTGTGTGATGTCAAATTTTGTTAACTTTAAGTCTTTCCTACTAAAATAGGAAGTGATGGTCACGCACTCTTTTTTAAATTAAAATTTCGTTAGTATCGGTCACATCATTTCTAATATATTTGCTAGATTAGCAATATTAGCCGTGTTGGCGTATGATTTGATCCGGATCAGACCATATCTGCTTTCCTTTCATTTGTATAGCCGCGTTTCATGAAAAATTGTATTATTTTTGGTTTTTAGGTCATTATATTGATCCTAGTAGCATTTTGGTTCAAAATGTTGATACAAAAACAAAAATTAGTACAATTTTTATGTTTATTTCATGAAACGCGACTATAGTCGGCTATATAAATGAAAGGAAAGCAGATATGATCTGATCCGGATCAGATCATACGCCAAGAAACACGGCTATTATGAACATGAATTTTAATCATTTAGTGCAAAAATTATTTTGAAGTCACTAAATAAAGAAATAACTATGTTAGCATTATGGATATATAATATAAATGTCATTCCTCACTTAAAACACCCAAATTTAGTCAAATAGATACTATCTGGCCAGTAATTACCATCCACACTGTATAACTAATATTTAAAACTACAGTATATAAAACATAAAAAAACACAAATCTAATTATAAAAAAGTACAAAAAACCTTAAACATCTGCATTAAATCTCTTATCTTGCTACATAAATAAGAAACCCAAATATTTTTTTTATTCTTTCAATTCATTATTAAAATTATTAATATAGAAATATTGTTACAAATCACATAAATAATAGACAAGATTTAAAAAAATATTATGTATCTACTATCTATACAATTCTAATACCCAAATGACTAATATTTCATTGCCAGAGAATAGATATCGATTGCGGGCTGCGGCAAAATACATAATTCGGATATGTACCACATTTGAATATCAATAAAAATCCAACAAAAAAAACACACAAACAGAAAAACAAATTCAAACTAATACTGAATAAATAAATTCACATATATGATAAATTTTTAAAATATAGCTCTGCATAGCAGCACCGTATAGCGATAAATTGTAGCATAGTGCCACATCTCATAAACGATATTAGTGTGACTATAACCAAATACCAAACAATTTATGTGTTGATCCACATATGACACAGTGTACTAGTTTGTCCCCCTCCTCCATTCCTATATCCATTTAATATAATTATAATTCGATTTTTCTGTTTGTGTTACATAATAATATGAAACAGCTCTGTGTGTTGAAAAAATAATAATTTTTCCCGATTAAAAGGCGTCTATATGAAAATAAAACATAACCTAAAAACAAAATTTTCTCTATGTACACATATATTTTGAGATATACAAAAAACTATTTTTGCAAAACTATGTATATGTAAAATGTAAAAATAAAACTGTACGGCTAATTTGACCTAAATATTAAAAAAAATTATTAAACATAACATATATGTATATACATAGGTATGTATGTATATTTAATAATAATTTAATATTTTATAAATACATAGTTTTTTACTGACTGACTGATTGCAAGTGGTCATTTGTAACTGAAATTAATATTTTTCGAAACAAAAAATTAAATTTTATTTTAAAAAATCACTTTTTGTCACATTTCCGCACTTTAAATATTTGTATAATTGAATATTTTATTTTTTCTATTTGTATTTGAATTTGCACGATATTTATTTATTTCTATCACAGATATTTTTTTGCTTTATTTATTTATCCTATTTTAAATTTAGAACTGTCTGTCTTTATATATATTTTGCATTTGACACCAACCAAACAACAAAAACAAAAGATTTTAATTTAAACAAACATTTCCCTTATTTATTTTATGTTTCAAAAATAAATTTTATTTTAGTATAGTATGTATGTATACATAGTTCTAAGATATTAAAGAAAATACAAAAACAAACGAAAATAATAATTTTTTATTTATAATAAGAGAGAAGAAAAATCCATTTTCTTTATTTATTTATTTTTTTTTAATTAAAAATATTTTTTTTGTACTGTATCGAAAGTAACTAGAAAAAGACTGAATTGTTTTAAACCGATTCAACCGACCAAATATTTTTCATTTTTCTTTATATACAAGCACAAACACACTGGTATTTTCCATAAACGAACCGAAATACATATGAAAAATAAATGAAAACCCCACACGGAAAAACAAATCGAAAAATGTATGTTATTTTGTGTGTACCACAAACACTTTGTTATACGACGACGAGTATATTTTGAACTGGAAAAAATGAAATAACCGCAATATTAAATAATAAAATAATATTCTATATTTTTCAAAAAAAAAAAAAAAAAAAAAAACGAAAACTTGGGGAAAAATCGCCGCATTGATGGAAAATACACCAAATAAAATAAAGTAAACTATAAACGGAAAAAAATACAAAACAACAGAAAACGAAAATTTCCGTTAAACGAAATATTATGGGGAAAAGTCTGGTTTTGTAAACAGATCGTGAATGTATTTGTGTCGAACAATTTTCATTTTTTTATGACGTCTATACTTTATTTTCATATGTATGTATACCACGGTACAAAATGTCATGAGAATTTATTTTATTTTTCTGCTAAAAAAAAATTAATGAAATTATAAAATCTATGAATACGGATAAAAACTATTAATGTGTGTAAAATTAACGCAGGTTTTAAAATTATAGTATTTATATTAATTGTCAGGTTGAGAAAAAGAATTAAAAACAATTCTCACGTCTTTTTGTACAAAGTATACTTGACATCATTGGAGCGAAATGGGCATATGTGTATACTATATTGTCGCATATATGAATTTCTCGTTTTAAATGTGAGACAGATAAAAGTATATAAATAATTTGTCTAAGTTTTATTTTTGTTAACTTAGTGTCTTGAAAATTTTTACTTCTTTTTTTTAGTGTTTCATATTTTATGTCGATATACTCGTATGTATACATATAATATCATTGAATGAAAATCGAATTAGGAAAATTTATGTTATTGGTAGCATTATTTTTCTATACATATTTTAAATTAGGTTTGCAGGAGTGCTGGATAATAAGCAAAGCTAGGCGAAATGACTTTCAAAATTATTTACTTATAATTGAGGCATGACAAAGCATTGTCAAATATTGCAGTCAGGTACGACCTTTAGTTAAATTAGTTATAAAAATATCAAATACCGATAATTAGCAAATCGTGATTTATACCGTTAAATACATAATTTATATGTAAGATACGATGGAAAATCCAGTAGAATCAGTTTATGTTGCGTACACTTGTCTCATCACGTCACAAAACAAAATATTGCATATATAGTCACTGTCCTTCACGGTCCTTTCTAACCTCTACAAATCTTATCAGTGATAGCTTTCACATTTTAAACCAATATTTGCAGTTACTAGCAGGTTAAGATCTAACAATGTGTACACATTAGTATGATAAGCAAATTTGTATACCAAAATTATACAGTAGAAAAGCGATCAGAAAATTCTGAATTTCTACAACTCAAGATCCAATTCTGTCTGTATCAGACAATGAAAATCCTAAAATTAACAATTTCATTCGATTCGTCGTACACACTATACTATGTGAAGAGATTTTTGGACTATATTGTACGGCACTTATATCAGCATTCCAATGAAATTTTGCGGCCATCAATTGAAAGCACAGAAAATTAGTTTCTTGAGTATCAGAATTTTAAAGCTTGACTTTGATTGATATTTTCATTTACCGAGTTGAGGCGCTTTGTGCGTGCAAGAGAAGAACAACATGCCGTGATTTGATAGCGGAGACAAACTCGATCTAAGATTGAGGCGCTACAGGGAGAACACACAGAGCCAAATGGCTAGTCACCTCCATGTGAAGTAATGTCCTACGATAGTTCCGCATGGATCTGACACTGTTGCTGAGGTGTTTGTCCCACCGATATATATACCCAATCAGATAGACTCATCTGGACTTCCAACTGATGGGCAACGATTGAATTAAACTATTTAGTTGAGTTCTGGATGCTTCCGATATATCGACAATTTAATGGCAATTTTGATAGTCTAAATGTCATATGTAGATTTTAACTCTTTCGAACTCATCGTATTTTTAAAAATCATTACATAGGTTGTCTAAAATGACTTTTCCTCGCATATGCCTTGAATTTAAACAATCTTTACAACATTGCCCTAACAACCTTTTCTACCTGGTGAAATTGCAATCTATAAAATAAATACTATTTCTATATCCCTAACTGTTCTGTGACAGTTTTCTTCATTATTGTATTATTTAGGTCGACGACTGTCGAAACATTGTTACTGTTTACCAATGTTGTCACGTGAGCACGAAATAAATATTTTGTTGGTCAATCAATGGATATATTATGATTTGATGATGTGATGCGTTTGAATATAAACATTTAGCAGTTAAATCATCCTTTTCATCCGAAGTTTGTAAATTTTCAAACATTTTCTTTTAATATTTGTTTTCCAAAAATTATATAGAATTTGCCGGTGAATTTTAATTTTTTTACTGGTAATTCGGTAAGCTATTTTGGTTGGTAAAACCGGTTATCCAATTAATCGTGAACCGGAACTCCGGTTCCTATTTGAGACTGTATTATGAACTGTGAAAAAAAATATCTAAATGTCTGAGGATTATATATAGAATTTTGGAAACAAGAAATTGAAATTAGAAATTTTGCGACCACCGATTTTGAGACTTCTGATACTCACATGATATGTATCATGAACATGGACCCTTTTTTATTTAGTTATGGAATATTTATATCATTATTTTATAAACATTAAATATTTAGGCCTGACTATTAAAAACTAATTGTATACCAAGCAAAATCTGCCAATCAAAATTTAAATAGCGAAATTTTTTGGGATATCTTCCCAACAAATATTTACTAAACTACTAACAGTGTGCTGCACTAAATTACTATGTTTAATAACTATGTTTAAACACGAAAACGCCAATTTTAGTGACGCTTAATTTTATTTGAAGCTAATCTCACCTAAATTGATAATTTCAGAATTTGCTCAAATTTTTAACTAGTCTTATTCTAAACGTTATGTTGAACATGGTTTCAAGATTTATGTATAAGCTTTAACATTTGCTTTCATTTGCTAACATAACATTCTGCATGAAAAACGGAAAAGAAAGTTCACTCAATTAATGACAGTGCCATTTAATTAATTTTATTTTGTGATTACGAACATTCGAATATTCTTATAATCGAATTTAATTTCATTCTAGCACTATTTAAATTTGCAGCAATTTTCGTTGAAATGTTAATGAAATTAATTAGACAAGGAGTTTGAATATCAGTGATTTGATCAATTTACATTCAAATTAAATTTCATAAATGGTAAAATAAATAAATTCCATAAAATCGTAAAAAATTTGGTCACGCTGAAATCTAACAATTTTGCTGTACAACGGATTCACTAAACACTGGATTACGTAGAGTTCTCTACTAAGATACTACTTTCTAACCGTTAACTAGTTCCTATACCGATTTTTAAATTTTCTAATTCAACTGGTACTTAAATCGGATTTTCTAAATTACTAAATCGAATAGTAATTAGTTTAATGCAAAGCACATAATAAATCAATATACCGTATTATTTATTATACAATTATGTGATTTCTGACATATTTTAACTTGTATCTCTGGCCAAAAGCCAATTAGACCATATATTACAATATTCCAACTATACGTAATCAATATACATAGATATGTATATTTAACTTATTCAAGAATTTCGTATATGTATGGGAGGTATCCCTAACCACAATCACCATTCACCGCATACTCGTCCTTATATACTTGAATATCAAATAAACTCGGCCTTACATCAAGAAATAAAATAAAAATTACCAATTCAACCTTAACCGTTACAAATAAAAACTCATATAAATTTTTCCTAAAGAAACCGTACCGGATGCTCCATCGACCTAATAAACATAAGCCTTGCATACATACATACATACCTATATACTTATAAAATATATTAGACCATGAAAATCCATAAAACAAAAAAATAACAAAAGAAAAGAAAACTAAATCTATTTGAAACATTGCCAATATATTTAGCATGACATTGACACTCAAACGAAAGAAATTATTTTGTTTAAACCGTTATATTATAATTCTTTTGATTCACCCTCTACATAATAATATTATACATAAACCCTGTTACAACCAACAAAACAGAATTTCCCCTCATTTTCGTGTATCATGTTATAAAACATACTACAAATATAAGTAAATATTTAAAACAAAAACAGTTGAAATTCTGCTTATATCTGCAGTGCGGTAAAGGTAAAAACATACAAAAATATATATTCCCAACTGTTTTTATATTCTAGAGATCACTATTTTCCATATTTGTATATTATATTTTCATCTCAGTTTAGTTATATGTACTATTAGAATGAGATGAGTATATGTGTATGGATAAAGAAAGAGCTGGATATACGTTACAAATTATTTTGGGAGCTTGTATCAATTACGTCATTCATTTACACATTATATTTTATTATTATTACAATAATTTTTTTTTTGTTGTGTAAAATAAAGAAATTTTTTTTAAAGAAAATTATGCCTCACACTTGATTGATAACATTTCTAGCACACTTAAACAAGAAGAAGTAGTAAAAATATTTTTCTATATTATATTCAAGTGCCATCTACTATTAAAACACTTAAGTAGTTAAAAAAAAAAAAAGGAAATAGTTTTTAAGTGATTTTCAATGTACTTACATAATACGATGATAAGCATCTGTTTGTGACTGTGAAAATGTTAATGATTGGTCACTCTCAGTCGAATCGTCACGAAATGCTGAACTTAATATGGCTAGCGGATTTGTTGACGCCGGAATAAAAGCGCTTAATACGCCACCTAGCGATGGTGTTGGCATATTTTTTTCCGGTGATGTTTCTTTTGTATATTGTCGCGAAAATATTGATTTTTGTTGTTGTTGCGGCGGCGGCTGTGGTTGCGGCTGTAGCTGCGGCTGTGGTTGCGACTGTAGCTGTTGCTGCTGTTGTTGGTGTTGTACATGCGTTTTTGATTCAATATTTGTCGAAGTTGACTGCTGTTGTTGTGGATGATGATGGGAAAGATGATGTTGATGCTGCTGCTGCTGTTGTTGTTGTTGTTGTTGTTGTTGGTGACCATATTGTTTTTGTAGATCACTTTCATCCATGGTTTCGTTACTCTCTTGTCGTTTGTAACTAATAACTTGCTGTGGCTGTGTTTGCGGTGGTTGCGACTGTGGTGTTTGCGACTGTGGTGTTTGCGATTGCGGTGTTTGCGATTGCGGTGGTTGGAATTGCTGTGGTGAACCAACACTGCCCGGTGTAGTACTTGAAATCACTTGATTCGAGATAGATTGTTCGTCACTTTCAATAATTTTTTGTTGCTGAAGAATAGATTGTTGTTCAATTGAAGTTATTTCCCCGTGTTCTAGATCACATTCTGACGATAAACTCTGTTGCTGTTTTAAAATAGCTGCATTTTTATGTTGCTGTTGCTGATGCTGTGCATGCTCATGTTTTTTTCGTGTTGCATCAACTTGTGATTGTGCATATTGTTCGCGCTCTCGAATCTGTTTACGTTGTGATTGAATCTCATGTTCTAATTGGCGTGCCTCACGTGCTTCACGTGCCTCCCGTTTATTAATTGCATCAATTTCAGCCTGCTTTAATTCACGTTCATTACGTTGCCTTTCTTTTTGTTTTTCTTCGTCCGTTAGAGCTGTTTTACTATTCGATGAAGATCCTCCACCAGCACCTGGTGGTGGAAATGAGAACCAAAACTGATGTGCCAGTTTGATTAAAATTTAAATTGTATCAAATTAAATTTTTTTTTATTGTTGGTTTGAGTTGCTGCCGGTTTACTATTCCGGTATTGACTATTCTATGGTAGTGGTGTGATTGTAATTCGTAAATTTATACTGGAAAAAAACATCAAAAGACGAAATCAATACGACATAAATAAAATTATATACATATACATATTATATGTATTTACATTATGTCGCGTCATATCTAATTGTATACTCTAGCATTTTATAAATATATTTTACTTTCAAGGGAGTAATTACGATAAACACGAAGTAAGCGGCACTTCAAAATATACGGGAAATACGAGAAATAACATAAAATATTTGATGCTGCTGTTAAATAATTTAAATCACGCAATCAATTGGAAACCCAATTTTTTTTTTTTTTTTGATTTTTAATGATTTTCTTCCTGACAAGTATATAATGGTTTTATTTTTTAATCACACAGATATAAATCGTCATTCAGATGATTACCACACCAACCGAATTACAATACGGCGGAAAAATGATATACACTTTGACGTAAAAAGGTAAATATAATACATTAATGTAGGTCAAAACTGACGAAATGAAAATATAATATTTGTATTTAAAAAAAAAAAAACTTGTATTTGGTTTTTTCTTTTTTACGGTTTCCAATAAAATTTATAATTCACTATCGATTTTGAAAATTGGAAAAAACAAAAGTAAAATGGCATCACTCCCAAAACAACTTTTTTTTTATCTTTACGGATTTTTATTTAATGATTTTATTTTCATTTTATCGGAAAATCTTTTACAAAGTGGTTTTTCCTCATATTTTTTAATATAATTGTTGGAACTTAGTATATTGATTGTCCTTTATTAAAGTTTTACTTTACTATTAAAATTTTGGTATATTAGATTTTTAATTTGGCTTTCATATAACACATAATAAATTATAATTTTTTTTTTGTTCTTTTGAACAATAATGAAAAGTAAAAATGAATTTTCTCACACGAAAATACATGTTATTATATATTTTTGTTGTACTACAAAATAAAAATAAATAAAAGGTCGATAATACAGATTTCGGTGTTATCTATATTTATAAAAGCAAAATACATGTATCCCTGTTCCACACAATGTCAAATATAATTATCTCTTTTTTGTGTATAGTGTGTCTAACAAATTTTCATCACATTAAAGAAAAAAAAATAATAATAATAATAAAAAAGTAGTATTTATAAAATAAAATAAAACATCAATTTTTTTACCCAAAAAAAGAAGAAAAACAGGAAAATTCTTTTTCTTTTTTCACTTCTCTCGGTTCATAAAATTTTTGTATTTTTAACACACACTAAAAATGTTCACTTAAATAAATTTAAATAAAAAACAAAAGTAAATTAGAAAATTAAATTAAAATTTTAACACTTTCACAGTATTATTGATAATTGTAGGAAAAATAAAATTTTCATTTTCAAATTTTTTTTTTTTTTAATAAACTTATAAATTTAATTTTCCTCTATGCGCTCGACAAATAATTTTCACAAATGTGCGTTTTGAGGAAAACTGAGAGACAGAAAAAATATAATTTTATTTTATAATTTTTTTTTTGTTTTTTTTATGATGAAAAATTCGACGAGAGAAAATCTTTTTTTCTTGTTGTGTACGTAGAGTAGTAGTGTTTAGAGATTTTTTTGTAAATGGAAAATTTATTTTTTCATTTTTTTTTTTGTTAATGCTGGTTTTATATTATGCTCTCGTTGTGCGACGATTATGTTGGTACATTTGGTGACTGCTCCCGCTCGCGTTCGTTGGCATACGATTAGAAAATGTTCATGTCGATAAATCAAATAGAGGAAAAAACATTTTTTTTCATATTCCTTGTCTTTGGCATAATATATTCGCTCAGCTGTAAAAGTTATGCTGCGTGCCAGTATTCCACGCTCAAAGCATCAACATATAATTTAATATGGCTAAGCGATATGGTCTATCTTAGTTAGATGACAATAAATAAATTAATTTGGAGCTTGGCCAAGGGTATATCGTATGTATTTAATTTTAATTTTTAGTATAATTTGATTCAGTATATTATGGAACGCTCCTGTTGCTTATACTAGCGGTCGATATCAAACACAAACAAACCATAAACTAACAATAAACCATATAACTTATTCAACAAAACTGTTTCGGTAGTTTGGTGGTCGCGTCTTCATTTATATAACTATAATATTATAATATGTACTCGATCGATTTTCCTTATTTTTATAAAAAAAAAAAATTAGAAAGAACAATAATAAAACGACAAAATTAAATTATTTATTTAATTATTTTCATATGGTATAATAGTTTGACGCCAAGAATATATATGTATATTTTAATGGCTGTGTAATAAAAAAATGTTAAAATCGCGTTTCTTGAAACAAATGAGTCTTGATCAAAATTATTTTAGTATACACCAGTGGATCAATTACGTTGCATGTGTGGCTCTCCACAGTTCTATAAAACATAAACTGCCGATATGCTTTAATTATTGGCGTGGAAAATATTATTCGTGTAAATTAATACCAAATCTAAAATGTTATACTAAATTTAACAAAAATTGCACATAATGTCGCTACTGGCTAGTACTTGACTATTTCATACCTGCATAACCGGATTGAAAAGTCATAGAAAGTCACATGATTTAAAATGAGTGCAACTCGGCTTGCTCGCCTGCAAACTGAGGACTGTTTGTGATAGATTAAACAGCAAGGCAGTACATCGAAATCGCTTCTTTTGATTCCGCCTCTGCGATACGAATATCAATTTTTGCAAAATGAAAAAATGAAAAATTTTGGAATCCCATTTACATCCAACAGGCCAAATTTCGTCATAATCGGATAAGAAATACCTCAGTTCAATTTCATTATGATAATGTACATCAAGTTTTGAAATATTCCGTTCCGTTCCTGATGCGTCCGTACCAGATTAAATTATTTGTTTTCACACAAAAAACACATCTTCTAAATAACCACCATCGTTGACATAGTAAGTAGCGTCCTTGCTTTGTTATTCGAGGGTCTCGGGTTCAATTTCCTGGTGGTGACCAAAAAATGACGGTTGGGTCTTTTTAATATGTAAGTATTTGTGTTTGTGCGAGTATTGCACCGTGGGGCCATTAGTGGCATTGAGTGCTTGAGTAATCCGCCCAACTTTAATTTAACGAAACAATATGGCGCCGGGGTTATTTAGTTAAATTAATTTTTTTAAAACAAATTTATTTTTATCTAAATTGTCAATTTACAAAACCTTAATTTATATTTATCGAGTTATCAATTTAATTTCCATCACATAAACTAGTTGTTTTGACTGGTGTAATCGGGACTATTTCGAGACTAATAATTAATAATAAAACAAAAAAAATTTATTATGAAAAACTAATATTTTTGCATGTTGGCTCAGTTTTATCATAAATATTTTGTAATTGAATTATTGAAAAACGAATTATTTCAAAAACGAAAAATTTCACTGAACAACATCTGTGAAGTTACCACAAAAACCACCATGAGCGGTATGAATAGTATTTGAACTCTTATCTTTACTAAATTTGCAGTTTATTTAAAGTTTTTGATAATTTTTAACAAGTAAACTAATTTTCTAAAAGTATGCTTGTATACAGAGAATTGATTAATCAATTTGACAAAGTTGAGAAGCGATTTAACACGTAGCAACTAAAAAGCCAAGGTTAACAACGCCCAAGGATAAACAACTCTATGAAACGATGAAGGATTTGTCATTGGATTATTTATCAGTCGGACATCGGACATAGCGGCCTAGGGATAAAAAGATTCTCGATTTAATTGACTTCTGAATTACTAAAGGTATTTCACGTACAAATACTAAGGCTGCTGATTGCTACCTACCGATCGCCGCAAGAAAAAATCAAAACGGTTGACAAATAAACAAACTATATGGGATACATTTAGAAGTCTAACCGAAAAGAATTGCCAACTGGATGTCCCCCTTAGCACATCGGCAAATATTGATTCAGCAGCAGAATTCCCAAAAGATACTCTAGAAATAGCAGCAGAAAAAGCTACGCCCACTGACATTGTATCTGAAAAAGTTAATAAACTTCAAAATAATATCCAGCAACTAATCCAAGAAAAATTCGCCGACAATGGCAACAACAAAACTCACCGTTGCTAAAATGGAAATAGAATCGACCAATTAAAAGCCTGAGAGAAGAAGAAAACCGTCCTTTTTGCCGACATCTGTTTACCATAAATATCAGCCGGGGCAAGGTGCAATATAAACTCTAAGGCGCATGTCTGTGATGCCCGCAGCACCCCTTATATTATAAGCTTATAAGCATATACAAGCTATTTTGCACGTTCTTCTCGATCCCATTTCTGTATGTTACTTGCTCAAGAGCTGTATGTTACTTTCTCAAAGCTCTTTTTAGGGCTTTCAGGCCCTATCACTTCACAATAGCGTTCCTGCATGAGTACATAGCTATAGTAGTCTAGTTAATTCTTTCCAAAATGTTTGACTTATTATCCAAGATTGCTTTGTTAATTAAAGCTAGTCTTATGCCGTTAAGGTCGGGAGATCCACTACTGAAATTTTTTATTTTCTAGTAAAGAGTACCAGCTCAGTCTTGGACGGGCTGATTACCAGTCCACATCTGATGGCCCATCTCTTAATGATTAGGAGGGAATTTTGGAATACCTCATTAACCGTGGTTATGTGTTTTCCAGAGACAGCTGTCGCTACATCATCCACTTAAACAATCACTCCAATCCGCTCTCTACAGCTCCAACAGCAATGCATGGAACATGGAGCAGTCGTGCTTTGTATCCTCTAAGGCCACTGCTAAAATCTAAACACCTATCAAGTGCCAACTTAACACTGCTCTCTGTGAGGTTTCCTTAACCACCCATCTCCTAATGGTGAACTCAGGATGGTTAAATCATATGATTGATTAACCCCCATACAGGGCAGGAGTAATAATCCCTGCAAAATTGCCTTCGTTTTCACATAGTTAATAGCTCCCTGCATATCGAAGAAGGCTACCATATACAAAACTCTTGCAAGATTTCTCAATATGTGTCGACCGATTTCCCTTTACAGTATATATATCTATCACTAAAAGGATGATATATAGAGTTAGAGATCTTAAGTCCTTTGAGAATAGCCATGTGAGCTTTTAGCCACTTCGCCGGAATACAGTCCAGTTTTAAACACTCTTTGAAGATTACTTCCAGCTATGGGGGAATAATCGACTATTTGTTTGGATTTCCGCTGGTATGATTCGACCCGGAACAACGGATTATATGGTTGAAACCTTTAAGTGCCCATAGGTTTTGGTTTCAATTTACGATATCTCGGAGACTTCCTCCATTTTATCACAGAAGATCCTCCAAGACTTCCTTCGTGTATTCCTTACTTCCTTTTACATAATTTTGGGTCCTCCTTATAGAGTTATAATCCCGAGGATCTATAGCTAGGCTAGAGGTATAGTTTTTAGCTCTACTAAAGGCTTTTCTGCAAGACTTTCGGTAAGTCCCCAATTTCACGGACCACCATGTTGGTTTTGCGCCTAGGCTTTACTATAGGACAAGCAGCATTAAAAACCGGTTGGTCGCTCTTGTGATTGTGTACACGATGCAATTCAGTTCCTATAATCCTTTTAGCGTTTCCCTATATTTGCCCTAATTTGTCCTTCTTAAGTTCCTAAAGGCTTTCCGGGTAGCAGGGTAAATGTTAAGGGTACAAGTTACATATCGATAAGAGGTGTCAGTTAGTTGATTAGTTTATATTATGAAACGTCCGATTTGCACCGTAGGCCCGTTAGTGGCATTGAGTGCTGGAGTAATCCGCAAAATTTTAATTTTTTTTCACATTTCGATGGCCAGGGATGGAATGTTCTCTCTAAAAGGAAGGTTACGTGTAAAACGTCCTGCCTATTTCTAGTAATAAATGTTGGTTCTCGCTCAATATTTGAAGTACACCGAGTAACTTCTGATTTTTCCTATGTCATCGTTGCGTTGGTGCATTCTATTGTACACTGAAAATATTTAGACATTGAAAATATTTGTTCTCGCTCATACGCAGTGCAAATATAGAAATATGACAAATCTGTATACTATTTTATCTGTGCTACTAGTTTAACCAAACTAATATTTATTACCAACAAAATTGTAACTTAAACAAAAAGGTGAAACTATACCACTTTGAAACGACTATAAGTCAATCCTGTTGCATTTTTATTTTTTGCATAAATTAGCCTAGTTTGATTATACCAAATTTCAAGGCCGCATGCAGTTATTACAAAATGTTTATCATTTCATTAACCATTTGCGGGGAAGAAGCTCATAACAAAGATTTTTCATATCTCAAAAACATCGAACTAGAAAGTAAAATTAAAAAATTTAGAATTTGATAAAATCTCCAAACAGAATTTGGCAAAAATGGTAATGTTCGAACAACTCTAGAAGTGTTCGTATTGAACATTATTTCGATTTATTTTACCATTCAAATTATTTGGGACATACCCTGTTCATACATTTATAATTAATTTAAATGTATAATGAAAACATTGAATTGAAATACATTTTGTACAAAATCAATAATTATACAATAATCACATAATATATGTACAAACGAACACAAATTTTGTATATAGCACCTTCAATGTGTGCTCCCATCCTCACCCGTCAACAAATGTTTATTTATTTATGTTCAATTTTGGAGTAATCATTACAAAAATTTGTATATTCACATAATACGTAACCCTATACATACATTCAATACATCTGTATGTACATATTACAAATATAGAAAAGTGATTTTTATACTTCAGGTTGATATAATTACATACTACAATTACATGAATATTATATAATCTCAATTAGATTAGTGAGTTAAACAAAAATTTGAAATTTCTGATATTCCAGTGATAAAACATCCCAATGCAATCGTCATGATTTTTGATCTGTTTACAAATAACTGAAAAGAGATACTTATTTTTATAATAACCAACAATACTTTTATAACAGCCAAATGCAATAAATTTATAGAAATTTAATATTTAATTTATCATATTTAGCGACAATTTTAAATAATTTTCCCATATTGCTAAAAAATACAAAATCGTGTGTTAATTTTTTGTTTCCACATTATGTATTTTATTTATTAATGTAAAAACCAATTGCCTATTTTCTCAAGACTGTTGAAAGCGGCATTCCGCTCTCTCACTTTCCCCTCCCCCTATAGTGCATTCAATGATTTAAAAATAGAAAAATTTTAAATTTTAACATTTTGGTTCACTTTAAATTCTGAAAACTTAATTTTATTACAAATTTCGATAAAATTTGAGCAAGTTGCGAAATTGTACTCTCAGAAAATAAGTAAAGTAAAATTATTGAATATAAAATGATAAAGCTATTTTAGTTAATTATAACAACATAAAACACCCTCTTGAAGTTAGTCCAGGATTTTTAAAAAATATCTTTGACAACACAACCGTAAAAAATCCATCCCATCCATGCCCATTCTAGCCTTTTTTATAAAAGAATTAAAGTTGGGCGGATTATTCCAGCACTCAATGCCACATGGGCCCACGGTGCAATACTCGGACAAACACATATACTTGCACATTAAAAACACCAACCGTGATTTTTGGTCACCACCGGAAATCGAATCCGAGACCCTCGTAGGACGCTACATACTGTGCTAACGAGGGCGGCTCTTCTAGACCTAGTACCACGTAAGTTTAATGAGTTATATGCGGGTTTTCCATCGATAACTTCACGAATTCCATTTTTAAAGTCTTGAATCGATTGTGGAGCATTGGTATAGACCTTATCTTTCACGTGGCCCCAAAGAAAAATGTATAAAGGTGTTAAATCACAAGATCTCGGTGGCCAATTGTGATCACCTCTTCGAAAAATAACACGGTCAGGAAACTTTTCTTGCCAGTTTTCAAACCAGTCTTGCTGGTAATAAACGTCGTCCACATCAATAACTTCCAATTCCGGCCATAAAAAATCATTAATCATAGCCCGGTAGCGCAATCCAACACCGTAACAGCATCATTTTCGAAAAAGAAAGATCCAATCACACCGTCAGCTCATAAACCGCACTTAACAGTGACACGTTGAGGATGAAGAGGCTTTTCAACAATCATTCTTGGATTTTCTTAGCCCCAAATGCGACAATTCTGCTTATTAACGTAAAAATCACTGAAGATGATTTTTCGATGAAAATCCGGATGACTAGAATGCCTTTGAAGAACGCAATCAGCGAAGATACGACGTTTATAGTGATCGACCGGCTTCAGTTCTTGTGTTAACTAAACTTTAAATGCTTTAAGATCTAAGTCTTTATGCAAAATACGGTGTAATGTCGTTTGTGGAATGTCTAATTCCAAAGATCGACGAGAAATCGGCAAACTTTCCTTCAACACTATGGGCTACAGCAGCAATATTCTCAGTTGTTCTTGAGCGACACACACAGTTTCGATTCTTCACATCACTAACTTGTCCCAACAGCTCAAATTTTTCCACCAGTTTCACTATTGCCGGCCGAGTAGGTGCTTCACGACGTTCAAAATTTTAACCATTTTAACCATTTTTGTAGTGAATTTTACCAATTTCAATGCGTTGTTAAAGCGAGTAAAGTAGCATTTTTGTAATGGCGTAGTTTTTACTGGTCAAATGTCAAAAGAAGACAGCTGCCCAAATACCAATCTATTCAAAATGAAACCTCTTATAGGAAAACCCCAAATATAAAAAAAATTATTCTGGCCAAAGACTTAATACATAAAATGTAAAATGGAACCCTTATGGTCCGTCTGTCTAGTCTGTCACATTCTCATAACTTTTAAACTATCATTCGTAACACGTGGAAATTTTTCATGTACATTAAGTCATTTTATCCACAAATAATTCAACTCTTGTTTCAGAAAAAAAATTAACCTCCTTATCTCTGGAAGTTGAGGTCCAAAAATTTGAAAAAAACTGTATTGTGTATAAGGTGGTAGAGATTAAAGAAAATTATAGAGAAAATAAAATGTTCCATATATATTGAACTACAGGGTGTTGAAGAAATGTGTTAAAACGTAATTTTATTAAAATATGTCCAAAAATGATCAATTGTTATAAAAAATATATGGTATTACATTTTATATCCTATCTGTAGCAGAAGATGAGGTAATCGACGTTTCGCTGTAAAGAACCAAACCGTAAACATATGCCTGATACTAATGTTGATCCAATCATACAGGCATAACATGTTGCTCTCTTTGCAGAAACCTGGAGGTGTCAATAGGATAATCTTTGTTTGACAGGGTTTTCAGAAATAACTAAACGTAACGACCCTTCAACTATTGAAGCTAATCGTGGGTGGGAACCTAGATGTTCAGTTGACACGAGTATTAATTTTATGTAATGTGTAATTTTCGAAACCAATAAGCCAACCAATATCTATCAGCTGTTATCGTGATGGAAGACTTCACCGTAGGTTTCGTTCAACATCCTACTAACCAAATCTTTACATATTATAAAATAAAGAGATTGATATCTCGACTCTCTATGTGGATGCGCAAAGTCATGGGTGGGTCTTTAGTCATCACAACTCAGTTATGGTTGAGATTCCGATAGTTTAGTTCATTCGAACTGTGTTGTATAATTTGAAACAAATAAAACAAATTTAATTTGAAAACATAATTTATTATTACAATAGAATAGCACACTACTCACGGAACCCGGACATTTTTTATACATATATGTACAGACGGTGTCATATTTTTTATCCTATTTCTATACCCATTCGGAAAATAATTTTAAAAAGTAACACCGGATCATCGGATAAATATTTGAGTATACCCGATGTGATGGTTTTTTTTTTGGAACACAAAATTTGTTTACTACGTTTAATGTTAAAGATTTTTTAACCAAAAATATATTTGTGTTGGGCCCATTAAAACATTTGTTATTATAGAACAAAACAACAATATTCGAATCGCAAAATCAAATTAACTAGTTGTTCATCAACCAAATTGTTATTAACAATAATTAACAATGGATCAATTTCGTCATCAATGTTATTCCGTTTAACCGATAAAAACTATTTTACAACTTAGAACAATCTTTCGCCAACTACTTGAGTTCCTGGAACAGCCAAGGCAATTTTACTCAATTTTGCTGTTCGGACATCCAGTATGTTGCTACTCCAAAAACTAAACATCAAAGCTGTTTAGGATTGATAAAATATTATTGTCATTGTCAGAAAATGAGGAACTTGAGTATTGAATATTCTTATAGTATGATCTCGGTTTTTGTATGTTTAAGAAACGTCGTTAATACATCTTCTTCACTGTCACCTTCAGAAATTGACCTTGAGTATCTTAATACTTGTTTTGCGTTTCAAGACCGGGGATCCTTTCAGTTAGTGAATAAGTCGAAAGTGAATGTATGTATATATATAGTTCATTGAGATTATTAATCTCACTCTTTGAAAACGCAATTTATGTCAGATATCGGATTTCAGATTTTATTCAGATTTTATATCCTTCACATTTCGAGGATTAATAGTAATTCCAAACTTTTGTTGATGGATTCAAATAGTTGTTTTACCGCACTGCCTTTAACTGCGCATAAAGGAATTCTATTACCAAATCCGTTAAATTTCTCAATTCAATATAAATCCTAATCATATGATCACGGCTCATTTGTAATTGAATGATTTTGGTTGTGCTAACAAACTTATCCAAGTTCTGTTGCACAGGAACACTGCAATACTAAACATGTTCCAAAAGATAATATTGATCAAATTAAAAGTTCCATACTTGTATTAATAGAAGTAGTTTAAACAGTAGTGATGTAGAAACCACTCAAGATAATTGCGATGTAAAAAAAACAAAATAAACAATACTTGCAATATTTTTAGACATGTTTTTAATTTAGCTGAACTATACGAAATGAGTTTATGTCAGATTTTTCAAAACTTGATTTAAATTATAATCAGCAAAATTCGAATTTAGGTTTAGTGTCTAATTTTACGCAAACTATAGCATTATATTTGCATCAGAAGATTTTGCAAACTGGCAATAATAACGATGTTAAGAATATCACTATAATGTTTACTCCCTTTAAACAAATTTTTAAGCAAATGCCATATTACCCAGAGAAATTGCTGTAAGTGTTAGATCTGATAGAATGTGGAACAAACAAATTATATTTATACCAGCCATCGGATTGTTACAAATACCTTTTGTTACATATATATCTATTCTTGACCACCATTAGTTGCATAAATTAAAATTCTAGAATCTGATTGTATTGACATTATTCATAATAATATTTATAGAACATTAAAGGATCATTTTTTTCTCTCAGTCATGACAATCATTCGGCTAATTCGTTGTATAGTTTAAATGAATCGTTTAGATCCAACTATTTTTGCTACTTTTGTAAAATGCATTTAAAAGATACTCAAAAAATATTTCAAGAAAATATCAATTTAATTCGATACCGAGTAAATTATAATCTTATGTTTAATCTTATGTTTAAGATAAAGAATTCGTCATACAATCTTCATGTGTCTTAAATGAACTGACGTATTTCAAGACATTTAAAGATGTATGCCAATATGAAATGAAACCTTTCTTGTTATATATATATATATATATATATATATATATATATATATATATATATATATATATATATATATATATATATATATATATATATATATATATATATATATATATATATATATATATATATATATATATATATATATATTAATATATCCATATAAGCAAAAACCAATTTCAATACATGTTCTAAATAATAATATCAAAATTTTCAATTTTGGGTCAACAGATTAAATATTCCATCTCTAAATTAACTAAAAGGTTAAAACCAAAAATTTCAGAGAAAGGGCTTCGCAGTCGCAGATGTGGTGTTTGCTAAGATATTTCCAAATTTTAAATCGTAACTTGATTGATAATGCAGATACTGATTTTTTGGCAAAGTTTAATGTCATCAAAATAAGCATAATCGTTGTTTCACTTGTTTGTAGTGATGAATTAGTAAACAAGCTAGAAACTCTTATTACAAAACCCCACTCAGCATTTTTAGAGTAATTTTCTGGAACTAATGTAACTCTTAAACACCATTTAACATTAACGCCGAGTTATTCGTATGATAGGAATTCTAACTAGATATCTGTTACTCATTAGTATTTGTTACTCATTAGCTACAAAGTATTATGAATTTAATTATATGGACTTTGAAACATTAACATTTGAAAATAAACTTCAATTTAAAAAAGAAAATTTCATACATTGAATTTAAATATTGAGAGTTTAAGGAAATTTTTCTGAGAATGGCAAAATTAATGTTCTGAAAGAAGTAAAATATGGAAATTTTTATAAAAAAAAATCTGCCGTTTGTATTAGTAACAAGGAAAATCTTAACAACCCAATATTTGGTTTAATTGCACATATAGTTGAAAATAATATTATTTTTATCGAAATACTAACGAAAAACTTTAATTACTATTTAAATGGATATGAAAATGAAATTACTACTCAAACAAATGTTATTAACGTAAATGATTTAAAATTCAAGAACCCATGTGAATTTTTCTACGAGTATCATGAAAAATTCATTAATCCTTTTATAATTTCAAAATTTGAATTAGTATAAAACATAATCAATAAATGTAGATCAGGAAATATTGTAAAATATTTTTTTTATAAATCAACTAAAAAATTATACAGTTTTACAATTTAAAAATATAAAACATTTTAATAACAAAGGTGTACTATGCTCAAAAAAAAAAAAAGAATTTTTAAACGTTCGTATTACATATTTACTTTATAAAATATTAAAAAGAAATATAAAATAAAAACGTATGTATTTATTTATTTACAAAATACCTTAATTCTGTTTTTACGCGATAGATACGTTCCCCGAAAATACACGTAAAAAAAATCGCGCAAAACAAGATATGAACATATAAAAGTAGAGGATTGGTTCTTCATTTGTAAAATCAACTAAAATAATATGACTAAAATATACAAAATCGTGGTTTTTACATTTACGTTCGTTTCTGTGACACTTGAAAGTCACCTTCGTCACTAGTGTTTCAGTGGTTTTTGTAAAAACATGCATTATCAATGGTTGGGGGTTTCAGTTTAGATAAGACTGTTATCTATATCTCGATAATTACCCATTAATAATTTTAGGTCACGTTGAAACTTCCCAGCTGTTTCTCCAACAGGATCATGCTTGCCAAAATGATCGCTCAATTTAGCAGCTAGTTGGAGTCCTTCTTTGATTAGGCCTGTGGAAAGGGTAGGAACCTATTCGTCATCGTCACTAATTTTTTGGGCATCGGGTGTCTCAAGAGCAAAACCACTAATATCGTCATTGTTAAGTGCCTTATCCACTAAAATCTCTTCGATATCAGCAGATGATAAATCGTCAAAACCTTCTACGTCTACTTTATGAGCAAAGGCTATTATAGTCGAATACTTAACCGTATTAAGGCGATGCCACTTGCAAATGTGAAAACGGCAAATGAAACAAAAACTCACGGACGGCGAATGGCGTCACATCATAAATGAAACAAAATAAATGAGATTTAGTTTACGATCATTTTAATTTGAAGTGAAAATTGAATCAATAAATAATTAAATAGTTATGGTACTATCAAAATAAAATAAAATACTGACAGGTTATAAACAAAAATAAATGAAAAAAAAAACGACAGAAAAAAAATTCGTTCATGATTTTGGAAAACGGGGAAGCGTTTGTTAACTCCAAAAATTATACCATTCGGTATTTTGCCGTCCGGATTTTAGATTGACGGTCGGCAAAACATAAAATAAGGTTTTTTTAAATAAAATTGTATCAGTTTCAATAAAATTTTGTAACAATATCATAGTTATTGTTCATATTAAAACTATTTTTAATTAACTTTAATTTTATAAGTCGTATTTTTCTGTTTGCCGGTTTGACTTGATTTGACTTTGATTTTGTATGTGGCATCGCCTTTAGATGGTATCGGCTCTTCATTTTTGACATATTCCGGGAGAAGTGGTCTCCAACATCCATTTAATGTCGATGGTCTGAGTTCCGACAACGCTAATTTATATTTGATGCAGTCATTAATATAGAAACAAATTTCCACGCGTCTATGATTATTATTTTTTCATCATTCATTAATTGATCTAAAATGTACCGGACAGCAAACGCTTTACATAATAGGTCTTAAACATTGCAATAATTGCTTGATTCAACGGTTGTATCAACGGAGTTATATTGAGCGGCAAAAAACAAAATTAGACATTTGGATGCTACATATGGGGATGACCTGGAGCGTTGTTTATAATCAACAGAACTTTAAATTGGAGACCTTTATTGCTCATATAACGATGAACTTCTGGAACAAAATTGTTAATGAACCATTCCCTAAAAGTTTCAGTTGCACCCAGGGTTTTCTATTAGCCGTCCAGTGGACTGGTAATGTGCTAAAATTTACACCTTTCATTGACCAAATTTTTTTTCTTTAAGTTAAGTGCTTTAGCTGCTTCCTCATCTGCAAATGAAATTTCACCCCTAATTTTTATATTATGAAACGTGTACCTCTGCAAAAAACCAACCAGTACTTGCAGAAAATTCAAATTTTTTATCTTTCTGACCTGATATTTGTGGTTCAATTTCTTTCATCTGTTTATAAATTCGTAAGCCCATCATTTTAATCAACTGGTATTTTTTTTTGTTAGCAATCCTCTATCCAGATTACAAGAGCGTTCTCCATTTTCTCTTTTACTATGTCCCTTGTGTATGATGTTGTATGAGCACTTATACTTGTTCCAGCAATCACGGATTTTCTAATAGCTTTTTCATTTTGTTTTATGGTTCTTACGGTAGATTCTTTCAATCTGAAATATTTTCCTACAGAAGTAGCATCTTCTCCAGTGGCTAGTTGAAATTTTGATTTCAACTTCCAAAGAAATAGCTTTTCTTTTCGTTTATTTTTTAGCCGACATTGTACAATGAGGTCCCCTATAAAAATAATTTGATCACTTTATGTAATTATAAATTACATAACGTTTATTGAATTCTGAAAAATTTGTAAATCAAATTCGCATAAATAAAGTTTGCGTAAAAACAGAATTAGAGTACACCACCCTAGATTCTTGGATCTAAATATGTCCAGGAGGATTTATCCAATTTGTAATAAAATGTTAAGAATATTGTAATAATTTATTATAAAGTAATAAAAATAATAATAAACAGTTTTTAAAAGGCTATTACTGGCCCCTTACTGAGTCAACAATTTTGACCCTGAGCTTGGTCTTCATACTGTCTTAGACAGTACGTGACTGAGGCACCGTACTCTCTGAGATATTACTTCATGTACAATATCAGGGATCTTTCAGCTCGGTATGTACTATCTACTTCGCGTTTTGTAAATTCTTCGGCCTACTGGAATCACATCAGAAGAAAGGTCATCTAAGAGTTCGATCACTTTTAAATTTGAATAATTCAGGATGTATAGCGAGACTAAGCTATATGCCCAGTTTAGTTCATCATAAGCACCATAAGCTGAAAACCCACAGCCTCTTACTTTTTTCGCAATACTTATTCAGCTTTGTAATCCAAAAGGAGGTAAAAATGAGTATAAATGTGCTTATTCATACGAGTATGCAATACAAAATGTTTCTTCCTCGTTTCTTACCTCTTTTCCTATACACTATGTTGGTGTTTTTGATGCAAGAGTTGTTTGTTGCATAAGAAATAAGAAATTAATTTTACATACTCGTGTGCACGCGAGTCGCGAACTGATGTCACATGTTATTATTTTGTGTAGTGTATACTCATCAAGCTATATACGATCAAAGATTTTAAAAAATATAAGAAAATTAAAATGCAAAGATCGCAACTAGTATAAAACGAAATCATATCTGTCATGGTTTGGGGTCACGCTGTGTTACGAGACTTTAGAAATTAACACACTTCGACGTATAGATGATAACAAATTGGTAAGTGCATTACTACATTGGTTTTTCAGTATTGTATATATAAAGCCAGATTTATAAACCGTTAGCCTATAAGTCAAGAATGTTTAGTATTTTAAACTAAACAGGAGTTTAATACTAAATTTCTTTCTCAAATTAGGAAGATTTAGAAATCGGCCAACTTTACAGAACAACACAACTCGCAAGGATAGAAAAACGACAATTTGCGAATAATGTATGTATGCACAAAATGTTCGCACAAAGAAAGGAAAACTGTGAGAGTTATTAGGCAATGTGTATAAACATATACAATACACATATACCCACTGTATCTCACTAGAGAATTTTCAACATTTTAAGCTTTGTACGCGAGGCCGGATTCAAATCTTAGGAAATTAAATCCGATCTCTTTCTGAGAGAATTTTTATGTGATTAGGTTGGTCGTCTGTGAGTTGTTTGCTAAAAGTTAAATATATTTCAACTCAAGAAGAGAAAAAGGGGCGTTTTTTTTGTCATTTTAGTTGATTTGACTGCGGGAAAGAGATCGGATTTGATTTTCTAGGATTTGAATTCGGTTTCGTGTACAAAGCTTTAGTGTTTAATGGATAGAGATAAAAAATGTATGGGTAAAATACAATACAATACCAAACATTTCTTCTTTCCCCATCTAACGTGCAATTAACACGTACAATAACGAGCGAAGAAAAAATTCACCATTTACCACGAAAATGACGGGAACATAAATACACACATCACATACTCTAATTTAATATAACATATGGTCAATGTTAAATAACGATTCATATCTAAGTTATATCTTCATTTTAACTTTACACTATATTAAAATTAAAATTAAATTAAAACTAGGCGGATTTTACTCCAGCACTCAATGCCACTAATGGGCCCACGGTGCAATACCCACATTCATTCTACCCATTCATCCCATTCACACAAGTACAGTATGTATACCTGCGCATTGCATAGCTCCATGTCACCCTGTACAGTGACTTAGTTTACACTATATAATTTTATATAATAATATTATGTAGGTACGAGTATTTACATAATCATAATAAACATAATATTATCATTATGATGGCTACTTGTTGCAAAATTCACAAAATATTTTCCGCCATTTAAGCTTGTTAAACTACGGTGTTTTCTTATATTTTAATTAATCTGATAATTTTAAATCGTTATGAATAAAATAGTAATAATAACGTGCGTACATAACAACAAACAAAATCATCAAGATATTTTCTAAAGCCTTCCGTATGATAAAAACAAAACGCGATGAAGAATTAAACAAAAAAAAATGTAATTCGAAAATATATTATCAACAAGTGGTTAGCAGAAATAAAATTTATTATGATTTTCTCTTAATTAAAAATAATAAATAAATTTATTCAAATTCAAACTAACCAGACAGGTGAATCTATTTCTCAATAGATAACAGTAAAATAAATAAAAAGAATTTTCGAAAATAAATGCGTCTTCCAAATCCAATAGCAAATACAATTAATTTTTCGAAATTCCCTTTTGCATTTATTATCATTTTTATTCTGAAACACAGATGTCCTGCCAGATATTAAAAATGCAATCCACAAATATCTGAGTTATGAACCGAGAAAAGTTGTTACTATTCGAACATAGAGATACTGGGTATACTGAAATATCCGAAAAGGGATACCATTAAGGTGGTTTTACAAGTTAAATATTTTTACGATTGGGGTGACATTTCTATTTGAGTAGATAATTGTGTAAATATGTGTCTGGACTATTCAACCGAAAGGCAGCGACGAAAACCGAAGGTGGTGCATTTAGAGCGATAAGCACTCTACAGGGGACGTGCATTAGACCTGTTCGAACGCATCAGGATTAGATAAGGGTGGTGTTACGATTGTGGTCACATCTCTATGTGAGCAGCGAAACTACCGTATATCAATATCTGTCTAGAGTCTGCAGAAATAGGCTAGACACTTTTCGAATAGTATAGAATATTCTAGTAGGTAAAAATATTTAGTATAAATACGAGATCAAATGGTAGGAGTTAGTTGGATTTTGCCCGCGATTTATAATTAGTTGGAAGTAGAAAGCGTAAGTGTTAGTTGTGTTTTAACCATGGTAGAGCTAGTAGACAAATTTTTGTTGTCTAGAATTTAAATTGGGTGTTTTATTCATAATCCAATGGTCGTTTGACAAAGCTAATACGTAAAAATTCTAATAAGAAATTGCTCATGTTCAATATTTGAAATCTAATCAGATTCAAGCTAAGCAAAATCTTTAAACGTTAAAAGCCAATTAACACCTCTTGCCAGAGATTTGAACTCAGGTTATGATAGTACATGAATAGCTCATTAAATTCTTCGTACAATTATGCCGAGAAATAAATTAGCCACGAATTTTTTTCTGGAAAGTTCGAGTTTGGTCGAAAATGATAAATGGCCAATAACACCCCTTGCCAGAGATTTGGACTCAAGTTCCGATAATACATGAAATAGCTCATTAAATCATTATTCCAAATAGCTCAAATTAGATGAATTATCCCTAGAAATACATTGGCCTTGAATTTTAAGAAAAAGGAGTATGACCAGAAATGAAACATAGCCATTAACACCCCTTACCAGAAATTTGGACTCATGTCCCGATAGTACATGTAATAAAATTTTTCGTCCAACAAGTTCAAACGGAATCCATTATCGCGAGAAACAAATTGGTCACGAATTATTTATCTGAAGTAAAGGTTTATTAAATAATTTATTATTAATTGGTCATTAACACATCTTGCTAGAGATTTGAACTCAGGTTCCGATAATACATGAAATAGCTAATTTAATTGCTCTTCCAACAAGACTTAAAGTAATCCATTCACCCGAGAAATAAATTGGCTACGAATTTTATTCTGGAAAGTTCGAGTTTGGCCCAAAATGATAAATGGCCATTAGCACCCTTTGTCAGAGATTTGGACTCAGGTACCGATAGTACATGAAATACCTCATTAACTATTACCAACTAGCTTAAAATAGATCAATTATCCACAGAAATAAATTGACCTTGAGTTTTATTCTAAGAAAAAGGAGTATGATCAAAACTGAAAAATAGCCCTGTACACTTCTTACCAGAGATTTGAACTCAGGTCCTGATTGAACAAGTTCAAACGGAATCCATGATCCCGAGAAACAAATTGGCCACGAATTTTTCATCTGAACTAAAGCTTTGTAAAATAATAAATTAAAACTTGGCCATTAACACCTCTTGCCAGAGATTTGGACTTAGTTTTCGAATATACATGAAATAGCTCATTAAATTTCTCTTCCAACAAGACTTAAAGGAATCCATTATCCGGAGAAATAAATTGGCTATACGAACTTTTTTCTAGAAAGTTCGAGTTTGCCTGAAAATGATAAATAGCCATTAATACCCTTTGCCAGAGATTTGAACTCAGGTTCCGAAAGAACATGAAATAGCTCATTAAATTCCTCGTCCAACAAGACATAATGGAATCCATTATCCCCTGAAATAAATTGGTCACGAATTGTTTTTTTTTCTGGAAAGTTTGAGTTTGGCCGGAAATGATAAATGGCCATTAACACTCTTTGCCAAAGATTTGGACTCAGATTCCGATAATACATGCAATATCTCAATAAATGCCTTGTTTTACAAGCCTAAAAACATTCTATTATCTAGAGAAATAAACTAGCCCCGAGTTTTTTTCTAGAAAATTTGAGTTTGGTTATAAATAATAAATAGCCATTAACACCCTCTGCCAGAGAATTGGAGTCAGGATTCGATAATACATGAAATAGCTCATTAAATTCCTTGTCCAACTAGCCTAATAGAAATTCATTATCCCGAGAACTAAATAGCCGGCGAATTGTTTTCTGAAAAGTACGAATTCGGCCGAAAATAATAAATGGGTACTAATACTAACACCTTTTACCGGAGATTTGGACTCAGGTTCCGATAATACCTACATGAAACAGCTCATTAGATATCTTTTAGCCGAAAAAACAATCTTTTAAATTCAGTTGTTTTGTCTAAGTTCGTCTTATGTTATTTTTGCTGTGTGTTGTTATCTTCCCAGAGTGAATACTTAATTTTTGTGTGACCAGAATATTAATTAAATGTGCAAAAATAACCTTCCCAAGCCGACCTGAGTACACCCGAAATTTTCTGGGATAGCACATTTAAGTGGTCAATACAAAATTGCTCAATGAAGTACCCGGACATGAGATTTAGCATCGCCATGTGGAACGTGCAGTCACTTGTTAAACCAGGCTTTGGAAGGCTTAGTCACGAAGGATTAATGGCATGAAGGATTAATCACATGCATTAGTCACACGGCTAGAACTCGTTGCTCTTCAAGAAACTCATTAGTCTAAAAGTGGATACCATGTATCCCAGGGCTATGCAGACATGAAGGATTAATCACATACCTTGCATCCCAGGGCTATATGTTCCTCTACAGCGGAGATCACCTCGGAAATTTTGAACCTGCATTTGTTATTGCGCCGCAGGTAAAGAAGTATGTTTAGGATTTCCAAGCAGTCACTAATCGATTGTGTATAAGCTTCGTTAGCCAACCTAGCGCATGAGTTAGCCAACCTGTCGATAATTTGTGTACACGCGCTAGCAGTATTCAGGCCGGTGTGTGAAAAGATAGGTGCGTACTCCCAACACGAAACTGCAACCGATAATGGTGATAAACATGGTGAAAGAATGATGTAATTCGTTTTATAAACATGGATCCATCATCGCAAAACTTCCCACAGCCAAGTTGACCACGGGTTAATTCCTAAAAGTTTGTGTTGTGGAGGATGTGAGAACTTATAGGGCAGCAATCAAATACGTAGGCAGCGATCATCATTTGGTCGCTGCAAAGGTACGATGGAAGTTTTCGTACAAGTCTGGGAACACAGTGAAACACATGGGCCGAAACGTCCGAAGATCTGATAAATGAAGATCAAAGAAATGATATCAAGATCTTGTCAGCGAAAACATTGAGGAAGCTAATTGCCAGTCTGACTATGTGAACTCTGTCTGGGAAGTACAGAAAACTGCAGTTGTCAGAACTGATTGGTTTGAAAACGAATGTCGTCTTGCAGTCAAGTAACAAAATATAGCCCATAGTGAAGTGCAATGACGCCTCAACATCGCGAGGAAAAACATGGCTGCTCTTGCTAGGAAAGTAGCTAAGCCGATATGTAGACGGAAGAAGCGAGAATGGAGGAATGCCGAGGTTCTGAAAGTACAACTTACAGCAATGAGCGCAGTTCGCGTAATTTCTTTAAGGGAATTACTGGATTGTACCTTACCTTCAGGACTGCGTTAACCACTATTCGGGACCGGGATGGAAACCTCTATGTCAACATCGAAGCAGTCAACTCTGTGTCAACTCGACGCAACGAGTGGACACTTTACCAACCTGCTTAGTGCTCATCATGCATCACAGACTGTAGATGAGTCACCTCAAATACAGACAGCGGAGATTTGCATAGAGGGTCCATCCCCTCAGAAATTCACTGGGGCAATGCAGAGATCAAAACGAAGTCGCTCACTTGGGATGGCCTGCATTAATTCGGAGCTCTTGATATTCGGAGGGGATACTTTGTGGAACTGTCTTTTCGACCTTAATCGATTAGTAGGGCGAACCGAAGTTATGCTTGATGAACGGAAAGTGACCGAGATATGCCCCATCTTTAAGAGGGGGAACCCCTTGGTGTGAAAATTATCGCGGTATACAAGTTACTGTCCTACATTATATTGGATAAAATCACCCTCTAGCGGAGGGCTTAGTTGGATACTATCAAGGAGGATTTCGTCCGAATCGATCAGTCACTGATCAGGTCTTTTTGTTGTGGATGCTTCTATTATGAGACTTTGATCCCTGTACATCAGGTGTTCCTGGATTTCCGGCAGGCCTATGACTCGATCAATCAACAGAGTTTGTTGTCTGCCCTGGAATACCTAGGAATGCTAACAAAATTGGTACGATTGTGTAGAATGACAGTGACGCAGTCTCAGTGCGGTGTTAAAGTTGAGAATAGGCTATCGATAATTTTTGCAGTTAACTCGGGTGTTAGCAGAGAGAGGCTCCGTCCCGATAATCTTTAATCTCATGTTGGAGTAACACTGAAACACCTCTGTGCAACATCTTATATTGCCAGTTCAGTGGGGTGCTTGTACATATATGCTGATCACAAAGCAACGGAGTGAAGGAAATACTTGATCCACTTGTAGAGTTTTCAGCTTCTGTTAAACTCCAGATCAATGAGTTCAAAACAAATTACATTATCTCTGGGTATTTTAATAATAACCACCACGTTTGGAGGAGCAAGGAGGTTAAATTTGGGGTCTCTTATCACTCACGATAACAGTGTGGGTGAGGATATTAAAGTACGGCTAGCAGCAGGCAGTCGTATTTTGTATCCTCTAAAGCCACTGATAAAATCTAAACTCATATCAAGTGCCGTGAAGCTGAAACTTTACACAGCGTTAAGCAGACCTGTTGTTTTTTATAGATCTGAAAGTTGGGCGCTGGCGGATGAGTACGAGAGATAGATCCTTACATTTGAGAAATGAATATGCGGTTATGATTTTGCCGTATAGGTTAAAGCTTCCGAACCAGAAGTTTTGTTTTTGTCACACAATCAAGCAATATTTAATATTTTAGAAGATATAAATAAATATTTCACTTCATTACGACCAGTAGAAATAAAAACATGTACCTGAGCAATCTCTCTAAAAACTAAAAATTTCGGAAAAATACCCAACACTGTTATTTAGACCCTTATTTATTTAATTTTAATTGGTTTTAGTAATGAGTGCTGCCTCCTTTCACACAAATAGTTTCCATAATTTGTAAGGACATCGAATCATAAACGAATCAGAGTGGTCAAATAATTTATACTAATTTTCTCTCCCAAACAATTTTAAAAGCTGGTATTAATGAAGTTTATCTTCAAATTGCGTGTCTCCTCCATTTAGTCCATTGAAAGCCAACCTCACGGATTTTCCATGGCATTCAAATCGGATGAATATAGGAGCCATAGCTGAAATGACACACCTTCGTCTCTTAGGTTGCCTTTAATTCATCTTGCTGTTTGAATTGGGATATTACCTTGCTGATAACTGCATGACAAAGGACCGAAAAACTCTTTAAATTTAAAAAAAATCGTCTTCCAAGACCACCGTGTCTGCTATGATTTCTGTTCAAATATTTTTCCTCTTACCTCAAATCAAAGAAATGAACAGAAACCATAGCAGACAAGGTAATGTAATGGTTTGATGAGCCATTTCATACTACGAAATAATTAACTTGGGTTTTCCTAGCACAAGAATGGCTGCAGTTTCGTTGAAAATTATCTTAAAAACTAAAAACTAAAATTGAATAAATAAGATTTCTTTAATGGACGCATGGAAAATGCATATTTTTTGACTAGATTACAAAAAAAGAACAAAACATAGATATAGTTTCACTGTTGTTATCTGTTTTACTGTTATTTGTACGAGTGATAATGTACTAAAAAATGCATTTATAAAGTTATATTCTCGTTTCACAAATTGGGAAGTTATTGACATTTGAAATACATTGATTTCGTCGTATAGATGTTGGTAAATACTATGTATGTATATCTAATAAAAGGCAAACCTGTTAAAACAGACCTGATAACAAAAGAAAATTGTTTTATAAAAAAGAATATAAAAATACACAGCAACAATTATTTAAACTAACAAAAATCTTAGATGGCGCTAAATTACAAAATTTAAAGCAAGCCTGAAACGTTTTGTCAGCCAACACGAATATATTAAAATTTATATTAATATAAAAACCTATAATAAGAATTGAAATGCCCAATTATTTTGTACCAAGAACACCATATCTACCCGGAACCAATTGGCGTCCCTTATGCAAAAAAGATGTAGAATCAATCGAATCAATAGTTTTACCCGATGTTTATGCAATGTTCGGTAATACTGTGATTATAAATTTGATCGAAACTTCTATACAGATTCTTATCTATGAAAAACCACGGTGCCACGAAATAGTATCGGTAATATCCTTTAAGACCTATCCCAATTTGCCAGCTTTACATATACCATCGTGGACCGATTGGATGAATACTCTATATAATAATTTCAGTATAACATCGATAAATAGTTATTTTGTGCATTGGTGTACATGGTGCGATCCAACGTACAGATCATTTGATGTTGCGGCCAACTTTAAACAATTATTTGAAGCCTTGTTCACGGATCACATTAGTTTGCAGTACATCATATTTATTTTACAACCCGGGTTTTCGAAATTAAAATCGTATCAGATATTACTTAATATCAACACAATGTATCGTATATATCCAACCGGATATAGCGAAAGTGATAACGTTCAGTCACTTTTGGTGTGTGATCGTAACATATTTTTTGAGAAAATTATTATACGACGCGCTTTGTAAGTAGCGTTGGAGAACTATTCGCATCCAACTGCTGAATATATTTATAATTGAATCATCTAACATGATAATATCTAATTCCAGGGCCGAAGATAATGATGATTTAGTCGAAATTTTGGATGCCGATTGTAAAGAGTTGCGTGAGTTGTATGGAGATTTTTACATAGCAGAAATTGTACTCAAAGAGGATAGTACCCGAAAAATAATAGTTGCTGAGGTGAGTTGGATTAATTGGGTGTTACTTTGCGTGCTATACAACGATCATTATTTCGTTTTAGGCTGACAATCGTGCCATTGGAATGATTTGCGTAAATTCGGATGTACGAATTGATACATTTTATGAATATTTTGATTTGGATCCATTTCATGGTTTGAGAAAGCATATTGACGGTGAATTAGATGCACACGATGATCCTGAATTTGACGACCAAGAACGTGCAACTAATTATAGTCAGATAACTGAAGAGAAAGATTTGACTATAAAAGAAGTTTCAGAAATTTATCGCACATCAGAGGAAATTGTTATTGCGCCAAGGCCTACGGAGCCCGAAGAAGACAAAATTTCATATGATACGTATAGTCATAAACATACTAAATCGCACATAGCACACATTTTTAAGATTTTATTATATTTCTTTGTTGTAGATTGATTGGCGAAACGTATGATATTTTTAAGAAATTTGCATTCAATTCAAGTAGCAGCAGCGAATCGAGTATCTTCGAACAAGATTGGACAAGTGACGTAACATTATTACAGACGCGAGTTGAACTGGAAATGGCGGAAGTGAAACAAGCGAGAAAAAATATCATGTCAGCAACAAATTTAATATGGGGCCAATTAAGCATTAACTCGTCAACTCGGTTTAACGGTAACTATATACCGCACAATGTGTTTTAACATACCGTACATCACCTAATAAATATGTTCATTATTTTACAGATGGCAAAACTAAAACAAAACATTCATCCGCTTTCGGTATTTACACAAAACAATTTAACTCTGAATCGAATGCATTTATCATTGAATTACACAGTATACGATCTGATTATAACAAACGACTAACGCATTTACTGCTTGAAGCCGTGTTTGAAACGTTCCCCAATCGTGATTATTGTTTAATTACGCTACCATCGGATAATAAGTCGTTTCCTGGCTTAGAATATTTTATGATACCGATTCCACGACAATTTCTACAATATGAACATGAATTGTATTTATTATACAAATATGCACTGTATGGCGAGCTCGATGTTCGCCTGGCCAATAATGATAATTTGCCAGAGATTACAGAATTTATGAATCGGATACCAAAATCGAAAGCCGTTCTAGAAACGATCGAAGAGTTACTTACCAATTATTTCCAGCTAAAATTTGTGATCAATATATACTCGAATAAAATGTTGATTGGTGTGGCAATTTTAGAGTAATTCTAATGAATATTTTAAGATAACCCATATGAACAGTTAAATATATTTTTTTTATTTGCAGAATCTGCAATGAGCTGTATTTTTTGAGAACAAACTTTGACATTTCATCGTATGTTAATATGGCACCCGAAAATCGTATCGAATCAAATGGATTTTTAAAGTATTTTACTTTAGTACCAATGTATCAACGGAAGTACAATATCATTGTGCCAGAATTATTTCGCCTCACGGGATTTAAACGTTTGTTTTATTTTGTAAAGGATTCAAATAAGCGAGAACCACACACCACAATATTACCATATTTGTTTCCAATTCGACCGAGACGTCGAATAGTATATCATCCAGAAAAAATGGGTGAACACATTCCACCAGATTATATATTGCAGGATCCGCCACTAATTGCGTTATACACATTAGGCACATATAACTTGCATCAACGAAAACAGATAATTCCAACACGAATTGTTGTGGTTGGACCATCGACTACAGCACTTTCATTTCTGGAAACGTTAATTTTTGAGTATGTATAAACCTCCGTGCATTTAATTATAAATTCAGTATTTAGCCTGATTGTGATTTTGCATTTATAGCAAGCCAGGTCAGCATTTTTGGTTTACGAATTTAGTGCTAGTTTCACCACATGGTCATTTTGAAGCTATGATTAACGAAAATGAGGGAATGGCTTTAGCACGTCCTGCAGAAGTATATTACAATTACAAGTATTTGCAACTTTTATCATTACGCACTTGGGTGAATGTCGTGCATGGATATGTTATACATATTGATAAGTATGTGCTAAATTTCTCCTTAAGGAAATTGACAATTTATATTAAAAATACATTGCAGACATAATAAGTACATCACGATAACCCGCGATCGTCAAATAAAATATGATATTCTGTATATATTTACGGGCTTAGCATTTGGTTTGCCTAAGCTTATTCCATACACGCTAAGTCCGCCTGGTAATTTTTTAACCGTAAATTCGTGGCACGATGCTGAAATACTTGGAATAAAGCTGCCTTTAGTCGAGCGAAAGAAAAATAAGCGTAAGTAGAAAGACTTTCTCGGCTGAATTATTCATTTTCACGAGGTCAATTTACTCTCCAGATAATATTATCGTTTATGGCCGAACAGTTGAAGCCTACTGTATTCTTAATTATCTGCTACAAAAACTGCAATCAAATGATAAACATATTGCATTTGTACTGCCTGCAGTAGAATCAAAAAATGAATTTTCCACCACAACATTTAACGATGAATTTGTTGAGCTGTGCATTAAAAATATGTTAATGCGCAGCAATGTGACAATTTACGAGGGGTATCAGATTACTAAATGGGAAATCGATAAGCACGAACTGATACGAACGGTGGTTTTGGAATCAAATTTTGAAATATGTCAGCTTGATTGCTCGCTTTTAATATCGTGTGAGAAGAAATCGGTTGGCTTTGAAACGATAAGAACATTCAACGATTCTGGCCTTGTATTCGATGGACGACTCGTTATAAATAAATCGTTTCAAACGAATGATCCAGATATTTATGCCGCAGGACCGGTTACAAAATACAGGCGTATTTTATACGCCGACGCGTATCGACACGAGTATTTTAATTCGGCTGAAATTGGACGCGAACTCGCATTACGACTCGTCGCCAGAGTAGACCCAACATTTAATTTTTTTATCGATCAAGATTTTCCTTTAGTCGTAAAAAAATTTAAGCTGCCAGTCATTGTAAACTGCATCCTTCCGTCAAATTTGAATTACCTTTACATAACTCCACCTGGACCAATGATACCGCATAGAGTTGCAATTTTGAAAGATAATTACGTAAGCTGCTACTCACTTCTACAGCTAAATGTCGTATCAATTTTGTTTTGTACCTTTACAGGGTGTTGATATAATGACTGGATATCAATCACACATTAAGAATAACAGTATCAATTATACGGTGTCGAATGAAAATACAACTTCGTTGAATAAATTCCCAAAATTAAAGCCTCTTTTCTCAGAAGAAATAAAGAGCAAAACAGTTAATTATTTTCGTTGTCATATTAATGAATTTAATTTGGTTGCAACGATTGTGTGTTTAAATAAGGATGTTAGTATTAGCAAGCAGATATTTGAATGTTACGACATGGTAATATTTTAATATTTTCAGCCGATCGATATTCAAAATATACTAAATTTGTACGGGAAACATGAGAAACTATTGAATAATTTGATGGCACGCTATGAAGCGAACCTGTTAAATGATCTATTTGATTTTTTCCAAAGATCATGGTGGTTTTATGCTGTGGCTCATGACCGATTTGCATGTTTGCAACGGAATAATAAAAAAATATTCTTGGACTCGATGATATTTTCGAATGAAAATTTAATAAACGATATAATTTGTTTGTTTAAAAAAAATAATTGCCATAAGGTAGGTTGGCTGATACTGTGAAACATTCATTTTCGTATATAATTTTATTTTTCAGTTGACCGATGAAAGGAAGTTATTGATTGTTGGTAGTTATTTATATGCGAATCAGGCAAAAATTGAAAAAAATTTATTAGAATTTTTGCAAGATTATAAGGACGAGCTGCCTATGTTTATTTCTCCGGATAACGTCAATCAGTTTGTTAAAAAGCTAACATTGGAAGAAGTATTTTACGGCATTGAAGAGTTATTCATTAAAGCCTCTGAATTGTAGAAGATACATAATTATTAAATTCTATAAATATTTATCAACAAAAATGCGTTTACTCGAATTCAATTGTTAAACCGGTAGGAATATTATAATAATTTTGTTACGGTATATGCTAAATCTACAATATCTATTTAACATTTCAAAGAAATCGATGTATGCCTGACACTAATTTTTTTTTACTAAATCGCCGACTAAGGCTCGTATGTGAATATGTTATGAACAATTAATTTAATAAAAATCTAAAATCACGGTAAGTTGTTTTTATTATGGTGAATAATTTTGCTGTGTGAATAGTTAAAATGTTAATAAATATAACGAACTCAAAATGAATCGCCTCTCTAAAAAAAATTCCCATTTATATTGTTTAAACTGTAATTATATTAAAACTTTAATAAAACAGGCATTGGTGTAGAAGAAAATTGAGAATGGTCTGTACACTATTATCAATCAAACGGCTTTAAACTTAAATATTTTTTATTTGGGACAATTATTCTAGGACACTACCTACATATTTATATTTTATGGTCGCCAATATACCTTAAATATAATATTAAATTAAATTCGTCAATATAATATTAAATTATTAAATAAAATATTCGTCAGCATTCAATTGATTCAATTAGCATAATTGATTCATAATAAGAAAAAAATTCGATAATCGAAGGGAATGCCGTACGTCAAGTTCTTTTGATATTTTGAAAAATCCCAATTTTCTTATTTAATCTCTCACTAATGCCAATCGTCATTTATTTGTATTTGTAACTGGTATTTAAGTAGGAGTAAAATCTTTAAAAAAAAATGATTTTTATCAAATGGAACTGGATTAAATAATTGATTTTTGGGTCAAAAGAACATTTGGTTAATTTGACAAACATAACACTAACAAAATGAATACACAAACTATCTTTTTTTATAAAGTATTATATAAAAATACTACATTTTATAGTAGCGATAATTTAATTATTATTTTTTATTATATTTCCATATTTAAAACTCATTTTTTCACATTAAATTATTTTTTTATGTTTTAATAATAATATTATTTTTAAGCAATTATATATAATTTGTTTATATATTTTTCTTATTCTTAATTACTTAGTTTCATTTAATATAATATTACTTTTTGTTTCAATATATGTAATGGAACTCGAAATAGGTTTCATTTTCTTCAAATTATTATTGTAAATTTATTAAATTATTATCGACTGAATTAATTATAAATTAAATATTATTAATATATAGAGTTGTATATAAAGTAAAGAGTTGTATATACACACACATGGCGTCAATTGAATAAGCTCAGTGATTTTTTTGTTAGATTAAGTACCTTTTTTCTCGATTTTTGACCAAAGGTGAAGGAAAACTAGGCATTTCTTCAATAATAATAAAATACAAGAAAACCGTTGTTTCACAATAATAACTGACCGTATTATCAAAATTATTAATAATTATTAAAAGATAACTAAATAAATAATAAAATGTGTTCAAAAATAGATTTTAATTGCCTTTCTAGAAAAATATTTAATTTATTTAGTAAAAATAATGTTTGCATTTTTTTACTTATAGTTTAGAATAGTAAAAACATCCATCACCTATGGTTCAAACGTGGAGCAAAATAGTTTTGAATCTTAAAAGATCACTAGTTTATGCAAATGACACGAAGTCTACACTTAAGTATATGTATATAGAAACTATTAAAAATAATAAAACCGAATGTAATACGACTATATATATATATATATATATTTTTTTTTTTGTAATTATTTTTTAAATAAAACATAAAAAATATAACAAAGCGTCACAAATCGTATTTATTATTTAACTTTCAATTTAATAATAATATGTAGTATTATTTTACCGACTGTAAGTTTAAACTTATTTACGAATTAATGATATAATTTCCTTTAAATAATAATAATACGAAAACGGATAAGTTTTTGAAATTTAACATTTACAAAATAATAAAAATTAAGTTAAATTTGCTCCTACCTACGAAAAAAATTAAAATTTTATACAATTATCAATTTACCAATCTTTTATATATTTATTTAAATCAATGGTTTATTTAAAATATTATAATTAATAATATTATTAATTTTATTTTAATATTAATAATTTATTTTATATAAGTCCAAATATTTAAAATATATTTCAATTAAGAAAGATTATATATAAACATATTCCTTCTTACATTTTAATATTAATAATAAAAATTTTATTATATAATTAAAATACAATTATTAATCGCCGATATATATATATATATATATATATATATATATATATATATATATATATATATATATATATATATATATATATATATACATATATATAATATATATATATATATATATATATATATATATATATATATATATATATATATATATATATATATATATATATATATATACATATATATAATATATATATATATATATATATATATATATATATATATATATATATATATATATATATATATATATATATATATATATATATATATATATATATATATATATATATATATATATATATATATATATACGGCTGTGTTCATATTAATAGTAGTGAACATTTTGCAATCTAGTTTATGATTTATTTACTACATTATATTTTGTTTGCACATGATTCATCAATGCAAAATTGTAACAAAATTAAAAACAAGCTTTACGCTACAGAGTAATCGTTATTTTTTATGAAAATAGCGAGACACTTTACCTCTCGAAATCAGCTGCACTACTATTTTTATGAACACCACTGTATATATAATATACGTGTACATATAATTAATAATCTTTTTTAAATACATATGTATAATAATAAAGCGAATTCGAATTACATATTTACTAAACAAAATGAATTTTTTTATTATGTATGCGTAATTTAATAAAATAAAATGAAAAATAAATTAAAAGAAAGTGAGTTTATTTTATCCAATTTTTTTAATACTTATATATAATTTTATAATGAAATATTTACTTCAAATCAAGACAAAAAACTAATTTTTAAATATAATATAAAATATAATTTGATAAATTAATTAATTATCTATACCCAAATGAAAAATAGAAAATTATTATTCAACAGAATCAGTTACTTTAAACTCTTTATACACGATATTTCATTTATTATTTTGTTTTTATATTCATTATTGAAGTACAAAAAAGAAATATTTTTTTATTTGTTTATTTTTTATTATTATTAAAATAATAAAGTTTCATTAAAATTTTCATTTAGCAGTTGTTGTTACTGCTTTGCTATTACTGTTGGTTACATGATTTACGTCGATGCTTGTTATTGAGGATTTTGAAGGATTGGTTGTTTCCGTCTCCATCTACAAATAAAATTGAATTGCATTCGATTAGTTATAAATTATAACATAAGATGCATTATAACTTATAATGCATATTATATTTTGATAATTATAAATAATAATTTAATTGTTATGTACTTTGTTTTCAATATTAATTTTTTTAAGATAATGGTGTAATGAAATTACAATATATTTTGAAATTAATTTTTTATTTTATTTGTTTTATTTGACTAATCATGTAATGAAACACTTTTCCAAAAATCACTCAAAATAGAGGCTAATCTAACATGGCAGTTATCCTATTCAAATCATTGCAAATTCCGTACCTGTTTGGGCAATATAAAACGACCCGATAATAATGAATTGTAAAATGAAGGTACACGCAATAGTCTTCAATCTCTACTATTTCAGTTTATATTTGATATTTAGAACCCGATATCATAAGTTCACTTCGACAAAATGTAAATATGTACAATAAAAATAAAAGTCCTTACTTACTTTTTCCACGGGAATGATAGAGACATCAGCAGAACTTTTCACCTCCAATTCTTTACTAGTCGTAATAGAAACATCATCATCATCAATCTGTAACAAAATAAATTAATACACCTAATAAAAATTAAAAATATTATTTAATCCTACCGCCATAATTTCACTATCGTTTTGACTCGGGCCTGTAGTAGAAGTACCATTTGATTTGATTTCAACATTTTGTTGTGCATGCTCGGCTTCATATTCTTTTAATACGGTATCTAAATTATATCTTCGTCGATAATTTATAAAGAATGTTCGAACTTGGGCCTCAGTTTTTGTACCAATTGTTTCAGCAATCGCCTAAACGAGAAATTTAATTAGAAATTATTGATTTGTAGAATAATTGTAAATCATATTTTATCTTACCAGGAAATCTTTACCAAATTTACGAACACCTTGTACAGCGAGTAATAATTCTTCACTGTTCCAGCGGGAGCTGATTCTATTTATATTATCAGTCGGCCGTAAATCTTCCAAACTGTCTGAATTTTTACGTTTTAATGAGCTCACTAATTGTCTATTTTGTTGTATCTATAAAAACGATAGTTAAATTTTAAAACGGATTTTTTAAAGTTTTAACTCTAAAATTTAACGAAAGTAAAACAAGCAGTAATGATACAACGTGCAGTTAATATTAAGATTATTACAAGAAACATAATTTTTTATTTCGGATGATTTGGTTTCTGTTTTATTATCTAAAATATGCCAAAGTTTATTAATTAATTAAAATACAAGATACAATAAACAAACTTAGCCCCAAAGAAAAAATAAATAAATAAAATTAAAATTATAAATTGATTTTTCATACATAGTTCAACCAACATTTGTTCAACATTCACACACATTGTACCAATTACTAGGATCGTTTTTTTACTTTCATTTCATTTTTGTTTGTTTTGTTAATTTAAATGCCTTCGCTCTTACTTGAGACCACAGCGCAACAATTTCTCTATCCATGCTTGCTAGGAGTTCATCATTACGATTTGCTTGATCAGAATCGGTTGCTAATGCAACAATATCATCATGATTTATGTGCATACCACGAGGTGGTTTACGTTTATGGCGTTCGTTGCCGCTATTTTTTGTACGTTTACCAAAATAGGGACCCGATGTTGGACGTAAATTACCCGTACGTCTATATATTTTAAGATTTTTTTTTATTAAGAAAAAAGAAAAAGAAAATAGGAATTCCATCAAATCTGTATTTTAAAAGTTTGTTTTTGCGTACCTCCAATGATGATAGCAACTGTTACATAATTTACCCTGTGGTGTAAAATTAACATGATTACAAGCAACACCACACCCAGAACAAGAGGTTGATGTACTTGAGGATGTACTTTGATTATTCGACGATGTTTGTTGGCGGTTTGTTGATAAACTTGTTTTTAAATCAATATTATCTGTATTTGAATTGCTTGTGGTGTTTAAAGTGTTTAGAGTTGTTCCAGCCTATATATTATTCACAATATTTAAATTAATTTCATTTTGAAAATCCATTATAAAAATATTATACACGAATCATTTTATTGTATATAGTATTAATTAATTAAATTTTAACAATTGAATGGAGAAAAAAATTTCATAGAGTGACAACAAAAAAAATAAATATAAAAGTAAAAAAAATAACTCTAAATTTTATTTATTTATTTCTTATTATAGTTTATAGCTAATATTGTTCATTTTTTTGTTACTAATTATATTTGATTTAAGAAACTAATATATAATATTTAGTGAGCTCAAAATTTGTGTAAAAATCATCTAAAATATTTATATTTTATTTGCATCAAAAACCAATAAAAAGCTATAGCATTTAATTATTTTGAATGCATTCAGATATTTGATCACAAACACACAATAGAAAGGCATTTGAAGTACCTGTATAAATCAAATTATATATTTTCTACAGTTTAAGCGAATCCCATTACCGGATTATCCTCTATGCTACTAATTGTTAGTTTAACATGCAATTTAAATAAAATAAATAAATAAATAAAAATTGTTATTTTATAATTTTATACAATTACAAACATTAATTTCACAATTACAGAATGACAGATCACGGAAATAGTAGCGTTCCATTAATACATCTTTCATATATTAAAACGGCAATCGACTTATAAGCAGCACACTATAAAGTAATTGTGTGGCTATTTTAACGAAAAGAGACCATAATAATTGTATAACCTTATTTATAAAAAATTCTTTATAAAGCCGCTCTCATGCAAATGAGTCTAAGGTTATTGTGAGCTTACGTGACGAAGACAACATAACAAAAATAAATTATTGAAATATTTCATAGTGAGATGGAAATAATTTAACTTTATTATGTTGACTTCGTCACGAGTTCAGCTCAAAAAAAAAAGCTTAAGATTCATTTGCATGAGAGCGGCTTAAACCGAATATCCTAGTAGGACGACTAGTTTTTGTATTTTTACATAGTAAAATCAAAACAATAAAATCATAAAAACCGAAACTACGTTTTTTTAGAATTCAGGAAAAACCAGTGCTGGGATGTTCTAATATCACTTCGATTCGCTTCGATAGACATTTGTGTTTCTTTTTTCAAGAACAAAATTGTATTCTATTTCGCAATTTTTATTGTGATCATAGCCTACTCGATTCTATTTCTCTAAATTCATTCGATAAAATGTCACCAATATTTTTATTTTCGATGGCAAGTGAAAAGAGAAAAAAGAGATAGTTTGCAAATTTATTCTAACAGGCTGAGATCGCAATAGAAAAAACGTAATTCAAAAATCGCAATGGAGCACAATTTTGTTCGTAAAAAAAGAGACACAAATGTCTATCGAAGCGAATCGAAGTGATGTTAGAACATCCCAGCACTGCACTTTATTGCGTTAAAAATATTGAATAGCTTGATTCATTCTTTATTTTACTGTTTTGATTTTGCTTGTAAAATACATACAAAGTAGGCCTATTTAAAGAAAAGTAGAATTTCAAAATTTTTTTTTAAATAATAAAGAATTTTTTATAAATTCGGATATAGAATTGTTCTGGTCTCTTTTCGTTAAAATAGCCACCCAATTATTATTACAATGAGTGATTTTTTGATTTAAATACCATTTCAATGTATGAAAGTTACTACTCTTATGTAATTCTCTATGATACAACCATACATAGATCTGAGATCTCGTCATTTTCAGCTACATAACATTAGATTAAAATAATAATAAGCATTAGATGCGAGTACAATAAAATAGAGAGTGCAATTAAATTATACATTTATATAGGTACATTTAATTTGTATATATATATATGTATGTATATACATATAAGAACAGGATGTCCCAGTAGATACCATCAAACCATTATGGCGTATAGCTGGGTCAATTTAATGGAAAAAAAAAATCACAACGCATATGCCTGAAAATGAATCTACTTAATTTGAATTTGAAATTTTTTAGTACGGCACTTTATTTAAATCATGTAAATGCTAATAACTCTTGTAAAAATTCATCTATTGTTTTGTAAGTAACCAGTGCTGAGATGTTCTAGCATCGCCATTTTCGATATTCGATAGCTATTTGTGTCTCCTTTCTCAAGATGAAAATTGAGCTTTCTCAATTCGTGTGTACTCGGGTCGAGTATATTTTATAGCAAAAAATTTTATTTTTATGTAAACAAATTTAAAAATAAAGAAAAAAAGTTGAACAAAATTTTGTTTGTTTATATGTTTGTTCTTGTCTTTCAAATGAATTTCGCGATATACTAATCTCTTCATTTTTTGTTGATCGACATTGTTGGAACGTGTAAATCACGCATTATAGTGTAATATAGCAAAATGATTTGTAGTATTTTAGCTTTCGTATTTTTATGTCAAAAAATATTGTTATTATTCTACGATCTAGAAATGTGATATATACGTATAAAGGGGTTTCCAATAAGAGGTTTCATTTTGATATTTTAAAAAAACAAGTATTTTTTATGAGAAATCAATGAATGTTTATTTCATTGAAAAGAGGAAGGTGTACCATTAACATTTGAAAACGATATCAGCCAAGTGGCCGCCACGGCTACGCTTGCAGCACCAGATCCTTTTCATGAAATTTTCCATGACCAATTCGAACATATGCGGCTGTATGTCCTCGATAACTTCACGAATTCCATCTTTAAGGTCTTGAATCGATTGTGGAGCATTGGCATAGACCTTATCTTTCACGTGGCCTCAAAGAAAAAATCTAAAAGTGTTAAATCACAAGATCTCGGTGGCCAATTGTTAAATCACAAGATCTCGGTGGCCAATTGTGATCACCTCTTCGAGAAATAACATGGTGTCAGGAAACTTTTCTTGCAAAATTGTGATTGTTTCGTTGCTTGTGTGGCACGTAGCGCCGTCTTGCTGAAAATAAATATCAATATCTTTCAATTCCGTTAAGACGTTGACGATAGAGAAGCTTTTCAACTTTTTCGAAGCCCCAAATGCGACAATTCTGCTTATTAACGTAGCGTCCCAGGTGAAAATGGGCCTCATCACTGAAGATGATTTTTCGATGAAAATCCGGATCATTTTGATGCATTTGAAGGACCCCATCAGCGAAGATACGACGCTTATGGTGATCGACCGGCTTGAGTTCTTGTGTTAACTGAATTTTAAAAGCCTTAAGACCTAAGTCTTTATGTAAACTTTATAATTCCAAAGATGGACGAGGAATCGATAAACCTGGGTTTTCTTCAACACTACGGGCTGCACCAGCAATATTCTCAGTTGTTCTTGAGCGACGCACACGGTTTCGATTCTTCACATCATTAACTTGTCCCAACAGCTCAAATTTTTACACCGGTTTCACTATTGCCGACCGAGAAGGTGCTTCACGACGACCAAAAAATGCTTTAGTTTTGCGAACTGTGATTGCAAAATTTTCACCATTTTTGTAGTGAATTTTAACAATTTCAATACGTTGTTGAAGCGTGTATCGTACCATTTTTAGTAATGGCGTAGTTTTTACTTGTCAAAAGATGACAGCTTCAAAATTGACAGCTGCCCAAATAGCAAGCTATTTAAAATGAAACCTCTTATTGGAAAACCCTTTATAACTATGTACATATGTATATATAATGTAAAACAGATCTTAAGCAAAAATTATAAAAATAATATTGTTTTTTTCAGACTAATTTACTATGTTCGGTTCAGATGGGTGAGCTGGTGTGGCGTTAAAATTAAGCACTGAAAGTCATGTGAAAAATTTCCGTAACTATAATTCGATTCGGATAAATATATCTTGAAGAAACTAAGAATTAGAGGATAATTTGGGCAAGAAAAAGAATTTGTGTCGGACAATCTTTTCGTTCAGTACTATATCTCTAAATATTCCTAAAACTAGAAACAAATTGATGTGTAACGCAAAATCAACCCTTCCCCAATCACCAAATCTCAATCCACTCGACAATTTATGGAAATATTTGACACGTAACTTATGCAACAATAAAAAAGAAACCATTCTCCGAAAAATTCGGGCTACCACTTAAAACTATGAAAAAACAAAACCAGACAGCTAAATGATGATTTCCAAATGTTTGTGACTTTAAAAATATTCAGTATATAAATATTGTATTTTTTCACATTTATGAATCTAAGTATAAAATATGTACAGATAAAGATACAGCCCGTTTCATAATCATATCACCACTTGGTTTTTGGATTTTAACTAAATTAAAAAAGTTATAAACATTAATACAAAAAAGAGGATGACTACGAAGTACGCTTAATGTTGACTTCGATCAGTACTTCAGTAAAAAATATGGCATCACATGAGATACTAGAATTAAGGCCGCCAGTAATTCTGCAAAAGCCGTACCTTACTTCAGCGGCCGAAAAATGATTTACACATAAATGTGCCGCACAATGTCTAACCAGATTTTAGCAATCGCAGAAAACAAAAAACGGCTCACAAAATATATATTATTATCAATTTGATTTATTTATTGATTTTGTTTGGCATTTTCCAAAAAGTGGTGATGTAGTTATGAAACATAGTAAATTTCTAAATCTGAATTATGTTTAAAGTACTGATCGAAGTGAACATTATTATTTTTAAATAAGTGTACTATTACCTCTGTTTTGCATTAATTTTCCCAATTTATTTAATTTAGTTATTTTAAAAATAAATCAAAAAGTCAAGTGGTAATATAATATATAATTGAAACAGATTGTATAATATAATGCATAGTGAAAAGTAATAAAAGAAAAGCAATATTGTATCATTTTTATAATAAATAAAATAATAAAGTATGTATATAAAATTAAAGAAAAATGATTGAAAATAAATTTGCAATCGCTTGAATTTTGAATAGATACAATAGAGAAACCAATTGAAGAATTAATAATACCACCCACCTGATTTGTGGTAGCTGTTGATGTACTATTTGAATCATCATTTGTTACTCGTGGGGGAGAACCACTTCCTCGCCTGATACCCCTACTATGTAGTGGCCATTTCTAAATTTTGTTAAAATTATTTTAATTTTTTGAATCTTTATAAACAATAAAAAATGTTGTTAGTGTTAATTATTATGAGTTTTGGTATGCGCCCCAATATACATGGTTATCCAAAACCAATAAAAAACTTAAATTAGATACATGAAGTTAATAGTTATACAATGCACAACAAGGAATAATAGAGTTCAAGGTGTATGTAAAATTGGAATTCTATGTAATAAAACGCAATAATAGATAAACCTACCTTTTCTTCATTGTCTGAATCTTCGTTGCTTCCATTTTCACTCCCATTTTCTGATCCTTCATTCTTCTTGATTTGTTCTTTACGATCCATAACACTTGTTCGATTTCTCGTTTTTTTCCATGAATAATAGTATTTTACAAGGCTGGCAATTGATTTATCTGGAAGCTAAAGAAACCAAAATAAAATTAATAAAGCTAATGCATATAATTCGTCAAAGGGCTTTATGTCATATTAAATTTCTTATTGAAATCAAGCAAAAAATTCTTCTGGGGCCCTATTATGAAACCGATCGCATTTCGCATTTTTTGCGATTCTGCGGATGCGGTTTGCCGATTGGCGTGATATTATGAAATCCGATTATCGCATATGGCATTTCCCATAGGAAATGCGATATGCGATATTTTTTGGGGAAATTTTTTATTTGTCAAATAGTATTATGACATACAAAAAATTTTAAAAATACAATATTTTTGTTACAATTTACATAATAAATTCTGATAAGAAAAATAAATATTATATTTTTATGTATTAAAATTTTTTTATATTATAATTTAATACATAATTTTAATAAACTATGTACTAAATTTTATGTATATACCTTTACCTCTTGGTGATGAATATGATGCGATATTCGAAATGCGATACCCGACTACTATTAAACACTCGCATTTGCCAATTTTAATTTTGCGAAAATGCTCCGTAGCATTTTATAATAATGCATATCGATTCTATCAAAGGCGCATTTTTCCGAAAATATATTTCATAAAATGTAAATGAATGTAAATGCGAAACCGCATGAAAATGCGAAACTGCATTTTTTTCATAATAGGGCCCCTGAGTAGCAACTGTTACCAAAAAGGACTTCACGATACATATCATTTGCAACTTCGGATAACATAATAGAATTTAGAAATATAATATTAAACAGTTACTACAGTTATTATGAGTTTTTGTTATTCTTTCTTATTCAATCTTGAAATCAGTTTTTTGTACGACAACCGGAGCTAAAAATGCCAATTATACAGAAGCGGAAATTAACTGCTTGATTCACACCAGAACTTAAGGCTCTACTTTACTCAATTTGCGAAAACATGTGTATCTTACAAATCGTTTTATGGCCACATAAACTTAGGCATTGACTTAATTTGTTTTTTATAGCAAAGCTAAATAAATTTGCAAGCGAGTACCACACGCTTTTTTTTAAATTCGCTATAGTTTTTTCGTAATTACGTTTCAAAGTTGATGAATTTTTGACAAAAACCATTCACTCACAAACCAAATTTATCAATATTTTTCCACTAATCTGTAAAAGTTTTATATATGGGTACGTTCAGGAAGATATTATCTGGCGATTAACACACGTTTTTATAAAAATTCGTTCTAATAAGCGAGAAAATTGAAAATTTAATTGAAAACTATTTTATATCGATAAGTTGACAAATCAATTTATTGACAAAAATGTATCTTCGATGTAAAAATGGTTTAGGAATCAACTAAATATCGTGTATTTTTTAGTTCATCCCTTTTTAATTAGATGTCATAAGTGGCAAAAAAACAATTTTTTCATGGAATATTTTGTAATTTTCCATAGCGGAGATTTACACTATTTCAAATTTTATTTTAGATACATGTTTTGGCATTTAAATATCGACATCAATTTTGATTTTTGTTCTAGGTAAAGTAGAGCCTTAAAAGTATAGTACATATAGTACAACAAATAACTTCCTGATCGAAAAAACATCATAGAACCCCTTTGTTGTGTATATACCGTGTACTGTTTCGCATCTCATTCTGTCATGTAGTATCCTGGTTTCTAATATCGTGGGTTATACCATATCGTATCTAATCCTGTTTTATAATGAGTTGCCGTCTAATACCCTCTGTACCACTGTTTCGTTTTTTAAATATTCTATATTCGAACATCCTACTTTTTAACAAATCCTGTAATATATTGTTTCAACCGGGATGCAAAATAATGGTTTTAGTGTGTAACAGAGGAAGAAAAATTATCTTTCCTTGTATTTAAAGTTCGAATTTCCTTGTCTTAAAGTTCTAATTTATATACTAATTGAGAAATATCAATCAAACTTTACAAAAAAATATTTTTTTTTGTAAATATATACAGTGAGATATTGATTATTTGGAGACGACATGGATTTAAAATAATGGTAGAGGAAAAATCATTCTAAATGTGTAACAAAGAAAGGAAATTTCATTCCTTACCTTAAAGTTCGAATTTTCAGAAAATTTGATGATAAAAGGAAAAAATCAGTTAGTCGTTTAAAGTTTCGCTCTTTTATAATAACACATAATTTAATTTTAAAAACACATTTTAATTTTCGGTGAAAATTTTATGATTGATCAAGCTGTTTCAATTTCACGAATTTTATAATAAAATTATTTAAGCTTACGTGTGTTGTTGTTATATGGCTTCAATCTTCTCATTCATGATCTTGATTTCTACCTAGAAAGTTGAATTGTAATAGGCTAAACTGTTCTCCAGTTATAGTTATAGTAGGAGAATGAAAGTGTAAATAATAACAGTGAAATATTTAAACAAAATAAAATCCAAAAAACAAGATGACCTGTTGGACCTAAAAGCATTACATGATTTGGACCTCTTCGAATTTTTCTCGTCATTACACCAGTTTGGAAATTGATAACAATCACATATATAAATTATAAATTATTATTTAGTTTCATAAAACTAAAGTTTTCACAAATAGCCAAAACGATTAATGAGGCAAATACAACACATATGAGACAACAGTTAAGCAGATAAATTTTGTCTCGTGATTAAATAATAAATTAAAAGTACCTACATTAAATAAGTCTCAGGTTACAAATAAAATCTACTATGGCTTAGAAAATAAATATTCCACGGATAAATAATTGGCTTAGGCCGCCAATTGTTCAATTAATTAAAAATATTCTGTAGGATTGTTGTTGCTCCTTTGTTTGTCGAATAGTAATAAGCGTGTTTTGTCTTTAGAAGAGATTGCAATTTCAAATTGTTACAGGAAAACGTATTGCTCGATTTTCTAACCCTAGTGACCTAGTGATTTATTTTGTCTTTTGGATTTAATTAAAAACTTGAATTTTTTCCATTTCGAATTTTGTTTTGTGGATTTGGGATTAAATTATTTCCGTCAGATAATATTTTTTAAATTTTTCGTCAGAGAAACTACACGAAAATATTTTTTATATTTCGCAATGTTATGTATATTTTTCCTTATTTTACATTTTTTTTGTGCCATAATTTAATTTAATTTAATTGGAAAGATTGACGCTCTCTTATTAATAGGAAACAATTACAGATTTGCATACATAAGTAATTTTGATGGTACGTGGAATTTTTTTTTAAAAATGTTGAATCCATCCATGAAAATGTTGAATATTTTTTTAATGAAACATATAATTACTTATTAAATGTTTCAAAAAACGTATTAATTTTTCATTATTAGATTCTCTATGTTGCCTTAAAATGATCTAAGAAATTGCGCAAGATAAAGTTGTTTTCAAAACTAATACTTCAATGAGATTTACAACGCTTCTCAAATTTCAGAATTTGAAAATGAATTACACTGGCTTGTCTAGGTACAAACCATTAAACTGACTTAGCTAGATACAAACCGACCCTAACAAATACACATGTAAATCGAAAAATTTGATTTTCTTGTCAAAATTTTAATTTTTCACTATTTTTATAATAAAGATCGTGCGTCAATAGTTAAAAAAAATAGTTAAAAATTAAAAGTTTGACGGGAAAATCAAATTTTTCGATTTATTTATTCATTTTGTGAACAAACAAAAATAAGTTTGAGTTTTCTCAAAGTTTTTATTTTTAATTATTTTAACTAATTAAGACACGACTCAACGTATAAAATATATGTAATTAATAACACATAAATAATTGAACATTCAAACATTCAGAAACTGTGCATATTTGCCTGCAACAATCCAGACGCTAGTAATAGTTTGGAAAAACTATCAACTACGTTCGTATGCCTATTTATTCTTTAAAATGTAAAATCACAAGCGCGACATAGAATAAAGAACGCAATTAAGCGCATGGAATGAATTTGGAATTCAACGTATGTACTATGCATTATAATTATAATCATTTTAACAAATTTGCAGTAAAATATATCACAATAAATAGCAACTGTACTACGAGCTTATGTGTACGAGATGTGTCCCTTTACATTTGAAAGAAGAATCATGCGTGCGGTTTACGGCCCAAAACTCGAGATAGATGGTACATACGGATCTTTGTACAATATCGAATTCAGAGATCTTATGAAGATAAATACGTTGGCTCGGTCACGTTCTGCGAGCTGATCCGGAACGATTTTGCAGCGATCTCTAACGCTGATATCATTATACCGATTAGAGTTTTTTATTCAAGCTGAAACAATTACCCCCTATAAGGGCAATTTCCCCTTTGGCTCGGTCACGTTCTCCGAGCTGTTCCGGAACAAATTGTGCAGCGATCTCTGCAACGAGAGCCACCATATGGTAGGCGCAGAGGTCGCCTAGAGATCGAAACAGTTCGAACCAAATTGTTGACACAATGAGGGGCCAGAAAAAAAGCTGCGTACATGAGTATATAATTTGAATCCTCGGATTTATAATTCGTACTATGAAGTTAAAAATGTTTTAAATCAAAACAAAAAGTTTATTTTTGATATTTTAGTTGATTTGATTGGGAGGGATCGGGTTTTAATTACAGGGATTTGAAACCATACTCGTCCACCAGATGCTATTGTGAATCTATATCAGTATTAAACGTTTTCGATCAACCAATCAAGATACACATCCACACGAATGTACCGTTAATAACATCATAAGAAATGACCATGGTATAAAAAATTATAATTTTTTTAACTCGAGTATGGATCAAGTATGATTGAGATCGAAAAAAATACTATTAAATATATATTTTTTCCGATGTTAAGAACGCTGCTTACCTTTAACACTTTATTGCTTGACTTGAAAAGTGGGCTGAGAAACACCGTTACCTAACTTTTCGTGCGGGCAATATCATTTTTTAAATAAAGATAAATCAAGAATTCCTCTCCATCCATACCCAAACTTAATTCTTAATTCCTATAAGTTTCGTTTTCTGTTTATCGATATATTAAATTACGTAATATGTATATAAACTTATAATATTACCAGTTACTGAACGAAGAAATTCGTAACACGTAATATTTAATAAAAATGAATTACTTACCATTTGCCGAATTCGATGAAAACTCTTGCCATGGAATTGAAATGCTTGTTCGAATAGCACTTTATCTTCAGCGGTCCACTCATCTGGGAATGGTGTAAAATTAGCCAAATCAAGTACGGCACGCTCCAAATCATGTTTATGCCAGAACAGCATTCCTAATGCTTGTTCACCATTATATCCGTATTTTTCCTTTGCAACTGATATGTAGTCTTCCACTAAACAATAATATAATTACAAGATTACAGAACTTTTAAGATGGAAAAAGCACCTTGTATTCACTTACATTTCATTTCGGGAATATCTCTTGTGGGTGACCATACCAATAGAGCACGATCGTTCATCATTTCCGGTTTACGTTCAGGTGCAGGAATTAACTCTGGACAAACCGCTTGATAATCACGGCCTACTCTAATTTTTTCAGCTAAAAATATTATAAAACAAAAGTTTATATAAAATGATCGCACAACTTTCCACTTTATTTGGCTTTTTACCTTCATATTCACTTGTCTTTGTTTTAGCCGACTTATTTCCCAACTTTTTAGAAGCTGTGCATTTAAGAATATATGAAAAAAAAAATATAATTAGGTTATTTTTATTAAGTTATCAATTAAACCGGAATTACAAGGGTTTTGGATACTTACAATTTTCATCGTCAGAACTGGATACTGGTGATCCTCCAGCATGGCCATTTGGACTAGGTCCTCGCGATCGACGACCATTCCGGACATTTTCATTATTCCGTTCTGCCAAAACCATTTTCCTATTTTATAAATATGTTTTATAATATATAGTATTCAGTCCACACACAATTTTACTAATGTATATAAATATATTTTTATTCTATGTAGGTATAAATTATTTAGTTTTAAATTAATTTGAACGGTACAAATATTAACAACCAGACATTTCTGTGATATTTTCTAACTAAGAATGACAGTAATGACTGTGCTTGAGTTTCTCAGGGATCCGTAGAAATTTGGCCGGTTTTACAGCACAATCAGATTTCAAATTTATTTCGTAATTTTTCATAATTTTATCACTAATATTAATTTGTAGTTAATTATAAAAAAAAATAAATTTATATATTTATATTGTGTTTAATAATTATATTGTAATTATATTACTTTTAATTAATAATCTTGTTATATTTTATTTGGTATCATTGAAATGTCAGCCATTTTGTCTACACACTACCTATATTCTTTTTAATAAGTTTTTACAAACAACTATATTTCTTAAAAAATATCAATAAAATTACGATAAACTGGGAAAATGGATTGGTCGAAATAAATGGATCTACTAAATATCAGCAGATTACTTATTTTGGGAAAATATCCTAGTAGTTAAATTCAAACTACAAAGGTACTTTTAAGGTAGCACACCCAATAACTACGGGCCTAATTTATACAACACAAAAAATTGAACAGAACAAAATTTAATTTATCAATTTTGATGTCCATAATCCATATTCATGAAATATTTCATTTAATATTATACATATTCTAAAATTATCTCGTTCGTATAGGAAATTACAGCAGAATGTACATACTGTACTCCCCTGCAAACTGAATCATGTATCAATAACAAAATGATTAATTCCAAAATGTATATGATATGATAAAAAGCAAATTTACCTGTTTACATATTATTTATTCATTTTATAAAAAAAAATATTTAATATTTAACAAAAATAACACACAAATTTCTCGAATACATCATACACAGTTTGGTAGAATCATTTTCTCAGGTATCCGTAGAAACAGATAATTTTGAAAATTTCAACCATACTTTTATACATATATAAACTTGAAATAATCACGATTTATATTTGTAAACAAACATGTAACTAAACCAATACTATAATTAATAACAATATTATATATATTTTAAACTGTTTTATTTGATTTATCGCAACTAAAAATTCATAATTTTTATCGGGCATAAATTTTGTACGTACCTGTCTTTTGTAAGTTTCTCAATTTTGACAGATTTTATATTAAAATCTTTACTTGAAATAAATGTTTAGATCTTTACGATTTACAATACTATTTTAATAATGTAATAATCAATTAAACTATTATTACAATTAATTTACGATTTTAATTATTATAAATTAATTGAAATGAGTGAATTTCAATACACCGATATTTTTCGTGGTCAACTCCAACGCTGATATGATTATAGCGATTATTGTTTTCAATTTTTTTTTCATTCAAACCCTACAAGAAGGGGAAATTGTTTCAGCTTATGTTATTATGCATGGTTTGTGTCTTTACTACAAAAATTAATAATAATTTATACTTATTGATTTATTTTCAAATAAATTATATTTGTTTGCAACAATAATAAAAAGAATATCAATAATTAATAGTTTATTATATCTCGGAAAATTCGTTAAATTCAGATACAACATGTCACAGTGCAAATTGTGTATGACTCTATGGTAATTGTACTTTATAGTAAAATATATAGTCATTGATATATATTTTTAAAGTACTTTATTTATGTATATAAGATTAACATAACCGCTGTTTCGATTTTCTAATTAATCCGGAAAGCATACGGGTTTCTTGAATTTTGTTTGATTTTTCAGGTTACCGTAGTTTGTATGACACACTGCACACATTTTGCTAACAAGCAGTGGCGTACTTACAATTTATGTGTAGTTCATTTTAATGTTTGTATGAAAACATTTCGACTCATTTAGTAATTAACTTGATTTCAAAAAACGAGAAAATATAGTAGTTATATTTAAAATATAACAGGCAATACCACTTATTTTTTAAAAGATCGTTGTGACAATTCAGCAGAGTACGGAGTACCATGTGTAGATGCTAAATGTGATGTCGCTGTCAATCTCAAATGTCACTCATAACATGAGTATTTCAGTTTAACGAATTTATTTTAATCAGTGTGTAGAATATACGACAAAAGGCCATTTTCACATGGAAAAATTTTGATTTATATATTTACACTGCAAACCAGTAAAATATATAAATCCACTTTATTTAATAATTTTAGTGCTACATATATAATTAATTATATAGTGGTTTAAGAAATCATTCACATTAATATAACGATTCATTGGGCAGATTTTGTAACAAAAATGGCTAAATAAATTTAAAAAAATTGATTAATAAGGATAGAATTAAAAATAATCTTAATTCATATTTATTAATTTTCCTGGAGAGGAAAAGCTATATGGGAGCATTGAAAGACAATTTAGAAATAAAATTACGGATAGATAAGGATAGAATTAAAATAATCTTAATTCATATTTATTAATTTTCCTGGAGACGAAAAGCTATATGGGAGCATTGAAAGACAATTTAGAAATAAAATTACAAATTGCTTTCATTAGCCGTGAGATTTGGTCCTTTTTTTTTATATAAACGATGAAATTTACTATGGGATTTTTCAAAATCTGCTATATTAACAAGTCTGACTATTCTAAAATTTAGAGAGTCAAACTGCATTGTATTGGTTGTGTACAAAACCGTCATAAGATACGAGCCAAATTGACTATTTCCTACGCAGATACTAGCTTAATTTCACCTCCTATTTCTTTTAGTGTTAGTGAAAATTATGAAAAAACAAGAGAATATATAATAGAAACAAAATGAGAAAATATATATATTGTTTTATTTACAATATATATGCAGGGTGTTTCCAATTACTGGTGTTATAATAACATTGCATGTACAGAATTAAATTCTAAGAAATTGTTTAAGTAACTTTTAAATTCCTTATCGTTAAGCCGTTATAACGGATTAAATCGAAAATTATTTTCACGATAAGTAAATTTAATTCTGAGTAGAACAGTGAAAAGTAAAATCAATTATGTCAAATCAAAGGTTATGAGGGGTAAAAATTACCAGTAATTGGAAACACCCTGTATAGATATTATAGAAACAAAATAAATAATATATTGCACCTGCACGTTAAAAAATTTAATTCCCAACAACAAATTTTAATTTTATATATAATTATTTTCTATTTCTCTTCTCTAAATATTTTGTTATTGTGCAGCAGATTTTTTGCGTTTGGTTTCTTCACTTGTTACTCAATATTGTATATTTTATCCTACTCTTTTTTCTATACACAAAATGATATGACACCAATACCTACAAAATAGATTTATTCCGTTTTTCGAGTTTATTTTATATCGTGTATGTACACTGCTATAGGAGGGTAAACAAATCATAGTAATGTTAAATGAATTTGGCTTGTATCTTATGACGGTTTTGATGAAAATTGATACAATTTATTTTGCTTCGTGTAAATCCACGACACCAACACTGTTACATGTGGGTTGTTGTCAAAATACAATTTTTTTTTGTGTACGTACATTTTAAGGTTATAAAATTTTTTGATTTCAGTTTTTGTTTGTTTTTTTTTTAATTTAAATTTAAATTATGTATATGATTGTGCTTATAATTTAAATATAATAATAAAACCAATAAAATTAATTTAATTTGATTTAATAATAATTATTGCGGCGTTTTTATTTATTTATTTTGAGCTTTGACCTTGGAGCATTTATTTTGAAAATTTTATGTACACAAAAATATTCACGAAATAGAATTTAATTTTATAAAATAGATAGTTTGTGTTGTTGTAATTTTGTTTTTTTTGATTATGTTTTTCATCTTTCGTAAAAACCGAATATTCTCGCTGATATAAAATAATGAATTCAATTAGTATGGGTTACAATTTTTATATTATTTCTCCTATATACGATATTTGTTTTTTCGTATACATATACGACACATACTATTGCGTGTGGGGCAAAAAGATTTAACTGTGTTCAACACATTTCGGCTTGTATTATAGACGGTTTTGGACCAAACCAACCAAACCATCTTTATTAATTTACGATTCACTATTAATTGTTTAGAGGGTATTATTTGGGTTGTATTTGAAAATATTAAAACTGTGGGTTGTATTTGAAAATATTAAAACTGTTTCTATTAATTGTTTAGAGGGTATTTGAAAATATTAAAATTGTACTGTCAAATTAGAAATATATGTGACCAAACCAACCAAACCATCTTTATTACAGAGCTCTCGCAATGCAAAACTTTTTACTTTTTACTTACAAGTTTGTATGAATTTAATTTTGAGAAAAAAAAAATGTTTGTTCGTTATGTTGGTGAAAAAGTTAACAAACTCCAATCTTTTGCCTTACACCCCATCTCCACCTGCTATATATCATCATGATATTTCATTATTTTTTACTCGGTTGCTAGTGGAGACCCAAAATATCAACGAGTTAATAGAAATCATACTATCTAGTTTCTAGCAGAATAGCAAAACTCGATGTTATAATATAATTTTGACGTTTCATAATATTCAAAATGGCGATTTTATATTTTAGTGAAAATTTGATAGCGAAACGGTAAACATCATCGTGTGCATCAAAGCTAGAAAATTAATTTAATTTTATATGAGACTTTTTTGTTATTTTAGATTAAACAAAATGAATTCAAAAGAGGCGACATTAAAATTGATTTATTTATTTAAACAAAATGAATGCTTATGGGATATTAATTCAAAATTATTTAGAAGGACGTATATTAAAAATAATGCTGTTAGGAAGATAGCAATTGAAATGAACTCGGACGAAGAGACAATTTAAAAAAAAATCAAAAATTTAAGAAGTTGTTATACTGCTGAAGGAGAAAAATAGAGAACTCAAAAAAATCTGGTGCAGGCTTTGATGAAATTCGGGAAACTTCCCTATTTTACTATGAGGAAATGAAGTTTTTAGACCCATGCAGACCCCCAGTCTAAATCATGCAGCAAGTGCATTTCTACATCATGCTCGCATCTTTTTATTAAAAATGGATTAACCCAACACAATGGTTTTCTGCGGTTAGTTTTTTATGTAAATTGCTTCTATTTTTGCTATCCTCTAGCATTTTTAACTCTTTTAAAACTTTCAAACCCAACAAAATTTTTAACTTTTTATAAGGCAAGTTGAAATAATACTGTGATGCTTTATGAAACAAACAACAAATGATTTTTTGTGTTAAATTTATCGCAGGTTTACCACAGCCAACTCCATCTTTGATATTTTTGTTAATAGATATAGCAATGAAAATATTATGATATATAGCAGGTGGAGATGGGGGGTTAAGAAAAGAGATATGAAGTGAGCTACATTTCAAAATTGTCAAAATTGTAGAATTTATTTGTTATGATTTACCTTGCCAAATATGTATATAAACATTTATGTATGTACTCGAACAAAATAATTATTTTATGGACATAGATTTTTTTAAATTTGCATGTACATACATCATAACATATCTGTTAATAAAATTAAAATCTACTACAAAATACAAGGGAATACTGATTCAATTGGAAAAGTTCATTTAATAAAAATATATACCAGATGAGTTGTACATATGTGTAAATAAATAAAGTTTTTATTCAATTTTATTCCTTTCCTACAAAATTTATAACTTCTTATATACATGAAAAACCACATCAAACGGCGGTAATATTCTATCTGCCATGATACATTGCCATAAACATATTTATTTCAGCTTCACCCATATGTTGACTCGCCGGGTTGTAAATTTGAGGAGAAAACTCTCTTATAGATTTTAAGACATTAATAACAAGATTTTAAATATTTATCAATTTTTTAATAAAAGATTACACTAAAAGTTCCAAATCAAATGACTTTGACAAATCAACAACAATCAAATAAACAATAATGAAGTCAACTTCAATTTCCAATTTTATTTATTCATTGTGCGAGCTAAAAAAATTCTTAAGGCGAAAGGCAAAAGTAAAAAATAAAAAATTTTTTCATTGTGAGAGCTCTGTTAATTCACGATTCACTATTTATTGTTTAGAGGGTATTTGAAAATATTAAAACTGTTGACATCTCGTAAACAAAGATATTTTGACAGATACATTCATATATGTATTATGTATATAGTACTATATACGTTATGCTCAGTATGGAAAACATTGAAAATCGCTCAATTATTAAATATCTTCATAAAAAAGGATTAACGCCAAAAAAAATTTACACCGATATGAAAGAAACGCTAGGTAACACTGCCCCATCATATTCTTGCGTTAAACGATGGGCCGGTGAATTTAAACGCGGCCGTGAATCACTAAAAGATCAGTATCGCGCGGGTCGCAAAAAAACTGCAACCAATGTTGAGATTATCACAAAAATAGCTTCTTTGATAGAAAACGATCAACGTATAAAAATTAGAGAAATTGCTGATTGTGTACGTCGGTCGCATGGCAGTGTACAAAAAATATTGTGTAAAGAGTTGAAAGTCACAAAAATATTTTCGAAATGGATATCGTGTTCGTTAAACGAATCTGAAAAAAGATCACGATTAGAGTTCGCGAAAGAAAGCGTTGCACTCTATGAAGAGGATTGTGACAATTTTTTTGCTAAATACATTACGATTGATGAAACATGGCTATCAAATTTTCAAACGGATTCGCAAATTTTTACAGAGAAGATCGAGGAGCCAATTAAATTATATATATTCTGGAATATTGATGGTATCGTTATGATCCAGTATTTTACCCAAGAAGAATTAAATAGTGATTCACATTCAGGTATCCTGATCGATAAGTTGGAAAAGACATTTGAATTAAAACGACCATTAAAATACGCTGAACATATTTTGCATTACAATTATAAAATGTTTGAATCATTAGAATGTAGAAAAATGAAACATCCCATGAAAGCTCCGGATCTCTATCCGTCCGATTATTTCCTATTCCCAAGATTGAAACAACAGATAATCAGTAAAAAATTAACTACCAACTGCGATATCTTAGCGTTAATTTTAAATCAATTAGAACTGCATAATAATTATAAGACTGCCGTTATAGAATTTTTAAAACGTTGTAAAATGTGTATTGAGCTAGAAGGTGATTATGTACTAGCAGACCCATGCTTATTTGAATAAATTATTTTTATTTAATATATTAATTTTATGTACATACAATGGAAAATAAAAATTGTTAACCATAATATTTTGTATTCATAGCCGCGTAATAATAAAAATAATAAATAAGGTGCTAAAGATTAAATGGCATCATAAGAATCTTGATTGGTTTGTACCAAAGGATCTACTTTACAACCGTTTTGTATAAATTTAACACCATCCATGACGAGTGATGGCAAGTCTCGCCAAAATTCTAAGTTTGGTATCACTTCAAATCCACTCGCACCAGCTACAAAAGCTCGATATAGTATACCTATAAACAGGTAGGTACCAACCAAACCTAAAAATAATATAATCAATATGGATCCAGAGCTCATTTCTTGCAATGGTTCTAATTGAAAGATACACGCTTGTGGCGAGAATAGAATTAAACTCTAAAATAAAGAATAATTATTACAGAACGTATATAATACATAAATTGAGGTTCATTTTACCTTTTGTGTTGAATTCGCCATACTAATTTCAGTCGCTGGAACATACAAATACGATTCCAATGTACTTGTACATACCAATGATACAGTTGTTCGAATGTTGTTGCGGTTATAAATAAAATATGCTTGTAAATTTGAAACTATCTTCAATTCGGAATCTTCCATTTTGCCTAAATTACTATAAACTAGAGCTGAACTGGTACTATGATTAAATTCACACAACTGTAATAAAAAAAACTGTAATTACAGAATCGCTATAAAATTACCAATGAATTTACCGAGTATCCAGATTTACAATCGTTCTTCACATCGACAGGTAATTGTTTTGTATCGTTACATGGGTTAAAATAATATGAAAGGTTTTGGTTTGTTGCATACAAATAATTATTGATTTTAATTGCATTTAAATCGATTCCTGTGCCATTTTCATATTTACATTTACAAGAATTTCTAATGCTGCAATCCTCGGAAGTAACACACAATGTTAAATTAATTAAATAAACAAAAAAAATAAAATAAATATGTTCATTTCTATTATGTATTGTCATTTTCTTCGATTTTATAGCTGGACCTGATTGCAACAGAAATAAAAATAAAAAAATCGAAAACCCACAGTGATTTGACATTTCTCAAACGAAAAACCTTACAAATTAGAATTTATTTGCGAAGTTTACACCGAAATACATTACCACAGACAAAACAGATTAATTTGATTATCTAGTCCAAGTCCATGATAACATAAAAGTACTTTTTCTTTGGTTCGCCATCTTTTTTTCTTTTTAAAAAGAAGTACATACTAGCAGAGAGAAAACAAAACAAAATCATAATAAATTTTAAGTGGTTAAGTGGTAACTAGGGATGACATAAAAAAAATTAGGAAAATAACGTAAAAAAAATAATAGCATTTTATAGTTTTAAAAAATAATATCATTTCATAGTTTCCATCGTCTATAGCATAATAGTATAATAGTATTATACTATTATACTATCATTCATAGTCGGGTTTCCATCATATATGTAGTGTGAAGTAAGCTGTATAATTATGTTTGAATATTGAAATTTGTCTGTTTAAATTTTAATGTTTTATACAAATTTCATTACAATATTCAAATCACAATAACTATGTAGTTAAATCAAAAACGTATAGTTATATCAAAATACCACAAAAAAAACTACGAACGAATCGAAATTGTAATAAAAAAGTACAGTGCCATGAAATATATTGTTAAAAATATAATTTTATTCCTACTTTATTTTTGATAGATAGTATACTGAAACATTATAATAAAGTATTATACTACCAATTTCGCGTTTCCATCGTCGTAGTATAATAGTATAATACTATTAAACTATTATACTATCACGATGGAAACCCGGTATAAGAATGCGATAAATGGCATTTCTGTGTATTCATTCGCCCATGGAAAAAATAACGTAACGTAAAAAATCCAACGAAACCTCGTTAAATTTCATCTGTCACATAAAAAAAATTAGGAATGCGAAATTTTTCGCCCAAACATAAGAAAAAATAGGAGAGATGGCAAAACTGATGTTTTATTTGATATTTTAAGGAAAACAAAAAGGAATAATATTTTCATGCGGTGGTAGCCATTTTAATATTTCTATCTTATGATTATTTTTTTCATACATATGTATATATTTAATTATATTTCTATTTAATTGTTAATCAAATATAAATAATTTTTTAAAATTGTATGAATAATTTTTATTAAGTGTGATAGTAAATAAAATATTGGAAATTTTATTGTTCTGCTGTTACAATTTGATTAGATTTCATCATAGTTTAAGAAATTATTTATTAAAATTTGATTTTAAGGAAATAATAGGACATAGTTAACACTATATATATAGTTAACATACGTTTAATTTGAAATCTAAACTGATTTAATTGAAAAATTTATGTTTTATTCGAAATACTCATGTGATACACAAAGAATGAATAGTTATGCAATAATAAAAAATGTAAACAAAACAAACGCTACCACATAAGAATTTTTATGTTTCTATGGTTTGAATATAAAAAAAAAATTGGTTTCGATAAAATTCTTATTTTTTTTTATGTTCATATTTTTTCTATGGTTGACTCTTAAACTCGTAAATACTATATCTAATGTTCTTGTATCATGGTCTAGTCAATGCCTCTATATTACAAGCCATGACACAAGATTTTGAAGCAGTATGCGTATAGGCCGATTCGTTTCTTTTTTTATATGAATTGATGTAATTTACTATGGGATTTTCCTATAGGAAGATTTTGGAAGGCTTTTATCTTCTAGTTATAGTGCAATTTGTATTTCCAATTTTCTATGAGACAAGTAAAATTTATCTGAAAACAGTTTGAGATAGTTATAAATTCAAATAGTTAAAATTTTAATTGATAATTTTTAGTTTTTGTAAAACTGCTTTTTTTCTAAACAGTTTGTTTTCGATGTTTTTGTTTTGTTTATAACAAATCGTGTGTCGATTTGATACGAACCATTTAAACGAGCATTTGATTTTTTTTTTATGTAATGATTTGTTTTTTTTTGTTGTGACACAGGGTGATAATTTTTTTTTATTTCGAGTATAGATAGTACCTATAGGCGGTTTTGGTCAAGGCCTATAGTATAGAGGCATTGGTTACACATTTTTAGTGTAAGAGGTATGATGCACAATTTTACGTGGGCGTTTCATTGCTGGTATAATTATATTTATTGCATTAAATTTATTTATTAAAATGAATTTACTAGTTTATTATTATTTATGTGCAACAAATATGTAATAGCGAACATTTTATTTGTAAAACATAAATTATAATAAACCAGTTGATCATAAAAAAAATTAATTTAATTTAATAAATACATTACTCCAACAATAACGCCCAAGGGAAATTGTGCATTATATCTCTTCAACTAAAAATGTGTAACACTGTAGCTAAAATTTATAATTACAAAAATTCAAGTTGAGTATATTTTCTCTGGTTTGCATGTGTAAATTATAAATATTTTATAATTATATTGTATTTTATACTCTTCCTGAGAAATCCCGCGTATTTTCAACTTTTCATTCCATTTATTTTCGTATAAATTCTAGTTATCTCTGTCACTCACACCAACCGATTTTTGTTAGCTCGCTTATTTGGAATGTGAATCAGATGCAGTTTAATATGAGTAATAAGGTACACGAATAGCAAAAATTATTAATTTCTCAAATTTTTCCCTCAACGAAAATTTAAAATCCTGACTGAGAATTGTTAAAATTCATGAAAGAAAAATATGGAGTTGAATAATTTTTCATCTTAAAATGAACGAAAACATATTGTTATTTGTACTCAGACCAAAAAATGACAAAAAAAATTTAAAAAAAAGTAGTTTTCTTATGATTGTAGTTTACCTTCATTTTCTAGATGGCACCACTGGCAAATAAACGCCATGTTACCTTTTTTTTTTTTTAAATAATGTAAATAAATCTAAAAAAAAAGAAAAATTTAATAAACAAAACCAAATTGACAATACCCGGCTGAAATAGCTTAAAAATACAAGGTAACTGTCACTCACACCAACCGATTTTTGTTAGCTCGCTTATTTCGAATGTGAAACAGATGCAGTTTAATATGAATAATAAGGGACTAGAATAGCAAAAATTATTAATTTCTCATATTTTCCCCTAAAAAATAAATGAAAATCTTGACTGAGAGTTGTTGAAATTCATGAATGAAAAGTGTGGAAATTGAATAATTTTTCATCTTAAAATGTACGAAAACATATTGTTCTTTGTACTCAGGTACATGAAAAAGTGTCTTTGGGCCTAATTTATAAGTTATTTCAAATCTAAGACCAAAAAATGCAAAAAAAAAGTAGTTTTCATATGATTTGTATGGAGCGATTTTTGTTTGTTATTACTCGACACATACTAATGCAACTAATGCTACGAGTTAATATGGATTTAACGAAACTCTACCTACATTTGCGTTTTCATGCTCATAAACCTTGAGTTAATTTTATGTGATGCTTATGTTGTTACGCACTATAACATAGACAAAAGTAAGGAAAAAGGTGGAGCATTTGTTCAACTCGAAGTATTAATGTAAAATGCAAAAATATTGTGTGAACAGAAAGGTAACATATGTATAGTGGTCTCTAGTAAAAGTCAGCTGTGAATACCACTATATAAAATGCTGAATATAAAAATGCGTGATTTTGCGCTGTATACGGCGAATTGGCAGCCGTTTTCGTTTCTTATGTTTTTTTCATACAAATTTATGTGAGAGTTTTTAGTGGACGCTTTTCTTCGACATTTTTTTCGTTTTTGTGTTTTCATTACAATTATAATTATTAATTTTAAAAAATGTTAAAATTAAACAACAAATAAATAAAAGTATTAATGCACTATAGATATTTTTTATAATAAAATGAAAGGTATATAGTTTTAAATATTGATAATATCTCATGTCCCTAATCAAATACATTTTTTTTTTCATTTTCGGTGTCTATTGGGATTTTTGACAGTTTTATGTGTTGAAACAGTTTTTGTATTAATGGAATAAAAAAAAAAGTTTACACTAATTACATGCTTGTAATTTGATTTGTGAAAACATATAATTTTTTTAAGGTATCAAACAAAATATTTTTTACAGCTATAAACAATTATTTTATTGCATATTTATAGGGTAGAAGCTTTGTGTTCCAGATTCTTTTTGTGCTATCTACCATATTTAATTAAAATTTTGTTGTATTTGTTGTTAGTTTCCTTTTATGTTCTTAGAAAATATTCGGTTTACTACCACATCTATATATACAGTGGTGTGCAATATAATAGGTAATTTTCAAAAAAAAATTAAATGAATTGTTTTTTTACAAGAAACATTAATATTTAAAAATGACACATGTTTAGTTTAATTCTTAGTCTTTAAGGAACAAGAAATTTCATTAATAGCCGTGTTTCTTGGCGTATGATCTGATCCGGATCAGATCATATCTGCTTCCCTTTAATTTGTATAGCCGCGTTTCATGAAATCAACACAAAAATTGTATTATTTTTTGTTTTTAGGTTATTATATTGATCCTAGTAGCATTTTGGTTCAAAAATTTGATACAAAAACAAAAAATAATACAATTTTTATGTTTATTTCATGAAACGCGGCTATACAAATGAAAGGGAAGTAGATATGATCTGATCCGGATCAGATCATACGTCAAGAAACACGGCTATTATCACAGAGAGTTTTACAAATTTTCAATGTTAATTCAATAATTCTCTTCTGTGCAATACAATATGTAATTTAAACAATGTTTCTTTAAAATAATTAACTGAATTTTTTATTTTTTGCAGTATAGTTTAGCATTTGGTTGTGTACCCTTTATTTTTAATCACCGCATTACATCGCCGCCCCATGGAATCTAAACTTTTTTTTATATTTTCAGCCTGGGAAACATACTAAGAATACGTTTTAATGCATCCCGTAGGTTTCCTATGAGGTTTAGATCAGGAGGTTGTAACCGGCAAACCGTGTTTTTACCACCCACGATACGTGGTTCAGATTCTGCTCAGATTATTCTGCTGAAACACCTAGCGAAGGGGCATATTTTCTTTGGCAAATGGATGAATGGTATCCCATAGAATATCCTCCAAACAAATTTGTTTATTTAGCGTTTTATCTATCCAGTATAAAGACCCAACACCCATATATAAAAAACAAATCCAAAGCATTACATTTCCTCCGTTATGTTTAATGGTTTTTGCTGAATAGCGCGGGACGTGTTTATCTATGGGTCGTCGGACATACTGAATGGTATAATCTGATATAAACAAACTTATTTTGGTTTCATCAGACCATAATATGTTTCGCCATTTTGCTATGGGTGATCACAACGTTTATCGTATAGAGTTGTTAGGCCTTACTGCTGAATACATAAAACACTAAATAAATAAATTTATTTGGAGGATATTCTATGGTATACCATGCGTCCAGTTTCCAAAGAAACTTTGTTCTTCGCTGGTTGTTTCAGCAGAACAATGATGTACATGTTGTGGGTGGTAAAAACCGGTATGGCGACAAAAATATACATTTTATGAAATGGCTGTTACAACCTGACCGTAACCCCATAGAAAATCAATTGGCCGGATTAAACCGGATTCATAGGTAAAAATAAACGTAAGTTTTGGAAAAATGCTTGAGAAATGTACAAAACGGTAGATGGAAGATCCTAGTTGAAAAATGTTATAAACTTCTTGATTCCATGGGTTGGCAAAGTAATGTGGTGTTGAAAAATAAAGGGTACACAACCAAATACTAAACTATACAGAAAAAATTAAATATTTTCGTTCAGTAAATTATTTTTAAGAAACATTGTTCAAATTACCTATTAATTTACACGGATGAATTAAAATTAAAAATTTATAAATTTGTCTCAGATCATGATGAAATGATATAATAAACTTCTTGCACATTAGTGACTAATTAAAATAAACATGTTCCATTTTTCAATATTAATGATTTTTGTGGAAAACAATTATCATTTAACTTTTTTTTAAAATTACCTATTATATGGCACACCACTGTATAATATACAAAATGGTATGATAAAACTTTCCTAATTTCCAAAGCCGTCTAATAGATGTCCCTGTTGCAAAATAAAATTTTCGTAATTATAAAATCCATTAAGGTTTGAGTATAAACTAATAAACAGTGTTTAAAGGTCACTACTGGCCCCTTACTGCGTCAACAAGGTGGCTCCAGCGGTATCAAACCTGGGCTTGGTCTTCATACTGCTTTAGTCAACCTGAAGAAGCCAAGTCATTCTCTCTACCGTGGAGCCATCGTCGCTTGCAACGACCTCTGCGCCTACCATATAGTGGCTCTCCTTTCAGAGATCGCGGCACAATCCGAGACCGAGCCAGCATACTCGCTGAGACCTTATTTCATGCACAATATCAGGGATCTTCACCATATCTCTAATCTCGATATTGTGCAGAGCTCGGTATATGCCATCTATTTCGCGTTTTGGGCCGTAAATCATCCGCATGATTCTTCTCTCAAATGTAAGGAGCCATCTCTCGTACCCATCCGTCACCACCCAACTTTAACATCCAAAAATAACAACGGGCCTGATCCACGCTTTGTAAAGCTTCAGCTTCACGGCACTTGATAGGATTTGCACGGCTGCCAGCTGAGTATAAACTAATGAACTTTCAAAACTTTGCATTTGCTGACGACAAAATAGTAATCGAAACAAGGCTGGATGGATTGCAGAGGACAGCCTGTAGGGCTATAACCGGGACTATGTCATCTGCTCCACTTCTTGCTATGGAGTCTATTCTACATATGCCCGAATTGCAGTCCCACATTCTGGATACAGCGTGTTCTGCTGCGTATCGACTAAAGTGCATTGTGCATGGAATGTCTTCGGGACTTTTACGGGGCATAGACCGATTCTCAATAAGTATACGTCATTTATTCTGGAGCTGGAAATGATGAATGACAGGCTATTTCCTGAATTTAACTTCAGTAACTCATTCTCCGTAGATTTCCCTTCGAGAGAATGGTGGCTACTCAGAATTTCTATAGACGGTTGTCTGAGTCGATAGTTTTTTTTGCGGATGGCTCTCGTTCAGAAGTCAGTGCAGGGTTTGGATTTTACTGTCCTAAGCTAAGATTCACGGGTAGTCTGGGCAACCACTGCACGGTTTTTCAAGCTGAATTAATTGCATTTACCCATTGTGCGATTGAGGCGTTGAAGTTTAGCGTTTTAGGGAGGTTAATCATTACATTAACATAATTCTCCTTTGCTATAATACGACAGTAAGGATCATGTGGGTGCCTGTTCATTGTGGCGTTGAGTTTGCTAAGATTGCAGTACGCTCCTGCGAATTAGGATAGATCCTCTTGGTTTGCACTGTGGGCCCATTGTGGCATTGAGTGTGGAACCTCAGTAGGTTCCAACCTTTTAAATAAAATAAAAAAATGAAAAATCGAAACAGAAAACCAAATCATGGAATTTGTCTTTTTAAATAATAAACAAAGTTTTTGAGAAATAAAAAACGATAAAAGTGAACAAACGTAAAACAATAAAAATAAAAAATTAAAAAAAAATGAAAATTTAAATTCTTGTCAAAAATACGTTGAGTACTAATATTTTTATTTTTATAAATGATTTGGTTTGTGTAAATAGAAATTCTATATTTTGTATAATGAATAAACACTTGTGTACTGCGGCCCCTACGGGGCCGAACTTACGATTAATTTAGTTCGCTAAATTGAACCAATTTTGTATGTGCATATTGATTATGTAATTAAATAAGTAATTTATTTAAGTGTTTATTTTATTCAGTAAAAAAAATTATAACTCGTCAATTGGAATTGAGTTTCTTTCTGCAGGAACAATAGAAATTGGTACTGTGGTAAACAAATCGAGACCTGATAACTCACATTGATCTTTTAAACACTAAACGCAGCTAGAAAAGGCACTGTCCTCGGTGCTACCCTGGTGAAGAAAATCTTCCATCATATAATTTTTTAAATTATTGAAAAGTTCCAATGGATTTGTGGGATTACAGTGACACAATATTATTACAAATTATGATCTCAATGAACCGGGTAACATATTGCTCGTTTCTAATAATCAGTTGTGCCACTCTGCGGTATCGTTGATCAAACCTCTTGCTCGAGCTGTTTCTTTAAAAGTTGGATGTGTCATACTATTTTTAAACATTCGTAAGATATTGCTTCGGCCCTTTTAACAGAAAGAAGTAGTAATTTGAGATGGTACAGCTCTCTTGGAGAAATTGAAATTCTGCCGATAGTTTTTCTCCAAAATGTGAATTCAGCGATCGCTTTACCCATTTATTGTTTTTAAGTACATAGTGCATTGGTATATCTTGGTATACAAATTAATGTGCTTCGTTACACGTTGAATTTAGATCGAAAAAAGCAGTTAGGGTGGTTCTTCTAATAGATTCACGTCTTAATGCGTTTTCTATATTGTCTTCATTAAAGAAAATTGATTATCCCTCTCTAAGGTGAATGGACAACAT